>OX451739.1:503317473-504517473 GCA_948472305.1 Vicia faba | reverse complement strand
CACAAGAAAATGTTAAAGGTTGAACTCTGCTCTTGGATTGGAGATCTCTGCATCGGTGGATGTCTTTCCACGAGAATCAAGCTCACCATGTCGAGTGGGTCATAGCCACTGATTCAAGTTGTTGTACTTGATCTTTGTTTGGAGAACTTTGTATCGGTGGATGTCTTTCCACGAGAATCGAGCTCACCATGTCGAGTGGGTCATAGCCACTGATTCAAGTTGTTGTACTTGATCTTTGACTGGATTGGTTAGAGGAGAGACCTCTTGCCCCTTGATAGACGTCTGGTTCAACGTAATCCTGCATCAACAGAACCCTCGAGATCCTTGAAATGGTTATTGAAAATGCTAAAATGCTATGGTATGATGTTATGATGTTATGTACATGTATGCACAAACAAGTGAGTGTATATACAGGCAAACATATTCACACAAAGCATACAAGGCCTTAGGTTTAGGCTTGCATGGGGTTTAGGTACTACCCTCTTTCAGTTTGTTGGTTAAAACCTGTCCTACCAAAAGTAACCGGGTTCTAAGGGTCCCAATATCACTGGATTTCTTTCATTGTTCATCGTTTCGATTTAGCCACTGAACTGGCGACCGAAATATTCCAGGAAAGCAACCCTCAATTGGGTGTAGTATCGAGTATCAACCAACCTCGGACTGCACCAAAGTCAGTTATCTCACTACCCTAAAAAGGCCAAGATGGTTCGATTAAGGTTCCTAAGGTCAGTTGATGCTTCGCGACACCACGCGGCGGCCCCGTACTCTCCTTGACTGAACTCAAGGGTTACCGGTACACATCAAAGTGCCACATCAACGTAGCAGACTGCTTCAACCATGTCGGTATACCCCGCACAGTTCCCTCACAGCCTTGTTGCTACCTAAAAAGGTATTCCCCAGATCCGGGTTAGGATCTATGAAACTCCGATACAAAGCCCACAAATGTAAAAGCAAACAAAGCAATCAATTGAAAACAAAAGTGATCTAAACCCTAAGGTAACCCCACTTTTAAATTTCTCCCCAGCAGAGTCGCCAGTTCTGTGATACGGTGGGAGAACTGACTAGTGTTTTGCGTTTGTATTCGCACTTGTGTGGTTGAGCAAGAGTCGCCACCGACTTTTTATTTTATCCTAAAGGAAAGGTTAAAAAAGCACAGCAAAAACCTTTTGAGATATTTCGTGGGTCCGGGGGGTAGATTATGAAAAGGGAAGGTATTAGCACCCTTTTCATCCATGGTTATCCATGGGCTCTTAGTTACTTGGTTTTTTAGATCACTTGCCTTGTTTTTTCGATTGCTTGAAAATGGTGTGTGTGTGGGTGCTATTGAAAATGTTTTTGAAGAAGATGCCTTGTCTTAGGCAACTAATGTATTTGACTCGTGATCGAGTGTTTTACAAAAGTGTGGATCTTTTCGAAAAGATGTTTCAAATGTTTTTGAGAGTTTGTTTTGAAAGTGTTGTGGATTGTGGTTTTTGAAAAGAAGGCAAGTGTTTTTGCAAATTGATCTCAAGTAACAGAGTTTTGTCTACCCTATTGTACTCAAAGGTTTTTTTGTCATGTTTTAACCCCTTTTAACAATTTTGTTCTACCATTGAAATTGATAGACAATCTTGCGTTTAGGAAATTTATTCGGGACGAGCGCGGGTCATCGTATGGACCATGAATGCAATGATGCCAAGTGTCTTTGACAATTCGCTTTGAAGGGACTATGATCATTCCGTTTAGGCAACACTTTGAGACTTATGATCATTTGATTTTGTTTTGCCAAAGATACTCGACGTGCAAGCATGGCCCATTTTGGAAGGCAACATGTGGGATTACCCTAGAGGGTGCAAGTGTGATTGTGTATTGATTACATGTATTTGTCTTGTATTAGGTTATCTAGCGTTTGATTTTATGTACATACAAACCCTAGGTCTAACCATGGTATAATTGGAAAACTGTAAATTGCGGAAATGTAAAATCTACGCTATTACAAAATAGTGTCCGGGAGTGGGGGTATAAATGTACAAAAGGGGATGAGACTTATAGTATCCAATAAGTTACAACCAAATCGAATGTGCGATCAAATGTAAATATCGAATATACAAATATAAGATAACCAAATGTATAGGAGCAATATGAATGGATTTGCATTGTGTAAGTGTAAGTGTGTATATGTATTGTATGTAATTTATTTACAGGCGCGACATGTGAAATTGAAGCGTATTAGGGTTTTTGACCTAAATATGTATTTTAATGAATCTTTGATTTGTATATTTAATATGTACAAAAAAAGAAAATGTTTTAATTGAATGTTCAAGTTTTAATTAAATTATGTATCTTTATTTATTTATATACAAAAATGTTTTAATTAAATGTTTAGGAGCTTAATTAAATTGTGAAAATGATATTTTGAGAAAAAAGAATATATTTCCATGTGTTATGTACAAAATGTTTTAAGATTTAAAAGAGTAAGAAGTCATTTTTCAATTTTAAGTATATGATATAAAAGTATTTTATTATTTTATGTACAAAAGGTATTAAATGTCCAAAATTAAATTATGTATGTTAAAAAAGTATTTTAAAATTGTTATGTACAAACATATTTTAATCAAGTATTTAGAAATTAAATTATGCAAAAAAAAAAACAATGTATATTTACTTAGTATGTACAAAATATGTTTTAAATAAAAGAGCAAATAAATAAAAAAAGAGAAAGTATTTTCAATTTTTTAGTATATGACAAAAATGTATTTTAATTAAGTTATGTACAAAAATATTAAGAGAATAAAAAGGGTACTTAATTTTAATTATGATAAAAATATGCTTTATTATTTATATACCAAGATATGCTTGAAAGAAAAAGATATTACCAATTTTAACTATATGGTTTTTAAAAAAATTAAATGTTTTAACTGAAAAAAGGAAATAGGTTGATTAATTAAATGAAAGAAAAGTTGTTTAATGGGCTTAGGCAAGCAGAATGGGGCGAGGCCCACGTTGAACTTGAGACAAATTTTTAGGGTTAGGGATTTGGTTCATTTGAGGCGAAAACGCTTAGGGTTTGGGACGGCGCCGTTCACTGAGTTCCGTTCATCGTTCTTCTTCATCCTTGCAAGCTTCCGAGCCCTTCAGCCCCAGGCCATCAGCTTCTGTGCCTCCTTCTTCCCTCCATTGGCAATGTTAAGGTGACAAAATTTAGGTAACGAATCTCAACCTCAATTCGTTAGGGTTTGTTTACATGTCGCGATTTTATGTTTATTTCTGATCTTTACACTTATTGCAATGATTTGTTGAAGCATGATGAAAGAAAAATGAGGGTGAAATACTACCTGGAGAAGGAGGAAGGAAGGTGAGGAAGGCTAGGAGGCCAAGGGCAAAGGGAGAGACGCGACGGACTGGGAATCCTGGTATTTCTGTATTAACCCTCTTGCTTAGGTTTTATGATGTGTTCTAAAAACCTTTATCCTGAAATAGACTCACTTCTTTATCTCTTCTACTGCGTGTTGCCTCAATTTGTTGCTTTGAATTGCTGAGCTTGTACTTATGTATGCTTTCTGAGATGCTTCCCTGAGTTTGAAATGTGATGCTTTGATATTTGTTGCCCCTTGAACGAACTTTCTCTCTTCTTCTCTTGTTGCCCTGTGTTACCTTGAACGATTTGCCTATGATGAAGAAATTCTGAGGCTTTAGGAGTTGTCTTTGCAGATTTTGTTGTTTTGCTTCATTTTTGCAGAGATGGAAAGGTTTTGAACTTTTCTTGGTTTGTTGACATAGCAGGTTAGGCTTTTGAGGTTTGAATTGGCTTTTGGTTTTAGTTGTTTGAGCTTTGGACAGGTTGATGGTTAGGCCAGGTTGATGCAGATTCTGAGTTTGGGGATTTCTGGTTTTTTTGAACTGGTTATGTTCAGTTGGATTGGTGTGTTGACAGTAGGTGATATGCTTGTGACAGGTTGGTCTTGTTGGTAACTTGGTTTATCAGGTTATGTATTTTTCGATCTGATGACAGGCAGGTTTTTGAGCATTAGCAGGTCTGATGTTTGAAACTTGTTTGATGGGTTTTTTGGTAAAGCTTAGACAAGTTCACTTAGGCTTCAAAATGCTTAGCAGGTTTTGCCGTTTGTATATTTTCTTGCCTTTGGTAAAAAGTTCTGCTCTCTCCTGTGAACTGTCCTCTCTATTTCTTGTATATCTTTTTCTGTCTTTTCTGCCTAAGCCTAAAGCCTGCCTATGCTTACTTTATCTCTCTTCTCTTTCTCTCCATAGTACAGTTTAAAGAATTTTTAAATGTTTATGCTGTACTTTGTTCTGAAGGGGCCCCTTGGGAAATGATGATTTAGAGTTCAGTTGCTTGCATATAGGATTTTTCTGCATATATATCTTTCTTTTGACAGCTTTGTGTGCTTTTATTGATATCTTTCCAAAATCTTTGTCAAATCTTTTTTGACAGCCTTGGCACTTTTGACAGCAATTTGTACTTCCTTGATTTTTCTTTGATATCTTTGAGTAGATTTTGGCATTTTGACAGTAAGTTTGATACTTTTGGCTTTTGATAGAAAGTGGAATTGGATTTTTCAGTTTGGTTTGCATTTGAAGTTTGAGATTTTGAAACTATGCAGTTTGAGATTCTATGCATTTGACATTTTGCATTCATGAATAAAAAATGAAATTCTTCCCTCTTTGTGAACCGGGAGAAATCCCGTGATTTGCAGAGAGGGTTAACTGATCCCAATCAGTGGCCCCTAATGATGAGCAAATTTTATCTGTCTTTTTTAATTCAACTGCTTTCTGACTTTCTCTTCTTCTTTTTGCAGATAAAAAATGGAGCACCGGAGCGAAGTGAAGAATGAAGAATTAGAAATAGGATAGAATTTTTTATTTTCAATTTAATTTTTGTACACTATTATTATTTTAAATACTTCGTAATAAATACTTGTATCCAAATAATAATAATTGTAACAACTATTAAATATGAAATAAAAATTCCATTGACATTTAATTCTTTTCAATTCCTTTTCTTTATTTACTTGTTATTTATAATTCCTTAAATTAAATAAAATGAAAGTTAAATTTCAAGTATTTAATTCTTAGAACCATAAATAATCAACTAAACCTTGTTGATCAAAATAAATGAACTGGACGTCTCCATCATCCAAAGCAACGCACAGTCGAACACAAAAACTGATCAGATGCAATCCTTTCTTACTGATTCTTTGCCAAGCACTGTAATTCCACACTACACACATCCTTTTTGACTGGTGAATTCAAACCAACTGCCTCCTCTTACTGATTAAATTATAAACAATGCAAATTCAACCCGAATCTCGGAATAAACCGCAAAGTACTGTGGAATTTTAGCCTTTCTGAGAATATGCCCATAAAACCCTTAATTCTTGATTAAATGCCAAATAACGCTTGCCTGATCAAAATTGAACCAAAAATCATCCAAAACCCTAAGCCAACTGTGAAACAATCCAGAGTCCTAAAAATCAGTAAAAACCCTAATTTTGCTTGACTGTCAAGAAAAGTCCGTTTGTCCGATTCTTGAGCCAGTTTGAATAGTCAGGAAAGGCTTGAAGCTGAGATTTCTTGGGGAAAAATGCGAGGGCAAATTTTGGGGTACAACACATATCTACTGAAATCATCAGTAAACGTGATGAAGTATTGAAAAACTCCTCTGGCTAGTATGTCCAGTGGTCCACATACATCAATATGTATGAGGGCCAAAAGATTATTATCCATTTCAAATTTTCATGTGAATGACGACTTTATCATATTTCCAATTAAACAAGATCTGCATGTCTCATATGATTCATAATCAAAAGAGTCCAAAAGTCCATCTTTATGGAGTTTGGAAATGCGCTTCTCATTTATGTGGCCTAAGCGACAATGCCAAAGGTAACTTGGATTTAACTCATTAGGTTTAATCCTTTTAGTATCAACGTTATAAATTGTAATTTCAAGATCAAGGACATACAATTCATTGTTCATTTGTGCAAAAGCATAAAATATATCATTCAAATAAATAGAGCAACATTATTCTTTATTATAAATGAAAAATAAAACTTGTCCAAACAAGAAACGAAAATAATATTCCTGCTAATTGCAGGTACATAATAACAGTTCTCTAACTGAATTATTAAACCACTAGGTAAAGTTAATACACAAGTTCCTATGGCTAAAGCAGAAAGCTTTGCTCCATTGCCAACTCGTAGATAAACTTCACCTTTTGCCAATTCTCTACTCCTTTTAAGCCCCTTTACATTGGTACAAATGTGAGAACCACATCCAGTATCTAATACCCATGATGCAAAAGTAGATAAATTAATTTCTATAACAAAAATACCTAAATTTGAAGTCTCTACTCCATTCTTCTTATCTTCTAGGTACTTTGGGACATTTCTCTTCTAGTTTCCGGTCTTACCAAAATGGAAGCAAGTGCCCTCATTTGCTATGCCTCCACTAGGCTTCAAAGCAGAAGCAATAGGTTTAGGTTTGGCAACTTCCTTGCGTTTGGCAACTTCTTTGCCTTTCCCTTTACAAACCCGTTTGGTGGGCCTTTTATTCAGCTTCTTTCTATTACTGGCCATCAGAGTGGACTTCCCTTTTGACTTCACATTATGCTCATCAGTTCTTAACATGCTTAGCAGTTCTGGAAGACTTTTGTCCATGTCATTCATGTTGAAATTCATGATAAATTGATTGAATCTCTCTGTCAATAATTGCAAGATCAAACCAGATACAAGTTCCTTTCCAAGGGGAAACCCTAACCTTTCAAGGTTCTCCATATACCCAATCATATTGAGTACATGGGTACCTACAAGGGTCCCCCCAACCAACTTTATATTAAAAAGGGACTTTAAAAACTGAAACCTCTCATTCATTGCCTGCTCTTGATAGAGCATCTTCAGATGTCTGATCATATCGAGCGCTGCTGTGTTCTAATGTTGCTTTTGCAAATCCAAGTCCATGGTAGCAAGCATGAGGCAAGCAATTTCATTGGCATCATTGACATGCTTCTTATAAGCATCTCTTTCAGACTTGGGAGCAGAACTGGGAGGTTCCTCTTCAGATATAGGTGTCTCTAAGACATACATCTTTTTGTCATGTTTGAGGATAATCCTCAGGTTTCGGTGCCAATCTAGGAAATTTGTCCCGGACAATTTTTCCTTGTCAAAGACTGATAGCAAAATGTTGTTAGATGTGTTTTCAGTCATGGTAATCTACTTGGAAAAAATGAAAAATATAATTATTATTAAAACAACATATTCAATTAGGCCTTTAATTAAATATGCTCCCACTATTTTACTCAAACCAAATGAACCTCACCATTTGATTCGAAAAATACTGTTGGAAGATTTTCTAGTGGATCGAGATCCATATTTCACTTTGTTTTAAGTCAGCGATAGACTGATTACACAAAACTCGGTTATTTAGGTAGGAACTCCTTCCAATTGTATCTAATATAATTCTCGAATATTTCAGTTGGATGAATAACTCCTTATTCTAATCCATCATATGGACCATTCCCAACTCCCGCTTCTAAATGCATATAATCTTATTATAATTTATTTAGTTAAGTTTGACCCAGTGTTTTAGAAATTAGATATTACATTTATCCCACCGCACCTTACTAATATAGAACATGCACCTCGTGTTAGACGAAACCTACATTGTTCGATACAAGTCTTGATGAGTGCTAAAATATGGAAAGCATACACTTAATATTCATTTTGAGGGAATTTGTTATTAGTTTGATCTCACCGGCTTAACATGCAAATTGTCTCTTACATGCGTCAACATACAAACACATGCATCAACATACATATAAAAAGATACAATTATGGCCCCTAGCGTAATTTTTCTCTCAAGTCAATGAGAGAACCTAAGCTAAACCTAATAGCGATCTATGCTTCTCCAAGCTAGATCTCCATGGTTGTCCTCCTTCGATCTTGTCTTCTTGTTTTCTTAATTACATAATATTACATCAAAGAATACTCGTTTTACATACGCGAGAATAATATGAAAAGAGAATTTACATCAAGAGATTAGGATAAAGGCACGACACACAAGTCGTATTTTAAAATCCCAAAAACAAAATAAAGGAATCCAAGGCCATAGCTGATCACCACAAGACAACAATAATAAAAACTTTATTATTATTATTAATTTAAATTCTATTAATTAAATAAATCAAATTAAATTTTGGCGATTGATCACACTATGCAGAGTTAGTCGGGGGTTCCGCTGCTCGGCCAGTAGACAGTGGTTCCGCTGACCGTTCATCGGACGGGGGTTAAGGGGGACAGTGCCTCCTTGCGGGGTTGTTAGGGGAAACGCCCCAACGCAACATTTTAATAAACAATTCATTTAAAATTGACGTTATTTTTCTCATAACTCTTGTGCTGTTACAACCCTAACCACTTAACTTTCTAATATCACAACCCTTGTTCCGTCATGGACCCTAATGCAAATAATTTCATATCTTCAAACACAACTCGATTGATGATTCAATATAATCGATCAATATGCCATTGCTTCACCATACTAACATCATATTCCGAAGCGAATGAACAATGATCTTTCAAAAGAAAAACAATCATTATATGATTTGAATGGAAGAAATAGAAACAATATATCCAATATACCACCTTTGCACTAGAATTATTATATCATATATAAAGTTGATCGGTCATATTAATGTAACTTATGGACGATCGATGTATCACTGCTTCACCATACTATTGTCGGATTCCGAAGCATAGTCAACATTGATTCGCCCAAATCGTACACACCATGATGCCAAAATTTAATTTACTCGGTTATTATTCAATTCATTATGTGTTTTAATCTGATTAACATAAAACATACAGAAAATAAACAACTATCAGATCCATGGTTTCATAAGTGGCTCTGATACCACTGAAGGAAAATCGTGATACAATACGCAGCGGAAATTAAAATTTTCCTTTAGTGATCCTTATAAATGAGCATGGTCAGTGATAGAAACTATTACCTCTTGTGGAGATTCAGACCTTTGATGTTGTGATCACGAGCGTTGATGAAGAACAATGCCTCTACTTAGTCCACATGAACAAATAGCTTCTGGTCATAATGCTAGCTGCTTACGAATGAAAACTTTGAGTGAGAGAGTGAGACAAAATATAGCTAGGATTTCAAGACCAAAGTTTCATCAAGTCAAAATGCTTCAGCACAAAGGTTCTATTTATAGAACCACTTGTGTGGACTGCAAGCTAAAAGCCCAAATAAGATTGCAAGCTAAAAGCCCGATTAAGCATACGGGCATCATACCTTATGATGTATCGTATATCTCTTAATAGTGTAGTACCTTGTCACATTATGTATTCCACTTAAGTGTATCGTACCTTACATTATTCTACAATTCACTTAAGTGTACCGCACCTTACGGTGTTCCTTATTTACTCTATCTCTCATAAACCTGTCCTTATGTGTGTGACCCTGTAGGTTTTGCGATGTTGGAAATTATATTAAATCACACATTTAACATAATAAACAATGAGAAGTATCTAGCAACACATCACTGCTACCCAAGTCATGAAAATGTCATGTGATATGACAAAATCTTTCCGTGATAATACTTGTGTGTACAATTACCTTTTTCCCCTTATGTCTATATTGAACACAAGGCATAAACTGTGTCATCCTTGTCCAGTTCAATATTGGGCGTTATACATTTATCCTGTTACACATGATGGGAAAATTCCATCTAGGCCACTCATGTCCCTTAACATGTTTTGTGAAGTACCCATCAACTTTCTTTATGGTCATCTAGTTACGGGAAATATTTGATCAACAATAAAGCACTTGACTCTACATCTAGGGTCCATAGTGGTTTCAGGTCGAAGGGTGGTATACACCACTTATCACCATAAGAATAACTTATGACACTTTGCATAATATTCTATGTAGTATTCTCATAGCGGATCAATCCATTATAAATATTACTCCTAATATTCATACCTATATCAAGACTTGATAACTCCTTATCCATGATCCATGAGATGTGATCATCAGTCTATCTACATAATAATCTCAATGCTTTAATGCTATCCCACTTTACAATAAAGCCCGACTACAAATACTTTAGGAATATTGTCCTTATGTTTAATGCGATCTCATGATTAAGTCACGCTTAACATTTCATTAAACAGAGGAACTATTCTAGGGACTTTATTATTTTGGAAAAGAAAACATAATAAAGAAATGCCTTTTATTATTAATAAATAATTTGATACAAGTACAAAAGTATTGGCCTCTAGGGCTTACACCAACAGTAGATTAGAACACATTATTAGATGATTCCAAAGCAACTAGTGGCTATGTATTTAGTCTAGCTGGAGGAGATGTATCTTGGAAATCGAAGAAACATGCTATTCTGGCTCAATCCACATTGGAATATGAGATGATAGCATTAGCCACTGCTAGTGAATAAGTAAGTTGGTTAATATGCTTACTAACTGAGATCCCTTTATGGAAAAACCTATGCCAATTATGTTGATCCACTGCGATAGTACCGCGACTATTGCCAAAATTGAGAACCATTATTATAATGGTAAAAGACGTCAAATTAGAAGAAAGCATAACAACGTTAAAGATTGTATCTCCAAAGGAGATGTAAGAGTGCATCATGTACGCACTGATGAAAATTTAACATATCCTTTGACTAAAGGATTAGCTAGAGAGAAAGTCCACAATACATCCAAAAATATGGGACTAATGCCTATAAGGAAATGAGTTTCTCATGATAGTAACCCGACTTAAATGAGTGAAGATCCCAAGAAATAGGTTCAATGGGTAATAACAAGTTGTGAGCAATATAAGAAAATCATGCAAGTGAAGCATGAATCCTGAAGTGATGAGAGGATGAGATAATCGAAACTCTTAATGAGATCTAAACTCTATATGAGGGAGTACCTAGGCTACATGAGTACTATTGATGTACTTACCTATGTGATTGTGAAACTTAGGTCAATTCCTATGGAATATCGAGGCATAATTTCTAGAGCTTTCAATAAACTGGGATACACGTGCATGGCCATTAAAGCATAAGCTATTAGGATACACCTTAAGAAAGGTTATGTGCGGGTCTAATGTCTGAGAAAGAGTACAAGACATTATGTCACTCTTTTTGAATTGAAATCCTACTTACTACACAAAGGTTCAAGTCGTAGACACCTTTTCTTATGCACAATCTTAGAAACATTTGACGTTACTTTTAAAATCAACTTAAAATTCAAGTGGGGGATTGTTGGAAACTTAACGTAAATTTGAAAGGGTCATCCTATTTTAATGGAAGTCAATTCTAAGTGATTATGTGGAATTAAATTATTAATATTAATTATTTATTAATTAATATCAAAACCTAATTTTGACTGAGTAACTCCCCCCCACTATTTTCTCTCCAATCTTCCACTATTTTCTCTCTACTCAGTTGAATCTTTTAACTATTAATAGGGTTCCTAAGTTCAGTGGTAAGATACGCTAGATTTATAAATTTTTGGAATCTCTCTTCTCTCCCTCTATTCTCTTCATCTCAAAACTATTTCTTTCTTCTGTATTTTTCGAGTGGCCTTGTATGCCATCAACGACTGAATTTTTTCAGATACTACGAGTGGTTTAAACATCATCTGAAGGTGTATTTCTTTGAACGGTTCATCACAGTGAAAGTGATAATCTTAACCATTTTATGAATAAGTTGTTTTATCCTGGAGGCTCCATGGTTATTAAGAGCTGCTTTGCATAAATTTTGCCAGTACTGCGAAACGTCTTAAAGAAAGCATATCATTCTGCGACTCAGCCGATAATTTCCTCCGTGACAATTTTGTTTCAAAAAACAATAAACATGGTTTCATCCTATCAACAACATCTCTTATTGATGATTCCTTCTGTAAACACTTCGACGATCAAGTGACTATCCAAAGTGAAAGGTATTTTAAGTTAGAAAAAATGTGCACCTTGACTTGACGTATTGTCTTCCTTTTTATTGACCGTCTTCCTTTTTATAGCCAAATTCTTAGGTTTTGGGGACCTAGAATATTCTATGCAAAATAACTATCCAAAGAGACTATTGTCATAATATTATTTGTTTTATGATATGAAAATCCTCATTCAATCATTTACCTTGATCAAGGGGTTTTCTTGCACAAATTCATATGTTTTCGAGATCCTAGAACTATCTTTGGGTCTATAGATGAATAAGTGACATCCTCGGCCTAACGTCATTAGCCTGTCGTCATTGCCTGATGTCCCATCAATAACATTACTCTTAGTTGGACAACATGTAGTCCTCCTAAAGTTGCATCCCTTTTTTTAGGGATTTCATATTTGGACTGAACCATGTCTACTCTCAGGCCTTATATCCAGGCAAGAACAATAGCTTCCTAAGTCTGGTTCGGTGAAACTGAGTCATAGGTTTAGTCATTGTGATTTCTATGGAATGGTTCGTAGGCATGAATTTAGACATCCTTGATCTATACAGTCTCGAGGTTCTCCTCACTTCAAATTTCTGTCTTTTATATTGTCGGTTTGCATGATCTTGGCATTGTTGGCCCATAGTTCATCGCGTGGAAACTCCTGTACTATTTTGGGTTATTCCCCTATTGAATCTTGACATATTCCTTTATCCGACGTGTCTATGTGAGGTTACTTTTAGTGATTCGAGGTATGAGGCCCAACTAATGATTTCTCACCTTATGCCTAGGCGTGATTATTTTGGTGTGGGAAATGTAGTTGTAATGATTTCCAAGCCATGTGTTTTTTTATGGTTGGTTCTCTATTAGATTTTCTTTATAAATAACAATTTCCTTATTCATATAAGTCTTTTTAAGTTTTCTATTCTTTTACTATGTGTGAGGTCAAACTTCTCTGGTGTTTTCCTTCCCTATTTATTTTTGTGGTCACCTCTCCAAGTTTTGCTATTGCAGCATTCAAGTACTAACATTTTTTGTATGCTCTTCTATTTATTCTCTTTTTCTCACACATTTTGAAATATTTTAAAATCATGGGTAATTTCTTTTGTATCTATTGACTACGATGTGAACCTCCATTTATGATTGTGAAAGATCTTAACTATAGTAATATTGACTTATATCAGTGGTGGTTCTAACCCTTACTTGAGGTGGTATTGACATGTATTTGCGTTGATATTTCTTGTATTTGTGGGGGTATTGCGTAAAATATTATATGGGAGCTGAAAACAAAGTTGCTTCGCTGGTTTTAGAGAATAAAGAATTAAAGAAGCTTCATCAAGAGGCTTTCTAATTATGTTTTGGATGGTAGGAGGAAACATGTGCTAAGTATTTTCTGGGGGTCTCGGGTTCCATCGAAATTAAAGATTTTCGGGTGGAGACTTTCTCAGGACAGGTTGCCCTTAAAGAAGCAATTATATAGTAGAGGGATAATAACTCAGATTGATGAAGCTGTCTGTGTTTTCTGTCTCCAACATGTAGAAGATTTAGACCATATTATGGTGCATTATGCAAAGCTGAGTCCATTATGGAGGACGATTCAAACATGGTTGGAGTTGGATTTCTTTATCGAAGTAGATTGTTACGGCCATTTGTTGAAGTTTGTTGAAGGGCTGATTGAAAAACTATCAAGCAACAAGGGAAGGGGATTTGGCCGACAATTTGTTGGTGTATTTGGAAGTTAAGAAACGATATAGTGTTCAATAGAGCAATATGCGATTCTGATGAACTCTTCTTCAACATATTGTAGTACTCTTGGTGGTCGTTTGCAATTGACTCTAAAGACATAATTTTGAGCCGTTTTTATGAGTGGTTTAAAAACCCGGATTTTTGCATTTAATTTCATAGTAGTTTTAAGTTATTGTTCCTGTTGTTTTCTTTCTTGTAGGGGTTAAAGTACTCCTAATACTTTTCTTTTGATACAAGAATTACTTATTAAAAAAATATATTACGTTTTGAATATGAGAGAAATTACTACCATTAGTGACCAAATCTTCAAAAATGCCATTGCTTCAAAATCAAGTATATTTTGATTTATAATATTTATATTTTCAATATTATTAGTTTTTGTAACTCACTATAATAACTAAATAACACATATTAAAAAAAATGTTTAAATAAAAAAATTTAATTTATAGACAGCAATTTAAAAAAAAAAAAATTACACATATCTATAATTACTTTTTATTTATTTTGATACCGCGTTTTTAGTTTAGTTTTCATAATTTATCTGTCATGAATTGGTTGAAAGTATATTAAAAAAGACGAAATGATTTACTAAAAAATAGAAAGCATTGCAGCAACAAAAGAGAGGCTATGGAAACAAAATAAAATGTGAAAAAAGACCGACTTCACTGGGGATCGAACCCAGAATCTCTGGTTCCGTAGACCAGCGCCTTATCCATTGGGCCATGAAGTCATTTCTTGAAAGAGTTTTTACTTTTACCGAATTTATATTTTATTTTTACCGATTATATTCTATAGTAAATCCCTTTCATTTCAACTAAACTAAGTACTCAGCATTTTATTTTGATTCTATGTTGATTCTGATTTTAGGAGCAAATGATTTTTATTTTCCTCTGACTTTAAAGTCTACTGCGATTGGTGAAATCCATATATGATACATCAATTATCACTTGACAATTAAGGTGCAATTGTTTAGATATGGTTTTATAATTTTAAATAGATAATTTCTTTTTCCATTTAGTATCCTTCTTTTACATCTTGTGAAAAAAATTCAAAATCCTCTTTAGAATTTCCAAACGAATATATTCTATAAAAATTTATGAAAAATATATTTTCGGATATGCATTTTCGAATATACCTCATTTTTTATGAAAAAAGTAGTTTTGAATATGCATTTCTGAATTGTACTCCGTTATAAAAATTTTAAAATACAACTAAAAATCAAATAAAATTAAATTAAGTGTCTATAAAATTTTTCATATTTTTTCGAAAATATGAATTAAAATTTTACCATGTCAATTCATCCGAAAAAAACCAGGTATCAAAATCCTCTATTTTGGAAAATTCTAAATTCCTTGTTTTTCTATTTTATTTGATTTATATTTCGTTTTCATATTTTCGAAAAAATCCGAAAAAATTTGTAGACACTTCATTTAATTTAATTTGATTTTTAGTGTATTTTAAATTTTTTATAATAGAGTACAATTCAGAAATGCATATCCGAAACCATTTTTTTTCGTAAAAAATGAAGTGTATTCAGAGATCCATATTCGAAAATATTTTATCATAAATTTTTTGTGGAATAAGTTCGTTCGGATATGTATTTCTGAATTCTGGAAGATATTTTGAGTTTTTCGCAAGGTATGTAAGAAGGATATTAGACGGAAAAAGAAATTCTCTTTTAAATATATTTATTGGAATCAGTCTAACCTAAAACATTATCCGTGACTAAATATAAACCCATCATTCAATTAGAATTCAAATTTTAATTCATCATATTATAAAAGTTTACTCTATTATGTTAAACCAAATTTTTGTAATATATTTTTAGTTGATGCCTTAAATATTAATTTATGAAAATGTGATTGTTCAGCCTCGACCCCAAACTTGACCTAATGAGAATGAGTCCAATATAACTATGGAGTTAAAAAGTTATAGTTATGGAGCTCAAAAGTAAAGATATTTATGGTGCATTACATCAAGGGACAAAAAATCTATATCATTTGTCAAGCAGAAGGTACTACTAGTAGTATCTATGGAGAATACATATAAACATATATCTGCCATAAAAACACCTGATCCATATAGGAACCATAACATAGACGTTAAATAACGTAATGAATTGTATACTAACATTTGTATGCTCGGGTGACTATGATTGAAGCTAAGGATTATGGGTCTTCAAAAACTCTAATAAGCCCCCTATATAAAGGACCACAAACATCAAATCAAGTTACAATAAAACATTTCTTAAAATTTTACACCGATCATTTTCGACAGTCACTGACTTAGGTGTCAGAGTGTTTGCATGTACCACCTTAATCTAATCAACCTAACAATCAATACGTGAAGGATTCTCAGACTTGAGCGGTTCAGAACATGACTATATTCTTCTTTGGAAAGAAGCTTTCTCATCATAAGAAATATTGACGTTGTTTATGGGAACGAAAAATAACATTCAAACCACTTTCTCAAACCTTAGAAATATACGAACCGTGGAAGAAGAATAACATGCAATTCCAATCGTCCACGAGCCGTAGCGAGCGAAGTCGTAAGGAGGAGCCCATATGGATAGGAAGCTCCCAACACTTCATCATCTGACTCAGAAATCCCAATCCAATGACCCCCAACAGTCGATGCTCTTGCACCTTCTCTTTTGGATGATGAGCTTTATACGCCTTTGGTATTTAATCTAGTCCCTCCTTAAGAAGGATACAATACACTTTTGTGGAATCATGTTTTGTAGGCAATCAATGAAGCTTTCAATAATGTGCTTTTGATAATGACAACTAAAAAAAGTGCACATACCTGTATGGAAACTAAACTTGCTCTTATCTATTTATTTTTCAGAGTTTCCTTCTTGTTCTAAAATGGTGTTATATCCAATTTATCCTAAATACCATTTGTTTAATTTTTATAGATATTAGTGTTAGATCATCTCTATCCTCAGAGTAAGGATTCGTAGGCTCCTCAATTTTTCTTTCATAATTCTATAAGTAAGTATTTTCTCCTTGAGTTTCTGGGCTTTGAGAGGCTTTGAGTGTGATTATTTTTCCATTCTTTTGTGGTTTACCTTTAACTATCTATCTTTCATGAACTTGTAATGATTCAATGAGCTCTCTAACCCATAGATCTTTTAAATCCTTCCTTTCGTGACCATAGGTCTCCACATCTTTGAAAGAATTCTTAAATTTTTATAACTCTCTCATGAGTTGTATATGTATTTACAAGGAATATGATCTTATTTACAATAATGGTGAGTCTGGAAAACATTTCATCTATTGTTTCATCTTCTTTCATTTCAAAAGTTTCAAACCTTTTTACTCCCATATCTATTCTTTCTTCGTTGACATGACTGGCTCCTTCATGATGAATTTTAAGAACATCCCAATTTTTTTCAGTTGTGAATTATTCTATTTTATCTTATTATTCTATGCTTAAAGCACAATATAAAATAAATTGGGCTTTATAGTTTATAAGAACCTTATCATTTTTATATTTGGATCTTTCAACTTGTGATTTTGGGTTTGGCTCTGAAGTTTCTATTTGAGTGGTCATAGGTATGAACTTGCCATTATCCACGACTAATCACATGTTATTATCTTGAGATAGTATAAATAATATCATTTCCCCTTTCCAATAGTATTAGGATGACTTATTGAAGTACGCAGGCCTGTGTAATGATCCTTGTTCAACTATGAATTTTGTTTGTTCAAACATTTATTTTACGAATCGTTTTGCTCTATCATTTTTAAGAGATTTTGAGGTTCAAATCCCATGTTCTAATACCAATTACGTAGATATAAATGTTTAGCTTAATAAGAACACAATCTCTCAAGAAATTCCACGAGAAAATATTAGTACAAATATCATATAATATCTAATATTCTCTGTGTGTAAGATAATGATTAATAATATAATAAATAAAATGAGAAGAGATTAAGATAAATAACACACAAGATTTATACTAGTTCACTAAAGTTACTACTCTAGTCCTCACAGCCCGTGAGATTTCTTTACTGATACTTGAAAGAACTTTCCTTCTAAGTATGCACGTTTTCAACTATGTATTCTCCTAGCCCCGTCACACTTACACTACCGATTAATCTAGTTTCACTAAGCTTACACGATAATGAACAAGTTTTATATCACTTGAGGGTTTACAATTTTGAGAGTTTGATTATATCAAAGATAATATACAATTTCACCATATGGTAGTAAGAGTTTTTGACGAGAGATGTTTGATGAAATGCATTAATGATTTGTGATGACTCTAGGGGAGGTTTTATAGCCCAGCGAGCCCGGACACGCGCTCAGGCTCAACTCCTACTTTCTTTGTATTCACCCTAATTTAATAGCCGATTCTTAGATAAAATCAGAGATAAAATTAGTAAAAACAGGGGAAAAATTAGTAAAAATAGGGGAAAAATTAACACACTTTATGACTATTTATATATTATGTCACATGTAACTTGCCGTTAAATTTTTTGCCCAGGCTCCCTAAAATTCCTAGCTCCGTCACTAGATGACTCTGATGTGAAAAATGTATTGCTTTGATGCTTGATGTATTTTTTTAATTCTTTAACATGTAATGAAAGCCACCCTTGATTAAAGAATGAAATTCTCTATTTATAGATGTTAATGCCATGTCTTTGAGTCGTTGCATGAGATAAGTCATGAAACAACATAATAATTAAGAGCCTTCCATATATGTGAGATGAAGTGATGAGTCCTTATATCTTGAGAACGAAAGATAATTTTTTAGTGTTGTACCCCAAAATTTTCCCTCTCATTTTATCAAGATTTTCCCCCACAAGACTCTTTGGACTCTAGACAGAATTAGGGTTTGCTCTACTCAAGACCTCTCCTTGCACTGATGACCTGAAATTAGGGTTTGAGTTTGCACAAGGATTTTTGGACTTTCAATGCTCAATATGACTTTCATACTTCATGTTGGATTCCTAAGATTGCTCATACCAAGTTTCAAGCCTTGAATCAAATTTTTGTCCAGTCAATTGGACAGTTGACCTAGAAATCAACTGTATTGGGAAAAAAGTCAACTGTGGCCAATTTACAATCAAACCTCATAATTTTTGATCCACATCAACATTATAGAACCATTTGATCAAGTTTGGACCACAACTCCTCAAGAAATTTGATCAGATCATCAAAAGGGCAAAATGGTCATTTTTAGGGTTTTGACTGCAGAAGGGCAATTTCTGATTTTTTAACCTAGCCAATGGCAAATTGGGTTCAATCATTGGTTTCAAGGACTCAATGGCATCATCTTGACCTAATCACAAGGTTCAAAAGATCTCAAAAGCATTGGATTGACAGATGAATTTTCCAATCAACTGATCAAAAATCAACTGTACACTGAAAAGTCAAACTTTGACTTTTTGGTCAAAATCAAGTGCCAAGGGTAATTTTTCATAAAGATGTGTCAAAACATGAAACTTGTTCACCAAGAAACCTAATTTTGAAAATTAGGGTTTGAAATGAAAAATTTTCATAACTTAGAAATTTTCTAAGTTATGAAAATTTCTTATTTTTTCTCAACTTTGCCCAACTTTTTCACCATGATGCATTTGGATTCAAAGAAAACTTCCAACATGAAAGTTGTAGTCCTCCATAAAATATACAACTTTTATTCAAAAAGTTTTCCAAAAATATGCTTGGATGTCAAGTTATGATTTTGTGAACAAGGGTCCATGAAACTTTTAACTTAGTGAAATTTTGTCCTAGTTTAGGCAGGATTTTGACCTATCTTCATGGAAACTTTTCACATAGTTCCAATTGGAATATCAAAATGCATTTCAAAGATGGGTTGTAGAGAATGTTACAAGCTTTCCAAAATGTCCAAGAACTCTCCAAGATCATTTGTGGTTAGGGAGAATCGAAGGATTGAAAATGGAAAATCATCACTTTTGTCCAAGGCATTTTGCACCATGTTACAACTTGCAATTCTGTCTAAAGCATGCTTGTACTTGGTTTACAGGTTCTAATCTCTTCTAAATTCATAAATTGAATGCAAACACATTGGTTTAAGGCTTTGTTCTGACCTATGAAGCAATATACAAAGGTTTAATCCATTTTTGGCAAAAAGGTAGCATTGCCACTTTGATAAAGCTTGCTTTATGTCAAGTTGTTTATCTTGAGCCATGGACCTGATTTGTTTATGCAAACAAAGTTCACTAATATCAGGAAAGGTGTACCAACTATCAGCAGGCTTGGAGCTAGCAAGTACAACCCTTTGCATTGTCAACTTCAACTTTTGCTTCAAAAGCAAGTAACTTGCAAAAGTCCACACATCTTTGGAATCTGATAAGAGCAAGTCTTTGTAACATTTAAAACAAGTTTTACACATTGCCTAAGGTCAGAAACACGAGCCCTAAGCCTCTAAAACACCCTCTAACATCAAAACACCAAGTTCTTGCAAAAATAGGGCAAGTTCTGCAAATCACAAGTCAAAACCAAATCCACTCGTGCGTTTTGCTTGAAACCAGTTCCAACACACTCCATACAACATACCTAAACTATCCCAACCATTCTCAAGCCATTGTAACTCCATTTTCACACTTCACCATTTTTGCTTTGAAGCTTTGCAGGTTGAGTTCTACAAGCATATTCAGGCCATTTCAAAGCAAGCAAAGCTCTGGGAAAGGTTGAGTGAACCTCACGCAAGCTAACACGACCTTCAGGCCTCATCAAAAACCCCTACATTGCCATATCGGAACTTGGCTGAAGCAGATAATTTTCAAACTTCTATCTCCTTATTTAGGAATCATTAGGCTTAGGTTTGTGAAGCAAAAATGTAGTCCTCATTGTCCTTGAGCTGTACATATGCATAGAATTCATTTATGTTAACTGAGCTAGGAGTATTTGATAGTTGAACTTACTGAAAAACCTAGGTTAGAATTTAGGGCCAAGGAAATTCTCTCTGGTCTTTGAGAGTTAGATCAAGTTTTTACATGGTTAGAATCGTGTGATCATGAGCTATAACTTTCATGTTGCAAGTTTTTTGTTTTTGAGCACGTATGCAGGAGTTCCAGATTTGAACATGGCGCGCGTTTTGCTTCTGTCTCAAGGACAGGGACGAAGGAACCTTGGGCTGGGCTTGGTTGTTCTCACTATTGACACCCCCTGCTTGCTCTTTGCACCCCCTTGGCCCATTGTTTTTATTTTTTCATATTTTCCATTTCTATTTTCATTTTCTGACTTTATTTATTTTTCTTGAACATTAAAAATCATCAAAAATATTTTTTTAAATTTTCACATTTTTTTATTATTTTTATTATTTTTTATGAAAAAAATAGTTTATTAGTTTAAAATACTTTAATTTTCTTAAATAAATTTGTAAATAAAATTAAAATACTTACATATTTTTATTTTATTATATTATGCACTTAAAATATTATTTTCTCACAAATATTATTTTTTAACATTTTTGTACACATTTTTATTTATTTTCTTGTACATAAATGAATAAATAATTAATATAATGTATTTTCTTTTAAAACCAAAATTAGGGTTTTTCACCCTTTCCAAAAATAATCTTCCCTATTTTTAGGACATTAAATAATTTATATACATAAAATAAAATTCAAAATTTTTTTTTGCATATTTATAATATATTGCATATTTAAATAATTGTCAATTTATTATTTGTACAATGAATTCAATTTGGTTGTAATAGTTGAATTAGGGTTTTTTCTTGCAAATATCCCCCTATTCAAACTTGTATCCCCCTCCCCATGTCAATGTTGTAATAGTTGTAGATTTACTTTTACGCATTTTATTGCTTTCAAATGCATGATTAGTAAATTGGGGTTTGTATGACAACAAAAATCAAAACAAATAGCATGACTAAACACAAGACAAAAATGCATGAAAAATGACAACACAATGCACACAAGCACCCATAGGGTTTCATCCACTTTGTTGCCTTTAAAATGGCCATGGTATGCATGCTAGGTATCTTGGCAAAACAAAACAAAGCAAAAAGATCATAGTCCCTCGATGACGCTATCTTGGTTGCCTATACAAAAATGATCTAGTCCCTCAAAAAACTTGCTAAGATACTTGGAAACATTGTTATCATG
Organism: Vicia faba; assembly: GCA_948472305.1. NCBI lineage: Eukaryota > Viridiplantae > Streptophyta > Magnoliopsida > Fabales > Fabaceae > Vicia > Vicia faba. The sequence continues at coordinate 504,495,695 of OX451739.1, read as the reverse complement.
GCCATACGATGACCCACGCACGTCCTGTTTAACATCCTAATACAAGGTTGTTTACCAAATACAATGGTAAAACAACAAAGTAAAAGGGTTAAAAATGTGTAGGAAAGATCTTTGAGTAGGGTAGACAACTCCTAGTTACTTGATCAAATTTGCAAACATCCTTGCTATTTCCAAACACACACACACACAATTTCAAAACATTTCCCAAAAACAAACTTTCAAACATTGAAACATCTTTTCAAAAGACAAACACCTTTGTATACATTCAAACAAGAGTTATTACAAAGGTTGCCTAAACCAAGGCCTCTTTTCAAAATACTTTCAAAACCACACAAAGCACCATTTCAAACAATTGGAAAAGCAAAGCAAGTGATCTAATCAAGTAACTAAGAGCCCATGGAAAACCATGGATGAAAAGGGTGCTAGCACCTTCCCTTTTCATAATTTACCCCCCGAACCCAAGAAAACATCTCAAAGGTCTTTCCTGTGCTTTTTGAACTTTCCTTTGGATACAATAAAAAGTCGGTGGCGACTCTTGCTAAACCGAAACATTTGCGAACACAAACGCAAAACCTCAAGTCAGTTCTCCCACCGTATCACAGAATTGGCGACTCTGCCGGGGAAGATTCTAAAAGTGGGGTTACCTTAGGGTTTTAGATCACCTTTACATGCTTACCTTGTTTACTTTGATTGCTTTACATTTGGTTCTATTGTTTAGGTTTGAATCCTCTACCCGGATTTGGGAAACATTCATAGGTAAATAGCAATACATTGTGGAAACTGTACGGGGTATACCGACATGGTTGAAGCAATAACTATATTAGTGCGACATATTTGTGGGTACCGGTAGCCTTTGAGTCAATCAAACAGAATACGGGGCCGCTGAGTGATGTCATGAAGCACTAATGGAATTTTAGAACCTTTACTTGACCATCTTGGCCTTTTTAGGGGTAGTGAGATGACCGGTTTTGGTGTAGTCTGAAGTTGGTAGATACTCGATACTACACTCATTGAGGGTTGTTTTCTTGGAATATTTTGGTCGCCAGTAAAGTGGCTAAACTGAAACAATGAACACAGAAAATAATCCAGTGATATTGAGCTCCTTAGAACCCGGTTGTTATTTATAGGACAGGTTGAGCCAATAACTTCAAGAGGGTACTTACCTATGAAACCCCATGCAAGCCTAAAATAGGAACTTGTGTGATTTGTTTGTACATAAACTTGTGCATAACATCATGAACATCATGAAACATCATGTGCATCCACTAACCATCTCAAGGATTTTGGATCTTCATCTTTGTTCCTATTTTGTAGGTTATGGAATCACTCCGTAGGAAAACAATCCAAGTCAACCTTGTGAGAATTCCTCCTCAACTCAAGGAGCTTGCTTCCAAGATTCCAGAGTGTTCTCCATTCATTGAAAGACATGGTCGACTTCTCAACTCGGTCAACTCCAACATTGAAGAAGACATGGTAAAAGTTCTCTTCCAGTTCTTTGACCCCCTACACCACTGCTTCACATTTCCTGATTACCAGTTAGTGCCTACTTTGGAGGAATTTTCTCAGCTCCTGAGATTCCTATTCTCCATCAACTACCCTACAATGGTACGGAAAGAGATCCAAAGCCTGAAGATGTTGCTCAAGCCCTACACTTGCAACCATCTGATATCATAGGCCATTGGGAAACCATAAGTGGTGTCAAGGGTTTCTTGGAAAAGTTTCTGTTTGAGAAAGCTCAAGAATGCTGGAATTCTCTAGACCTTCAAGCTTTTGAGGAGATTGTAGCTCTTCTCATCTATGGGTTGGTCTTGTTCCCAAACTCTGACCAACTTATAGATGTGAATGCTGTCAAGATTTTCATATCTCGGAATCCTGTGCCTACATTGCTTGGGGACATCCTCCACTCATTTCACACACGAACAATGAGGAAAAGAGGTGTTCTCATGTGCTGTACTCCTCTTCTAGCAAGGTGGTTTATTTCTCACCTTCCCCAGTCAGTCTTGAAGAATGAGCAAGGCTTGAGGTGGTCACAACGATTGATGACTCTTACACATTCAGATGTTCATTGGTGTTCTCTATCCAGAGAAAATGTTATCATCATTGACCGTTGTGGGGAATTCCCTAATGTCCCACTACTTGGCATTAGGGGAGGCATTATATACAACCCCTGCTTGGCTCTGAGACAGTTTGGGTATGCCCGAAGGGATGGCCCACATGACATGCTGATTCCAGACTTGGTTTTTGACTTCGACAATGACGCTCAAGGACTTCGATAAAGGTTCATCCAAGCTTGGAGGATGCCCAACAAGGTGGACAGTAAGACATTGGGACACAAAAATTCCATCCCCCTTGAGCCTTACCTCAAGTGGGTACTAACCCGCGCCCAAAGTCTTATGATGCCTTACCCCTACATTCTCCCTGTGATCAAAGAGCCTGCTATGGAAGGAGAGGTTCCATACACCCTCCTACACCCTGACATGCCAACATCACTAGAAGATTTGCAAAGGAGTTGAATACAACTCAAGGGAGAATGCGATACGTTTGAAGCCCAATTCTACGCCAGTGAGAAGAAGGTTTTGGAACTTACTCGTCAACTTCATGAAGAGCAGACTCTCAACACCTACATTGCACCAAAAAGGATGCGCAACGTCTTTTTACATTAGAATTTTGTATTATTTTGCCCATGGGGCATTTATGTACTAATAATTCTATCTTATTAATATGACGTGTGTTTTTTTTGTTTAAAACAAATTTGAATTTCTGAATCCTTGAATGCATTACATGAATACACTTCATTCATCATATGCATAAACAGGTCTTCACACCAGGTTTCCTTATCTCTCTGCTGTTTATTTCAGCAAGATGGATATAGAGCAGACGGTCAAAGATTTGCAAGCGCAAAACTCACAGTTCCAACAACTACTCATGACCTTGGCAAAGGGTCAGAAGGATCTTAAAGCTCTGTTAGAGAAGGAAAAGGAAAAGGAGAAGAAGAAGAAAAAGAGAGTTGGTGTGGCTACTTTGGGTAGAAGATTTGAAGGTCAAGCTAGAAGGGTCCTGGATTTCCCCTCAACATCTGATGAAGGGGTATGAAAAGGAAAGGGAGCTACAGTACCATCTGAGTCTGAGGAAGAAGAAGAGGAGGAGGATAAAGACTATTTTGAACAGCAGTACCCTCCTGCAAATGACAAGTACAAGAATCTGGAAGAACGTTTGGCAGTTATGGAAGCGCAAAGGGTTCCTGGGATGGATTTCGAAGAGTTAGGTTTGGTTTCTGGGATTGTCATTCCCCCCAAGTTTAAAGTGCCTCTTTTTGCTAAATACGATGGGGTGTCTTTCCCAAAGATGCACCTACGGTCTTACGTCAGAAAAATTCAACCTCATTCTTCTGACAAGGACCTGTGGGTCCACTTTTTTCAGGACAGTCTAGCAGGGACGCAGTTGGATTGGTTTTACCAGCTAGAGAGGTCTGATGTGCACAATTGGGAGGATTTGGGTGCTGCCTTCTACAAGAAGTATCAGTATAATGTGGACTTAGCACTAACCTGTACTCAATTACAGAGTATGGGCATGGTCTCAAATGAAGGCTTTAAGGAGTATGCCCAGAAATGGAGAGACTTGGCGGGACGAGTTCAACCACCTCTATCTGAGAGATAGCTTATAGATATGTTCTTGGGTACACTGTCAGGTCCCTTTTTCAATCACCTGATTGGAAGTTCGTATGCGGGGTTCACCGAGTTGATTCTTACTGGTGAAAGAGTTGAAGCCGGAATCAAGAGCGGTAAAATTCAAAAAGATGCATCTGCTTCCGCTGCCATCAAGAAGACTTTTCCAGCAAAGAAAGAAGTCTCAGCTGTCTACTCCCAAAGAGGACAAGAAAGAGTGGAGCTCCGGCCAGCGGTGGGGGCCGTAATGATTCAGAAGTCTGCAGCTGATCAGCCCAGAAACAATCAACCCATAACCAACCAAGCAAGGGTGGAAAGGCCTGCACGGCAATACACCCGGATAAACATGACTCCCGCTCAGGTTCTACCCCATCTTTTGAAGTTAAACCTTGCCAGTTTGAGGGAGGCCTCTAAAAACCCTAACACTACATCACCATACTACCATCCCAACACCAAGTATGCTTATCATTCAGACAGCCTGGGGCACGACACCAACAATTGTTGGGCCCTCAAGAATAAGATTCAGGATTTAATAGACGCTAAGGAAGTGGAATTCGACGCCCCTGAAAAGCCGAATGTGATCTCTGCTCCAATGCCAAAGCATGGCCACAATGCCCATACTATTGAAGAAGATCTTTTTGTTGCTACTGTTGATGATTTGATAACTCCATTACCGATAATCAAGCTGAATCTGTTGAAGGCTGGGATTTTCCCAGGTTGTGAAAAAGATTGCCGCCTTTGTTCATCCTTACCATCCGACTGTCCGTTGTTGAAGTTAGGCATCCAACGCCTAATGGATAATCAAGAAATCCTTTTTGGAAAGACTCTTGTTACACCGACTCCTATCAATGATGTTGCTATAATTACCATATCCGCCAATCTTTCCAAGGTCTCCAAAAGACCTATTAAGATTACATCCGATCCAAAGATTGTACCTCTGAAGATAACCATGCCGGGGCCCATCACGTACAAGTCCAACAAGTCAATACCGTGGAACTATGGAGGAGAGATCTTCTACCACGGTATTAAGCAGATTGAATCAGCTGAAGAGAGTTCTGATGAAGAGACTTCCGACATTGGAAATATTGCTGGGACGAGTAAAATCACCCGCAACGGAAGAATTTTCTCTCCAGAGATTGCTCCTCCAAGGGAAATATTTGGACCCTTAATTACTCCTAAGGTTACTCCTGTACCGGTCAACATATCTGCAAGAACTCCAGTTATTGAAGAAGTTGTAACTCCAGTGGTTGTCCCCTTTGTTGTTGCTGATAATAGAGGGAAAGGGATCCAAGAAGCACCCGTCAGGACGAGGGCTCAGCCTTTGGTCATTCCTGAGACCACTCAAAAGGAAATGGAAGAGATTTTGAAAATAATTAAAAAAAGCGACTATGATGTTGTGGAGCAACTGGGGAAAACCCCCTAAAAAATCTCTATGCTAGCCCTGTTGCTCTGTTCAGAGGCTCATGCCAAAGCTTTGATCAGATTCTTGAAGACGGCCCACGTGCCTCAGGAAACCTCTGCGGATCAGTTCTAGGAATGTGTAGCTAGCCTAACAGCAGAAAATGGTCTTGGATTCTCCGATGCTGATTTAACATCTAAAGGGAGAAAGCATAATGACGCCCTCCATGTCTCGGTGGAATACACAGGGACCACTCTAGCTCACGTTCTGGTTGATACCGAGCCGTCTTTAAATGTCTTGCCGAAGAAAGCATTGGACAGATTGGACTGTGAAGGCCTAACCTTGAAGCCCAACAATATCATTGTCAGAGCCTTTGATGGTTCTAAAAGGATGGTCCACGGGGAGGTGGACATCCCGATTAAAGTGGGAACTGAAACCTTCGACTCCATATTTTATGTGATGTACATCCGCCCTTCCTATTCTTTCTTGTTGGGAAGACCCTGGATCCACAACGCTGGGGCCGTCACTTCTTCTCTGCACCAAATGCTCAAGTACCCAGTCCAGGGGAAAATTATAACAGTTCATGGAGAAGAGGAGTACATGATAAGCTATCTAAATTCTTTCCGCTATGTGGAATTGGATGGTGAATTCATCGAGACCCCCTTTCAACACTTTTAGGAGGTAGCTCAGGAGATTGCAGCAGCCAAGACGGTGTCTTCTGTACCCATGATTACCAAATCTATGCCTTGGATGTCATCCCTCAAAGATACAAAGGCTGTGATTGAAGAAGAAGGAAGCACAATCTGGGGTCAGCTACCAGACTTTCCTTTCAAATCTGATAAATTCGGCTTGGGTTTCACTGCTTCTGCTCAAAAGGCTGTACGCCGCTCCCGGGATGGAGGGCCACCCGTGAAGATCACCCATCATGGAGTCAATGCTTTGGAGGATGGTGAAGAGGAGAGCAACTTTGAAGACTGGATTTTCCCTACTGTTGACGGAGGACTGAACAACTGGGAGGCAAAAGACTTTGTTCCCATTACTTTCATAAATCAGTAATTTATCTTTCAAACATTTCAGTTGGTCTGTAATAATTCTTAAAAAATTCTTACACTTTTTTCCTTGTGCCTTACCCGAGGCATATAGGTCCATTTGTAAGGGTTTGATTTTTCATCTTCATATGCCATTTTAATGAATCATGGACGCTTTCATATATAAACTTTTGTGTTCATTTTCTTTCCTTTTACATTTTATTTGTTTAAAGGTGGCTATCCTTTACACACACCCACACTCACAAATGCAAGTACCCTTCCATTCCGAATTCCATGGGTAACAATTCTGCTATGACCTTCAGTGACTCTGAAGACCTGGTCAATCATGCCGAATACGAAGGTGATGAAGACTGTGAGGTGCCGGGAGAATTGGCTAGACTTCTACAACAGGAAGAAAGGGCTATTCTGCCCCATGAGGAGCTGTTAGAGACAATCAACTTGGGTACTGCTGAAGATAGAAAAGAAGTCAGAGTGGGTGCCAACCTAGAGGCAAGTGTCAAGGAGCACTTAGTTCAGCTGTTGAATGAATATGTTGAGATCTTCGCCTGGTCATATGAAGACATGCCGGGACTCGATACAAATATTATGGTTCACCATCTCCCTACAATAGAAGACTGTCCACCAATTAAACAGAAAGTCCGCCGCATGAGGCCCGACATGTCTGAAAAGATCAAAGCAGAAGTGATGAAGCAGTTCAATGCTGGGTTTCTTGTTGTTACTTCCTATCCATAATGGGTTGCTAACATTGTGCCCGTGCCAAAGAAGGATGGCAAAGTGAGAATGTGCGTGGATTACAGAGACTTAAACAGGGCTAGCCCTAAAGATGACTTTCCACTACCGCACATTGACATCTTGGTTAACAATACAGCTCAGCACAAGGTATTTTCTTTCATGGATGGATTTTCAGGGTACAACCAGATTAAAATGGCCCCTGAAGACATGGAGAAAACTACTTTCGTTACACAGTGGGGTACCTTCTGCTATAAAGTGATGCCATTCGGACTGAAGAATGTCGGGGCAACCTATCAGCGCGCCATGGTAGCTTTGTTTCATGATATGATACATCATCAGATTGAAGTCTACGTATATGACATGATATCCCGATCACAGACAGAAGAATAACACCTTGACCATTTGCAAAAGCTGTTTGTCAGGTTGAAGGAGTACAAGCTCAGACTGAACCCTAACAAGTGCACTTTCAGAGTCAGGTCCGGTAAACTCTTGGGTTTCATAGTCAGCAACAAAGGCATCGAGGTTGATCCTGCCAAAGTTAAAGCTATACAAGAAATGCCTTCCCCTCGCACTGAGAAGGAGGTCAGAGGTTTCTTGGGACGCCTAAACTACATTGCAAGGTTCATTTGTCACCTAACATCTACCTGTGAGCCAATCTTCAAGCTGTTGAAGAAAGATCAGGTGGTTAAATGGAATGATGACTGTCAAGTTGCTTTCGATAAAATCAAGGAGTATTTGCTAGAACCTCCTATCTTGATGCCCCCCATCGAAGGAAGACCTCTAATCATGTACCTGACTGTTTTGGATAATTCAATGGGGTGCGTATTGGGCCAACATGACGAGTCTGGCCGAAAAGAGCATGCCATTTATTACCTTAGCAAAAAGTTTACCGACTGTGAGACCCAATACTCACTGCTTGAGAAAACTTGTTGCGCTTTGGTATGGGCTGCTCGCCGGCTAAGGCACTATATGTTGACTCATACCACTCTACTGATTTCTAAGATGGATCTGATCAAGTACATCTTCGAGAAGCCTTCTTTATCTGGAAGAATAGCTAGATGGCAAATGATCCTGACTGAGTACGATATCCAGTACACGACCCAAAAAGCTATAAAGGGAAGTGTACTAGCTGGCCATCTAGCTCATCAAGCTGTCGAAGATTACCAATCCATGAAGTTTGACTTCCCCGACGAGGACATTATGACATTGGACAACATTGAAGATAACAGACCGTATGACGGACCTGAACAAGGATCCCAATGAACCCTGTACTTTGATGGTGCCTCTAATGCACTTGGAAAAGGTATCGGTGCTGTGCTCATCTCTCCACAAGGTTGCCATACACCTTTCACTGCTAGACTCTGCTTCAACTGCACCAACAACATGGCCGAGTATGAAGCTTGTATCTTCAATCTCAAAGCTGCAATTGACCTGGGAATCAAATCTTTGGTTGTATTTGGAGACTCAGCTTTGGTCATCAGTCAGATCAAAGGAGAGTTGGACACTAAACATCCCAACCTCATCCCTTACAAAGAACATGTCCTGACATTGCTACCTCATTTCGAGCAGATTACCTTCGAGCACTTCCCGCGAGAAGAGAACCAGCTAGCAGATGCTCTAGCTACAATGTCATCCATGTTTAAACTTAACTGGGATAATGAGGCTCCCCAAATCACCATCGAGCGAATGGACGAACCTGCACATTGTCATGAGATTAATACCGAAGAAGTAGTGGACCGACCTTGGTTTCACGAAGTCAAAAGGTATCTCGAGGCGCAAGAATATCCTGAAGGAGCTTCGGTCAACGACAAAAAGTTCTTAAGGAGATTCTCAGCTAAGTTCTTCCTGAGAAATGGTATCCTATACAAATGCAATCATGATTGCATTCTGCTTCGTTGTGCGGACAAGGTTGAAGTTGAGAAGATCATGGCTGAACTGCACAATGGTACCTTTGGCACCCACTCAAGCGGGCATACGATGGCTAAGAAGATTCTACGGGAAAGCTATTACTGGTCTACCATGGAAGCTGACTGCCATCAACATTCTAGGATTTGTCACAAATGCCAAATCTATGCGGACAAGGTACACATACCTCCAGTTCCTCTCAATGTCTTAACAGCTCCTTGGCCATTCACAATGTGGGGAATCGACATGATTGGAGAGATCAAGCCTACAACATCTAATGGACATTGTTTCATTCTGGTGGCCATTGATTACTTTACCAAGTGGGTCGAAGCAGCTTCCTTCGCCTCCGTTACAAAGAATGTGGTTGCCCGCTTCATCAAGCAGAACCTCATTTGCCGGTACGGTATCCCCGATAGGATAATCACGGACAACAATACAAACCTTAACAACACTATGATCACCGCTTTGTGAGAACAGTTCCAGATTCAACATCACAATTCATCCCCCTATCGGCCAAAGATGAACGGTGTTGTCGAAGCTATGAACAAAAATATCAAGAAGATCATACAAAAGATGACAGTCACCTACAAGGACTGGCATGAGATGTTACCGTTTGCTCTTCACAGGTACCGTACCACGGCGCGTACATCAACTGGGGAAACACCCTTTTCTTTGGTATATGGCATGGAAGTTGTTTTGACTATCGAAGTTCAGATTCCCTCCTTGAGAATCATGAAGGATGCTGGTCTAAGTGAAGACGATTGGATTCAGACCTGGCTTGATCAACTTAACTTGATTGATGAGAAGAGACTTACTGCTGTTTGCCATGGTCAGACGTATCAAAAACAGATGATCAAGGCTTTCAACAAGAAAGTCAGGCGCCAGGTATATCAAGTCGGAGATCTTGTAATCAAGCGGATCATCTTTCCGCAAAGTGATCCCAGGGGAAAATGGACTCCTACCTACGAAGGACCATTTGTGATCAAAAACATCTTTTCTGGTGGGGCAATGATATTAACCACCATGGACGGTGACGACCTGCCGCACCCTGTGAATGCAGACATAGTTAAAAGATACTACACATAAACGACCCGCTAGGTTGACACACCTAGGCAAAAAAAGGGGCATCCCGGTGAATCAAAAACCCGAAAGGGCGGTTCAGGAAAAAGTTAGGGATAAATAAAAAAATCTGTACACCCAGCAAGTTGAAAACCCGAAAGGGCGACTTGGGCAAAAAAGGGTTTCTCGGTGGATCGAAAACCCGAAAGGGCGGTCCATGCAAAAGTTAGGGAATTTAAAGCGTATGACTATGTCTCGTCGGATCACTTTAAGGACAATCTCTTCACAGACGAGCTCCCGGCTTCTGATCGATCCAATCATCTTCGGATGAAGCAACGAATGGACAAGATATTCAGAGTTACGAAGGCTATAGAAGAATGGGAACCCCATGGAATTGTTACACATAGCCATCTTTCTTTGTATAAATTTTTCTCAATTTTTATGACAACATTCTCTTACTAAGATGTCTGTCTCCCTTGTACAAAATACTTACACAAAGTTAATACAAAGATACTTCAAAGTGCAGAAAACTATTTGCCTTTTCTTCTTTTTACACTTGTTTTATTTGAAAACGTCCAATGATTTATTAAATGAGCATATGCATTTGAATATAATCACATGTTTACAAATAAACGAAATGGTAAAGAATAATTACTGATAGATTGAAAGGATAGGAAAACGTCTTTAGGATATTCCAATAGAAATCCCCTGCAGTACATCGTCTAGATCCCCAGTGGAGCTAAAACCTTGAAATGCATATCCTCAACGGAGCTAAATTTCAAAATCCCCATCAGAGTTAAAACTTCAAACTCCCAATCCTCAGCAGAGCAAAAACTTTGAACTACAGACCCTCAGCAAAGATGAAACCTTCATCCCCAACAGAGTCAAATTTCCATACACAATCAAATCAGCATGTCATTAAGATCCCCAACGGAGCTGAGACTATCAACCCACAGCGGAAATCATTCGGTTTCTCCAATTCCCCAGCAAGTTGTCTTAAAGTCTAAGAATCAACCAGATAACTGTTAACTTTTGTTTTAGCTCCAACCTAGGATAATTCCCCAGTAGATTGGCATACAACCCAAACTCCTGATCTCCCCAGCGGGATAGCTACTCCCCAACAGAATGAAGATTCTCATTCTTGATTCCCCAGTGAAGTTGCCAGAGTCTTCATTACTCCTCAGCATGAATTTATCAGAATCTTTATTCCCCTGCAGATCGAAGATTCTCATTCTTGATTTCCCAGCATGAAGTCCCCAAGGATTCAAATTCCCCTAGCAGAATGAAGATTCTCATTCTCAGTTCCCCGCAGAAGCCATCAGAGCCTTCTTTATTCTCTGGCAGGTCAAGGTTTTCCTTTGTTTGATCCCCGGTAGAGATCACCAGAGTTTCCTTATTCCCCAACCGAGTAAGGATTCCCATTGTGTAATCCCCATCCATAGTCGTCAAGGTTCTCTGGATTCCCCAAGAAGAATGTTTATCATCCTCCAAGGACTTGAAAGATCCCTATATCCCCAAGAAAGTCGTGAAGGATTCTCACATCCCCACAGAAGTTGTCAAAGTTTTTGATAATTCCCGCGAGTTGCCAAGGATTTTCTATTCCCAACAGTGGTCAGCAAGGATTTCTCATCCTCAACAATCAAAGGTTTTGAATCTCCAGCAGTGGCCATGGATTTATTTTCCCTGGAAGCAGTCAAGGATTTTATTATCTCCAGCTATCAAGGATTTATTTTCCTCAGCAAGACGGCTAATCAGCTTACATGCACATACATTACATTCACATATCATAAACATTGATAAAACACATATATCGCATCATACACTTCATGCAACATAACTTTGTGTTTCAGCTAACATTTTACCCTTTTCAGGATAAGATTAACAAGCTACCAATATACAATCATGAAAACAACTTAGAGATGCTCCATACACGGATGCTATTCTATTTCTTATTCAGATTCAAAGTTCAGAAAACAGCTTAGAGATGCTCCAGACACGGATGCTATTCTATTGCTTATTCAAATACAGAATTTGGAAACAGTTTAGAGATGCTCCAGACACAGATGCTATTCTATTACTTATTCAAATTCAAAGCTTAGAAAAACAACTTAGAGATGCTCCAGACACGGATGCTATTCTATTGCTTATTCAAATACAGAATTCGGAAACAATTTAGAGATGCTCCAGACACGGATGCTATTCTGTTACTTATTCAAATTCAAAGCTCAGAAAAACAGCTTAGAGATGCTCAAGACACGGATGCTATTCTATTTCTTATTCAGATACAGCTCAGAAATGCTCCAGACACGGATGCTATTCGATTGCTTATTCATATCCCCAGCTCAGAGATGCTCCAGACACGGATACCATTCTGATGCTCATTCTCCTGATTTTCAATAAACATTCTTGGATGGCATCTTTAAGCACATCTCCGACAATATTCTGTCACCCCTCCAAATAGCATCTTTAAGCCCATTTCCTCAAACTACATTTTGACGAGTGCAAATTTACGGGCACTCTAGTGTCCAATCATCTTTTACCTTCGAGCCACGAACGAAGATCTCGCCAATCTAACTCTTCAGGTTCAAGAAGATTGAACAGGGGCAGCTGTTGTACCCCAAAATTTGCCCTCTCATTTTATCAAGATTTCCCCCCACAAGACTCTTTGGACTCCAGACAGAATTAGAGTTTGCTCTGCTCAAGACCTCTCCTTGCATTGATGACCTGAATCTAGGGTTTGAGTTTGCACATGGATTTTTGGACTTTCAATGCTCAATATGACTTTAATACTTCATATTGGACTCCTAAGATTTCTCATACCAAGTTTCAAGCCTTGAAACAAATTTTTGTCCAGTCAATTAGACAGTTGACCTAAAAATCATCTGTATTGGGAAAAAAGTCAACTGTGGCCAATTTACAGTCAAACCTCATAATTTTTGATCCAAATCAACATTATAGAACCATTTGATCAAGTTTAGACCACAACTCCTCAAGAAATTTGATCAGATCATCAAAAGGGCAAAATGGTCATTTTTAGGGTTTTGACTGCAGAAGGGCAATTTCTGATTTTTTAACCTAGCCAATGGCAAATTGGGTTCAAGCATTGGTTTCAAGGATTCAATGGAATCATCTTGACCTAATCACAAGGTTCAAAAGATCTCAAAAGCATTGGATTGACAGATGAATTTTCCAATCAACTGATCAAAAATCAACTGTACACTGAAAAGTCAAACTTTGACTTTTTGGTCAAAATCAAGTGCCAAGGGTCATTTTTCATAAATATGTGTCAAAACATGAAACTTGTTCACCAAGAAACCTAATTTTAAAAATTAGGGTTTGAAATGAAAATTTTTCATAACTTAGAAATTTTCTAAGTTATGAAAATTTCTTATTTTTTCCCAACTTTGCCCAACTTTTTCACCATGATGCATTTGGATTCAAAGAAAACTTACAACATTAAAGTTGTATTCCTCCAGAAAATATACAACTTTGATTCACAAAGTTTTCCAAAAATATGCTTGGATCTCAAGTTATGATTTTGTGAACAAGGGTCCATGAAACTTTTAACTTAGTGAAATTTTGCCCTAGTTTAGGCAGGATTTTGACCTATCTTCATGGCAACTTTTCACATAGTTCCAATTGGAATCTCAAAATGCATTTCAAATATGGGTTGTATAGCATGTTACAAGCTTTCCAAAATGTCCAAGAAATCTCCAAGATCATTTGTGGTTAGGGAGAATCGAAGGATTGAAAATGGCAAATCATCACTTTTGTCCAAGGCATTTTGCACCATGTTACAACTTGCAATTCTGTCAAAAGAATGCTTGTACTTGGTTTACAGGTTTTAATCTCTTCTACACTCATAAATTTAATGCAAACACATTGGTTTAAGGCTTTGTTCTGACCTATGAAGCATTATACAAAGGTTTAATCCATTTTTGGCAAAAAGGTAGCATTGCCTCTTTGATAAAGCTTGCTTTATGTCAAGTTGTTTATCTTGAGCCATGGACCTGATTTCTTTATGCAAAAAAAGTTCACTAATATCAGGAAAGGTGTACCAACTATCAGCAGGCTTGGAGCTAGCAAGTACAACCCTTTGCATTGTCAACTTCAACTTTTACTTCAAAAGCAAGTAACTTGCAAAAGTCCACACATCTTTAGAATCTGATAAGAGCAAGTCTTTGTAACATTTCAGGCAAGTTTTACACATTGCCTAAGGTCAGAAACACGATCCCTAAGCCTCTAAAACACCCTCTAACATCAAAACACTAAGTTCTTGCAAAAACAGGGCAAGTTCTGCAAATCACAAGTCAAAACCAAATCCACTCGTGTGTTTTGCTTGAAACCAGTTCCAACACACTCCATACAACATACCTAAACTATCCCAACCATTCTCAAGCCACTGTAACTCCATTTTCACACTTCACCATTTTTGCTTTGAAGCTTTGCAGGTTGAGTTCTACAAGCATATTCAGGCCATTTCAAAGCAAGCCAAGCACTGGGAAAGGTTGAGTGAACCTCAGGCAAGCTAACACGACCTTCAGGCCTCATCAAAAACCTCTACATTGCCATATCGAAACTTGGCTGAAGCAGGTAATTTTCAAACTTCTATCTCCTTATTTAGGAATCATTAGGCTTAGGTTTGTGAAGCAAAAATGTAGTCTTCATTGTCCTTGAGTTGTACATATGCATATAATTCATTTATGTTAACTGAGCTAGGAGTATTTGATAGTTGAACTTACTGAAAAAACTAGGTTAGAATTTAGGGCCAAGGAAATTCTCTCTGGTCTTTGAGAGTTAGATCAAGTTTTTTACATGGTTAGAATCGTGTGATCATGAGCTATAACTTTCATGTTGCAAGTTTTTTGTTCTTGAGCACGTATGCATGAGTTCCAGATTTGAACATGGCGCGCGTTTTGCTTCTGTCTCAAGGACAGGGACGAAGGAACCTTGGGCTGGGCTTGGTTGTTCTCACTATTGACACCCTCATGCTTGCTCTTTGCACCCCCTTGGCCCATTGTTTTTATTTTTTCATATTTTCCATTTCTATTTTCATTTTCTGACTTTATTTATTTTTCTTGAACATTAAAAATCATCAAAAATATTTTCTTAAATTTTCACATTTTTTTTATTATTTTTATTATTTTTTATGACAAAAATAGTTTATTAGTTTAAAATACTTTTATTTTCTTAAATAAATTTGTAAATAAAATTTAAATACTTACATATTTTTATTTTATTATATTATACACTTAAAATATTATTTTCTCACAAATGTTATTTTTTAACATTTTTGTACAAATTTTTATTTATTTTCTTGTACATAAATGAATAAATAATTAATATAATGTATTTTCTTTTAAAACCAAAATTAGGGTTTTTCACCCTCTCCAAAAATAATCTTCCCTATTTTTAGGACATTAAATAATTTATATACATAAAATAAAATACAAAAACATTTTTTGCATATTTATAATATATTGCATATTTAAATAATTGTCAATTTATTATTTGTACAATGAATTCAATTTGGTTGTAATAGTTGAATTAGGGTTTTATTTTCTTGCAAATATCCCCTATTCAAAATTGTATCCCCCTCCCATATCAATGTTGTAATAGTTGTAGATTTACTTTTACGCATTTTATTGCTTTCAAATGCATGATTAGTAAATTAGGGTTTGTATGACAACAAAAATCAAAACAAATAGCATGACTAAACACAAGACAAAAATGCATGAAAAATGACAACACAATGAACACAAGCACCCCTAGGGTTTCATCCACTTTGTTGCCTTTAAAATGGCCATGGTATGCATGCTAGGTATCTTGGCAAAACAAAACAAAACAAAAAGATCATAGTCCCTCGATGACACTATCTTGGTTGCCTATACAAAAATGATCTAGTCCCTCAAAAAACTTGCTAAGATACTTGGCAACATTGTTATCATAGCCATACGATGACCCACGCCCGTCCCGTTTAACATCCTAATACAAGGTTGTTTACCAAATACAATGGTAAAACAACAATGTAAAAGGGTTAAAAATGTGTAGGAAAGATCTTTGAGTAGGGTAGACAACTCCTAGTTACTTGATAAAATTTGTAAACATCCTTGCTATTTTCAAACACACACATAAAATTTCAAAATATTTCCAAAAAACAAACTTTCAAACATTGAAATATCTTTTCAAAAGACAAACACCTTTGTATACATTCAAACAAGAATTATTACAAAGGTTGCCTAAACCAAGGCCTCTTTTCAAAATACTTTCAAAACCTCACAAAGCACCATTTCAAACAATTGGAAAAGCAAAGCAAGTGATCTAAGCAAGTAACTAAGAGCCCATGGAAAACCATGGATGAAAAGGGTGCTAGCACCTTCCCTTTTCATAATCTACCCCCCGAACCCAATAAAACATCTCAAAGGTCTTTCCTTTGCTTTTTGACATTTCCTTTGGATAAAATAAAAAGTCGGTGGCGACTCTTGCTAAACCGAAACATTTGCGAACATAAACGCAAAACCTCAAGTCAGTTCTTCCACCGTATCACAGTTAGATACGACTTGGTCGCCAAGTTTGTTCCTACAACTTTATATCACATCAACTAATATAATAATAGTTTCTCATGACTTGATGACCAAGTAAGAATTTAAGTCCTTGACTTTTGAGTCATCAAATGATGGATCCTTTATACATTTATATCCTCCATTTTGTTTTTTCTTTATTTTATTTCATCAATAAAATAATACTGGATTGATCTTTTGGATGTGTCTTAAAATGTTAGTACTAAAGACGTTACAACTTTATGTCACATCAACTAATATAATAATAGTTTCTCATAACTTGATGACCAAGTAAGAATTTAAGTCATTAGACTTTTGAGTCACCAAATGATGGGTCCTTCAAATATTTATATCCTTGAGTTTGTTTTTTATTTATTTTATTTCATCAATAAAATAATATTGGATTGGTCTTTTGTATGTGTCTTAAAATGTTAGTACTAAAGGCGTATGAATATATAATAGAAAATTCATTTATCAACAAAGTTTGTTATGTTTAAAACATTTAAGATTATGTTTCATCACTATTGATTTAGTGGAATGCATATTATCTCTAGTTTCTAACTAGAATTATGATTATATAAGTTAGATGAAGCATACACATATCTCATTTAATTTTCATGATTTTTTTATAGAAGTAAGAAGGGAAATAAACATTTTTTTTACTTTCATGACTTTTTCTAATAAACTAGAAAAAGTTTATTCCCCTGTGAGTCCAGAATGATATTCCATCTCAGAGGATGTTAATCTCCATAGAGTTTGGCTTTGTATATCCCTAATAGATATGCATCTTTCCTCAATGGAGTTTGTGCATTTGCTCCTCTTAGATGTGGAAGATTTTGTGGTATTGATCCTCAATAGATCCATTTATTCCCCTTAGTAGAGCTGATACAAATGTTATCTCTCTCAAAGGTTAATTTGCTCTGAATATTTTTCTTTATGTATCCCTAACAAGTCTTTATCTTCCCACCAACAGAGTTTGTGTATTTGTTATTTTCCCAGAAGAGTTGGAAGATTTATATTGTATTTCCTCTACGAATCTTTCCATTCCCTCAAAGAGGAGTTCATGATTTTATCCCCTCAGTGGATTATTGATATTATAAGATTATCCTCTGGTTGCTTCCCAAGCAGTATTTTCCTCTCCCCCAAAGAGTTAAGCCTTGTAGCAGAAGGTTGTTCCTTCAGTGGCTTCTGTTTTATCTCCAGCAGGATCTCCTCGTTGTTGAGATTTTGGCCGAGTATCCAATTGTACTGTGATGTCTGATCATCCCCAGTTTGACTAAGTTTCTCGAGCTAGTATGTGTTTTTTTTAAAAAATATATAACATTTATACACTCATATATCATTCATTCATTCATAAATATATCACATACATAGCCGATGTTTTGCACTCTACCTGTTTCTTGGTGTTTCTACCCCAAACTGAGTATGCATCCCTTCCAATTCCCCACGGAGTTTATTCCTCGTGGAAGAATTTTTTGTTTAGTTTTATTTCCCAGCACCTTATCTGGGTGGAATAAGTTCTCAGTCGAATTCATTTCTTCGTTGAGTTGAGTCTTGTTTGACCGTTTCTCTTCTGTTTATTCTTAGATTAAACTTTTGTCCCCCTGAAGCAAGTTGGAATGATGGTCGTGTTTCTTTATTTTGATTTTGAAATTTGTTTGGTTGTTTTTTGTGCTTTATAAATTATTTAAATTTGTGAAATATGAGATAATGTCTTCATCACTTTCACTTTGACAATCTTCATATTTTGATTCTGTATCTTTGACATATGTAGCTTTTAGTGTAAGACTTTTCTTCTTTTTGTCGCCTTCTTCATTTCCAGCTAGCCTTTTTAGCTCCATTTCATGTTCCTATAATTTTCTAAACAAGGTAGATGTGATCGGTGGATCTGGAACTGACTGTTTAATGCTGGTTCGCGAAATGTCGCGGTAAGCAAGAGTCGCCACCGTCTTTTATTTTCTCCAAATGGAAAGGACAAAAGCACAGAAAAATTCCTTATAGAGATTGCTCTCGGTTCGGGAGGTAGATTATAGAAAGGGAAGGTGTTAGCACCCTTTCTATCCATGGTTATCCATGGGCTCTTAGATACTTGCTCATTGTGTTTTCAAAAGTGGTTTGTTTGCTTTTCAACTGTGGGTTTTAAAAAGTTTCTTTGAAAATTTCAGTTCGACTCTTGTATCGGTCCTCAAGAGTGTTTGAAAAATTGCTTTCGAAAGCTTTTTGAAAAGGTGTCAGTGTGAAAAGTCTTTTTGAATTTGTTTTGAGATTAGAGCAAGTATCTACGAGAACCTACCTACCCTAAGGAATTCGTCTGTGTAAATGTCCTTAAAGTAGTGCCATCCCACCATTGAGAGGTAGGTAGCACCACCGTTGGAGGTGTTCGGGTCAATTCGAAGTTCGGGACATGGTGATCACCAGAGCAATAGGAAGACACCTTAGAAGCTACCCTCATGCCAGGTTCCCGGATCATGAGGACTTACTAAGACATCCTCTACTCGACAATCACCTTTCGAGGCAAGGCAACAGTGAGGCGTACCCTAGGGGTGGTGTGTGATTTGTATGTCGTTTTCATTTATTTTTGTCTTTTGTCAAAGTGATCTATGCGTTTGTTTTTATTTTATCATTCATTCTTGCATGTCATTATTAATAGTTAAAAAAAGAGCGAGAAATGTAAAGTTCCTAAGATATTACAAAGGCGCGGGTCCACATCGCCAAATTAACCAGGACCCGATTTGACAGGAAAATAAAGAAATTAAAAGAATCAAAAGTGCGAGAAGTAATTACAAGGCTTCGGGAGAGGTACATAATTAGTTAAGCAAAATAAAATAAATATGCGAAATTAAATCGAAACGAGGGCGTTGGACCCTTTTGCAAAAAATATTAAAATTACATGAATTAATTAATTAAAAGATGTTTTTGGTATTTTTAAATACTTTAGGATTTAATGAGAAAAAAGAAATAATTAAAATTAATATGAGATGCAAACCCTAATTCTATTTTATTTTAATTTATTAAGAAAAAACATTAGAACTTAACCTAAATTAAACCTAATTTTTGTATGCAATTTAATTTATGAAAATAAATAAAATAAATAATATTATTGTGAAAAAAGAAAAAATTAAAAGGAATAAAAACATTAATTAAACCTATTTCTATATTTTTTAGATTTTGTTATGAAAGGAATTAAAATTAAAACTCTAATTTAAACTAATTAATTTACATGCATTTATTTATGAAAATATTAAAATAAAATATTTATTATGTTTTTTATCTTTTCTGATTTTTATGATTTTTTTATATTTTGTAGAAATAATTAATTAAAATAATAACTAAAAGAAGTAGAGTTAAATAAATAAAAGAAATAAAAAAAAGTGAAAAATATGCAAACCTAGAGGGTGGTAGTCCCCAAAGTGGAGGTGTGATCTTGAATAATCTGGCCCAACAATCTGAGTCCATTTGACTTTTCCAATTAGCATGCTGAAACGTGGACCAGGGTGCAACGTGTTCTTTAAATCTATGCCTTTGATTTGATCTCCCAGGACGCGTGGATGGCTTGGTGGAGAAGGTGCACCATGGTATTCATCATTGATGCTGCATGTGAACGTGAATTGGAAAATAATATTGGAATTGTGAAGACCTGGGGCTCGAACCCAGGTCATGTGCTTTGCCACCACTATCACTTGCCAGCTGAACCACGCGTATTTCTTGTATATCCTATAGCAAACAAACATTATGATATAAAACAATTCCTTAATGCCTTCAGCGCGCGAATTTTTGAACTGGCCTATCACCATTTGCCAACACATCATCTTCTTCATGTTCCTGAAAGATAAACAACATAAGCAACGGTTTTCACACCGTTGCAGAAGGTACCATATGAAAAAATAACGAATAGGACATAAGGCCTCATAAATTGATCGCGAGTGTTGGTTTCCCTTCGTCCAAACGTGTTGAATCCAATGGTCTTGGTCTCAGCCTCTAATTTTACCTTATTTCAAAAGCCCTAATTCTAAGGTTGAAGAACCCTAAATATCAACAATGGCATCTTTGCATATAACACATAAAAACGCAATTAGTTTACATGGTAAGCACCAGAATGCATCATTGAATAAGAATATATAAATTAAATGTCATGAAAATGCCTCAAAGTTAAGATACGAGTATGCAATTTTATGAGAAAAATTTGGATTCTGTACAGCGATTCTTGAGGTTTGGAGGACTGTTTTTGATTGGGAATCGTCCAATGATGCTTGAGGAAGCTAATGAGATGAGAATCGTGCTTTGAATCAACCTGTAAAGATGATTTCAGTTTTGAGTTTTTTAGAGAAAATTTCAAGCTCTTTTGATGCCTTTCTGCGCAGCTTTGTGGTTAGCCTGATTAGGTTTATGATCCTGGCATATGTAGTAGTGAATTAGGTCAAGAAAAATCAATCAAATCCATTGCATTCATTGATTTGGAAATTTGATTTTCTAAGGATCTTTTTCAATCTTTTCCATGTGTTCTTTGTTCTCAATCATGATCAATCAACCCAAATCTTTCCTTATTTAGCTAGGCACGAAATATTGAGTCTAAAACATGTGCAAAAAGATTTGTTAGGTTAAATTAAGTATTTTTCATATATTTAAATGATTTAAATGAATTAATATAAATAAAAATTCAAATAAATAAATAAAAAATGAGAAAATACTTCCCTTTGGGCCAAGTGGTCGTGCACATGTCATGGATGATGAATTATGGAAGAAAAATGGGCCCATTAGCATTTTTAGGTCATTTGAATCAATGTTGACTTTTCAAAATATCCAAAAATTTCCCAACTTCCACAAGGCATAACTTGCTCAATTTTTAAGCTTTTCTCATCTTCTTGGACATTTTGGAAAGGTCTTTGAGTCATCTAACCAATGTCTTTGGTCCCATGTCATTTTGATTTACCAATCTCAAGTTATGGCCTTTGACTTAAAGTCCCTTTTTGTTGACTTTTGAAAATGACCTATAATGTTGAAATTGATAACTTTTTGTGAGAGCATTTCTTGGACTTGAAGTATGAAGATGAGTTGTAGGAAATGTCTTTCTCTTCAAAATGAGCTTTGGATGGAATTTTTCTGATAATCCATGTGAAAGTTATGCCCTGGTCAATTTCAGTTGACTTTTTCAACTGTCCAAATAAGGAAACTTTTGCATCTTGATGATTTCTGAGCCAAACTTTGAGAATCATGATCAAGCATTGATCAAATGATGTTTGTGGCTTCAAAATGATATGTTGACCAAAAATTTGAACTTTTGACTGCCAAATGACCATTTTGCCCCTACAGTTGACTGTAGTGCAATTAGGGTTTTTGACTGTGCAGTTTTGTGCTGAATGTCTTGAAACTTGATATGAGGATACTTGACCATATTTTTAGGCATGTGAGACTTTATTGGGCCTTTGAAAACTTCATTCTCTTGATCAGAACACAAACCCTAATTTTGACTGTATAGGAGATCTTTGACTGTGTAACCCTTGGGGAACTTTGAGACTTGACTTGGCATTTTCTTGAAGAATATGGGAGGGCAAATTTTGGGGTACAACAGTTTCCCCTATTCAATCTTCTTAGACCTGAGGATGCAGATTGGCTGACGTGCCTTTCGTAATCCGAGGGTGGAAGATGATTGAACACTAGAGTGCCCAGAAATTTGCGCTCACATAGTAGCAGTGATGGTGGAATGGGCTTATAGATGCCATTTAGAAGTTGCTGGATAGGATGATGGGCTTATAGATGCCATCTGGATGTTGATTGCGTAAGAGATTCCTTATCGAGAACCTGCATACCTTAGCATGAATGGTAAGAGAACCTTGGGTGATTTTAACTTCAACAACGCTCGTTGAGAAAATCTTGGCGGGAATTACCATCTTTTGCAGTATCGGGAAAAGAACCATAGGCAATTATAATCTGGAAGGGAATTGTCACCTCACTCACCGTCGGAGAGAGAACCATAGGAACTTATAACCTGAAAGCAAAAACCTAAAAATGGAAATCTCATGCGCCGTCGGAGAGAGAACCAAATAGGAAAATATAATCTTAAAGAAAAACCTAAAATGGAATCATCTCATGCACCGTCGGAGAGAGAACCAATAGGAACTTATAATCTTAAAGAAAAACCTAAAATGGAATCATCTCATGCACCGTCGGAGAGAGAACCAATAGGAACTTATAATCTTAAAGAAAAACCTAAAATGGAAATCTCATGCACCGTCGGAGAGAGAACCAATAGGAACTTATAATCTTAAAGAAAAACCTAAAATGGAAATCTCATGCGCCGTCGGAGAGAGAACCAAATAGGAAAATATAATCTTAAAGAAAAAACCTAAAATGGAATCATCTCATGCACCGTCGGAGAGAGAACCAATAGGAACTTATAATCTTAAAGAAAAACCTAAAATGGAATCATCTCATGCACCGTCGGAGAGAGAACCAATAGGAACTTATAATCTTAAAGAAAAACCTAAAATGGAATCATCTCATGCACCGTCGGAGAGAGAACCAAATAGGAACTTATAATCTTAAAGAAAAACCTAAAATGGAATCATCTCATGCACCGTCGGAGAGAGAACCAATAGGAACTTATAATCTTAAAGAAAAACCTAAAATGGAATCATCTCATGCACCGTCGGAGAGAGAACCAAATAGGAAAATATAATCTCAAAGAAAAACCTAAAATGGAATCATCTCATGCACCGTCGGAGAGAGAACCAAATAAGGAAACTATAATCTCAAAGAAAAACCTAAAATGGAATCATCTCATGCACCGTCGGAGAGAGAACCAATAGGAACTTATAATCTCATAACTTCTGCTGAGTCTTCATCAGAAAAATCTGTTGGGAGTCGATTTAGCTGGACTAGAGAAGGCCTTGGACTGGATAAGAAATCTTTGGAGTCGATTAACTGAACCGGTCTAGGTCTTGAAATATGATTGAGAATTTCAACTGTATCTTTCCTGACAGGTAAAGGTAAGTCATATGCAATGCATGATATGGATCCAGCAATGATGTTCTCAACATAAATGAGATTTGTAAGATATGATGCGTATATGCATGCTAGAATGATGTATGTGATGTTTATGTATGTATGTTTTCGTCTAGGAAAGTAAATCCTTGACGGGTGCCGGGAAGTCATATCCTGGGCTGATATTGAAGAATATATTTTGCTTCCGTTGGGGATGATAACTGCAAGAATACCGGTAGGAGAAGATGACTCCGTTGGGGAATAAACTTGACAAATAGAAGATTCTGCGGGGAGAAAAGTACTTTAGCGACCATGCTAGGGAGTGATATTCTGTGGGGAGAGGGATGCTCTGCTGAAGTTGTTAGTAGCTTGCTGCGGATACCCTTGTTGTATTGGAAGTATGAACAGACTTCGCTGGGGATAAGAAGGAACTGTATTGACGACGACCTTTCCGTGGCTTTTGGCTGAGGATAACCCAGTTATATCCTGTTAAGGAAATAACTCTTTAAATAAAGCCGGACGACGCGTTCGTGCTCTGCGAGGATAAGCTTCCAGAATCTACTGGGGATAAGCTTATTGCTTGGGGAGATGAATTCCAATTTTCCTGGGGGAATTGGATTCTCCTGGGGAAGTTTTGATATGCTGGGGAAGTGATTCCTCTGAATATTCGATATGCCGCCAGGGAACAATCTTTAGACCAAGACTGCCGGGGATGCTTGTTAAGAATGTATGCTGCTGGGGAGATGTTGAGATCTGCTGGAGGATACTCAACTTCCTTAAGATTTGATAGTAGCTTTGCTTGGAGAAGAGTGCACTGACTTGTTGGCTCACTCTCTGGGGAATTAGGATATCTGGCTATGTTCTTTAGCTGAACCTACCTTGGTACCTTGGAGGATAGAACAATCAGATTGCTTAAACCACCCGTTATTGCCCCTGTTTCTATGGGGGAGGCACATGTGGGATGCTGATAATTGTTGAGGGTCAAACCTTCTTCTGGTAGGCAGGTGACAAGATGACAGGACATAGTCGTACGCTTTGATCCCTAACTTTTTCCTGGACCGCCCTTTCGGGTTTTCAGTCCACCGGGATACCCATTTTTGCCCAAGCCGCCTTTTCAGGTTTTCGACTTGCCGGGTGTACAGATTTTTTCATTTCATCCCTCATTTTGCCCGAACCCTTTTGGTTCGCCGGGAAGCCCTTATTTTTGCCTAGGTGTGTCAACCTAGCGGGTCTTTGATTGTGCGTAGTATTTTTTCTACTATGTCCATGCTCTCAGAATGTAGGGAATTGCCCTTGTTAGGAGTGTTTTGCCATGCCACCACAAGGGATTTGATCAGGCAAGATTCGTTGTTGGAATGCCTCAAGTGACTTAGGCGGAGATTTGCCCCAGGCTATTTGGCCTTTGAGAGATTCTCCGAATCTTGATTGGATTGCCCCAGATGATGGACCATGGTCATGCCATGCCCCTTGATTGGAGATACTCTTGTTCATTAGACTTTCATTGTGCGAATTTCCCTGCTGTTCAAACAAAAAGTCATATGCAAACAAAGTTATGTTAAAAATGCAAAGCCTATGTCTGTCTTGAAGATTTTGTAAATGCGTTTTTTTTTCATAAAACAAGTGATTGTTTGTAAAACGTGATGTCAACACCGTATTTACCGTAGGCCTTAAGGAGTCAGGATACCTTTCGTAACAATATGCTTTCGAACTAACCCATGCTTCAGCTAGGACTTTTAAGGGTTATAACGTGGCCTGGTTCATGGTTTAAGAAACAAAGGATAAAGGCTCAAATTATTTGTACCCACCCGCTCTTCGTGATGTTCTTCAAACCTAAGCTCAGTTGATCATACGCTAGACCTTGTTTGAGCCTTTGTTCTGATATACTATTGGAATTGTGAAGACCTGGGGCTCGAACCCAGGTCATGTGCTTTGCCACCACTATCACTTGCCAGCTGAACCACGCGTATTTCTTGTATATCCTATAGCAAACAAACATTATGATATAAAACAATTCCTTAATGCCTTCAGCGCGCGAATTTTTGAACTGGCCTATCACCATTTGCCAACACATCATCTTCTTCATGTTCCTGAAAGATAAACAACATAAGCAACGGTTTTCACACCGTTGCAGAAGGTACCATATGAAAAAAATAACGAATAGGCCATAAGGCCTCATAAATTGATCGCGAGTGTTGGTTTCCCTTCGTCCAAACGTGTTGAATCCAATGGTCTTGGTCTCAGCCTCTAATTTTACCTTATTTCAAAAGCCCTAATTCTAAGGTTGAAGAACCCTAAATATCAACAATGGCATCTTTTCATATAACACATAAAAACGCAATTAGTTTACATGGTAAGCACCAGAATGCATCATTGAATAAGAATATATAAATTAAATGTCATGAAAATGCCTCAAAGTTAAGATACGAGTATGCAATTTTATGAGAAAAATTTGGATTCTGTACAGCGATTCTTGAGGTTTGGAGGACTGTTTTTGATTGGGAATCGTCCAATGATGCTTGAGGAAGCTAATGAGATGAGAATCGTGCTTTGAATCAACCTGTAAAGATGATTTCAGTTTTGAGTTTTTTAGAGAAAATTTCAAGCTCTTTTGATGCCTTTCTGCGCAGCTTTGTGGTTAGCCTGATTAGGTTTATGATCCTGGCATATGTAGTAGTGAATTAGGTCAAGAAAAATCAATCAAATCCATTGCATTCATTGATTTGGAAATTTGATTTTCTAAGGATCTTTTTCAATCTTTTCCATGTGTTCTTTGTTCTCAATCATGATCAATCAACCCAAATCTTTCCTTATTTAGCTAGGCACGAAATATTGAGTCTAAAACATGTGCAAAAAGATTTGTTAGGTTAAATTAAGTATTTTTCATATATTTAAATGATTTAAATGAATTAATATAAATAAAAATTCAAATAAATAAATAAAAAATGAGAAAATACTTCCCTTTGGGCCAAGTGGTCGTGCACATGTCATGGATGATGAATTATGGAAGAAAAATGGGCCCATTAGCATTTTTAGGTCATTTGAATCAATGTTGACTTTTCAAAATATCCAAACATTTCCCAACTTCCACAAGGCATAACTTGCTCAATTTTTAAGCTTTTCTCATCTTCTTGGACATTTTGGAAAGGTATTTGAGTCATCTAACCAATGTCTTTGGTCCCATGTCATTTTGATTTACCAATCTCAAGTTATGGCCTTTGACTTAAAGTCCCTTTTTGTTGACTTTTGAAAATGACCTATAATGTTGAAATTGATAACTTTTTGTGAGAGCATTTCTTGGACTTGAAGTATGAAGATGAGTTGTAGGAAATGTCTTTCTCTTCAAAATGAGCTTTGGATGGAATTTTTCTGATAATCCATGTGAAAGTTATGCCCTGGTCAATTTCAGTTGACTTTTTCAGCTGTCCAAATAAGGAAACTTTTGCATCTTGATGATTTCTGAGCCAAACTTTGAGAATCATGATCAAGCATTGATCAAATGATGTTTGTGGCTTCAAAATGATATGTTGACCAAAAATTTGAACTTTTGACTGCCAAATGACCATTTTGCCCCTACAGTTGACTGTAGTGCAATTAGGGTTTTTGACTGTGCAGTTTTGTGCTGAATGTCTTGAAACTTGATATGAGGATACTTGACCATATTTGTAGGCATGTGAGACTTTATTGGGCCTTTGAAAACTTCATTCTCTTGATCAGAACACAAACCCTAATTTTGACTGTATAGGAGATCTTTGACTGTGTAACCCTTGGGGAACTTTGAGACTTGACTTGGCATTTTCTTGAAGAATATGGGAGGGCAAATTTTGGGGTACAACAGTTGCCCCTGTTCAATCTTCTTAGACCTGAGGATGCAGATTGGCTGACGTGCCTTTCGTAATCCGAGGGTGGAAGATGATTGAACACTAGAGTGCCCAGAAATTTGCGCTCACATAGTAGCAGTGATGGTGGAATGGGCTTATAGATGCCATTTAGAAGTTGCTGGATAGGATGATGGGCTTATCGATGCCATCTGGATGTTGATTGCGTAAGAGATTCCTTATCGAGAACCTGCATACCTTAGCATGAATGGTAAGAGAACCTTGGGTGATTTTAACTTCAACAACGCTCGTTGAGAAAATCTTGGCGGGAATTACCATCTTTTGCAGTATCGGGAAGAGAACCATAGGCAATTATAATCTGGAAGGGAATTGTCACCTCACTCACCGTCGGAGAGAGAACCATAGGAACTTATAACCTGAAAGCAAAAACCTAAAAATGGAAATCTCATGCGCCGTCGGAGAGAGAACCAAATAGGAAAATATAATCTTAAAGAAAAACCTAAAATGGAATCATCTCATGCACCGTCGGAGAGAGAACCAATAGGAACTTATAATCTTAAAGAAAAACCTAAAATGGAATCATCTCATGCACCGTCGGAGAGAGAACCAATAGGAACTTATAATCTTAAAGAAAAACCTAAAATGGAAATCTCATGCACCGTCGGAGAGAGAACCAATAGGAACTTATAATCTTAAAGAAAAACCTAAAATGGAAATCTCATGCGCCGTCGGAGAGAGAACCAAATAGGAAAATATAATCTTAAAGAAAAAACCTAAAATGGAATCATCTCATGCACCGTCGGAGAGAGAACCAATAGGAACTTATAATCTTAAAGAAAAACCTAAAATGGAATCATCTCATGCACCGTCGGAGAGAGAACCAATAGGAACTTATAATCTTAAAGAAAAACCTAAAATGGAATCATCTCATGCACCGTCGGAGAGAGAACCAAATAGGAACTTATAATCTTAAAGAAAAACCTAAAATGGAATCATCTCATGCACCGTCGGAGAGAGAACCAATAGGAACTTATAATCTTAAAGAAAAACCTAAAATGGAATCATCTCATGCACCGTCGGAGAGAGAACCAAATAGGAAAATATAATCTCAAAGAAAAACCTAAAATGGAATCATCTCATGCACCGTCGGAGAGAGAACCAAATAAGGAAACTATAATCTCAAAGAAAAACCTAAAATGGAATCATCTCATGCACCGTCGGAGAGAGAACCAATAGGAACTTATAATCTCATAACTTCTGCTGAGTCTTCATCAGAAAAATCTGTTGGGAGTCGATTTAGCTGGACTAGAGAAGGCCTTGGACTGGATAAGAAATCTTTGGAGTCGATTAACTGAACCGGTCTAGGTCTTGAAATATGATTGAGAATTTCAACTGTATCTTTCCTGACAGGTAAAGGTCAGTCATATGCAATGCATGATATGGATCCAGCAATGATGTTCTCAACATAAATGAGATTTGTAAGATATGATGCGTATATGCATGCTAGAATGATGTATGTGATGTTTATGTATGTATGTTTTCGTCTAGGAAAGTAAATCCTTGACGGGTGCCGGTGTTGTACCCCAAAATTTGCCCTCCCATATTCATCAAGAATGGTCAAAGTCAAGGTCACAAATTTCCCCAGGGTTGTGCAGCTCAACTGGCTCCTATACAGTCAAAACTAGGGTTTGAGTTCTGGTCAAGCAAATGAACTTTTCAAAGGCCCAATCAAGTCTCATATGCCTACAAAGATGGTCAAGTGTCTTCATGTCAAGTTTCAAGACATTCAGCTCAAAATTGCACAGTCAAAACCCTAGATTGCACTACAGTCAACTGTAGGGGCAAAATGGTCATTTGACAGTCAAAAGTCCAAATTTTTGGTCAATATATCATTTTGAAGCCACAAACATCATTTGATCAATGCTTGATCATGATTCTCAAAATTTGGCTCAGAAATCATCAAAGATGCAAAAGTTACTATATTTGGACAGCTGAAAAAGTCAACTGAAATTGACCTGGGCATAACTTTCACATGGATTATCAGAAAAATTCCATCCAAAGCTCATTTTGAAGAGAAAGACATTTCCTACAATTCATCTTCATGTTCCAAGTCCAAGAAATGCTCTCACAAAAAGTTATCAATTTCAACATTATAGGTCATTTTCAAAAGTCAACAAAAAGTGACTTTAAGTCAAAGGCCATAACTTGAGATTGGTAAATCAAAATGACATGGGACCAAAGGCATTGGTTAAAGGACTCAAAGACCTTTCCAAAATGTCCAAGAACATGTGAAAAGCTTAAAAATTGACCAAGTTATGCCTTGTGGAAGTTGGGAAATTTTTGGAAATTTTTGAAAGTCAACAATGATGCAAAAGGCCTAAAAATGCAAATGGGCCCAATTATCTTCCAAATTTCTTCATGCCAAGCCTATGCACGACCACTAGGCCCAAAGGGAAGTATTTTCATATTTTTTAATTATTTATTTGAATTAATATTAATTTATGTTCATTTAAATCATTTTAATTCATGAAAAATATAAACCTTAACCTAAAAAATCTTTTTATGCATGCTTTGGACTCTATAACTCGTGCACATGTTAATAGGGAAGGATTTGATGCTAATTGATCAGATTTGGCACAAAAACCATGAAAAAATATTCAAAAAGATCCTTAAGCAAATCAAATCTCCAAATAATGAATTCATGAGATTTTGTTGGTTTTTGTTGACCTAGATCACTCCCTATATGATCAGAATGAAGACCTAAAGCAAAGAAGACTGCAAGCTGCGCCCCATAACTCCATTGCATATTGGAATTTTTCATAAAAAAACTCAAAACTGAAAAGTGCCTTAGAGGGAGATTCAAGCTTCAACTTCCATTCCAATAGCTTCCTTGGGTGATTCTGAACGCGTGCCAATCATTAACATCAACAAAAACACCTTGAATTGGTATCAAGAACCTTGACTGAACCTTGAAAATTTCCAAATCGCATATCATATTCTAAGCATCTTTCATGAATTTTGTTTGTTGATTCTTATTCTTTGTGAAATTCTAAAGCTAACTGTGGTGTTTAATTGCATTTTTATTGACCATATACGATTATGCCATTGCTAAAAGTTAGGGTTTTCAGGAGCTCGAATTAGGGCTTTTGAGATAACGTAAAATTGGGACTTCTGAACATCATGGTTGGATTCAACGCACCAAGACGAAGATGAATGCATACTCGCGAACAATTTATGATGTCCATATCTCTAATCGCTATTTTTCAGTAGGTACCTTTTGGCAACGCTGTAAAAACCGTTCCCATAGTGCTTTATGTTACAGGGATGGTGAGGAAGAAGATGGCGTGTCAATCAGTGATACGTCTGTTTAAAAATTCGCGCGTCCTAACCATCAGGCGTTAGTTTTGATTTTTGTTGTTTATTAGTCATAATATATTAAATGAAAAGCAATAGCGCAGTTGGTAACGTGTGACATGAATAATCCTCAAGACCTGGGTTCAAGTCCCAGGTCTGGCCAAATCCTATATTATTTTTCAATTGTAAATCCCATGCAGCTTCAGGAACGTGCACGTACCATACGTCCTTCTCATCTAAGCATACATATGCCTGAGGGTCCCAGATCAAGGGCTAATATTGAAAGTACACCATAGGCGTGAGTCAAAGCATCACACACAATCCAAAAAAGTCAACGAAGACTGAAGCTTATTGGGCCAGGCCTCTTAAATTGGAACCTCCTTATTTGGGGCAACACCCCACTCTGGTTTGCTTTTTCTTTTCTTTTATTATTTTAATTATTGTATTATTTATTTTTATTGCTTTAATTAATTAATTCTCTTTTTTTTACAAAATACAAAAACATTCAAAAAAATCAGAAAAATAATATTTATTTTATAATAATTATTTTCATGAATAAATTAAAATGTAGATTATTTAGTGTAATTAGGTTTTCAACTTTAAATCCTTTTTAATAAAAATCCAAAAAATGTAGAATTAGGTTAATTGCTATTTTTTATTCCTTTTAATATTTTTCCCCTTTTTTAGAATAATAATAATTATTTATTTGTTTATTTTCCTATTTAAATTGTACATAAATGAATTAGGTTTAATTTAGGTCATATTTTAATTTTTTTTTTATAATAAATAAAAATATTAGAATTAGGGTTTGCCGTCTAATTTAATCTCAATTAATTTCCTTTTTCTCATTAAATCTAAAAAACACAAAAATATCATTCTCATTTAATTTTAATTTTTAAATCCTTATTAATTCTAATTATTTGCAAAAAGGGTCCAACGCCCTAGTTTCGTTTTAATTATGTAATTTGCG
This sequence comes from Vicia faba, assembly GCA_948472305.1. Lineage (NCBI taxonomy): Eukaryota > Viridiplantae > Streptophyta > Magnoliopsida > Fabales > Fabaceae > Vicia > Vicia faba. The sequence goes on along the minus strand of OX451739.1, from coordinate 504,464,185 downwards.
CATTTATCTTATGTCATTTAATTATAATTATGTAATTGTCCCTAAGCCATGTAATTTACTTTTCGCACTTTATTTTTTCGCATTATTTATTTTTCCGCTAAATCGGGTCCGGTTTAATTTTGGCGATGTGGACCCGCGCCTTTGTAATAATCTTAGATTTATTTTTCGCAACTTTATAACTGTTAAATATGCATGCAAGAATGATTGGTCTTAATTAAAATCAAGCGTAGAACATGACAAATATGACAAGATAAATAACTGAAACATGACACACAATTCGCACACACCACCCCTAGGGTACGCCTCACTGTTGCCTTTCGAAAGGTGGTCGTCGAGTAGAAAACGTCTTAGTAAGTCCTCATGATCCGGGAACCTGGCATGAGGGTAGCTTCTAAGGTGTCTTCCTATTGCTCTGGTGATCACTATGTCCCGAACCTCGAATTGACCCGAACACCTCCAACGGTGGTGCTACCTACCTCTCAATGGTGGGATGGCACTACTTTTAAGGACTCTTACACAGACGAATTCCTTAGGGTAGGTAGGTTCTCAAGGATACTTGCTCTAATCTCAAAACAAACTCAAAAAGACTTTTCACACTGACACTTTTCAAAAGCTTTCAAAGCAAACTTTTCAAACACTCTGACGTACGAGTCGAACTGAAATTTTTCAAAGAAACTTTTTAAAACCCACATTGAAAAGCAAACAAACAATTTGAAAACACATTGAGCAAGTATCTAAGAGCCCATGGATAACCATGGATAGAAAGGGTGCTAACACCTTCCCTTTCTATAACCTACCTCCCGAACCGAGAGCAATCTCTTTAAAGGAATTTTTCTGTGCTTTTGTCCTTTCCATTTGGAGAAAATAAAAGACGGTGGCGACTCTTGCTTCCGCGACATTTCGCGAACCAGCGTTAAACAGTCAGTTCCAGATCCACCGATCACAGAACTGGCGACTCTGCTGGGGACATCCTTATAAAGTGAGGTGTACCTTAGGGCTAGTTCATAACTGTGTTTTCAATTGTTTTCCTTGTGTGCTTTAAATTGTGGGTTGCTTGGGAGTTCTATAGATCCTAAACCCGGATCTGGGGGATACCTTTCTTAGAAAGTAGCAACAAGGCTGTGAGGGAACTGTGCGGGGTATACCGACACGGTTGAAACAGCCTGCTACGTTGATGTGGCACTTTGGTGTGTACCGGTAACCCTTGAGTTCAGTCAAGGAGAGTACGGGGCCTCCGCGTGGTGTCATGAAGCATCAACAGACTTTAGGAACCTTAATTGAACTATCTTGGCCTCTTTAGGGTAGTGAGATAACTGACTTTGGTGCAGTCCGAGGTTGGTTGATACTCGATACTACGCTCAATTGAGGGTTGCTTTCCTGGAATATTTCGGTCGCCAGTTCAGTGGCTAAATCGAAACGATGAACAATGAAAGCAATCCCGTGATATTGGGAACCTTAGAACCCGGTTACTTTGATTAGGACAGGTTGAACCCACCAACCTCAAGAGGGTAATACCCAGACCTCATGCTGGCCTAAACTCTAAGGGCTTCTCTTGTGTGACTTGTGTGCCTTTGTACTTGCCTACTTGCGTACTTGTTACCTGACACTTGCTTCTTGCAGGTCTTGTTTATAGTCCTTAACTAGGACTCATGACAGGGTGCACTAAATTTCTTGCAGGTTTTGTTCATAGTCCTTAATTGGGACTTATAATAGGGTGTACTAACCACTTGCAGGTTCTTGTTTATAGTCCTTAACTAGGACTCATGACAGGGTTTACCAAATCTCTTGCAGGTTTTGTTTATAGTCCTTAATTGGGACTCATAACAAAATATACTGAATTTCTTGCAGGGCTTGCAGGGTCTGTTTATAGTCCTTAATTGGGACTCATAGCAGGGTTTACCTACATCACCCCATGCATAGCATGCCATCATACCATCACACCATTGCATACATCCTAACCCGTTTCAAGGATCTCAAGGGCTTGTGATGCAGGTCATGATAAACCAATTACCCAGCAAGGGGCAAAGAGGATTTATTTTCCTCTAGCTAAGGTTGTCAGGGGCTATGACCCACTGGATATGGTGAGCCTTTGACCCTTGAAGAAGAATTCTCAACAACATGGGTTTCCTTCCATCAAGCTATAAATCCCAAATTCTAACAATCTTTTACCCTGCGAGATCCTTGAAAACATTGCATGCATATCATACATCTCATTGCATTGCAGGTATCCCTTTGACAGGTTGCTTACCTTTCTCGCTGTTTATTTCAGCAATGGCCTCACAACAAGATAACCAGGACCTTCACGCTCAAGAGTCTCAGTTCAGGGAAATCTTCTTAGGTCTATCCAAGGGGCAGGAAGAGTTGAGGGCACTCCTCATGGGGAATCTGATCAGAAAAAGTCCTGAAGATGACAAGGACGAACAGCTGAAACGTCTACAAGCTGAGGTAGACACATTGAAAACTCAGATGCTGGGGCAAAGGGCCCTCATTCAAGGTTTAGCTCAGGAGCAAGGAGAGCTGAGAGCCATGGTCAGTCAGCTTCCTCAAGGCATGAAGCAACCAACCCAAATCAGGAACCAGGTCATGGAACAGCTCCCAAGAGGGCAAAGGTCGGGTCCAATGAATAGACCTCTCCGAGTTGCTACTACTTCGCAGGTTCAACAACGACCTCGCCAGAAACAGCAGGTTGATCAGAACAGGTCGGACGAGCCTAAGAGACAATTCACCAATATCAACATGCCATGTTCACGAGCCTTGCAACATATGTTAAGGATGAACCTGATTGCGGTGATCAACCCTCCTGCAAATCCAAAGACCTCCTCTCCAAGCTACAACCCAGAAGCAAGATGCGCTTACCATTCTGCTAGCCCGGGGCACGATACTGAGGATTGTTGGGCGCTGAAGTACAAAATTCAAGGCATGATCGACGCTGGAGAGATCCATTTTGAAGTACCCGAGACTCCCAACGTGATCACGGCCCCCATGCCAAAACATGGCTAGGATAGAAAGCACTTTTTGTTCATTTGAATTCGAGTTGCAATTTTCTTTTGTTTAAACATTTATTCATGTTAAAACATTGTTATTCCATTAATGCATCGCTTATGTCTATTTTTGAATCAATATATTCGTATTCACTATACGCAAATTATTTCCATATTTTTTCTGATGTCAACTCTCAATCAATAATTCTAAGCCTCTTGAGGGAGGATGACGAAAACGATACCGCGATCATTACAGTATGCTTTTGAACAAACCCCGCTGATGAGGTACAGGCATTGTTTCAACCCCTAAACACTGGAGTTATAAGGATGATAATCCCTCGTCAACCCATCAGAGCCAAAGAAGTAGGAGTTTTTTATTTTCGAAAATCAAAACCCTTAATCATAACCTGGGGCAGGGTAATTCTCTCAGTTGATCCAAGTGCATCTTTACAAAACGAACAAAGACAGTGATGGTTCAGAACAATCAAAAGGACAGGCAGTCATCATCAAAATTCATAAATGAAAAGCCCGAAAAGTCTAAACCTACAAAGGGGACTTATGAAACTGGGGCATCCCGCTGACTGTAATTCCAAAAAGGAAACAGTTCAGGCAAAAAAGAAAGGGATAATAGAAATCAAGAAAGAGGTCTCACAAACCCTCAACCAAAGCAAAAAATGACTGCCTATTCAGAATAAATCATCAACAGCTGAACCATTATTGGAACATCAAAGCAAAGACTCAAGCAAGGTCTAACGCATGATCAATTGAGTTTAGGTTTGGAGAACATCACGAAGAGCGGGTGGGTACAAATAAATTTGAGCCTTTATCCTTTGTTTCTTAAACCGTGAACCAGGCCACGTTATAACCCTCAAAAGTCCTAGCTGAAGCATGGGTTAGTTCGAAAGCATACTGTCACGAAAGGTATCCTGACTCCTTAAGGCCTACGGTAAATACGGAGTTGACATCACGTTTTACAAACATTCACTTGTTTTATGAAAAGAATGCATTTTCAAAATCTTCGAGACAGACATAAGCTTTGCATTTTTAACATAACTTTGTTTACATATGACTTTTGTTTGAACAGCAGGGAAATTCGCACGAGAAATACCTAGTGAACAAAAGCACTTCCAATCAAGGGGCACAACATGATCATTGTCCATAATCTGGGGTAGTCCAATCAAGATCCGGAGAGTCTCTCAAAGGCCAAATAGCCTGGGGCAAATCTCCGCCTAAGTCACTTGGGGCATTTCAACAACGAATCTCGCCTGAGCAAACATCTTCTGGTAATATGGCAACACAAGCAGCCAGGGGCACCCCCCTGCATTCTAAAAGCGTGGACATAGTCGAAAAGATACTACGCGAAATCAAAGACCCGCTAGGTTGACATACCTAGGCAAAAATAAGGGCTTCCCGGCGAACCAAGAGGGTTCGGGCTAAATGAAGGGATGAAATGAAAAATCTGTACACCCGGCAAGTCGAAAACCTGAAAAGGCGGCTTGGGCAAAAATGGGTATCCCGGTGGACTGAAAACTCGAAAGGGCGGTCCAGGCAAAAGTTAGGGATTAAAGCGTACGACTATGTCCCGTCTTCTTGTCATCTGTCTACCAGAAGAAGGTTTGTCCATCAACAACTATCAGCACCCCACAAGAAACAGGGGCAATAAAGGTTGATCTGAGCAGTCTGACTGTTCTATCCTCCAAGGCATCAGGGTAGGTTCCATTGAAGAACATCCCAACATATCAAAGCTTCCCCAGGAGAGATGGAATTCATATCCCCAAGCAGCAAGCTTATCCCCAGTAAATCCTGGAAGCTCATCCCTAGCAGGGCACGAACGCGTCGTCCGGCTTGATTTAAAGAGTTATTTCCTTAACAGGATATAACTGGGTTATCCTCAGCCAAAAGCCACGGAAAGAGCGTCGTCGACGGAATCTTCTTATCCCCAGCGAAGTCCATTCATACTTCCAATACAGCAAGGTATCCTCAGTGAGTCATCCTCAACTCAGCAAAGCATCACTATCCCCACAGAGTAGCACTCCCCAGCATGATCGTTAGAGTATCTTTTCTCCCCGCAGAATTGTTTCATTCCTCAGCAGAGATATCTTCTCCTACCGGTATCCTTGCAGCGATTATCCACAGCGGAAGCAAAATCTCTTCCTCAAACATCAGCCCAGGATATGACTTCCCGGCACCCGTCAAGGATTTATTTTCCTAGACGAAAACATACATGAATCATCACATACATCATTATAGCATGCATGTACACATCATATCATATAAATCGTATCCATGTTTGCTTGATCCATACCATGCATCGCATATAACTGACTTCTACCTTTCAGGAAGGGTGCAGTTGAAATTCCCAAACATATTTCAAGGATGTCTCTAGTCCAGTTAAATCGACTCCAAACAGATTTTTCTGATAAAGACTCAGTAGAAGTTATGGTCCCCTCTCCAACGGCGTGTGAGGTGGTAATTCCTTCTTCAGATGTTCCCCTCTCCGGCATGAGCGTGAGGTGATAGTCTCTTATGGTCCCCTCTCCAACGGCGTGTGAGGTGGTAATTCCTTCTTCAGATGTTCCCCTCTCCGGCATGAGCGTGAGGTGATATTCTCTTATGGTCCCCTCTCCAACGGCGTGTGAGGTGGTAATTCCTTCTTCAGATGTTCCCCTCTCCGGCATGAGCGTGAGGTGATATTCTCTTATGGTCCCCTCTCCAACGGCGTGTGAGGTGGTAATTCCTTCTTCAGATGTTCCCCTCTCCGGCATGAGCGTGAGGTGATATTCTCTTATGGTCCCCTCTCCAACGGCGTGTGAGGTGGTAATTCCTTCTTCAGATGTTCCCCTCTCCGGCATGAGCGTGAGGTGATATTCTCTTATGGTCCCCTCTCCAACGGCGTGTGAGGTGGTAATTCCTTCTTCAGATGTTCCCCTCTCCGGCATGAGCGTGAGGTGATATTCTCTTATGGTCCCCTCTCCAACGGCGTGTGAGGTGGTAATTCCTTCTTCAGATGTTCCCCTCTCCGGCATGAGCGTGAGGTGATATTCTCTTATGGTCCCCTCTCCAACGGCGTGTGAGGTGGTAATTCCTTCTTCAGATGTTCCCCTCTCCGGCATGAGCGTGAGGTGATATTCTCTTATGGTCCCCTCTCCAACGGCGTGTGAGGTGGTAATCCCTTCTTCAGATGTTTTCCTCTCCGGCATGAGCGTGAGGTGATGTTTCCTTTCAGATTATAATTTCCTATAGTTCACTCTCCAACGGTGAGTAAGGTGACTCCCTTTGAGATTATAATGTCCTTTGGTTCTCTTCCTGACACTACAAAAATGGTAATTCTCACCAAGATTTTCTCAACGAGCGTTGTTGAGGTTGAAATCATTCAGGATTCTCTTACCATCCTTGCTAAGGCAGTAACCATCCCTGGTTCATTCATCAGCGTTTGAAGCTCCAGACTCAGCTCCTGTAACCAGTCAGGACACATCTATACCAAGCACCTAAAATCAGCTCCTGCGACGTGTCAGGTACTCATTTCTCTGTTTTGCAGGTATGCGGGTTCTCGCTAAGGAATCTCCTACGCGATCAACATCCAGATGGCATCTATAAGCCCATCATCCTATCCAAGCAACATCCAAATGGCATCTATAAGCCCATTCCCTCATCACTGTTACTATGTGAGCGCAAATTTCTGGGCACTCTAGTGTCCAATCATCTTCTACCCTCGGATTACGAAAGGCACGTCAGCCAATCTGCATCCTCAGGTCTAAGAAGATTGAACAGGGGCAACTGTTGTACCCCAAAATTTGCCCTCCCATATTCATCAAGAATGGTCAAAGTCAAGGTCACAAATTTCCCCAGGGTTGTGCAGCTCAACTGGCTCCTATACAGTCAAAACTAGGGTTTGAGTTCTGGTCAAGCAAATGAACTTTTCAAAGGCCCAATTAAGTCTCATATGCCTACAAAGATGGTCAAGTGTCTTCATGTCAAGTTTCAAGACATTCAGCTCAAAATTGCACAGTCAAAACCCTAGATTGCACTACAGTCAACTGTAGGGGCAAAATGGTCATTTGACAGTCAAAAGTCCAAATTTTTGGTCAATATATCATTTTGAAGCCACAAACATCATTTGATCAATGCTTGATCATGATTCTCAAAATTTGGCTCAGAAATCATCAAAGATGCAAAAGTTACTATATTTGGACAGCTGAAAAAGTCAACTGAAATTGACCTGGGCATAACTTTCACATGGATTATCAGAAAAATTCCATCCAAAGCTCATTTTGAAGAGAAAGACATTTCCTACAATTCATCTTCATGTTCCAAGTCCAAGAAATGCTCTCACAAAAAGTTATCAATTTCAACATTATAGGTCATTTTCAAAAGTCAACAAAAAGTGACTTTAAGTCAAAGGCCATAACTTGAGATTGGTAAATCAAAATGACATGGGACCAAAGGCATTGGTTAAAGGACTCAAAGACCTTTCCAAAATGTCCAAGAACATGTGAAAAGCTTAAAAATTGACCAAGTTATGCCTTGTGGAAGTTGGGAAATTTTTGGAAATTTTTGAAAGTCAACAATGATGCAAAAGGCCTAAAAATGCAAATGGGCCCAATTATCTTCCAAATTTCTTCATGCCAAGCCTATGCACGACCACTAGGCCCAAAGGGAAGTATTTTCATATTTTTTAATTATTTATTTGAATTAATATTAATTTATGTTCATTTAAATCATTTTAATTCATGAAAAATATAAACCTTAACCTAAAAAATCTTTTTATGCATGCTTTGGACTCTATAACTCGTGCACATGTTAATAGGGAAGGATTTGATGCTAATTGATCAGATTTGGCACAAAAACCATGAAAAAATATTCAAAAAGATCCTTAAGCAAATCAAATCTCCAAATAATGAATTCATGAGATTTTGTTGGTTTTTGTTGACCTAGATCACTCCCTATATGATCAGAATGAAGACCTAAAGCAAAGAAGACTGCAAGCTGCGCCCCATAACTCCATTGCATATTGGAATTTTTCATAAAAAAACTCAAAACTGAAAAGTGCCTTAGAGGGAGATTCAAGCTTCAACTTCCATTCCAATAGCTTCCTTGGGTGATTCTGAACGCGTGCCAATCATTAACATCAACAAAAACACCTTGAATTGGTATCAAGAACCTTGACTGAACCTTGAAAATTTCCAAATCGCATATCATATTCTAAGCATCTTTCATGAATTTTGTTTGTTGATTCTTATTCTTTGTGAAATTCTAAAGCTAACTGTGGTGTTTAATTGCATTTTTATTGACCATATACGATTATGCCATTGCTAAAAGTTAGGGTTTTCAGGAGCTCGAATTAGGGCTTTTGAGATAACGTAAAATTGGGACTTCTGAACATCATGGTTGGATTCAACGCACCAAGACGAAGATGAATGCATACTCGCGAACAATTTATGATGTCCATATCTCTAATCGCTATTTTTCAGTAGGTACCTTTTGGCAACGCTGTAAAAACCGTTCCCATAGTGCTTTATGTTACAGGGATGGTGAGGAAGAAGATGGCGTGTCAATCAGTGATACGTCTGTTTAAAAATTCGCGCGTCCTAACCATCAGGCGTTAGTTTTGATTTTTGTTGTTTATTAGTCATAATATATTAAATGAAAAGCAATAGCGCAGTTGGTAACGCGTGACATGAATAATCCTCAAGACCTGGGTTCAAGTCCCAGGTCTGGCCAAATCCTATATTATTTTTCAATTGTAAATCCCATGCAGCTTCAGGAACGTGCACGTACCATACGTCCTTCTCATCTAAGCATACATATGCCTGAGGGTCCCAGATCAAGGGCTAATATTGAAAGTACACCATAGGCGTGAGTCAAAGCATCACACACAATCCAAAAAAGTCAACGAAGACTGAAGCTTATTGGGCCAGGCCTCTTAAATTGGAACCTCCTTATTTGGGGCAACACCCCACTCTGGTTTGCTTTTTCTTTTCTTTTATTATTTTAATTATTGTATTATTTATTTTTATTGCTTTAATTAATTAATTCTCTTTTTTTTACAAAATACAAAAACATTCAAAAAAATCAGAAAAATAATATTTATTTTATAATAATTATTTTCATGAATAAATTAAAATGTAGATTATTTAGTGTAATTAGGTTTTCAACTTTAAATCCTTTTTAATAAAAATCCAAAAAATGTAGAATTAGGTTAATTGCTATTTTTTATTCCTTTTAATATTTTTCCCCTTTTTTAGAATAATAATAATTATTTATTTGTTTATTTTCCTATTTAAATTGTACATAAATGAATTAGGTTTAATTTAGGTCATATTTTAATTTTTTTTTATAATAAATAAAAATATTAGAATTAGGGTTTGCCGTCTAATTTAATCTCAATTAATTTCCTTTTTCTCATTAAATCTAAAAAACACAAAAATATCATTCTCATTTAATTTTAATTTTTAAATCCTTATTAATTCTAATTATTTGCAAAAAGGGTCCAACGCCCTAGTTTCGTTTTAATTATGTAATTTGCGCATTTATCTTATGTCATTTAATTATAATTATGTAATTGTCCCTAAGCCATGTAATTTACTTTTCGCACTTTATTTTTTCGCATTATTTATTTTTCCGCTAAATCGGGTCCGGTTTAATTTTGGCGATGTGGACCCGCGCCTTTGTAATAATCTTAGATTTATTTTTCGCAACTTTATAACTGTTAAATATGCATGCAAGAATGATTGGTCTTAATTAAAATCAAGCGTAGAACATGACAAATATGACAAGATAAATAACTGAAACATGACACACAATTCGCACACACCACCCCTAGGGTACGCCTCACTGTTGCCTTTCGAAAGGTGGTCGTCGAGTAGAAAACGTCTTAGTAAGTCCTCATGATCCGGGAACCTGGCATGAGGGTAGCTTCTAAGGTGTCTTCCTATTGCTCTGGTGATCACTATGTCCCGAACCTCGAATTGACCCGAACACCTCCAACGGTGGTGCTACCTACCTCTCAATGGTGGGATGGCACTACTTTTAAGGACTCTTACACAGACGAATTCCTTAGGGTAGGTAGGTTCTCAAGGATACTTGCTCTAATCTCAAAACAAACTCAAAAAGACTTTTCACACTGACACTTTTCAAAAGCTTTCAAAGCAAACTTTTCAAACACTCTGACGTACGAGTCGAACTGAAATTTTTCAAAGAAACTTTTTAAAACCCACATTGAAAAGCAAACAAACAATTTGAAAACACATTGAGCAAGTATCTAAGAGCCCATGGATAACCATGGATAGAAAGGGTGCTAACACCTTCCCTTTCTATAACCTACCTCCCGAACCGAGAGCAATCTCTTTAAAGGAATTTTTCTGTGCTTTTGTCCTTTCCATTTGGAGAAAATAAAAGACGGTGGCGACTCTTGCTTCCGCGACATTTCGCGAACCAGCGTTAAACAGTCAGTTCCAGATCCACCGATCACAGCCGGGAAGTCATATCCTGGGCTGATATTGAAGAATATATTTTGCTTCCGTTGGGGATGATAACTGCAAGAATACCGGTAGGAGAAGATGACTCCGTTGGGGAATAAACTTGACAAATAGAAGATTCTGCAGGGAGAAAAGTACTTTAGCGACCATGCTAGGGAGTGATATTCTGTGGGGAGAGGGATGCTCTGCTGAAGTTGTTAGTAGCTTGCTGCGGATACCCTTGTTGTATTGGAAGTATGAACAGACTTCGCTGGGGATAAGAAGGAACTGTATTGACGACGACCTTTCCGTGGCTTTTGGCTGAGGATAACCCAGTTATATCCTGTTAAGGAAATAACTCTTTAAATAAAGCCGGACGACGCGTTCGTGCTCTGCGAGGATAAGCTTCCAGAATCTACTGGGGATAAGCTTATTGCTTGGGGAGATGAATTCCAATTTTCCTGGGGGAATTGGATTCTCCTGGGGAAGTTTTGATATGCTGGGGAAGTGATTCCTCTGAATATTCGATATGCCGCCAGGGAACAATCTTTAGACCAAGACTGCCGGGGATGCTTGTTAAGAATGTATGCTGCTGGGGAGATGTTGAGATCTGCTGGAGGATACTCAACTTCCTTAAGATTTGATAGTAGCTTTGCTTGGAGAAGAGTGCACTGACTTGTTGGCTCACTCTCTGGGGAATTAGGATATCTGGCTATGTTCTTTAGCTGAACCTACCTTGGTACCTTGGAGGATAGAACAATCAGATTGCTTAAACCACCCGTTATTGCCCCTGTTTCTATGGGGGAGGCACATGTGGGATGCTGATAATTGTTGAGGGTCAAACCTTCTTCTGGTAGGCAGGTGACAAGATGACAGGACATAGTCGTACGCTTTGATCCCTAACTTTTTCCTGGACCGCCCTTTCGGGTTTTCAGTCCACCGGGATACCCATTTTTGCCCAAGCCGCCTTTTCAGGTTTTCGACTTGCCGGGTGTACAGATTTTTTCATTTCATCCCTCATTTTGCCCGAACCCTTTTGGTTCGCCGGGAAGCCCTTATTTTTGCCTAGGTGTGTCAACCTAGCGGGTCTTTGATTGTGCGTAGTATTTTTTCTACTATGTCCATGCTCTCAGAATGTAGGGAATTGCCCTTGTTAGGAGTGTTTTGCCATGCCACCACAAGGGATTTGATCAGGCAAGATTCGTTGTTGGAATGCCTCAAGTGACTTAGGCGGAGATTTGCCCCAGGCTATTTGGCCTTTGAGAGATTCTCCGAATCTTGATTGGATTGCCCCAGATGATGGACCATGGTCATGCCATGCCCCTTGATTGGAGATACTCTTGTTCATTAGACTTTCATTGTGCGAATTTCCCTGCTGTTCAAACAAAAAGTCATATGCAAACAAAGTTATGTTAAAAATGCAAAGCCTATGTCTGTCTTGAAGATTTTGTAAATGCGTTTTTTTTTCATAAAACAAGTGATTGTTTGTAAAACGTGATGTCAACACCGTATTTACCGTAGGCCTTAAGGAGTCAGGATACCTTTCGTAACAATATGCTTTCGAACTAACCCATGCTTCAGCTAGGACTTTTAAGGGTTATAACGTGGCCTGGTTCATGGTTTAAGAAACAAAGGATAAAGGCTCAAATTATTTGTACCCACCCGCTCTTCGTGATGTTCTTCAAACCTAAGCTCAGTTGATCATACGCTAGACCTTGTTTGAGCCTTTGTTCTGATATACTATTGGAATTGTGAAGACCTGGGGCTCGAACCCAGGTCATGTGCTTTGCCACCACTATCACTTGCCAGCTGAACCACGCGTATTTCTTGTATATCCTATAGCAAACAAACATTATGATATAAAACAATTCCTTAATGCCTTCAGCGCGCGAATTTTTGAACTGGCCTATCACCATTTGCCAACACATCATCTTCTTCATGTTCCTGAAAGATAAACAACATAAGCAACGGTTTTCACACCGTTGCAGAAGGTACCATATGAAAAAAATAACGAATAGGCCATAAGGCCTCATAAATTGATCGCGAGTGTTGGTTTCCCTTCGTCCAAACGTGTTGAATCCAATGGTCTTGGTCTCAGCCTCTAATTTTACCTTATTTCAAAAGCCCTAATTCTAAGGTTGAAGAACCCTAAATATCAACAATGGCATCTTTGCATATAACACATAAAAACGCAATTAGTTTACATGGTAAGCACCAGAATGCATCATTGAATAAGAATATATAAATTAAATGTCATGAAAATGCCTCAAAGTTAAGATACGAGTATGCAATTTTATGAGAAAAATTTGGATTCTGTACAGCGATTCTTGAGGTTTGGAGGACTGTTTTTGATTGGGAATCGTCCAATGATGCTTGAGGAAGCTAATGAGATGAGAATCGTGCTTTGAATCAACCTGTAAAGATGATTTCAGTTTTGAGTTTTTTAGAGAAAATTTCAAGCTCTTTTGATGCCTTTCTGCGCAGCTTTGTGGTTAGCCTGATTAGGTTTATGATCCTGGCATATGTAGTAGTGAATTAGGTCAAGAAAAATCAATCAAATCCATTGCATTCATTGATTTGGAAATTTGATTTTCTAAGGATCTTTTTCAATCTTTTCCATGTGTTCTTTGTTCTCAATCATGATCAATCAACCCAAATCTTTCCTTATTTAGCTAGGCACGAAATATTGAGTCTAAAACATGTGCAAAAAGATTTGTTAGGTTAAATTAAGTATTTTTCATATATTTAAATGATTTAAATGAATTAATATAAATAAAAATTCAAATAAATAAATAAAAAATGAGAAAATACTTCCCTTTGGGCCAAGTGGTCGTGCACATGTCATGGATGATGAATTATGGAAGAAAAATGGGCCCATTAGCATTTTTAGGTCATTTGAATCAATGTTGACTTTTCAAAATATCCAAAAATTTCCCAACTTCCACAAGGCATAACTTGCTCAATTTTTAAGCTTTTCTCATCTTCTTGGACATTTTGGAAAGGTCTTTGAGTCCTCTAACCAATGTCTTTGGTCCCATGTCATTTTGATTTACCAATCTCAAGTTATGGCCTTTGACTTAAAGTCCCTTTTTGTTGACTTTTGAAAATGACCTATAATGTTGAAATTGATAACTTTTTGTGAGAGCATTTCTTGGACTTGAAGTATGAAGATGAGTTGTAGGAAATGTCTTTCTCTTCAAAATGAGCTTTGGATGGAATTTTTCTGATAATCCATGTGAAAGTTATGCCCTGGTCAATTTCAGTTGACTTTTTCAGCTGTCCAAATAAGGAAACTTTTGCATCTTGATGATTTCTGAGCCAAACTTTGAGAATCATGATCAAGCATTGATCAAATGATGTTTGTGGCTTCAAAATGATATGTTGACCAAAAATTTGAACTTTTGACTGCCAAATGACCATTTTGCCCCTACAGTTGACTGTAGTGCAATTAGGGTTTTTGACTGTGCAGTTTTGTGCTGAATGTCTTGAAACTTGATATGAGGATACTTGACCATATTTGTAGGCATGTGAGACTTTATTGGGCCTTTGAAAACTTCATTCTCTTGATCAGAACACAAACCCTAATTTTGACTGTATAGGAGATCTTTGACTGTGTAACCCTTGGGGAACTTTGAGACTTGACTTGGCATTTTCTTGAAGAATATGGGAGGGCAAATTTTGGGGTACAACAGTAGACAAGGCCATAAAATATTTAGATTTATAAATCATAGTGACTTTAGGTTTCCTGGTGCGATTTATGCATTTAAGGACTTTATTAATTAAGTCCTCATTTAAAAAGGTTTTGCCAAGAGTTCTTAGGTGATTCACAATATGAATAAAACATTTTCTCATGTTCTTAATATTTTCCTAAAATTTTTCATTCAAAATAAGTCATACTCATGTGTCAATGTTTTTATTCTAGTCCTTTTTACCTCGATTGTACCCTCGTGGGTAACTTGAAGGGTGAATCACTTTTCTTTTGCAGAATTACAATATAAAACACGAAAAATCTCATCCATGCCTAAGACAATAACAAAGATAGTTTTTTTTTTTAAAATTGTACCACACTTTTATTTATCTTCTTTGGTCTATATTTATCTAGGTTTGTTTTTCACAACACCATAATAGATATGTGGAAACAAAAGAACCATTTTTTTACAGTTGTCCATATATCATAATCTATCCCTCTATAAAGATTCTCATCTTTGTCTTTTTAATAAGCATACACTTCTCCATTAAAGAATGTGAGTATGTTTAATGAATCTTTAGAATTCATTTCTCTTGAGGCGGTTAGTTTTATAGCAGGAGTAGACTCTAATACCACTTATTGAACAAATGACTGCAAACAGAGGGGAGGTGAATTGTGATATTTGATTTTCAAAATAGTTTTAGAAAAATAATTTATTTTAAGAAGATGGTAGAAACAAATATTAAGTAGTGAAAAATATAAATAATAGAAAAATAAAGAGATATGGTAAGAGAGATCAAAGGTTCAACCCAAATTTAAACCTCACAACCTACTCTAGTTTCAAGAGTTTCCTCTTAAAATTTTCACTAACAATAACTTGAGATTTTGCACAGATTCAACACAACAACCTTACATCAAGATTTTTACAGATTTATATTGCTACTTTAAAATCTATTACAACAATATATGTATACTAAGCTCTTGAATAAACAAATTTAATGTACAATAAAAAACACAACTTTCAGATGCAAATTTTCACTCTTTCACCACTAAGGCAATTTCTAGTGAACGAAACTGAAAATAGAATGAGAATGAGTGAGATAGAAGGATAGATAGTTAAAAAAAAATTTGAATAGGAAGTGAAGAAAGCACTCTTTATACTTGTAATTCAAGTTTAGTTAAGTTTTCTGATTCTTAAATAAAGATATTCAAGCAAGTTTTGAAGAACACTTGCGACATACCTCTAAGCCAACTACTAAAACCTTGTTCCAAAGAGGATCCAATAGCCATAAAAATTTCAAAATAAGACTATGTTGATGGTCTTGAGTAGCTGAAAAAATTTCCTTCATGGAAGGATACGATCGAAGAAAGGAGAACCTTGTCCAACAATTGATTCATTGCATGAAAAGTTAAAATTTCTACGAAATTTTCTTAGAAAATGGTCTCTCACATCTATTGATAAAATGTTATTTTTTTCGTCTGTTTTTCATTTTCGTCTATTGAGAATCTCAAGATGGTTTTGGCAGTAAGGTCATGGAGTATGTCTTATAGAATCCTTCACATATTCACATAGACAACAAATTTCAATACACATTTGGTTAAAAGTACCGATCCTGATTGGGCCTACACTTGCCCTTCCAACGGAAGCCCAAAGACAACCCAAGTTAGGGACCGTCGGGCAACTCCCTATCCGACTGTTGGAGGACGTGGCCCACGTGCCCATGACAACCATCTTAAACTTCCCTCCGGAAATTATGGATCGAACCCTATTCTCGCAGAGCAGTTGACCAGGGGGAGCCCACTTACTGGACTCCATACACACGTAAGCCCTGGCAGTTCCTGTTATTGGGCCTCACGTGGCCCAAGAGTGGGAACCTTGGCCTAGCGCTGAGGGCTATAAATACCCCCTCTCTCTCAAGAGGGTCAGGTATTCAATTCATATCTCTCAACTCATACTTGCTTTCTCATTTCGCCACTTACTTTACCATCAGAGTGTCTTGATATGAATTGAATACCTGACCCTCTTGAGAGAGCGAGTATTTATAGCCCCCAGCGCTGGGCCAAGGTTCCCACTCTTAGGCCATGTTGAGGCCCAATAACAGGAACTGCCAGGGCTTACGTGTGTATGGAGTCCAGCAAGTGGACTCCCCCTGGTCAACTGCTCCGCGAGAATAAGGTTAGACCCGTGATTTCCGGAGGGCAGTTTAAGATGGTTGTTGTGGGCACGTGGGCCACGTCCTCCAACGGTCGGATGGGGAGTTGCCTAACGGTCCCTAACTTGAGCTGTCTTTGGGCTTTCCGTTGGAAGGGCAAGTGTAGGCCCAATCCAGATCAGGAGCCCCCCAAGTTATTTCCCTTGAGCAAGAGGGCGTTAACTTGAGTTCAGCTCTCGATACCGGAGACTTAATCGAGGTAGACGGCCAAAGTCCCCCGAACAAAGTGAGTTGTTGCCTGCGTGGGGGAAAAGCTCGAGACCGAGGGGTCAGCCGCTTGCTCGAGGGGACATATTAGTGGCGGGGAGCCCCTGCGAGATCCCCTTTGACATGCCCATCTCGAGGGAGTTGTTGGTTTGTCGAGCATTACTTCATCCCCGAGGTGGTCGAATAGAAGTGTCCCTACGTACGCTCTAATGACGAGCATTTCCTCGTGTGGGTATCTACCTCGTGCGTGCCTGAGGACGACGCGTAAGAGCCAGTCATATGCTCGTCAGTCCATAAGGGACTCGTGGTTGATAGTTGAGCCACGTGGCTAATGCTTTATGGTGCCACCCCTTCAAGGAAAAAGCAAAAAGGGCCAATAAAATAACGACCACAACAATGGATGGGCACATACATCAAACATTGTTATTCATCAAATAACTATTGTAAACAAAGCATTAATCAAATAAACAGTTATAAACAAAGCAATTATAATATTCCAACCACAAGGGCTGACGTTGTTCAAAATTAAAGTTTAGGCACGACAACCACAAAACTAAAAGAATGATAGCGGGAACACAGACCCTAAAATAACAACAGGCATGCAAGCCCTGAACAATAAATATAATCAAACTTCATCCTCCCTGTCACTGCTATCAGCGGGATAAAGGATCTTCCCGTCAACAACCTGGTTAAATGGGCCTGCCCCCTCGACCACTATCTCGACCCCCGGGTTCAAGATCTTCAGCTGCTCGACGGCAGTATTGAAGCCGTAGCCAAGGGTATCGACCACGTCTTGTTCGAGCACGCGGATGCGAGCAATCAAATCCTCCCTGGTCTCCATGTTCTTCTCCATATCGGTTTCATCCTCGGCTGGCGCAGTGATCCCCTCTAACTCCAAATAAAGGGCGACCAGACGCTCGTTCTCTTTAGTGGCTGCCTCCAGCTAGGGTCTTAGCTCATTCAAATCCTTGAGAAGTCGAACTTGGGCCTCGAACTTCGACTCGTGGTTGAGGATATCGCACTTCAACTTCTCATTTTTGGCCTTCAGCTTGTGAATTTTGGCGAAGGCCGTGTCGAGAGAGGCTTGAGCAGTCGAGCATTCATCGTTGAGCGAAAGAGTCGTCTCGAGCACCCTCATCATAACAACCACGTCCTTGGCCAAGTGCTTCCGGCGAACCTCCTTGTCTTCAGTCAAGATCGCTTCCCTCTCCTCCTCGCGCACGCCGAGGGAGTTCTCCTCGCTGAAGAGGTTGCAGTTTAGATATCAAGGAGGCAATACAAAGACCCCCGTAAGCGTTTTGTCACCCTCGGGCGTTACGCCCATAACGCTATCTACACGCTTCCTCTTAGCCACGACCTCATTGACGGGAATCTGGGCCAGTTCAGTAGAGAAAGCATGATTTTTTGACGAGGAAGGAGAACCACTGGCCCGACCGACAAACTTGGCCTGTTCCTAAAGTTGGGTGACTCTGTTTTGTGGCCCAGAAGTGGATTCGTTCTTGGGCCTCAGCTTCAACAGATGCTCGGAAAGAGATGCCATTCGATCGGCAATCAAAAGGAATCGTTAGTCGAGTTGGAAAAATCAAAAATAGCGCGAGCACTTCCCCGCATAAAGAGGAGAAAATTAACAGCTACGCTCCTTACCCAAAAGCCTCATGGCTTCCCCATTTGAGGAGCACTCGAGCAAGGCCTTCGTGTTGATCAACCTATTGACCAAGAGATACTCCCCCTTGTCATCGAACAACTGGTTGTTGTTCACATCCACACATTTCGCGGGGGAGAAACTCTTAACATAAGCAGACAGCTTCTCGTATGAAAGCTGGTCTTAGGCCTCCAAGTCCTCGGGTTTCACTGCATAGTATTCGGGCCTTTGTTCATAATGCTTCCATTATCATTCGAGCGGGAATTTGGCCAATAGTCGGGTAACTGGCCGCTTGTCCTCCACCTCTTCCATACAAGTATAAAGAGAATCTATAGCCGTGTCTGTCAAGGGCTTCACGATGAAGTACCTCTCTTTAAAATCTCGGACGGACTCCAGATAAGGCCGAAAGAGTTTCCCGAATTGCTTGAAGGATACCCACGCCTGCCCCCTCAGACAGATTGTCTTTGCAGGTCAAAGATGCGAAAAAAAAGGGGGCGGCGTGGCGCCTATCCTCAGGTACTGGAATACGCGCTCAAAGGCCCGCATAAACGCCAGCGCATTCGGATGAAGTTGGGAAGGTGCCAACTGAAGCCACTGGAAAACCCCGACCTGGAAATCATTGAAGGGCAGGCGCATCCCCGCCTCTTTGAAAGCAAATTCGTACATGGGGAACCGTTTGCCCGGATATGTCGAGCATATCCTTCGGTCCCGATGGGGGATTTGGAGCATCCAATTGGAGGGGGCCCTTTCTACGCGTTCCTTCGGGCAATTGAACGCATCCGTCGCGTCTTGGGAAAAGCACGATCGTTTATCCCGAGGCTCCAGAGCGACCCAAGCCAAAGGATCCTCATCAGTATGGGTCTCGTCTTCGTGATGGGCGGTCGGAATATCGTCCCCGACTGAACGCGCCATTATACTTGAAAAGCAGGGGAAATTAGTGAATTCGACATTATCAAATCCACCCTTCCACCGCAGATCAAGTGAAAGGGCGACGAACTCGACCCAAGCCCTTGACACGCTAAAGCTGACCATTATATTACGAGGACATGTTGTCGGGGGGATTACTCATCGAGGAAAAAGCCCGAGATACCCCCTATATCCGAGGAAACCATCCCCAGTCACATACATTGTTCGGGGAGACCCCCAACGCTATAACTGATGAACCTTTATAGTGTCCAACATATTCATAAGTGCTCGACACAGAATCTATGAACTCAAATGAACATTCATGAGTATTCATCATAAAACTCGTAAATGTTCATCCAATCAAGGCATAATTTTAACATTTAATCCAGAAACGCTCAAGAAACATGGTGTTAAGAGGTTATAACTTACTTGGATAAAGAACTTGGAGAGAGAATCTAAGAATATTGAGAGGATTGCTTCGCACAACGAGCAAGGAAATCTGAGAAGTTGAGAGAATTGCTTCACACCACGGACAGGAAAAGATTGAGAGAAAACTTGAGAAGTTGACAAATGAGACCCAGGGGCCCCCTTTTATAGGAGACCCACGCCCCAAGGGATCCCTCACGAAAGGTCATAATTTCATTGGCCCTTTTTGCTTTTTCCTTGAAGGGGTGACACCCCAAAGCATTAACCACGTGACTCAACTATCAACCACGAGTCTTTTCTGGACTGACAAGCATATGCCCGACTCTTATGCGTCGTCCCCAGGAACGCACGAGGAAGATACCCACACGAGGAAATGATCGTCATTAAAGCGTACGTAGGGACACTTCTATTCGACCACCTCAGGGACGAAGTAATGCTCGACAAACCAACAACTCCCTCGAGAAGGGCATGTCAAAGGGAATCTCGCAGGGGCTACCCGCCACTAATACGTCCCCTCGAGCAAGCGGCTGACCCCTTCGGTCTCGATCTTGTCCCCCACGCGAGCAACAACTCACTCTGTTCGAGGGACTTTGGTCGTCTACCTCGATCAAGTCTCCGGTATCGAGAGTTGAACTCAAGTCACCGCCTTCTTGCTCAAGGGCAATAACTTGGGGGACTCCTGATCTGGATTGGGCCAACACTTGCCCTTCCAACGGGAAGCCCAAAGACAACCCAAGTTAGGGACCATTGGGAAAATCCCCATCCGACCGTTGGAGGACGTGACCCATGTGCCCACGACAACCATCTTAAATTGCCCTCCGGAAATCACGGGTCCAACCCTATTCTCGCGGAGCAGTTGACCAGGGGGAGCCCACTTGCTGGGCTCCATACACACGTAAGCCTTGGCAGTTCATGTTATTGGGCCTTAACGTGGCCCAAGAGTGGGAACCTTGGCCCAGTGCTGGGGGCTATAAATACCCTCTCTCTCAAGAGGATCAGGTATTCAATTCATATCTTTAAACTCATACTTGCTTGCTCATTTTGCCACTTACTTTACCATCAGAGTGTCTTACAGGTACCCCCCATCTCATTCAACTTCTGCTCGAACCAGCTGTGACGGTTCATTTCTGATCTGGTAAGATCAAGTACCAATATATAATGTTGGATTACAATACTTGATCTTTCTATTGAATATTGAAGACTACAATTTTTTTCCAATCACGAGAGATATTGATGTTCTTCTTGCCTTATATAAAGCAATTAGCAGTAATTTGTTTTGAATATTATGTTAGAATTTTGTTTAATATTCCCCGTCCTATATTATAAATAAATTTTACTTTTTATATTCATTAAATAATTTATATATCTAGACTATAGTTTAAATACATAAATTATTTAATAAATCTAAAAAATAAAATTTACTTATAATATAAGATACAAAGAATATTGTTCTTTCTCAATTTCCTTCTTTTTGAAAGGGAAGATCATGCTTTTAATGTTGATGTTAAGTAGAAAAAACTCTCTTAACTATGTTCTTTTTGTCATATTATTGGTTACTCATTAGAACATTTCCGTGCAATTTTTTTTTTTGAAAATGAGGAAGGAAAAGACACGTTATATTCCAATAAAATCTAATCATCTCATAGAAAATGTTACTACAACAATAGCAAATGAGTTATAAAGAAAATATACAATTATTATGAAGAAAGATCCATTTGTGGATGAGGTTATACAATTATTTTTAGATAATACTACTGGGCCGATTAAACATACACATGTTCCTTTATTAGAGAAAAATGACTATCATGAGATTAAAAAATAAAAAATAAGTACCTTAAGAAAGCAAAGTTCATAATTTTCAACGGTTACAAACTTAATGACAAATCAAGAAATGATACAACTAATATGCGTGTTAAAATGATTCATGATACGGAGAATTTTAAAAATTAGTTGGGTAAAGATGCTACAGTAACCATATGACTCATACTGATGAAGCAGAAAATTCTTTAATAGAAATGATCTCTAAGACAAGGAATAAAAACAATTCAAAGAGGTTGTGGTTACATAACATCCTATTAAAGGATAGTAAAATTATGTTATTTGTCGAATTCTCTATTACGGTTGAACTAGGGGCACTTGGGCTTGTTTCCGTGAGTAGTCATATCAGTGTAACACTTCCCACACAATTGTCTGTTACCATAAGTACCTGGAGGAACACAATTGCATCTCAAACAACATGTTCCACAAGCTCTCAAACAAACATTTTTCCTTGAATGCTTACTACACCTCGCATTGCACCTTGTTCTACAGTCTTTAAACCAACAAAAAAAAGTGAGAAATTAAGGAAGATTGACATGTGTGAAAAATCTTGAACCCAAGAAATTAAGCTAATTGATATCATACCTACAAATAACAAAAGCCTTCTATTAGGTCTTTTTACCACCTTCAACACAAAAAAACCATAAGGTTAGAATATAAAATTATCGCTCTTTCTGGTCACTATTATAATTTTTTTAAAATATTTATTCAGTTAATAAGGTATTTGAATCTATTTATAGACTAAATACATTGTTCATCCAATAAATCTAAAAACATAGCTAGATAGGAAGACATGCAACCTCAAAATCAGTTAATTGGTCTTGCATGTGGACACTAGAATCAGCACATGATACCTGCAAATTAAGCTCAAATCCTCAACAAAGGTAATTTTTCTTAATTAAAAAAATATAGAGCAAGTGATTATAAGTTTTGGAGCACTTTACCTTAGCCATGCAGAACAACAATGCAGTTGTCATAAGCAGAAATGTCAAACACATCCTTTTCTTCTCCATTTTGAAAGTAACATGCACGATCAAAATTATGTACTTTAATGTTTAAGGAAAGGAAATAATAAGTACTATGTTGTGTTAAGGAACAACGACATGGTTTTATATTAGTGATTCTGTTGTTGAAAGTACTGTAACACCCTTTTTCTATATTAGTGATTCTTGGGATTTGTAAGCTAAAAGATAAACTAGTCATCTAACAAAAGTGCTTTGATTGTAGTGATTTTCTGTTTTTCTATTCCCATTTTACCCTCTTATTTTGGTAGATGTTTTCATGCAATTTAGTTATGATGTTAATATGATTGATGTAGGTTGCATATTGGACCAATTGATGAAGGGATGGGTTCCGGTGAGTAATTCAGCTCTGTCATATCTCTTACGGGGCAGCTTCTCCTTCCTTGTATGGTCTCAACTTTCATGGCTTGACACGGCACTAATCAATGCTAGCTGTATTGTGAATGACAGATAGATTCTTTCATTTGTTTTTGATAATTTTCATCGACATTTGTCGTTTTGAAACTATCAATTTGCATGCATGCAATGCAATGCAAAAGATACCTTCTAGAGATATTATTGTTTAAATCAAAGTACTCTTCATTTACTTGTTTTAGAAAAGGTTTCATCAAGAACTTCATAAAAGGAAAAGAAAAGGGTGATCACAATAAGAAATGTGCTTTGAAAGGACCATGATGGCCATTATTGATAATCATTAGATTTAGAAAACATTTTATGTATGGATCAAAATAGTTTTGGTCATCATAGTCCAAACTACTTTAATATTATTTGTTGTGACAATCGCCGTTTCTAATGATATAAATTGGAGAGAAAGAGAAAGTTTCTTGTATAAACATAAGAATTCGTATAATATACGATGAGAGAGAAGAGATAAGAGAAGAGAGTGAATATAATTAGTTTAACGCACTACTATAAAAAATACATTTTACCTCGGACGCAAATGTGATTTTACCTCGATTACACAAGTGAGGTAACGAAGGGCGTCATAAATACTCTCCACTTTACCCATCTATTTCTTATAAATCGAGGGAATAGTTCATTGCTACAAAAAGCACATTACACTCCAGTGTCATACCCCAAATTTGTCATACCCTTTATCAAATTATCTGACTTATGCATCTCATTCTCCTCATATGTATTATCTTTCCATTAGATCATTTAACACATCATGCATCATTAATAAATAAACTTAGCACGAGATCAAGGATCTTGAAGAGTTAGGGTTTCTATGCTTTGAGACCCTCATCATCACTCAAGCTTGTTTCAACGATTCCCTTCATCAATCATGGTTTTTAGAACTAGGGTATTGATTCACGGGCATTGTGGACTTCTTCTTCGTTAAGCTACAAGGCTATTCTCCATCGGGATTTATCAGATCAAATGTTAGGGTTTCATATGTTGTACTTAGGGTTTTATCATTGCTTCAACTAAAATTGTTTAGGGTTAGGGCTCCTACTTGGTTTGGAGTTTGTACATCAAGAAATATTGATTTAAGTGGTTCTTTTATTAAGTATGGATTGAATTAGGGGTTTGGATTCTCCTCAACATGAAAGGCTTTCCTTCATCAATCTTCCTCAAGATTAGGGTTGTGTATCATTGTACCAGAGCTTGATAAGGTTCTTTAACTAAGGTCGTTGGAATTAGGGTTTGGCTTTGCAATTATCTTGAGTATCTCTTCTTCAACTTTTCAAACTTGACATTCATCTGAGGGTTGCCTTTGAGTATTGGAAATCAAGAATACATCTTCTTATGATTTGGTTAGTATTTGGTGTAGTCCTCAAGATAATTGGTTTTATTGATTGAAGTATGGATCAAAGGTCAATTCATCATCCATCAAGTTATCGATTCATGCTTTATTCTTTCAATTTTTGGCTACTTCAAGTACAAGCTATTATGAGATGGTTATTCAAACAATTAGGGTTTTAAGGATCATGGCTTAAGTTCAATGTTGATTAAATGGTTCTTATGGAAATTTAAAAATGTTCAAGGATTGGATTTAAGTTCATTCATCAAGCTTGCAAGGTTGGAAAGAAAACACCTTTGGATTTCTTGAGATTTAAGTAACAAGGCATACAAGTTCAAGGTTATTCAAGATACCAATTCATCAAAAGTTCATTTTTAGTTTCAAGCAACTTCACACTATTTCATTCATCATTTAGAGACATCATTCACTACAAAAAAATCAAGTTCATTCAAATTTCTCTCAAGATTCATCCATGTTCATTACAAAGCCATGCCATCACGGAGCATTGAATAAAAGATTACAAAGGTGATTCTAATCCCAAGAATTCATAAGTCTTTCTAATGTGCAAAGTGCATAAAAATAAAAGTCCATAAACCTAATCTATAAATGTCCTATCCTAACCTTCAAAGCTTCTTCCAACCAGACTTCATATCTACAAGTTGCATCCATAAATCAACTCAAGCAATACACATGATTTCTCCAAACTTTAAATGACCAAGGCTTCTTTGAAACTTGTTCAAACCAAATCACAAAATTCCTAAACCTATAGTTTCAAATGCTGAACTTTATATTCAAGCCATGATTAATCCTCCTCCAAACATGACCCAAAAATCCTATGCCTTTGCTCAATTCCAAAACTTCCTTTTCGAACTTTGCTAAAACTCTTCAAACTTATCCAAGTAAACAAAACGGACCTGCAAAATCATGAAGCAAAACTTGTCAAAACCAATGCCTTGAACTCATCTAAACCGATGCCTTATTCAAAAAGAAAGAAAAGCTTTGCATCATGAAAACAAATCAGAAAAACAGAGAAAAATAGAAAAATAAATGAGAAACAATGGACAACTCACCATAACAGAATTTGCAAGCTCTAATTTGAACTCATCTTCACCATTAATCTGTAACAAACTTCTCAAATCTGAGGGCCAGGATCTATTTTTCTCGAGATAACTTTCAAGTCTCTCAACAACCTATAAAAGCTTCTTCTGCTTCATTCATCAGGAGATCATAATGATTCACCAAAAACTCTCAAAGCTCCATATATATATTCTCTCTCTCTCTCTCTCTCTCTCTCACACACACACACACACACACACACATACACACACAACAATAATCGATTTCTTCTGCACTCTCTCTTCAACCTTCATCACATATAACAATTATTCTACAGAAAATCTTCAAACTCTCTCTAAATTCTATCTCTACAACTGAATCTATCAACCTTCATCATCATCTTCATCACACTCTTCATCAGGCACAACAACATAACAACATCAACACCTCTTCTACGTCAATAACTTCACTCAACGCATCCTCAACATGTTTCAACAAATAACAACAACATGCTCAAAGAAAAAATGTGACAACAATGCAAAAACGGAAAAGCAAGAAGCAGAATAAGATAACAAGAAAAAAGAAGTACCTGAGTCGAAGGATTTCTGACAGTTTTGAAGCGCCATCGGAGATTTTCTGATCGGTAAGCTTCAAACTCTTATTTCTCTCCATTTCCGCACGTGATTCTTTATGCCTTAGCGAAACCTTGAATCATAAACGAAGTGGAAAGAATGACGAAACTTGAAGAGATTGATGCAGAGATGTGAGGTGGAACTTGAAGCAGATGAAAACGAAGATGAACAGAAATGGAGAAGAAGCGAGACAAAGACGAGATAAGAATAAAATGTGCATGGTGACCAGATGTTAGCATAAGAAATGGCGAGTTGAGCGAACCACATCGGCGAGCAGAATGAATAAGAAGAAGAGAAAAACGACGAAGAGAAGGAAGAAAAATCTTGTTTGAATAAAGCTGAGAAGTTACAAGTCAAGTTAACCCTAGCTTTGCCAAAACTACACTGTTTTGTATTTTTCTTTTTTCATTTTTTATTTCTTTTTTAATAATAATTAATAATAATAAAATCTGAATAATAATTGGAAATTGGAGAAAAAAAATTGAATGGTAATGCTTGTGAAGTAATGGACCGGTCCGTTGGGCTTTACTGCTTGTACCTCCCCTGAAGCCCGCACACTTTTTTGGCATTTGAGATCTAGCTCAAATAAAATTCATTGTTGGATCAATTTGCTTGGGCCTATGGATAGAATTGCTGCATAAACCTCCACTCAAACCCATTGCTACTCTTATTTGGTACACTTGAGAGTTGAACAACAAAAACTGATGTTGGATTTCGTTTGCTGGTGAAATTCTAACACTTTAAAGACATATTTTAAAACTGATGTCCCAACACCAAAACACAATGTCAAGACAAATGTTAGGATATCTGTTCCTGATACAACAATTTCCAGAAGATGAATTATACAGAAAAATAAATTGCTGAAGATAAAATAACAAATTTAATTATTATACCAGTTCGGTGCAACATCACCTACTATGAGGGCTACCAAGCCAGGAAGAAAATCCACTATAATAGTATCAGTTCAAAGTCTAAACAATCCCAGTTTACAACTTATCACCTAATCACTACCCTATGCAATTTCTACATAGAAACCTCCTAGATATGAGAACCCCTTTTCACTTTCCACAATCACCTCAGTGATAATAACAATCACAAACCCGTGACTAGATCAAAAGAACCAAATAGAAGATTTGTAATACGGTGGGAGAACTGACTTGGGTATTTTATGTTTTATCGCAAATGTTACGGATAGCAAGAGTCGCCACCGATTTTTCTTTTATCCAATAAAGGAACAGGTGAAAAGAGCAGGAAAGACCTTTCTAGATATTTTCTTGAGTTCGGGGGGTAGGTTATGAAAAGGGAAGGTGTTAGCACCCTTTTTATCCATAGTTATCTACGGGCTCTTAGTTGCTTGATCACTTTGAAAATGCTTTGTTTGAAATGTGTTTGTGTGTTGTACCCCAAAATTTGCCCTCCCATATTCTTCAAGATTTGCCAGGATCAATCTCTGAATGATTCAAAATCCCTCAAAGGTTGCACAGTCCAATGGCCTCCTAACACAGTCAAAATTAGGGTTTTGGTTCTTGCAAAGAAATTGAGGTTTCCAGGGGTCCAATCAAGTCCCATATGCCCATATACATTGCCAAGCATCCATATGTCAAGTTTCAAGACTCACAGCATCAAGTTGCACAGTCAAAAACCCTAATTGCTTCACAGTCAACTGCAGGGGCAAAATGGTCATTTGACAGTCAAAAGTCAAAATTTTTGGTCAACATCTTATTTTGAAGCCGCAAACATCATTTGATCAATTCTTGATCATGATTCTTAAAGCATGGCTCAAAAAGTCTCAAGATGCAAAAGTTTCTATTTTTGGACAATTGAAAAAGTCAACTGCAAATTGACCAGGGCATAACTTCCTCATGGTTTATCAGAAAAATCCCATCTAAAGATCATTTTGAAGAGGATGACATTTCCTACAACTCATCTTCACATTCCAAGTCCAAGAAGTGCTCTCACAAAAAGTTATCAATTTCAACATTATAGGTCATTTTCAAAAGTCAACAAAAAGGCACTTTAAGTCAAAGACCATAACTTGAGATTGGTAAATCAAAATGACATGGTACCAAAGGAATTGGTTAGAGGACTTCAAGACCTTTCCAAAATGTCCAAGAACATGATGATAGCTTCAAAATTGAGCAAGATATGCCTTGGAGAAGTTGGGAATTTTTTGGGAATTTTGAAAAGTCAACTTTGCCTAAAACACTTCAAAATTGCTAATGGGCCTCAATTTCTTTCTTGAATCATTACCCAAAGCTTATGCACGACCCATTGAGCTTAAAAGGATTTATTTTCTTATTTTTAATTAATTAATTGAATTTTTATTCATATTAATTCATTTAATTAGATTTAAATATGAGAAAAATATCAAATAATGCTTTTCAAATCTTTTTGTGCAGCAAATTCACTCATTATATGCTAAAGATTTCGTGCATCATCCAAGGGGACAAGATCATTCACATTTGGCAAGATTTCAATGAAAAAAAGATTGAAAAAGATATGGAAAAAATCAAATATTGAAATCATCAATTCATGGACTTATGGGCTTGTTTCTTGACCTAATTTCGTTCATATACTTATGCAAGACCTAACCTAATGCAAGCATACACGAAAAACTGCTCACAAACTCAGAACAAAGTTGCCACTTTTCATCAAAAACTTGGAATCTGAAATCACATTTGCAGGGCGATTCAAGGCTTCAAAACACTTCCATTACCTTGCTGACATTGCTAGGAAGCTATAGCAACCAAGAACAAGCTTCCACGTCCAAAGAAACGGTAGAACAGCATCGCGTTTTTCACAAAAATGTCCATTATCGAATTTTAATTTTCACGCATCATTCATGTGTTTTGATTGTTGATTTATGTTACTAACATCATTCTGAAGCGATTGGTAACGTTTAATTGGACTAACACTGCCTGTAGCCAAATCCACCATTGATGAAACCTAGGGTTTCAGAAGCTCCAAAATAGGGCTTTCCACATATGGTAAAATTAGACCATCAAACATACATGGACAGAATCGTTGCAGCAAGACGAATCCAATGATGCCCTCGCGCCCTTTTTATATTAACTCAGCTTCTAATCGCTATTTTCACAGGTTTCATTTAGTGGGGGTTTAAAACCCCCGCTACTTGTTTTCTATTTGCAGATAAACGAAGAAGAAAGCTAGCGTGTCATCACATGATAGGAGCATTCAAATTTGGCGCGTGATTTTTTTGTTCATACCACTAACACTTGTTTTTTTATATAATAATTACTCTCCATTATGTTAACAAACAAACGCAATAGCCCAGTTGGTTGATGAGGTGTCTTGCAGGTATAGGGACCTGGGTTCGATTCCCAGGTCCCCCCATATGCTTAATAATTTTTGTTTCAATGTATTCACATGCAGCACATTCTCAATGGTTCACCATACGTCCTCATACATTGGCTTGCCAGATGGCCTTGACCCACAATCTGAAGGCCATTAAAGGAGGTCTATCATGTACCTCAGTCAACCAAGGCACACACAAGCGTGGAAAGTCAAACAAGGCTCTATGCTAATGGGCCAGATTGCTTCAATTTACCTCCACATGGGCCTGAAAACCCCCCTTGGTTTGTATATTTTTCAATTCTATTTTCTCTTCTTTTTCTAATTCTTTTAATTATTTTTACTTAATTCACTTAAAATAATATTCTTTTCACAATAAAAAACAAAAAAATCAAAAATACAAAGTATGTCTAATTATTTATTAATTTACTCATTAATTTATTTTTGTAAATAAATGTTAATAATTAATTTAGTTAATTTAGGTTTTAAACTTTAATCTTTTCTTAATAAATAAAAAATATCTAGACTTAGGGTTTTTGACATTTTTCATCATTTTCTTAATTAATTATTTTTCTCATTATTTATTATTATAATTACTATTTATTTTTGTAAATAAACATGTATATTAATTAATTAGTAAATTAGAGTAACTTTAATATTTCTTTTTATTAATAATTAAAATATTTAGAACTAGGGTTTCCTTCTAATTTTAATTTTCCTTTATTTTCATAAATACCAAAAACCTAAAAAACATTTTCTTTTCTTTTATTAAATGATTAATTAGCTTTTTTAATTCAATTTAATTTCAAAAGGGTCAAAACCCTCAGATGTCCTAACTTTTATTCTTTCGCACGTTATTCTTTTTTCTTTTCGAATATTATGTAACTGCTCAAGGATTGTAATAGTAATTAGGTTTACCGCGTTTATTTACTTTCCGCATTTTTAATCAAACGGGTCTTTGTATTTTGGCGATGTATAGACTCGCGCCTTGTAATAGCGTAGCTTTTATCTTTCCGCATTTAAATTTCCTCACTCTTAAATTCTAAATTGCATGAAAGAATGTATGGTTAATTAAAAAACAAGCGTAACTCACAATACCATGATCAAAGATAAACTTAACATGAAAATAACACACAAATTCACACACCACTTCTAGGGTACGCCTTACCTGTTGCCTTCGAAACGTGGTCGTCAAGTATAGGACGTTTTAGTAAGTCCTTATGTTCATGATCCAGTTGCCTCAAGACAAGTTGCCTCGGAACAAGTTGCCTCGAAACGGTTGCCTCGGAATAAAAAAAGGATCAAGGACATAAGGGTAGCTTCTAAGGTGTCCTGCTGTTGCTTCGGTGACCACACTGTCCCTACACTCGAATTGACCCGAACACCTCCAACGGTGGTGCTACCTATCTCTCAATGGTGGGATGGCACTATCTTAAGGACATTTACACAGCCTTATTCCTTAGGGTAGGTAGATGACTCATAGATACTTGCTCTATTCAAAACAAATCAAAACTCTTTTCACACCGACACTTTCAAAAAAGCTTTCAAAACAATTTTTCAAACACTCTTGAGGACTGATACAAGAGTTATTCAGAAATATTCAAACGAAACTTTTTTTCAAACCCACTCACAATTGAAAAGCAAACATTTTGAAAACACAATGAGCAAGTATCTAAGAGCCCATGGATAACCATGGATAGAAAGGGTGCTAATACCTTCCCTTTCTATAAATCTACCTCCCGAACCGAGAAACTATCTCATAAGGAATTTTGCTGTGCTTTTGTCCTGTCCATGTTGGAGAAAATAAAAGACGGTGGCGACTCTTGCTTCCGCGACATTTCGCGAACCAGCGTTAAACAGTCAGTTCTAAATCCACCGATCACATTGTGCAAGTTTGAAAATATTTTGAAAACGTCTTTGTTTCGGCAAACTTTGTAATGATTCTTGTATCTATAAGAATGTATACAAAGTGTTGGTTTTGAAAATAGTTCAAAGAGATGTTTGTTTTTTGAAGATGTTTTGAAAGTGTAAGTGTGTAGATGGTTTTAGTTTGTGAGCAAGAAACTACGAGCGTCCTACCTACTCAAAAGGATATTTGTTCTTTTCCTCCTCCTTTAGATGTTGTTGTCTTACCATTGATTGGTAAGAAGCCCTATATTTGGATGTGAAGGGACAGGCGCGGGTCATCGTATGGTCATAGATAGTAACTTATGATACGCTTTAACAATTTTGGTAGGGGCTAAGATAATTTTATCGAAGGCAACATCAAAGGGTCATCGAGGGACAACAATCTTTTTATCAAGGGTCTTTGCTAAAATGTCCCATATTCGAGGGACATGACTATTTATTTGTAGGCAACAAAAA
This sequence comes from Vicia faba, assembly GCA_948472305.1. Taxonomy (NCBI): domain Eukaryota; kingdom Viridiplantae; phylum Streptophyta; class Magnoliopsida; order Fabales; family Fabaceae; genus Vicia; species Vicia faba. The sequence goes on along the minus strand of OX451739.1, from coordinate 504,432,717 downwards.
ATATTACCTTAAAGGTGCGCGTGTGTGAAATTGTGTTTTGATTGCATGCATATTTGTCTTTGAGATTAGGGTTTTCTAACGGTTGATTTTATCTTACTATATGTGATACAATGGGAGAACTGACTTGGTTGTTTTGCGTTTGATCGCAAATGTTACGGTTAGCAAGAGTCGCCACCGACTTTTCTTTTATCTAAAAGGAAAGGTGAAAAAGCACAGGAAAGACCTTTGAGATGTTTTCTTGAGTTCGGGGGGTAGATTATGAAAAGGGAAGGTATTATCACCCTTTTCATCCATGGTTTTCCATGGGATCTTTGTTACTTGCTAGATCACTTGCTTTTATTTGAAAATGTGCTTTGTGTGGTTTTTGAAAGTATTTTGAAAAGAGGCAATTATTTAGGAAAACTTTGTAATGATTCTCGTTCGTAAGAATGTATACAAAGATGTTCATCTTTTGAAAATGTTTTCAAGTTTGAAAGATGTTTTTGAAAGTGTTGATGTTTGTTTTGAAAATAGCAAGGATTCTTGGGTTTTTGAAATTGAGCAAGTAACTAGGAACATTCTACCTACTCAAAAGTCTTTCATGTTCATTTCCTTTTTCCTTTGACATTGTTATCTTACCATTAATTTGGTAAGTAACCCTATCTTTGGATGTAAAAGGGACGGGCGTGGGTCATCTTATAACCATGATTAGCAATGTTGCAAGATATCTTAGCATTTTTCTTTAGGGACTAAGATCATTTTGAAAGGCAACATAGATAGCGTCATCGAGGGACTGTGATCTTGTATTTTGCATGTTTTTGCTAAGATACCTCACATGCATAATATGGCCATTTTTGTAAGGCAACCAAGTGGATTTACCCTAGGGGTGTATGTGTGCGAGTGTATTGATTTACATGCTTTATTTGTCTTTGATTAGGATTTGCTATTTGTTGGCTTTAGTCTTTCCATACAAAACCCTAATTACTAGCATTTGTATATAAAGCGATAAATTGCGGAAATTAAAATTACTACGCTATTACATCATTTAGGGGAGGGGGTATACAAATTACATATGGGAAATATTGCAAGAAATTAAATCTAAATAATTATTACAACTATATTGAATCTTGAATAAATGTACAAAATGAACAAATAAAATACAAGAATGTAAATGTGAAAAGGAATATGATTTTTGTTTGGTTTTTCATGAAAAGGATTTTTTAACCTAATTAACTAAAATAAAATAATTAACTAAAAAAAATAAAATTAAGGTTAAGTTAGTAAAAATAATTAATTTAAGGAAAAGTATTTTTTAGGGTTTTTGTGAACTTAATTAAACTAGTAAATAAAAATGATTAAATAAAAAAAATCCTAAGTTCTAAATTGATTTTAATTTTCAAGAAAATAATATAATAATACTTAAGATTAAATTATCTAAGTATTAAAAAAATAAATTAATTAAAGAAAATATTTTTGTTCTTTTATTTTTGTAAAGAAAAAAATAAACTAAATAAATATAAATAATAAAATATAAATATTTTTTTTGGATTTTTCTTATTAATGAAAATAATAATAATAATAATATTTATAATAATATTAATAATAATAATAAATAAAAGATAAAAAAGTAAAAATAAAATAAAATAAAAAATAAAGTCAGGGGGGGTTAATAAGTGAAACAAGGAGTATTGTAAGAAAAAAAGTTTGGCCCAAACTGCTGGCCCAAGCGCTGCAAAAAGTCAGAAAATGTGAGAAAAATGTAAAAAAAAATGCAAAAGGTCACGCTGAGGCTTGAACCCAGGACCTAAGAGTGACAATCGGGCGCTTTAACCACTGGTGTGGTGATACATCCGTTAACTTATGTCAAACCATAAATATATATTAGAAACTGCTTCCTGAAGGCAAACTTCATCTTCAACCCCGCGCCTAGCCAAACCACCTGCATATTGCTCATTTCTCATCCATTTGCAAAAGTGTAAACATGAAACTTGTGGCAAATTTCCTCACGATTTCAGAAATGTAAAACATTAAAACTATAGATCAAAGACAAACATGAATTTTAATGGCCTTAATCTGAACCCTAACTTTTCCAAAAATTTCAATCTTAAAATTCTCTAAGCTCAAGCAACATAAAAGAAAACTATGAACATGGTTATCTTCAGGGTAATGATATCTACATTTTCATTCACAAATTAAACATTACAGATGCTTGTATGAAGAGTTCCAAGTTGACTAGGGATTTCCTCTTTGGTTTCTTTTTGGCTGCTAGCAACGCCATCAGATCTTGTTGCACCTTGGCTAGGGTCAGCAGAGTCTCTTGAAATTGAGAGTTATGTGCTTATAGGTCTTTCACTGTTTTCTCGATATCCATCTTGCTGAAATAAAAAGCAGAAAGATAAGAAAACCTGTTATGTTATGATGCATGAAAGATGTGTATGCAAATGATTTCAAGGATTTGTGAAATTTAAATTTGTATAGACAAAGAATGAACAAACGTTAATTTTCATTAATTAGTTCAAAATGATTACAACACGCCTCATGGGCTTACACAATAAATATCTAAGATGAAAAGGTCGAACGCATCCTCTTTGGCGCAAGGTAGGAGTTCACGCTTTGCTCTTCATGCATTTGCTTTGTAAGCTCCAAGACCCTTTTCTCACTAGCGTAGAATTGAGTTTCAAAGGTATCTCGTTCTTCCATTAGCTGAATCCAACATTTTTGCAAGTCTTCAAGAGAAGTAGGCATGTCGGGATGGAGGACAGTGTACGGGACATCTCCTTTAACTACAGGCTCCATGATAACTGGTAAGATGGAGGGATAAGGCATCACGAGCTTCTGAGCACAAGCTCGTCCTACCTAAGATAAGGTTCAAGTGGAATAGAATTCTTGTGTCCTAGCGTTTTACTATCCACTTTGCTTACCATCCTCCAAGCTCGTATAAAATTCTGACGGTAACTTTGATCGTTGCTCTCGTATACCACTCCTTGGATGAGCATATCATGAGGACCATCTCTCCGGGCGTATCCAAATTATCGTAAGGCTAAGCAAGGGTTATAAGTGATACCCCCCTAATGCCAAGCAAAGAGACATTAGGGAATTCCCCACAACGGTCGATGATAGTAACATTCTCCAAGGATCGAGAACATCAATGAATATTTGAATGTCTGAGCATCATCAGCCTATGGGACCATCTCAAACCTTGCTCGTTCTTCAACACAGACCGGGGAAGATGCGAAATAAACCATATAGACAAGAGAGGAGTGCAACACATGAGAGTCCCTCTCTTCCTCATAGTGCGAGAGTTGATAGAATCTAGGATATCTCCCAACAAAATAGGCATTAGATTGCGATTCATGAAGATTTTGACAACATTTACATCTATAAGTTGGTTAGGATTTGGAAACAAAACTATCCCATAGATGAGAAGGGCCAATATTTCTTTAAAAGCTTATAAATCCAAAGAATTCCAACAATCTTGAGCTTTCTCAAACAAGAACTTGGCTAATAACCCTTTGACACCGCTCCTTGTTTCCCAATTAGTCGTGACATCAGATTGTTGCAAGTGTAGTGCTCGGGAAATCTCTTCAGGTCTTGGATCTCTTTCCGTACCGTTAAAGGGTAGTTGATTGAGAATGGTAATCCTCAAGAGTTGAGAGAATTCTTCCAGAGTAGGTACAAGCTGATAATCGAAAAAGGAGAAGCAGTGGTGTAGAGGATCAAAGAACTGGAAAAGCACCTTCATCATATCTTCATCAGTGTTCGAGGTAACCAAGTTTAGAAAGCGACCATGTCTTTCGGTGAATGAAGAATTCTCAGGGACCCTTGATGATAACTCTTTGAGTTGAGAAGGAATTCTTACGAGATTGACTTGGATAGTATTCCTGCAGATGGAAGCTGTTGTACCCCAAAATTTTCCCTCCCATATTTCTCAAAACATTTCAAGAAAGATCCTCAAGTTGCTCAAGGTAGTCCAAGGGTTGGCCAGACAAGCTCTCTCCTAAGGCAGCCTACCTCAAATTAGGGTTTCATGTTGCATCAAGATACTTGAGTCCAAGTGATCCCAAATTCTCACCAATGTCCTAATATGTTCTCAAGATCCTCCATGTCAAGTTTCAAGCCTTGCAGAGGAAGTTTGCTCAGTCAATTACTCAAAGGCCTGAAAATCGACTGTGCTAGGGCAAAAGTCAACTGTGGCCCACATACAGTCAAACTTCAAGATTTTTGGTCAACATCCTTATTTTGAAGGATATTTCATCATTTTATCAAGGGTTGGTCATGATTCATCAAGGATTGCTCATAATTCATCAAGACTCAAAAGTTGCTAAATTAGGGTTTTGTAGGAAAAGTCAACTCAACTTTGACCAAGCATAACTTTCTCATACTTTATGAGAAATGACCCATCCAAAGCTTATTTTCAATAGGATTCAATTATCTACAATCCATATTCATCTCCCAAGTTCAAAATATGCACTCACAAGAAGTTATGAATTTGGACATTATAGGTCATTTTGAAAAGTCAACAAAAACACCTTTTTTGTTAAAGCTTCATACATGAGCAGGGAATATCAAATTGATATGAGACTAAAATGTTTGCTTAGAGGACATATCAAGCTTTCTAAAAAGTCCAAGAACACCTCCAAAGAGTCAAAATTGAGGAAGTTATGCATTGGTGAAGTTGACCTTTTTTGCAAAATTGCCAAAAGTCAACTATCCCTAAAACTTCAATTTTTGCCCAATGGGCCCAATCCTTTTCACTTGTTTTGAGTTGGAAACATAGTCCACAAGCTCTAGCCTTTGCCACTTATCCATATCTTATTTTTATTATTTATTTTGATTTTTATTTGAATTAATTCAATTTAAATCAAAACAAATCATATAAAATCCAAAATATTGAAAGAAAGAGATTTTGTGCTTGTTTCAGGTTTCAATTACAGCTAGAAAGTATTCAAACTCATGCAAGGCATTAGGGTGGACAAAAATATTGGTTTTAGGCCAATTTTGGAAAGATTTAAAGGAGGATCAAATCACAATCAAATTCATTAATGGAGGAAGATTGGATGCATTCTTTCAAACCTAATTCACTCCTTGGTACAAATAGAAGCAATGCAGATAAAAAACAAGGTGAGAAGCAGGCGCAAGAGGCAGAACAAAATCTGAAAAAATCAAGAAAAAGTGCAAGATCGAATTCCTATTTCCAGGCATCCTCAAGGCCTTCCAGCTATCCCAATCGATTCCTGGGATCCTCAGCAAGCTAGAGCAATCCAAAGCAAGCGTTTTCAAGCCCCAAATCGCACTGTAAGTCATACACGACATAGCTCTCTTTTTGAAATCGAATAGCATTGTTCTTGCACTTATAGCATAAAATAATTATACATTCTAGATCACAATCACATTTGCAAACTTTCTATATGGTTTAATTGCGTTTTTATGGCCTGTACTGGAATTCACCATTGTTAGGGTTTGTAGCTCCGAATTAGGGATTTTGCTTGCATGTGAAATTAGCCTTGATGAAGGATGCCACCATGTTCAGAAGGATGAGACGAATCTAACCATGGCCTTGGTGTTCATTTATATCACGTGTATGTGATTTTGAGAATTGGTAGGGCTGTAGCGACGGACGTTGTCTGTAGGTATAGGTTATCAAAACTTTTAGCCACGGAGAGAGGACAGGGATGATGGCGTGGCTCCATCTGATTCGTCCGTTTGAATTTTCGCGCAAAATTTCTATTACTTCGCTTGTTTTATATATTATTATTATTATTCATCATATGTACAACAAAAACAAATGGCCCAGTGGTAGCCAGGTTGGTGCTAAGGCGTGAGGGTACTTGAGGTCAGGGGTTCGACCCCTGCCTCCAACATTTGGTATTTTTCTTATTTCCTTTCAGGTTATCCAGTGCATACACAAGCCTAAGGATCACCATACATCCTCCCAATCTAGACAGCCAAATGTCAGATGACCAAATCTGATGGCCATCATCTGAAGGTGCATCATGAGCCACAGTCAACATGCAACATTGGATCAATAAAGTCAACGTGGACCTCATCTTTTTGGGCCCAGATCTAACTATTTGCACCCCCACAATTCTCATGCCCAATTCTTTTTCTCTATTCTTTTATATATTTTATTTAACTTATTTAATTTATTTACTAACCAAAAATTAATTTTCTTTTTTATCAAAAAATCACCAAAAATATTATTTTTCACCAATTAAATTTAAGATATTTATTTTTAGTAAAAAATTAATTAATTTAATTAGGTTTGATTAATTTAGAAAACTTTAATTATTTTGTAAATAACTTAAAAATAATTAGAATAAATAGGTTTTATTACTAACTTAATTATATTTTATTTTTTCCTAAAACAATCAAAAACCAAAAATAGGTCATTTAATTATTTTTATTAATTAATTTGTACATTTATTTTTAAAACCTAATATTTTTCTTAAAAAATATTAAAAACAACAAAAAATAAATTTTCTTTCGATTAGGTTAGACGGGGTCAAAACCCTAATTCTCTCTTGTTCTTTATTCGCGCGCGCTTTATTTTATCTTTATCCTATTATTGTAACTGCTCACAAGTTGTAATAGTTAATTAGGACTTTTATTTTTCATTTATCGCTTTATTTTTAAAGGGTTTGTTTTTGGCTATGTAAATACCCGAAGCCTTGTAATAGCTTAGTTTAATTTCCGCACTTTAAATTCCGCAAAAATATTTAACTGTTAGATGTATGATTAGGATGCATGACAAGAATGTATGTAAAACTTTAAAACAGTTAGATAACCCTAACATGTGCAAAGATAAATAATCTGAAATTGAATCACTCGCACGTGCTCACTCTTAGGGTATGCCTCACTTGGTTGCCTCGGAAAACAATGGTCATGTCCCTCGAACGTAGGGATACCCTTAGCAAAGACCCTCGGTTAAAATCATCATAAAGATCATGGTCCCTCGATGTCCCTCAAAGTTGCCTACGGTATATGATCTTGTCCCTCGATGTTGCCTACGAATATATGATGACAGTCCCTTCGAAATGCTAAGGTATCTTACATGTTGCTCTCAATGACCATTACGTCCCTTTCGAATTGACCCTTACAAACTCCAACGATGGTGCTACCTATTTCTCAATAGTAGGATAGCGCTGTCTAAAGGAAAAGAGAACAGAAACGATCTTTTTTCGAGTAGGTAGATACTAGTAAGTACTTGCTCAATCCAAACAAATTTTTTCACACTTACACTCCTTTCAAACAAAGTTTTCAAAACACTTCGTAACACTCTTGAAGACAGAAGCAAGGGTTAAATCGAAGTCAAAACAAAAACTTTTCAAATCACACAAACACACTGAAGCAATTTTGAAAATGATGAGCAAGTGCCTAAGAGCCCGTGGAAAACCACGAATAGAAAGGGTGCTAATACCTTCCCTTTCTATAATCTACCCCCCGTACTCAAAATCTCGAAAAAGGAATTTTTCTGTGCTTTTTTCCTTTCCAGTTGGATAAAATAAAAGTCGGTGGCGACTCTTGCTTACTGCGACATTTTGCGAACAAAAAACGCAAAACGCAAACCAGTATTAAACAGTCGGTTCTGCCACCGTATCAAAGAACTGGCGACTCTGTTGGGGATTAATAAGTGGGGTGTATCTTAGGAATAGTGCATCATATTATTTTCAATCGTTTGATCTGTATGCTTTATCTTTGTGGGCTTTGTATCGGAGTTACTATAGATCCTAACCCGGATCTGGGGATACCTTTTAGGTAAGTAGTAATAGACTGTGAGGGAACTGTACGACATAGACCGATACGGTTGAAGCAGTAGCTACATTGGTGTGACACATTAGTTGGTACCGATATCCCTTATGGAGGAACAAGGAGAGTATGAGGATGCTAATGGGTCATTAAGCATCAACTGACCTTAGAACCTATAATTGACCAACTTGGCCATAGAAAAGTAGCAGTATGCTACACTCATTGAGACCATACTCTCGCGATGATTCTGGCCGCAAGAAAAGGTTGCTAAACTGGAATTATGACCGATCGAGGGTGGTCAGTGATATTGAGAACCTCTAGAACCCGATTACTATTACCAACTAAACTGCAAGAGGGTAGTACCTAAACTCCATGCCAGCCTGAAATTTAAGGGCTATTGTGTGACTTGTTTGCCCTTACCATGTTTGCTATCTGTGATACCTGTGGTGTGTTTTTCTCATGACATCATGCATCATGACATCGCATGCATGTTTCATTAGACTAACCATTTCAAAGACCGAGGGGATTCATCTTTGTTCTGTTTTGCAGATCATGGCATCTATGCGCATAAATACCATTCGGATCAGTTTCGTGTAGATACCTGCTCAGCTTAGAGAGTTGGTTTTAAAGGTTCCTGATACTTCTTCCTTTGTTAGAAGACATGGTCATCTCCTCAGCCTGGTCACTTCCAAGTTGGACGAGAAAATGATGAGTGTGTTATTCCAGTTTTTTTACCCGTTGCATCACTGTTTCACCTTCCCGAACTATCAGCTGGTCCCTACTTTGGAGGAGTTCGCTGGTTTACTTGGCATATCTATTCTAGAGAAGACACCCTTTACAGGTTTAGAGGTAGCTCCTAGGCCAGAGGATATTGCTTCAGCCCTCCATCTGACAATGGATGATGTAGTATCTAACTGGGAGACTCAGAGTGGGATTAAAGGTTTCTTGGCTAAGTTCTTGGTTGATCAAGCTCAACAGTTCTGGGATAGTTTAGACTTTTAAGCATTTAAAGACATTCTGGCTCTCCTCATTTATGGCTTGGTTCTGTTCCCTAATTCAGATTATTTTGTCAATGTGAACACAATCAAGATCTTCATGTCTCGTAACCCAGTGCCTACTCTCTTAGGTGATATTCTGCATGCTCTTTATACCCGTACTGTTCGGAAACGAGGAACTCTCATGTGCTGTACACCGCTGCTGGCGAGGTGGTTTATTTCTCACCTCCCTAAATCTGTATTGAAGAATGAGGAAGGTATGGGTTGGGCTTACAGAATCGTGTCCCTTGCTCATACGGACATCCTTTGGAGCACTAAAGATATGTAAAAGGTAGCTGTCATCGATCGGTGTAGGGAATACCCCCAACGTTCCATTGCTTGGAATTAGAGGAGGAATAACCTATAATCCTTGTTTGGCCTTACGACAGTTTGGACGAGCTCGAAGGGACGGTCCGAATGAGTTGCTGCTTCCAGACATTGGCTTTGACTTCATGGGGGACGTTGAGGGACATCGCCGCAGATTTATACGAGCTTGGGATAGGGTGAACAGGTCTGATCCACATGAGCTAGGAATGAAGACTTCTCTCCCGATGCAACCATATCTTCAATGGGTTCGAGCCCGTGCTCAAAAGCTGGGGATGCCATACGAAGCCATTTTGCTGGTGATTGTGGATCGTACTGATGAAGAAGGGGTTCCTTATACGGTCATCCATCCATACATGCCTACTGATATTGGGGCATTGAAGAGGTCTTGGATCCAGCTAAGGGAAGAACGAGATACTTACAGAGAGAAGTATCATGAGCAGGAACGGAAGATCCTGAAGCTTACAAGGCAGCTGGAGACTGAGAGGACAATCAACAATTATGTCAGCACGAAAGGAAAACGACCATGGGAGTTCTGATGACTTTTATTGTTTCTAGTTTAGATTTGCTTTTCAGTTTTTCTTTTGTAACGCCTTAAAGGCATTTGTTAAACATTGTTTCAAGTTTTTAATCTAATAAAGTGTGTTTTATTTTGGTTTACAAATTTGAATCTCCCTAAGTCTTTGAAATCATTTCATACGCATTCCATTCCCATGCACCTCATTACAGGTACCCTTACAGGTTTCTCATCTTCTTCGTTGTTTATTTCAGCAATCATGTCTTCTGAAACACCTACTGATCAAGCCATCAAGGCTCTTCAAGCTCAGAATGCTCAGTTCCATGAAATGTTCATGAACTTGGCCAAGGGTCAACAAGATCTGAAGACTCTTATCTTGAAGGACAAGAAGAAGAAGAAGAAGAAGAAGACGGTCCTCCTGAATATGGGTCATAGGTTTGGGAACAGGTTGAGACAAGATGATTTATCTCACTCATCTGGAAGGGGAGAGAATCAAGAGGAAAGGAAGGGTCTTAGCCCTGTTATTTCTGACAATGACACCGATTTCGATGAAGACCAGTATCCTCTTGCTGAGGATAGGTATAAGCAACTCGAAGACCGGTTGAGCACAATGGAGATCTAGAAGGTTCCTGGTCTGGACTTCAGAGATTTAGGTTTGGCATCTGGGGTGGTGACCCCCCACAAGTTTAAGGCTCATGTCTTTGCTAAGTACGACGAACTCTCCTGCCCAAAGTTACACCTCCGCTCGTATGTTAGAAAGATTCAACCATATACTGCTGATAGGAACCTTTGGGTTCATTTCTTTCAAGATAGTCTGTCAGGGACTCAACTTGAATGGTTCTACCAACTGGAAGGAGCTAATATCCGAAACTGGGAGGACCTTGCTGCTGCTTTTTACAAGCAATACCAGTATAATTTCGACCTTGCTCCCACGCGTACCCAACTTCAGGGTATGTCTATGGGTGCGAGCGAAGGTTTTAAGGACTACGCTCAGAAATGGAGAGATCTTGCTGGAAGAGTCCAACCTCCTCTGGCTGATAGGGAGTTGGTGAATATGTTCCTTGGGACTTTGTCTGGTCCATATTTCAATCATTTGATCGGTAGTTCATCATCTGGGTTCACTGAATTGATTATGACTGGGGAGAGAGTTGAGGTCGGTATCAAGAGCGGCAAGATATAGAAGGGTGCTTCGTCAAGTACAGAGAAGAAGCCTTTCAAGAAGGAGTCTAGTGCAGTTTACAACTCGAGGAGCCAAAGCCGACCTGAGCGCCGCCAAGCATTTAATGTGGTAGTTATATCAAGACCAACTGTTGCCCCACAATGCAACACTCAGCAAAGAGAAGAGAGACCGCAAAGGAAGTATACTCGGCTCAGTATGACTCTATATCAAATTCTGCCGCAACTGTTGAAAACCAACTTGGTGATTCCAAAGGAGGCTCCAAAGAATCCCAACACCACATTGTCGTTGTATAATCCGAATGCTTGTGCTTATCACTCTAATAGCCCAGGGCATGATACCAATAACTGCTGGGCTTTGAAGAATAAAGTGCAAGATCTGATTGATGCTAAGGAAATTAAGTTTGAAGCGCCTGAAAAGCCTAATGTCATGACTGCTCCTATGCCCAAGTATGAGTGAATGTCGTAGATGATGACTCGTTTGTGACTTCCGTGAAAGACATTTCTACTCCATTGTTGACCGTAAAGAAGAACTTATTGTTGGCTGGTTTATTTCTGGGCTGTGGCGAAGGTTGCCACCTGTGTTCCCTCCTACCTACTGGTTGCCATCTATTGAAGTCAGGTGTCCAACGCCTGATCGATAACAAAGAAATATTGTTCGAGAAAACTTTGGTTCTGTTGATTCCTGTTGAAGATGTTTCCATAATCATCATTTCCGCCAATTCTTCCATGGCTTCCTCGAGAAAGCCTGTTAGAATTACATCTGTTCCAAAAGTTGCTCCATTGATCATTATTATTCCTGGACCTATCCCTTACACGTCGGATAAGGTTATCCCGTGGTACTATGGGGCTGATGTGTACTATCATGGGATTAAACAAGACTTGAAGGTTGAAGAGGCTGATACTGATGTCAGCAATATTTTTGGGTCTAGCAAGGTCACCCGCAACGGAAGACTTTTCTCTCCTGAGATTTCCCCACCAACTGTTCAAAAGCCTGTTGTCATTTCACCTGCCAGTACATCTGTTACTGCCCCTGTTCATGTTCTAATCATTACCTCTGTCGCCGAGTCATCTGATGCTCGGGGCAAAGAGATTACCGGTGAACCTGCCCGGACGGAGGCACCGAAGAAGATTATTGTTGAAACCTCTAGGCAGGAGATAGAGGAAATTTTGAAGATCATCAAGAAAAGCGACTACAACGTAGTCGAACAGCTGGGGCAAACCCCATCGAAGATCTCCATGTTATCCTTATTGTTGTGCTCAGAAGCCCATGCTAAGACACTGATTGCTTTCCTTAAAACTGCGCATGTGCCGCAGGAGACATCTGCTGACCAGTTCAAAGACTGTGTGGCTAGTTTGACAGTTGACAATGGGTTGGGTTTCTCCGGCGCAGATTTGACCGCCAAAGGAAAGAATCATAATGACGCCCTGCATGTTTCGATCGAGTGCAGGGGCACTACTTTGGCCCACGTGCTGGTGGATACTGGGTCCTCGTTAAATGTTTTACCCAAGAAAGCGTTAGACCGGGTGGACTGTGAAGGGTTGGTGCTGAAGCCGAGTAATATTGTGGTTAGGGCCTTTGATGGGTCCAAGAGGATGGTACATGGAGAAGTGGATGTTCCTGTTAAGGTTGGTTCCCAGACTTTCGCGTCTACATTCTATGTGATGGACATTTGGCCGTCTTATTCTTGTTTGCTGAGTCGCCCGTGGATCCACAAAGTTGGGGCAGTAACTTCTACGCTCCATCAGATGTTAAAATATCCAGTGAAGGGGAAAATTGTTACAATACGAGGAGAAGGGGAGTACTTGGTGAGCCACCTTAACTCTTTCTGGTATGTAGAGATGGATGGGGAGTTTATTGAAACCCTGTGCCAGAACTTTAAAGAAGTCCCTCAGACTCTAGCGTCGACTGAAACTGTTGCTGAAGATCCTCCAATGAAGATGGCTTCCCTCAAGGATGCCCGGGCTGTTATTGAAAAGGTGGGTGTGCAAATTGAGGCCAACTCCCTGACTTTGCACACAAGACTGACAAGTTTGGTTTGGGTTTTACTGCAGAAGCTCAAAGGTCTGTTCGGCATGCGCGGATTGGAAGACCTCCCATGCGTATCACAAATCCGGGAGTGAATGCAATTGAAGACAATGATGAAGAGTCTGACTTCGACAACTGGATTTACCCGACTACCGACGGTGGATTAAGCAATTGGACGGCAAAGGACTCCGTGCCCATTTATTTTATTACACGGTAATAGACTTTTGTTTTGGATTTGTAACAGACAGTTTGAAACTTTTACGGCCCGGTGCCTTGCCCGAGACACCGTGGCTTTGTTTGAGGGCTTATTATGTGTCATTTCCATATATCATCAATAAAAGCATTGGACATTTTTCTTACATTACGAATTTTGCGCTCCTTGTTTTTCTTTTCTATTGTGCAAAACAGCTATTTGTCTTACACACTCACATATACAGGTCTACATCCACTTTGGATCCCACTGATAACGACTCTGCTACTTCTAGTTATGACTTCGAAAGTCCGATCAACCAAGCTGAGGATGAAGGTGAGGATGATTGTGAAGTGCCTGGGGAACTTGCTAGACTGTTACTTCAGGAAGAGAGGGCCATACAGCCGCATGAAGAGCCAGTGGAATCAGTGAATCTGGGTACAGAGGTAGACAAGAAAGAGGTCAAGATTGGTGTAAATTTGGAGTCTAGTGTCAAGCGACGGTTGATTCAGATGCTGCGTGACTATGTCGAGATCTTTGCCTGGTCTTATGAAGATATGCCTGGGTTGGATACCGATAATGTGGTGCACCGCCTGCCCACCAAGGAAGACTGTCTTCCAGTGAAACAAAAAGTTCGTTGAATGCGCCCAGAGATGTCTGAGAAAATCAAGGCTGAGGTTATGAAACAGTTTGATGCTGGTTTTCTAGCAGTGACTTCTTACTCGCAGTGGGTCGCCAACGTGGTTCCAGTGCCGAAGAAAGATGGTAAGGTTCGTATGTGTGTTGACTATAGGGATCTGAACAGGGCGAGCCCCAAGGATGAGTTCCCTCTGCCTCATATCGATGTTCTGGTTGACAACACCGCACAACATAAGGTCTTCTCCTTTATGGATGGTTTTTCCGGTTATAATCAGATTAAGATGGCTCCCGAGGACACGGAGAAGACAACTTTCGTTACGCAGTGGGGTACCTTTTGCTACAAAGTCATGCCTTTCGGATTGAAGAATGTTGGGGCGACGTATCAGCGTGCCATGGTCGCTTTGTTTCACGACATAATCCATCATGAGATTGAGGTATATGTTGATGACATGATTGCAAGGTCCCAGACTGAAGAGGAACACCTTGACCACCTTCAGAAGTTATTTGACAGGTTGAAGTTTTACTAGCTGAGGTTAAACCCGAACAAGTGCACCTTCAGGGTGAGATCTGGTAAGCTGTTGGGTTTCGTCATTAGTGATAAAGGTATTCAAGTGGATCCTGCAAAGGTGAAGGCTATACAGGAAATGCCAACTCCCTGAACAGAAAAAGAAGTCAGAGGCTTTTTGGGACATCTGAACTTGCTCGATTCATTTCACATTTGACTGCTACTTGTGAGCCAATCTTCAAGCTGTTGAAGAAAGATCAAGTGGTAAAGTGGAACGATGAATGTCAGGCCGCTTTCGAAAGGATCAAGGAATATCTCCAAGAGACACATATTCTGATGCCTCCAGTTGAAGGGAGGCCTCTGATCTTATACTTGACAGTACTCGACAATTTAATGGGGTGCGTGCTGGGGTAGCATGACGTGTCTGGCCGAAAAGAGCATGCTATTTATTACCTTAGCAAAAAGTTTACTGACTGTGAGACCCGATACTCACTGCTTGAGAAAACTTGCTGCACTTTGGCATGGGCTACTCGCCGGCTGAGACAGTATATGCTAACTCACACTACTCTGATGATATCAAAGATGGATCCAATCAAGTATATCTTCGAGAAGCCTGCCTTTTCCGGAAGAATAGCAAGATGGCAGATGATCTTGACTGAGTATGACATCCAATACACGACCCAAAAGGCAATTAAGGGAATTGTGTTGGAAGATCATATGGCACATCAGGCAGTGGATGATTACCAGTCTATGAACTTAGAGTTCCTGGATGAGAATATCATGTTGGTGACTGACTGTGAGACACCTGGACCGGATGAAGGACCTGAGGAGGGATCCCGATGGTCTATGTACTTTGATGGAGCTTCAAACCCTTTGGGTAATGGCATTGGCACCATGATCATATCTCCTGAAGGCTCTCATACCCTGTTCACCGCCCGACTATGTTTCAACTGCACCAACAATATGGTGGAGTATGAAGCATGCATCATGTGTCTTCGAGCAGCTATTGACCTAAGGATTAAGTTCTTGAGTGTGTTCGGAGATTCTGCTCTCGTGATCAGTCAGATCAAAGGTGAGTGGGATACGAAGCACCCAAATCTTATTCCTTACAAAGAGTATGTATTGATGTTGCTTCCACACTTCGAGGAGATAACCTTTGAACACTTCCCCAGAGAGGAGAATCAGTTGGCGGACGCGCTAGCTACGATGTCTTCTATGTTCAAGGTCAGGTGGGACAACGAGGCTTCCCAGATTACCATTGAGAGGTTGGACGAACCCGCACATTGTTGTGACATTGAGACTGAAGATGTAACAGATAAACCCTGGTTTCACGAGGTAAAGAGGTATCTTGAGGCTCAAGAATACCCTGAAGGTGCATCTGTTAATGATAAGAAGTTTCTGAGGAGGTTCACTGCAAAGTTATTCATCAGTAATAATATTCTTTACAAGCGTAACCATGACTCAACCTTACTGCAATGTATGGATAAGAACGAGGCGGAAAGGATTATGGAAGAGTTACATGAAGGTACTTTAGGAACTCATTCCAGTGGACATACCATTGCAAAGAAGATCCTACGGGCGGGATATTATTGGTCCACCATGGAAGCCGATTGTTATCAGCATTCTCGGACCTGTCATAAATGCCAAGTCTATGCTGATAAGGTGCACATACCTCCAGTTCTATGAACATCTTGACGGCCCCTTGGATTTTTGAAATGTGGGGCATCAACATGATCGGCGAGATCAGACCTACTGCGTCCAATGGGCATCGTTTCATCCTGGTAGCTATTGATTACTTTATGAAGTGGGTTGAAGCAGCTTCCTTTGCTACTGTAACCAAGAATGTCGTGGCCTGGTTTATTCGACACAATCTGATCTGTCGATATGGTGTACCGGAGAGGATCATTACGGACAATGGTACGAATTTCAACAATAAGATGATTACCGAACTCTGCAAGCAATTCAAGATACAGCATCACAACTCTTCTCCATACCGGCCGAAGATGAATGGAGTTGTTGAAGCGGCTAATTAGAACATCAAGAAGATTGTGCATAAGATGACGGTGACATACAAATATTGGCACGAGATGTTACCATTTGCTCTTCATGGGTACCGTACCTCAGCGCAGACGTCAACAGGGGAAACACCCTATTCCTTGGTATATGGTATAAAGGCAATCTTGCCCATTGAAGTTCAGATACCCTCTCTTCGGATTATGAAGGATGCAAGTTTGAGCGAAGATGACTGGATTCAGGCCCGGCTTGATCAGCTGAACTTAATCGATAAAAAGAGACTTACCGCTATTTGTCATTGTTGTACCCCAAAATTTGCCCTCCCATATTCTCCAAGAATTGCAAAGAGCAAGCTTCAAAATCTCCCCAAGGGTTGCACAGTTCAAGGGCCTCCTAACAGTCAAAAACTAGGGTTTTGGTTCTGACAAAGAAAATGAAGTTTTCAAGGGTCCAATCAAGTCCCACATGCCTACAAATATGGTCAAGAATCCTCATACCAAGTTTCAAGACTTACAGCACAAAATTGCACAGTCAAAAACCCTAATTGCCCTACAGTCAACTGCAGGGGCAAAATGGTCATTTGACAGTCAAAAGTTCAAATTTTTGGTCAACATCTCATTTTGAAGCCACAAACATCATTTGATCAATGCTTGATCATGATTCTCAAAGCTTGGCTCAAAAAGTCTC
Organism: Vicia faba; assembly: GCA_948472305.1. Lineage (NCBI taxonomy): Eukaryota > Viridiplantae > Streptophyta > Magnoliopsida > Fabales > Fabaceae > Vicia > Vicia faba. The sequence continues at coordinate 504,415,878 of OX451739.1, read as the reverse complement.
AAGATGCAAAAGTTTCCATATTTGGACAGTTGAAAAAGTCAACTGTAACTTGACCAAGGCATAACTTCCACATGGATTATCAGAAAAATTCCATCCAAAGCTCATTTTGAAGAGAAAGACATTTCCTACAACTCCTCTTCATACTTCAAGTCCAAGGAATGCTCTCACAAAAAGTTATCAATTTCAACATTATAGGTCATTTTCAAAAGTCAACAAAAAGGGACTTTAAGTCAAAGGCCATAACTTGAGATTGGTAAATCAAAATGACATGGGACCAAAGGAATTGGTTAGAGGACTTCAATACCTTTCCAAAATGTCCAAGAACATGAGCAAAGCTTAAAAATTGAGCAAGATATGACTTGTGGAAGTTGGGAAATTTTTGGATATTTTGAAAAGTCAACTTTGCTTCAAATGTCTTAAAATTGCTAATGGGCCTCTTTTTCTTCCAAGATTCATCATCCAAAGCATGTGCACGACCATTTGGCCCAAAGGGAAGTTTTTCATCATTTTTATTTATTTATTTGAATTTTTAATTACTAATAATTCATTTAATTAATTAAAATATATGAAAAATACCAAACCAATGCAATCAAATCTTTTTATGCATGGAATAACTTCAGATTTTCGTGCATTATTAGATATAGAAAGAATCAAGGTAATTGGATATGATTGGCATCAAAAACATGTGAAAAAGATTGAAAATTATATGCATGAAAATCCAATATCCATTCCATCAATGCTTTGATCCTTTGGCTCGGATTTTTTACCCTAATCATTCTATACATAAGCCTAATGCAAACCCTAATGCTGATGACCTCTAAGCTGCGCCAGAAAAGAAGAACCAAGTTTGAGTTTTTGTGAAAAAAGTCCAAAACTGAAAACCACATTCCAGTGCGATTCAAAGGCAAATAACCATTCTATTGTGTTCCTGAGGCTTCAAGGAACGTGTTTGAATAAAATTCATCAACTCTAACGCCCAGAATTGGTATACAAAACTCAAACTGTTTCCAATTTTATGCATATTCGTATTTCAATTTTCAAGCATTCCCATTGCATTTTTTTTGTGGATTCATACTAATTGACTCATGCTGAAGCTAACCATACAGTTTGATTGAATTTTTATGCGTCATACACAATTCCACCATTGTTGCTAACTAGGGTTCTTCAAGCTTCGAATTGGGTATTTTCATATACTGTAAAATTAGAACACCTTAATACCATGGTCAAAATCAGGAGGCTTGGACGATTCTAATACACCCCTCGCGCCCAATTTATGAAGCACCATAGCCTAATCGCTATTTTGGAAAAAGGTGTATTTTGGGGGGGTTCAAAACCCCCGTTAAATCTTTTTTTATTTCAGGAACAATGAAGAAGACGACCCTGTGGCAAGCTGTGATTGGCTAATTTGAAATCAACGCGCGTTTTTTTGTTATTTTTGCATCACTGACCACTTTTATCTTATATTATTCATTGGCCATATAATAAACAAAGCGCGCTAAGAGCTCCAGTGGCAGGCATGTGTACTGGTAATCCCTGGGACCTGGGTTCGATTCCCAGGTCCCCCTTTTCATTCCATATTATTTTTCTAATAATGATCCTATGCAGTTCAAGTTTCAGCGTCCACCATGCAACTCACTATCCAGGCATGCCACGCATCTCATGATCCCAATCTAAAGGTGGAGATTTGAAGAACATCCTAGGCGTCAGTCAACGCGTGCACACGCTTCCTGAAAAAGTCAAAAGAGGCCAAAAACTATTGGGCCAGAATTACTGAGTTTAACCTCCAATTGGGGACAGAACCCCCCATGGTTTGCATTTTATTTTTTTTTTCATTTTTTTGTTTTCTTTATTTTAATCAGTTTTAATATAATTCTTTGAATTAATATTTTCATAAAAAAATATAAAAAAAATATAAAAATCAGAAAGTCATAAAAAATCAAAAATATATTTTATTTTAATATTTTTGTAAATAAAGTCTCATTAATTAATTAGTTTTTTTTTATTCTAGGATTAACTTTAATATTTTCCAATAAACTTAAAAAGTGTAGAATTAGGGTTTCAAGTATTTTTCCATTCTTTTTATTTTTCTCTCACCATAATTAATTATTTAATATTATTTTTATAAATCAAATTGCATTAATTAATTAGGTTTAATTTTAGGTAATTTTCATATTTTCTTAATAAATTAAAAAATAGCTAGAATTAGGTTTAAACTTCATTTAATTCACATAAAAAATCATAAATACCAAAAACCCTCAAAAATAATTTCTTTTTATTTTATTTTAATTAATTTGTTAATAATAATTTAATTTCATTAAAAAGGGTCCAACGCCCTCGCTTTCAATTTTAATTTAATTCGCGCATTTTATTTTATTTCTTATAATATTTATGTAACTCTCCCAAAGCCGTGTAAATTTATATTTCTCGCACTTTACTTCTTTATTTTCTGTCAAATCGGGTCCTGGATTAAATTTGGCGATGTGGACTCGCGCCTTTGTAATAGTTTAGGAATTTTATATTTCTCGCAACCCTTTAAACTGCTAATAATTGCATGCAAGAATGAATGTCTAAATAAAAACAAACGCGTAGATCACCATAACATGACAAGACAAAAATAAATGAACATGACACACAAATCACACACCACCCCTAGGGTACGCCTCGCTGTTGCCTTGCCTCGAAAGGTGATCGTCGAGTAGAGGATGTCTTAGTAAGTCCTCATGATCCGGGAACCTGGCATGAGGGTAGCTTCTAAGGTATCTTCCTATTGCTCTGGTGATCACCATGTCCCGAACCTTCGAATTGACCCGAACACCTCCAACGGTGGTGCTACCTACCTATCAATGGTGGGATGGCACTACTTTAAAGGACATTTACACAGACGAATTCCTTAGGGTAGGTAGACGACCCTAGATACTTGCTCTAAATTCAAAACAAATTCAAAAAATACTTTTCACACCGACACCTTTTCAAAAAGCTTTCGAAAGCAAATTTTTCAAACACTCTTGAGGACCGATACAAGAGTCGAACTGGAATTTTCAAAGAAACTTTTTATAACCCACAGTTGAAAAGCAAACAAACCATTTTGAAAACACAATGAGCAAGTATCTAAGAGCCCATGGATAACCATGGATAGAAAGGGTGCTAACACCTTCCCTTTCTATAATCTACCTCCCGAACCGAGAGCAATCTCTATAAGGAATTTTTCTGTGCTTTTGTCCTTTCCATTTGGAGAAAATAAAAGACGGTGGCGACTCTTGCTTCCGCGACATTTCGCGAACCAGCGTTAAACAGTCAGTTCCAGATCCACCGATCACAGAACTGGCGACTCTGCTGGGGACTTAAACATAAAGTGAGGTGTACCTTAGGGTTTAGTTCATAACTGTGTTTTCAATTGTATTGATTTGCTTGCTTTAAATTGTGGGTACTGTCTTGGGAGTTCTATAGATCCTAACCCGGATCTGGGGATACCTTCTTAGAAAGTAGCAACAAGGTTGTGAGGGAACTATGCGGGGTATACCGACATGGTTGAAATAGTCTGCTACATTGATGTGGCACTTTGGTGTGTACCGGTAACCCTTGAGTTCAGTCAAGGAGAGTACGGGGCCTCCGCGTGGTGTCGTGAAGCATCAACAGACCTTAGGAACCTTAATTGAACTATCTTGGCCTCTTTAGGGTAGTGAGATAACTGACTTTGGGGCAGTCCGAGGTTGGTTGATACTCGATACTACACTCAATTGAGGGTTGCTTTCCTGGAATATTCGATCGCCAGTTCAGTGGCTAAATCGAAACGATGAACAATGAAAGCAATCCCGTGATATTTGGACCCTTAGAATCCGGTTACTTCTAATAGGACAGGTTGAGCCCACCAACTTCAAGAGGGTAATACCTAGACCCCATGCTGGCCTAAGCTCTAAGGGTTTCTCTTGTGTGACTTGTGTGCCTTCGTACTTGACTACTTGCATGCTTGTTATCTGACACATGAACTACTTGCAGGTTTTGTTCATAGTCCTTAAGTGGGACTCATGACAGGGTTTACTAAATTTCCTGCAGGTTTTGTTTATAGTCCTTAATTGGGACTCATAACAGAGTGTACTGAATTTCTTGCAGGTTTTATTTACAGTCCTTAATGGGGACTCATAACAGGGTTACTTACATTACCCCATGCATAGCATAACATCATACCATTGCATACATCTTAACCCATTTCAAGGATCCCAAGGGCTTGTGATGCAGGTCATGATGAACCAATTGTCCAGCAAGGGGCAAAGAGGATTTATTTTCCTCTAGACAAAGTTGTCAGGGGCTATGACCCACTGGATATGGTGAGCCTTTGACCCTTGAAGAAGGACTCTCAACAATATGCAGTGCCTTTAATCAAGCTACCGGACCCAAATTCTAACAAATTTTCTTGTTTATCCCGCGAGGTCCTTGAAAACATTACATGCATGTCATACACATCATTGCATAACAGGTATCCTTGTTGCAAGTCACTTACCTTTCTCGCTGTTTATTTCAGCAATGGCTTCCCAACAAGATAACCAGGACCTTCACACTCAAGAGACTCAGTTCAAGGAGATCTTCATAAGCCTATCCAAGGGGCAGGAAGAGTTGAGGACACTCCTCATGGGGAATCTGATCAGAAAGAATCCTGAAGATGACAAGGACGAACAGCTGAAACGTCTACAAGCTGAGGTAGACACATTGAAAACCCAGATGCTGGGGCAAAGGGCCCTCATTCAAGGTTTAGCTCAGGAGCAAGGAGAGCTGAGGGCCATGATCAGTCAGCTTCCTCAAGGCATGAAGCAACCAGCCCAAATCAGGGACCAGGTCATGGAACAGCTTCCAAGAGGGCAAAGGTCGGGTCCAATGAATAGACCTCTCCGAGTTGCTACTACTTCACAGGTCCAACAACGACCTCGCCAAGAACAGCGGGTTGATCAGAACAGGTCGGACGAGCCTAAGAGACAATTCACCAACATCAACATGCCATGGTCACGAGCTTTGTAACACATGTTAAGGATGAACCTGATTGCGGTGATCAACCCTCCTACAAATCCAAAGACTTCCTCTCCAAATTACAACCCAGAAGCAAGGTGCGCTTACCATTCTGGTAGCCCGGGGCACGATACTGAGGATTGTTGGGCACTGAAGTACAAGATTCAGAACATGATCGATGCTAAAGAGATCGAGTTCGATCCCGCCGAGACTCCCAACGTGATCACTGCTCCCTTGCCAAAACATGGCTAGGATTGAAAAATTTTTGTTCATTCGAATGTTCAAGTTGCAATTTTCTTTTGTTCAAACATTTACTCATGTTAAACATTGTTATTTCATTAATGCATCGCATATGTCTGTTCTGAAACAATACATTCGTATTCACTAAATGAAAATTATTTTCATATTTTTTCTGATGATCAACGCTCGATTAATAATTCTAAGCCTCTTGAGGGTGGATGACGAAAACGATACCACGATCTTTACAGTATGCTTTTGAACAGACCCCGCTGATGAGGTACAGGCATTGTTTCAATTCCTAAACACTGGAGTAATAAGGAAGATAATCCCTCGTCAACCCCTCTGAGCCAAAGAAGTAGGAGTTTTTCTGTTCGAAAATTAAAACCCCTTAATCATAACCTAGGGCAGGGTAGTTCTCTCAGTTGATCCAAGTGCATAACAAATGGCACCAAAGAGGTCCTTACACAAAAAAAAGAAGACAGTGATGATTCCGAATAATCATAAGGATAGGCAGTCATTATATCTCAAAAATAAAAACCCAATAAGTCAAAACCTATGAAGGAGACTTACAAAACTGGGGCATCCCGCTGACTGTAATCACAAAAGAAACAGTTCAGGCAAAATTTAGGGATAGCGAAATCAAAAAGAAAGAGGTTCTACAAACCCCCAATAACAAAAAGGAATGACTGCCTATTCAAATAAACTATCAACATCCGAACCATCACGGGAATGTCAGGACAAAAACTCAAACAAGGTCTAGCGCATGATCAACTGAGTTTAGGTTTGAAGAACATCACGAAGAGCGGGTGGGTACAAATAATTTGAGCCTTTATCCTTTGTTTCTTAAACCGTGAACCAAGCCACGTTATAACCCTTAAAAGTCCTAGCTGAAGCATGGGTTAGTTCGAAAGCATACTGTTACGAAAGGTATCCCAACTCCTTAAGGCTCACGGTAAAATACGGAGTTGACATCACGTTTTACAAACATTCACTTATTTTATGAAAAATAATGCATTTTCAAAATCTTCAAGACAGACATAAGCGTTGCATTTTTAACATAACCTTGTTTGCATATGACTTTTTGTTTGAACAGCGGGAAAAATCGCACGATGAATACCTAGTGAACAAAAGCACTTCCAATCAAGGGGCATGGCATGACTATTGTCCATCATCTGGGGCAGTTAAGTCAAGATTCAGAGAATCTCTCAAAAGGCCAAATAGCCTGGGGCAAATCTCCGCCTGAGGCACTTGGGGCATTCCAACAACGAATCTTGCCTGATCAAAACACCTTCTGGTGGCATGACAAAACACTTCTAACAGGGGCAACTCCCTACATTCTAAAAGCACGGACATAGTCGAAAAGATACTACGCAAAATCAAAGACCCGCTAGGTTGACACACCTAGGCAAAAATAAGGGCTTCCCGGCGAACCAAAAGGGTTCGGGCAAAAATAAGGGATGAAATGAAAAATCTGTACACCCGGCAAGTCGAAAACCTGAAAAGGCGGCTTGGGCAAAAATGGGTATCCCGGTGGACTGAAAACCCAAAAGGGCGGTCCAGGCAAAAGTTAGGGATCAAAGCGTACGACTATGTCCTGTCATTTTGTCACCTGCCTACCAGAAGAAGGTTCGTCCATCAACAACTATCAGCACCTCACAGGTCTTCCTCTCCCACCTCAGAAACAGGGGCAATAATGAGTGGTCTAAACGATCTAATGGCTCTGTCCACCAAGGTACTAAGATAGGTTCGGTTGAAGAACGACCAAGATGTCTTAATTCCCCAGAGAGTGAGCCGGCAAGTCAGTACACTCTCCTCAAGCAAAGCTATATTATCAAACCTTAAGGAAGTCGGGTATCCTCCAGCAGATCTCAACATTCCCCAGCACGAGATACGAATATTCTTAACAAACATCCCCGGCAGTCTTGACCTAAAGACTGTTCCCCGGCGGTATATCAAACATTCAATGGAGTCATGTCCCCGGTACAATTCAAATCTTCCCCCAGGAGAGTCCAATCCAGTTTCCCCAGGAAAGTTGGAATCCATCTCCCCAAGCAGTAAGCTTATCCCCGCAGAGCACGAACGCGTCTCCCGGTTTTATTCAAGAGTTATTTCCTTACTAGGATATAACTGGGTTATCCTCAGCCAAAAGCCACGGAAAGATCGTCCTCGGCGAAGTCTTCTTATCCACAGCGAAGGCTATTAACACTTCCAACACAACAAGGGTATCCCCAGCAAGTTATCATAAACATTTCAGCAAAGTACCTCTCTCCCCACAGAGTGTTGCTTCCCAGCAAGATCGCTAGAGTACTTTTCTCCCCGCAGAGTAATCCATTCGCCAAGTTCATTCCCCAACGGAGTTATCTTCTCCTACCGGTATTCTTGCAACTATCATCCCCAGCGGAAGCAAAATCTATTCTCCAATATCAGCCCAGGAGTGACTTCCCGGCACCCGTCAAGGATTTATTTTCCTAAGACGAAAACATACATTCATAAACATCACATACATCATTATAGCATGCATATACACATTGTACCTTACAAATATCATTTATGTTGAGAACATCATTGCTTGATTCATATCATGCCTTGCATATGACTGACCTTTACCTTTCAGGAAAGATCCAGTTAAGTTCTCAGCTACATTTCAAGACCTTGACCAGTTCAGTTAAATTGACCCTAAGATTTTTCTGTTTCTTATCCAGTCCAAGGCCTTCTCTGGTTCAGTCAGATCGACCCTAAGATCTCCCTGTTTCTTATCCAGTTGAAGACATTTCAAGACCTAGACCGGTTCAGTTAAATCGACCCTAAGATTTTTCTGTTTCTTATCCAGTCCAAGGCCTTCTCTGGTTCAGTCAGATCGACCCTAAGATCTCCCTGTTTCTTATCCAGTTGAAGACATTTCAAGACCTAGACCGTTTCAGTTAAATCGACCCTAAGATTTTTCTGTTTCTTATCCAGTCCAAGGCCTTCTCTGGTTCAGTCAGATCGACCCTAAGATCTCCCTGTTTCTTATCCAGTTGAAGATTTCAAGACCTAGACCGGTTCAGCTAAGTCGACCCTAAGATTTTCCTGTTTCTTATCCAGTCAAAGGCCTTCTCTAGTCCAGCTAAATCGACCCCTAACAGATTTTCCTGATAAAGACTCAGTAGAAGATATCCAAGATTCTCTCAATGATTACTGTTGAGGTTGTAGTCGCCTGTGGTTCTCTCCCCGTTACTGCGGAGGTAGTAATCATCCCAAGATTCTCTCAATGATTACTGTTGAGGTTGAAGTCGCCCAAGATTCTCTCAATGATTACTGTTGAGGTTGAAGTCGCCTGTGGTTCTCTCCCCGTTACTGCGGAGGTAGTAATCACCCCAAGATTCTCTCAGCGTTACTGTTGAGGTTGAAGTCGTCCAAGATTCTCTCAATGATTACTGTTGAGGTTGAAGTCGCCTGTGGTTCTCTCCCCGTTACTGCGGAGGTAGTAATCACCCCAAGATTCTCTCAGCGTTACTGTTGAGGTTGAAGTCGTCCAAGATTCTCTCAATGATTACTATTGAGGTTGAAGTCGCCTATGGTTCTCTCCCCGTTACTGCGGAGGTAGTAATCGTCCCCAGATTCTCTCAGCGTTACTGTTGAGGTTGAAGTCGTCCCCAGATTCTCTCAGCGTTACTGTTGAGGTTGAAGCCACCTAAGGTTCTCTCACCGTTCCTGTTGAGGTAGTAACCATCCCTGGTTCATTCATCACCCTTTTGAAGCTCCAGATCCAGCTCCTATAACCAGTCAGGACACACCCACACAAAGAGTTTGAAGACCAGCTCCTGTAACGGGTCAGGTAATCCTTTTCTTTTGCAGGTACGCAAGTTCTCGCTAAGGAATCTCTTACGCGATCAACACCCAGATGGCATCTATAAGCCCATCCACCTATCCATCATCTCTTAGCATGGCATCTATAAGCCCATCATCCTATCCATCAATCTCCAAATGGCATCTGTAAGCCCATTCCCCGCATCACACTATTGACATTCTACTATGTGAGTGCAAATTTCTGGGCACTCTAGTGTTCAATCATCTTCCACCTTCGGATTACGAAAGGCACGTCAGCCAATCTGCATCCTCAGGTCTAAGAAGATTGAACAGGGGCAACTGTTGTACCCCAAAATTTGCCCTCCCATATTCTCCAAGAATTGCAAAGAGCAAGCTTCAAAATCTCCCCAAGGGTTGCACAGTTCAAGGGCCTCCTAACAGTCAAAAACTAGGGTTTTGGTTCTGATAAAGAAAATGAAGTTTTCAAGGGTCCAATCAAGTCCCACATGCCTAAAAATATGGTCAAGAATCCTCATACCAAGTTTCAAGACTTACAGCACAAAATTGCACAGTCAAAAACCCTAATTGCCCTACAGTCAACTGCAGGGGCAAAATGGTCATTTGACAGTCAAAAGTTCAAATTTTTGGTCAACATCTCATTTTGAAGCCACAAACATCATTTGATCAATGCTTGATCATGATTCTCAAAGCTTGGCTCAAAAAGTCTCAAGATGCAAAAGTTTCCATATTTGGACAGTTGAAAAAGTCAACTGTAACTTGACCAAGGCATAACTTCCACATGAATTATCAGAAAAATTCCATCCAAAGCTTATTTTGAATATAAAGACATTTCCTACAACTCCTCTTCATACTTCAAGTCCAAGGAATGCTCTCACAAAAAGTTATCAATTTCAACATTATAGGTCATTTTCAAAAGTCAACAAAAAGGGACTTTAAGTCAAACGCCATAACTTGAGATTGGTAAATCAAAATGACATGGGACCAAAGGCATTGGTTAGAGGACTTCAATACCTTTCCAAAATGTCCAAGAACATGAGCAAAGCTTAAAACTTGAGCAAGATATGCCTTGTGAAAGTTGGGAAATTTTTGGATATTTTGAAAAGTCAACTTTGCTTCAAATGTCTTAAAATTGCTAATGGGCCTCTTTTTCTTCCAAGATTCATCATCCAAAGCATGTGCACGACCATTTGGCCCAAAGGGAAGTTTTTCATCATTTTTATTTATTTATTTGAATTTTTAATTACTAATAATTCATTTAATTAATTAAAATATATGAAAAATACCAAACCAATGCAATCAAATCTTTTTATGCATGGAATAACTTCAGATTTTCGTGCATTATTAGATATAGAAAGAATCAAGGTAATTGGATATGATTGGCATCAAAAACATGTGAAAAAGATTGAAAATTATATGCATGAAAATCCAATATCCATTCCATCAATGCTTTGATCCTTTGGCTCAGATTTTTTACCCTAATCATTCTATACATAAGCCTAATGCAAACCCTAATGCTGATGACCTCTAAGCTGCGCCAGAAAAGAAGAACCAAGTTTGAGTTTTTGTGAAAAAAGTCCAAAACTAAAAACCACATTCCAGTGCGATTCAAAGGCAAATAACCATTCTATTGTGTTCCTGAGGCTTCAAGGAACGTGTTTGAATAAAATTCATCAACTATAACGCCCAGAATTGGTATACAAAACTCAAACTGTTTCCAATTTTATGCATATTCGTATTTCAATTTTCAAGCATTCCCATTGCATTTTTTTTGTGGATTCATACTAATTGACTCATGCTGAAGCTAACCATACAGTTTGATTGAATTTTTATGCGTCATACACAATTCCACCATTGTTGCTAACTAGGGTTCTTCAAGCTTCGAATTGGGTATTTTCATATACTGTAAAATTAGAACACCTTAATACCATGGTCAAAATCAGGAGGCTTGGACGATTCTAATACACCCCTCGCGCCCAATTTATGAAGCACCATAGCCTAATCGCTATTTTGGAAAAAGGTGTATTTTGGGGGGGTTCAAAACCCCCGTTAAATCTTTTTTTATTTCAGGAACAATGAAGAAGACGACCCTGTGGCAAGCTGTGATTGGCTAATTTGAAATCAACGCGCGTTTTTTTGTTATTTTTGCATCACTGACCACTTTTATCTTATATTATTCATTGGCCATATAATAAACAAAGCGCGCTAAGAGCTCCAGTGGCAGGCATGTGTACTGGTAATCCCTGGGACCTGGGTTCGATTCCCAGGTCCCCCTTTCTATTCCATATTATTTTTCTAATAATGATCCTATGCAGTTCAAGTTTCAGCGTCCACCATGCAACTCACTATCCAGGCATGCCACGCATCTCATGATCCCAATCTAAAGGTGGAGATTTGAAGAACATCCTAGGCGTCAGTCAACGCGTGCACACGCTTCCTGAAAAAGTCAAAAGAGGCCAAAAACTATTGGGCCAGAATTACTGAGTTTAACCTCCAATTGGGGACAGAACCCCCCATGGTTTGCATTTTATTCTTTTTTTCATTTTTTTGTTTTCTTTATTTTAATCAGTTTTAATATAATTCTTTGAATTAATATTTTCATAAAAAAATATAAAAATAATATAAAAATCAGAAAGTCATAAAAAATCAAAAATATATTTTATTTTAATATTTTTGTAAATAAAGTCTCATTAATTAATTAGTTTTTTTTTATTCTAGGATTAACTTTAATATTTTCCAATAAACTTAAAAAGTGTAGAATTAGGGTTTCAAGTATTTTTCCATTCTTTTTCTTTTTCTCTCACCATAATTAATTATTTAATATTATTTTTATAAATCAAATTGCATTAATTAATTAGGTTTAATTTTAGGTAATTTTCATATTTTCTTAATAAATTAAAAAATAGCTAGAATTAGGTTTAAACTTCATTTAATTCACATAAAAAATCATAAATACCAAAAACCCTCAAAAATAATTTCTTTTTATTTTATTTTAATTAATTTGTTAATAATAATTTAATTTCATTAAAAAGGGTCCAACGCCCTCGCTTTCAATTTTAATTTAATTCGCGCATTTTATTTTATTTCTTATAATATTTATGTAACTCTCCCAAAGCCGTGTAAATTTATATTTCTCGCACTTTACTTCTTTATTTTCTGTCAAATCGGGTCCTGGATTAAATTTGGTGATGTGGACTCGCGCCTTTGTAATAGTTTAGGAATTTTATATTTCTCGCAACCCTTTAAACTGCTAATAATTGCATGCAAGAATGAATGTCTAAATAAAAACAAACGCGTAGATCACCATAACATGACAAGACAAAAATAAATGAACATGACACACAAATCACACACCACCCCTAGGGTACGCCTCACTGTTGCCTTGCCTCGAAAGGTGATCGTCGAGTAGAGGATGTCTTAGTAAGTCCTCATGATCCGGGAACCTGGCATGAGGGTAGCTTCTAAGGTATCTTCCTATTGCTCTGGTGATCACCATGTCCCGAACCTTCGAATTGACCCGAACACCTCAAACGGTGGTGCTACCTACCTCTCAATGGTGGGATGGCACTACTTTAAAGGACATTTACACAGACGAATTCCTTAGGGTAGGTAGACGACTCTAGATACTTGCTCTAAATTCAAAACAAATTCAAAAAATACTTTTCACACCGACACCTTTTCAAAAAGCTTTCGAAAGCAAATTTTTCAAACACTCTTGAGGACCGATACAAGAGTCAAACTGGAATTTTCAAAGAAACTTTTTAAAACCCACAGTTGAAAAGCATACAAACCATTTTGAAAACACAATGAGCAAGTATCTAAGAGCCCATGGATAACCATGGATAGAAAGGGTGCTAACACCTTCCCTTTCTATAATCTACCTCCCGAACCGAGAGCAATCTCTATAAGGAATTTTTCTGTGCTTTTGTCCTTTCCATTTGGAGAAAATAAAAGACGGTGGCGACTCTTGCTTCCGCGACATTTCGCGAACCAGCGTTAAACAGTCAGTTCCAGATCCACCGATCACAGTCATGGTCAAACGTATCAAAAGCAGATGATCAAGGCATTTAACAAGAAAGTTAGACGACAAGAGTATCAAGTTGGGGATCTGGTGATCAAGCGCATCATCCTACCACAAGGTGATCCCAGGGGCAAATGGACCCCTACGTACGAAGGGCCATTTGTGGTTAAGAATATTTTCTCAGGAGGAGCTATGATTCTAACCACCATGGATGGTGATGACCTTCCTCACCCCGTCAATGCATACATAGTGAAAAGATACTACGCATAATCAAAGACCCACTAGGTAGACTGTCCTGGGCAAAAATAAGGGCTTCCCGGTGAACCAAAAGGGTTCGGGCAAAAATAAGGGATGAAAATAAAAAATTTGTACACCCGGCAAGTCAAAAATCTGAAAAGGCGGCTTGGGCAAAAAAGGGTATCCCGGTGAACTAAAAACCCGAAAGGGCGGTTCAGGCAAAAATTAGGGATCAAAGCATAACACTATGTCTCATTGGATCACCTTGCAACCAAACTTCGGTATCGACTATCAAGCTCGGACGACACTAATCAATCTGATCTACCTTCAACCAAGTAGCAAAGTGATGAGATGCTTGAGGACATAAAGGCAATAATAGAGTTGGAACCCAGTGGGATTATTCACATAGTTGTTTTTCTTTCTTTTACACAAACTGTATAAACTCTGTTGTTCGGCGGCGTTCTCTTACTAGGACGTCAGCCTCTTGTACAAAAACGCCTATTTTCGGGCCAAACTTCAAAGTTAATACAATTCATTTTCACAAATAAATTTCAAACTGTTTTCCTTTTTCTGTTTTGTTTTGCAAGAACATCCAATGTTCATTTTTGATATATGCATTTGACAATAATTGTTGTTCATAAATATTTACATGCGAAACAAAGGACGATTACTCGTAATATCAGGAACAGGGGCAAATAAGGATTGTCCAGACCTTACAGTTGCTATGTCCATCAGGTATAAAGGTAGATTTAGCTGAAGAATATGACTAAGGTACATTCACTCCCCGCGGAGTAAGGAAAAGACAGCAGTGTTAACTCTCCCCAGCTGAGGTTCGCAACTGCGAATGAGTCGGTAAAATTCTCCCCAAGCAGAGTTTATCTATCATCAGCACTGGAAAATTATCCCCAGTGGAGTTTGGAGAATTATCCCCAGTGGAGTCTAGAGAATTATCCCCAGTGGAGTTTGGAAAATTATCCCCAATGGAGTTTGGAAAATCATCCCCATTAGAGCCTGCAAGGTTATCCCCAGTGGAGTCTAGAAAATCATCCCCAGCGGAGTTCATTCCTTTCACAAACAGAAATTCAATTCCCAACAGAGTTCATCATCGCCTGCAACGGTAATTCATCCCCAGCTAAGGTTATTCTCCTCCAAATCAACAGATCCTCCGGCAGAATATGTCTTCCCCACAAAGTCATTTCCTCATTAGTTTATTCCCCGGCGGAGTTATTCTCTCCCGCAGGTTTATTCTCACAGTCATCTTCATTCACTATCCCTAGCGGAAACGAAGAATTCAACTCTTTTCTCCAGCAGCTATCCTGGATTTATTTTCCCCAGCTTAAAACATCTCACTTTCATACATTATGACATGCATACGCATCATACAACACAGTCTCATTTATTTTGAGAACATCATTGCCTGGGGCATATCATGCATTACATACAGCTAACCTTTACCTTTCAGGAAAGATACAATCAAATTCTCACAAAATTCAAGCTATGAAGTCTTTACCTCAGTTTAATAATGGATGACTGGAGTTCCTAAATGTCAGCAGAGATGATTCCTCAGTTGAATAACGGATGACTGAAGTTCCTAAATGTCAGCAGAGATGATTCCTCAGTTGAATAACAGATGACTGAAGTTCCTAAATGTCAGCAGAGATGATTCCTCAGTTGAATAACGGATGACTGAAGTTCCTAAATATCAGCAGAGATGATTCCTCAGTTGAATAACGGATGACTGAAGTTCCTAAATGTCAGCAGAGATGATTCCTCAGTTGAATAACGGATGACTGAAGTTCCTAAATATCAGCAGAGATGATTCCTCAGTTGAATAACAGATGACTGAAGTTCCTAAATGTCAGCAGAGATGATTCCTCAGTTGAATAACGGATGACTGAAGTTCCTAAATGTCAGCAGAGATGATTCCTCAGTTGAATAACGGATGACTGAAGTTCCTAAATGTCAGCAGAGATGATTCCTCAGTTGAATAATGGATGACTGAAGTTCCTAAATGTCAGTAGAGATGATTCCTCTGTTGAATAACGGATGACTGAAGTTTCTAAATGTCAGCAAAAATGATTCCCCAGTTGAATAACGGATGACTGAAGTTCCTAAATGTCAACAGAGATGATTCCTCAGTTAAATAACGGACGACTGAAGTTCCTAAAATTCGACAGAGATGATTCTTCAGTTGAATACGGATGACTGAAGTTCCTAAAATTCAACAGAGATGTTTGCTCAGTAGAATACGGATGACTAAAGTTCCTAAAATTCAACAGAGATAATTCCTCAATTGAATACAGATGACTGAAGTTACTAAAATTCAACAGGGGTGATTCCTCAGTAGAATACGGACGACCGAAGTTCCTAAAATTCGACAGAGATGATTCCTCAGTAGAATACGGACAATCGAAGTTCCTAAAATTCAACATATATGGTTCCTCAGTAAGAATACGGACGACCGAAGTTCCTAAAATTCAAACAGAGACGACTTACCAGCAGAATAACGGACGACAAAGCTCCTAAAATTCTACTTCTCTCAACAAAGATCAGCCTTCCCTAGCGGAATCTTCCTCAACGACAGGTATACAAGCTCTCGCTAAGAAATCTCTTATGCAATCGACACTCCTTTAGATGGCATCTTAAGCCCATCCCCTCGTCAGCAATTTCCAAATGGCATCAATAAGCCCATTCCCAAAATCACAAGACAATTACCACTTCATGCGAGTGCAAATTTCTGGGCACTCTAGTGTTCAATCATCTTCCACCTCCAGATCACGAAAGGCAGACAAGCCAATCTAAATCTTCAGGTTTAAGAAGATTGAACAGGGGCAGCTGTTGTACCCCAAAATTTGCCCTCCCATATTTCTCAAAACATTTCAAGAAAGATCCTCAAGTTGCTCAAGGTAGTCTAAGGGTTGGCCAGACAAGCTCTCTCCTAAGGCAGCCTACCTCAAATTAGGGTTTCATGTTGCATCAAGATACTTGAGTCCAATTGATCCCAAATGCTCACCAATGTCCTAATATGTTCTCAAGATCATGCATGTCAATTTTCAATCCTTGCAGAGGAAGTTTGCTTAGTCAACTGTGGCCCACATACAGTCAAACTTCAAGATTTTTGGTCAACATACTTATTTTGAAGGATATTTCATCATTTAATCAAGGGTTGATCATGATTCATCAAGGATTGCTCATAACTCATCAAGACTCAAAAGTTGCTAAATTAGGGTTTTGCAGGAAAAGTCAACTCAACTTTGACCAAGCATAACTTTCTCATACTTTATTAGAAATGACCCATCCAAAGCTCATTTTGAAGAGGATGCAATTCTATACAATCCATATTCATCTCCCAAGTTCAAAATATGCACTCACAAGAAGTTATGAATTTGGACATTATAGGTCATTTTGAAAAGTCAACAAAAACACCTTTTTTGTCAAAGATTCATACACGAGCAGGGAATATCAAATTGAGATGAGACCAAAAGGGTTGCTTAGAGGATATCTCAAGACTTCTTAAAAGTCCAAGAAAACCTCCAAAGAGTCAAAATTGAGGAAGTTATGCATCGGTGAAGTTGACCTTTTTTGCAAAATTGCCAAAAGTCAATTATCCCTAAAACATCAAATTTTGCCAAATGGGCCCAATCTTTTTCACTTGTTTTGAGTTGGAAACATAGTCCACGAGCTCTAGCCTTTTCCACTTGTCCATATCTTATTTTTATTATTTATTTTGATTTTTATTTGAATTAATTCAATTTAAATCAAAACAAATCATATAAAATCCAAAATATTGAAAGAAAGAGATTTTGTGCTTATTTCAGGTTTCAATTACAGCTAGCAAGTATTCAGACTCGTGCAAGGCATTAGGGTGGACAAAAAGATTGGTTTTAGGCCAATTTTGGAAAGATTTAAAGGAGGATCAAATCACAATAAAATTCATTGATGGAGGAAGATTGGATACATTCTTTCAAACCTAATTCACTCCTTGGTACAAATAGAAGCAATGCAGATAAAAAACGAGGTGAGAAGCAGGCGCAAGAGGCAGAACAAAATCTGAAAAAAATCAAGAAAAAGTGCAAGATCGAATTCCTATTTCCAGGCATCCTCAAGTCCTTCCAGCTATCCCAATCGATTCCTGGGATCCTCGGCAAGCTAGAGCAATCCAAAGCAAGCATTTTCAAGCCCCAAATCACACTGTAAGTCATACACGGCATAGATCTCTTTTTGAAATCGAATAGCATTGTTCTTGCACTTATAGCATAAAATAATTATACATTCTTGATCACAATCACATTTGCAAACTTTCTGTATGGTTTAATTGTGTTTTTATGGCTTGTACTGGAATTCATCATTGTTAGGGTTTGTAGCTCTGAATTAGGGATTTTGCTTGCAGGTGAAATTAGCCTTGATGAAGGATGCCACCATGTTCAGAAGGGTAAGACGAATCTAACCATGGCCTTGGTGTTCATTTATATCACGTGTATGTGATTTTAAGAATTGGCAGGGCTGTAACGACGGATTGTCATACCCCAAATTTGCCCACCCTTTATTTTAACAGTAAAAAATATTTTAATTATTGATTTTAAAATATCATTTATTTTTATAAAATATTCACTTCCAAACCTGTTTAAAAATATAATGATTTATTTCAGATCATTTGTATTTTTGAATAAATAAATATTCCCATACATTTCATATAATTTCAATTGAGTTTATTTACAAATGAGTAACATAGCACAATTGGTAAAGGATGAAGCTTACAAATATAAGGTCGCGGAATCGAATCTCTTGTGCCGCACTTTCAACATTTTCTATTTTTTTCTATTTTTTGTCACTAATTTTCTTTCCTTTTAAATTGGTGTTTCTTATTGGTCATTTGATGTCAATTTGTGTCACACTTTATTTTTGATTGGTCAAATTTGTCTTATTTCCAATTTGGATGGTTTTTTCATCTATAAATAAGACATGTTTTTCACACTTCTAGATCATCCAGAAATTTCACAATTTATCCACAAAAAACTTGCTTTTTTCTTTCAAATTTTTATAATTCTTGTTCTTAGTTTATTTTAGAGTTGTTGTCTATATCGGACAACAACAACAAATTTCTTTATTAATGGTCGATGATTTCATATGAGGCCTCTTCCTTTTTGTTTCCAATTTTTAATTTGTTTGTTGTTTTTACTACATGATGATTATCTGATAGTAGTTTATCTTTTAAAATTATATTTGCATTATTTTTTTTCGGAGGCCGTCTTTGTGCACACTTATAAAAACTATCATATGCAATTCTTAAATCCCCATCCTTTTCAATTCTATTTATTTTATTGATTATTGTTATAACCATACGATGAAATTTGTGATAATTCTCTTGCTTTTTTTTTAAAATAATTTATTTATTATTGTATTTTTTCTTTTTGGTTCTTATTTCTTGTTAGAAATAATTTTTAACCACAATATATAATATTTACTACACAAAATTCACATCACATACACACTTTGCCAATCATTTTTTACATAGTTTCTAAAACTCATCTTTATCAAAAGTTACATATTTTCTCTTCTATACATAATTTTCTAACACTATTTCTCCACACAAATCCAAAACATTTGGCATTAGCAATATGCATAGTGTTGTTTTTGCAGAAAAATAAAAGGAGAAGAAAATGAAAACTACTCCTAAAGTCGATGCGAGACATCGACGAAACCAAAACATCGTCAACCACATAGATCCGTAGCCATCATTACAACCAAATCTCCATCATCATTTCACAACATGAATTACCATCTGCAACAACAAATCAAATTTAAATACTGATTAAAATATATCATAATAATTTGTAAGTTTCTTTTGTTGTTGGTACTTTTATTATTTTGCAGAAAGAAGATGTATCAGAAGTTTCGATCAACCTCCGATCAACACTGCCCTAACCCCCCCTGTGACCACGAAATTGCCAACAAACCCATGCGCACGACCACCAGCTAGGAAACTGACGAAGGAGCTCCACCCTCAATCCATGCGCTCAGATCCACAGCTTCGACGACCGTCACTCATTCACTCAAGATTCAACGTGTCCTGCTGTCATCATCGTTGTTCACATTTTAGGTATTCCACTACCTCTTTGTTTGATTATGCCAGTAGGAGATTTTATAAATTGGTCTTATAAAAGAGAAGAAGGAATTTATTTCTTTTGATTTTATTAGTCTGATTGTAACATATAAGTTATTTGTTGTTTGTTTATTTCTTTTTTTTTTAATTGAAATAAAATACCATGTGTCAGCAATTACTTGGACACCTTCATATGTTGAAAAAATCAAAAGAATAAATTAGAATTAATACCATTGATTAATTATAATAGGAATAAATTAGAATTACTACCATTGATTAATTATAATAGAAATAAATTAGAATTAATACGATTGATTAATTATAATTGGAATATCATATTCCCACGTTTCAATTTCAATTTCTCTTTCTTGTTTTTGTTTTTTTTCTTTATTTATTAATTAATTTAATCATACACTTTCTTACATTATAAATTTTTGGTTTCATTTTAAATATAAAAAAAAAGAAGCCAAAGTAGGAGCATGAGAATAAGGGGAGTGTCCCTTTTTGTTTTATTTTTATTGGTTTTTGGTTCTTTCTTATTTTTTATTTTTACTAAATCATTACTTAAGTTAGATTTAATTGTTTGATTCTCATATATTTTTTTTCTTGAATTTATTTTTACTTTATTTCATTTTATTAATATCATTTAGCTTATTTATTTTATTACTAAATTAATCAATTCCTTTTTATTAGAAAAAAATTAACATTAGAAATACTAAAAAATAAATACTTGTACACAATAAAATCTTTTCTTATTAGTTTAATTCTAACATTTTAAAAAAATAATAGGATGTCCATCTTCAGATAATTATATCGGTCGACACATCGTCTACCGGTTTATTATTCAAACATCAAAAATATTAAAATCCGCACAATTCACCAACGAGCAACACATGGCCAATATCTGGCCACGTGACGAGGGAGACTTTATCAGACTCCCTCCGCATCCTTAACGACGAGTAACGCGCGGCCAATATTTGGCCGTGTGACGAGGAGACTATATCAGACTTCTTTGCTCTATGTATAAAAATACGCAAACAAACGTCAAATTATTTTTGTAATAAATTAAATCAAACAATTA
This sequence comes from Vicia faba, assembly GCA_948472305.1. Classification (NCBI taxonomy): domain Eukaryota; kingdom Viridiplantae; phylum Streptophyta; class Magnoliopsida; order Fabales; family Fabaceae; genus Vicia; species Vicia faba. The sequence continues at coordinate 504,395,391 of OX451739.1, read as the reverse complement.
ATCTTCAAAAGGAATGCAAAGAGTTTTTTAATTAACTTCGCGTTTAGTTCAAAATCTCCGCTATCTACACATTCAAACTAAGTGCGTGGAAAATTAAAATATCTGCGTAATCTATAAAAAACACAAACCAACCGCGAACTACGAAATGAGACTCTGATTCCTCCTAAGGAGGATACGTAGGCATACGATCAAAAATCGTTGCGAGTCCCCCTAACTAAAATTCAAACCCTTTTCCGTTATTAATAATAATTACCCTATTTCTTAAAAATAATGCTTCTAAACCTAGTATCCTTGTAAACAAGGTAGATAAGGGGTGCCTAACACCTTCCCCTCGTCTAGAACTGAGTCCAAATCTAGAATCTCTGAATTTTAGGGTTATTCCTTTATACTCCCTTCCTTTAGGATAAAAATTAAGGGTGGCGATTCTGATTTAAAAACTAGTTGCAACAGCTGACGACTCTGCTGGGGACTCAACCCTAGGTTTAGAAGCCTCAACTTTAGGTTTTAGGGTTTTTCTTTATTTTTGGGTTTTATTCTTTCCTGTTTAATTATTTATTTTCTTGCTTATTTTTTATTATTCATTATACTTATATATCTGTGGTGGGATTTATAATTTTGCAAAAAAATTATTCTAAAAAACCTTAGAAAGAAGGTTCGTCTATTAGCCAAGGGGTTACATCAACCCTATGAGTTTATGTGACGACTTCGCCTAGAGTCGGTGGAACTCCACAAAAGGAATACCTCTCGAGAGACATCCTCTTGGGAAGTAGGACTTTGGAATGATACCTATGACTCTTTGTATAACCCTAAACTAAAATCTCATGATGAGACCTTTCACGGCCTAGAGACGAAAGTTTCGGTCAGCAAAGAGACTTCACTTAAGGGAGGCCCTTGCGCCTTTCCCTCTAGTGTTATTCATGATACCCTTAAGAAAACCACCTTATGGGGAGGGTAGAATATCCACAGTCCAATACTAAGAATCTACCTTCAAAGGATACCTTTCACAAATCCCACTACAATCTGCAAGGGTTATCCCTTTATTCACTACTATCTCTAGCCCACAGGGCTTCTGTCTTTATCATCATCCATGCCCTGTAGGGACTCCTCGTTGTCTTTCATTAGGCCATAATCCTAAAAAATTTCCTGCCTATCTTAATCTCTAAGATAATGTAGGACATCATCAAATCTATGTCTATTATCATCTTCGTCCGTAAGGAGTCCCTGCCTGCTTCAATTTCTGAGACAGAGTAGGATATCATCATAAAACCTGTACATGGTACCCCTACATCTACCATCATACTATATCTACATCGCATTGCATATCCATGGATTTTTTTTAAATAATATTCCATACCCAAGCATATTCATACATTTTCATTTTCATCCATCTCATAAAACTCATATCTCTCCCACCCGATCTTAGAAATTTCAACCATAACCTAATAAGGTGATTCCCAGATACTCAGAGCAAACTCGAGATAGCGAAGCAAGTGTAAAGTTAGCTACAATAATGGAGGAAGGTCAACAAGCCATGACTTAGGATGTCATTACACCTCAAGGAGACACTCAAGCTCGACCTCATCCTATACAAGCTGCCATGGAGAACCTTGATGTGCAAGCACACACCATTTTCCGAGACGGATATACTCCATCCCATGAATCAATTGAGTATCATCAATTTGCATTCCCTACGCTAAAACCTCAAGGGGAAAACTTGACCATGAATACTAAAGAATTCCAAAATCTTGAGGACACCAAAAGATATCGCATACTAGAAGAGAGGCTTAGCGCCATAGAAGGACAGGACACTCATGACTTTGATGTTTCTGCCTTATGTTTGGTCGAAGACGTGGTATTTACTCTGAAGTTTAAGATGCTAGATTTCGAAAAGTACAAAGGGTCTAGTTTCCCTAAGACCCATTTGAAGATGTATGTTAGGAAGATGGCAGCATACCCACGCGACAACAAATTGCTTATCCTTTGTTTTCAAGACAACCTTAGTGGAGTATCATTAGAATGGTATACACAATTGGAAATAAACCACGTTCCCGCATGGAATGACTTGGCTGTAGAATTTCAGAGGCATTATCAATACAACACCGACATGGCTCCAAGTCGCACGCAACTGCAAGATTTATCTCAGAGGAGTAATGAATCCTTCAAAGAATATGCACAAAGATGGAAAGAGTTGGTTGCTCGAGTTCAACTGCCTTTATTGGATAAGGAGTTGGTCGACATGTTCATGAGTACTTTACAAGGTCAGTACTATGAAAAAATGTTAGGCAGTATATCATCGCACTTTTCTGACCTAGTAATAGTTGGGGAACGCATCGAGAACGACATCAAAACTGGAAAAATCCGGAGCATCTCGAGTGACTCGACTAGTGAATCCCTTAGATATTTTCAAGTGGGAGAAGAAAATGAAACAAGTGCGAAATGGGAAAGTTATCAATATCCCGAAACCCCGTCTCCTGTGCCTTATCATCAATATTCATGTGCAGTAGATGCTCAGTGCCAACAACCATCCTCTGGTCTGCAACACCAGCATCCATGACCTATACCACATAACCAGCAAATTAAGATTTCACCTCAACATCGATGTCAGAATCGACAGGCTCAGAATCAAAACAATCATCATCAACGCCCAAATCAGCATAGGTATCTGTGATCAGTGGATCTGGAACTGACTGTTTAACGTTGGTTCGCGAAATGTCGCAGTAAGCAAGAGTCGCCACCGTCTTTTATTTTCTCCAAATGGAAAGGACAAAAGCACAGAAAAATTCCTTAAAGAGATTGCTCTCGGTTCGGGAGGTAGGTTATAGAAAGGGAAGGTGTTAGCACCCTTTCTATCCATGGTTATCCATGGGCTCTTAGATACTTGCTCATTTGTGTTTTCAAAATTGGTTTGTTTGCTTTTCAATTGTGGGTTTTAAAAAGTTTCTTTGAAAATTTCAGTTCGACTCTTGTATCAGTCCTCAAGAGTGTTTGAAAAGTTGTTTTGAAATCTTTTTGAAAAGTGTCGGTGTGAAAAGAGTTTTTGATTTGTTTTGAATTAAGAGCAAGTATCTAGAGTCGTCTACCTACCCTAAGGAATTCGTCTGTGTAGATGTCCTTTAAAGTAGTGCCATCCCACCATTGAGAGGTAGGTAGCACCACCGTTGGAGGTGTTCGGGTCAATTCGAGGTTCGGGACATGGTGATCACCAGAGCAATGGGAAGACACCTTAGAAGCTACCCTCATGCCAGGTTCCCGGATCATGAGGACTTACTAAGACGTCCTCTACTCGACGATCACCTTTCGAGGCAAGGCAACAGTGAGGCGTACCCTAGGGGTGGTGTGTGATTTTGTGTGTCATGTTCATTTGCATTTATCTTGTCATGTCATGTGTGATCTACGCGTTGCTTTTATTTATTGTCATTCATTCTTGCATGCATTTGTTAACAGTTAGAAATTGCGAAAAGTAAAAGTTCTAAAACTATTACAAAAGGCGCGGGTCCACATCGCCAAAATTTCCAGGACCCGATTTGACAGAAAGATAAAGAAATAAAAATGCGAAAGATTAAAATGTTACATGGCCTTGGGAGAGGTACATAAAATTATACGAAAAGAAAATAAATGCGCGATTTGAATTAACGTCGAAACGAGGGCGTTGGACCCTTTTTTATGAAACTAAATTAAATTATTATTAAATTAATTAAATTGAAGAAAAGAAATTGTTTTTGGTATTTTTGTATTTTAAAATTTTTCATGAAAAAAAGAATTAATTAAAATAACATGCTAACCCTAATTCAAAATTTTTTATTTGTTAGGAAAGTATTAAATTTTAACCTAGAATTAAACCTAATTATTTTACATGCAATTTTATCACAAAAAATAAATAATAGGAAATATTTAATTATTATGAAAGAAAAGAAAAAAAAGGATAAAAATGATTATAAACCCTAATTCTACCAATTTTAGATTTTATTAAGGAAAATATTATAATTAAACCCTAAATTAAAACTAAGTGAATTAATGCAATTTATTTACAAAAATAAAAATATTTATTATTTTTTCATCTTTTCTGATTTTTTATGTTTTTATGTTTTTTATGAAAATAATTGAATTAAAAAAAAACTAATTAAAATAAAGACAATAATTGAAAATAATATCAAAATAAGGAAAAGAAATAAAGCAAACCTAGGGGGTTCTGCCCCTAATTTGGGAGGTGAAACTTTAGCAATCTGGGCCCAATGATCTTCAGGCCTGGTAGACTTTTTGGTTAGCATGTATGGGCGTTGACTGAGACACACCCTAGTCTTCAGATCCTAGCCTTTGATGGAGTGTAATGGGACATGTGGCGCGTTGGATTGAGGGGCGCATGATAGAGCCTTGTATTGAACCTGCATGGGATAATAATTGAAAAAACAATATTGGAAAGGGGTGGGGACCTGGGATCGAACCCAGGTCCTGAAGGTCACCACTACACCTGCTTGCCACTGGACCACCTAACGCGCTTTGTATATATAATAAAAGATAAACAATATAAAATACAAACAATGGTTAGTTGAATTCCAGCGCGAAATTTCAAATGGCCCTATCATGTTTTGCCACTTCATCATCTCCTTCGCTTGGCCTTTATTTTTCTGAAACAAAACATCATTAGCAACTGTTTTGGTACTGTCCCCTTATACCCCCTACTGAAAAATAGCGATTAGCTCAGGGTGGCTCATAAATTGAGCGCGACCCCATCACTGAGTTTGTATGAAGGTCCTGATTTTGATGGTCTGGGTCTTGTGCTCCAATTGTTCCTTAAATGAAAAACCCTAATCCACAGTTCTGCAAACCCTAAAATATGACAATGGTGGAATCGTGTACAACGCTCAAAAACACAATTAATTTACATGGTTAGCATTAGAAGAGTCTCATTAGTACAAATCCATGAACAAAATGCAATGAGAATGCTGGGAATTTAAAATACGATTATAGAAAAAATATGAACAAGTTTGATCTCTGTATACCGTTTCAAGGTGCGAGGGACGTGAAAATCTATTCAGTTAGGATCAGTGATGTCCTAGGAAGGTGATGGGATGGTTCTTTTGGCTTGAATCAAACTCTAACCCTGTTTTCAGTTTTGAGATTTTTAAGCAAAAAGTCAAGTTTTGTTCTCCAGATTCTTGAGCAGCTTTTTGGTCATGAACATTAGGTCTTGCTTGTGTATGTATAGGAGAGTGATCTAGGTCAAAAATCTGATCAAAAGAATCAAGGAATTGATTATGCAATATTTGATTTTCAAGCCATTATTTTGCAATCTTTTTCACATGCTTTTGCTACCAAATCATGACCAATTCAATTGATTCTTTCTATATTTGGTTAGGCACGAAATCTTGAGTATATATTATGCATAAAAAGATTTAAAACCTAGGTTTAGCATTTTTCATGTATTTATTTTAATTTAAATGAATTATTAATAATAAAAATCCAAATAAATAAATAAAAATGAAGAAAGACTTCCCTTTGGGCCAAATGGTCGTGCACATGCCTTGGATAATGAATTGTGGAAGAAAAAGAGGCCCATTAGCAATTTTAGGTCATTTGAAGCAATGTTGACTTTTCAAAATATCCAAAAATTTCCCAACTTCCACAAGGCATAACTTGCTCAATTTCTAAGCTTTGCTCATGTTCTTGGACATCTTGGAAAGGTCTTTGAGTCCTATAACCAATTTATTTGGTCCCATGTCATTTTGATTTACCAATCTCAAGTTATGGCCTTTGACTTAAAGTCCCTTTTTGTTGACTTTTGAAAATGACCTATAATGTTGAAATTGATAACTTTTTGTGAGAGAATTTATTGGACTTGAAGTGTGAAGAGGAGTTGTAGGAAATGTCTTTCTCTTCAAAATGAGCTTTGGATGGAATTTTTCTGATAATCCATGTGAAAGTTATGCCCTGGTCAATTTACAGTTGACTTTTTCAGCTGTCCAAATAAGGAAACTTTTGCATCTTGATGATTTTTGAGCCAAGCTTTGAGAATCATGATCAAGCATTGATCAAATGATGTTTGAGGCTTCAAAATGAGATGTTGACCAAAAATTTGGACTTTTGACTATCAAATGACCATTTTGCCCCTACAGTTAACTGTAGTGCAATTAGGGTTTTGACTGTGCAATTTTGTGCTGAAAGTCTTGAAACTTGGTATGAGGATGCTTGACCATGTTTATAGGCATGTGGGACTTGATTGGACCCTTGGAAACTTCATTTTCTTGATCAGAACCAAAACCCTAATTTTGACTGTTTAGGAGACCCTTGCACTGTGCAACCCTTGGGGAATCTTGAAGCTTTGACTTGGCAATTCTTGAAGAATATGGGAGGGCAAATTTTGGGGTACAACAGTATCCAAACAGCTAAAAAGGGGAAAATCTCCAGTTTGACCCGATCCCCATGACCTACAGTCAATTATGGTCATATCTGGTCCAAAATTCAGAAATGGCCCCTAGACAAACTAGATCCATGAAGTCTTCATTTCCTCCTTGGTGCAACTCAGATGTTCAATGTGAGTTTCGTGATGGCTTAGCGGGGCATTCAATTGAAGAATGCAATTCATTCAAAGAAGCGGTGCAAGAGCTGATTGATAATAATCAATTAACTTTTGAAGAAGATGGTCCGCATATGATGGAAAATCTCTCGCCCTGATTGGTGGATTATTACATAAGCTTATCTCCAGGATAATTAGGCTTTATCATTTCAAATTGTAATTTCCTTTTTGCTAAGTGTTATTTGTTATAAACTTTGTACTCTTTGATCAAGTAATTTTAATAAAATAAGCATGCATGTTTTTGAAATCGATTCATTCCACGAATAATCAACGACTTTCCATTTCACTCTTCTTTTCCATTTTTAAATTAACAAACTTCGATGGAGAATGATGAAAATACAAAATAATCGAATTTTGCTGACGTATGATTTTTAATAGTAAGGCTTAGCTGACGATGTAAGGCATTATTTCAATCCCTAGACAGTGGAGATATAAGGAGATAATCTATAGTCAACCCCCTCGAGCCAGAAGTTAGAGTTCTTTCTATTCTCTAAAAAACCCTTAATCTTAACCAGGGGCAGGGTAGATTTCAATTAATTCGAAGATGCATTCATATCCCAGGAGAATCAAAACAATCTAAGCAAAGGTTCAAGCATATATCTTTCCTCGATACATCATCGAGATAACTGTCTAAGAAAAGGTTCAAGCATATCTCTTTCCTCGATACATCATTGAGAAAACAACCTAAGCAGATATTCGAGCACATCATTTTCCCCGCGTTCATCACCCAAGATTGAGGAATCAATAAAAATAAAGTCCAAGACACCCTTCTTCCTCAATCAAGATCGAAGAAATGATGAAGATGAAGCTTACAACAATCAGCATGGTAGTCACAAATTTTCAAAAGCAAAAAAAAAAGAAATTCAAAAAATATAGAGAAAGCCCGCTAAGTCAAAGCAAATCAATACTTGACTTAGGTAAAAATTAAGGCATCCCAATGGATCTAAGAAAAGAATTCAAAAAAATTGGTCCATGCAAAAGTAAGGGATTGAAAACAATAAATTGAAGAACAATCTTGTGACTGCCACCTTAAGAACCATCAAGGCTTCTCATCAACGCTTGGATCTTATCAACGCTTGGATCTTATTAATGTTCATATCTTATTAATGCTTTTCATCCGCGCTTGGATCTTTGCCTACGCTTCTCATCATTTGCGTGACTACAAAACTTCTCTTGGGGATTAAACACATCCGTTGGATTAATTGAACTTAGGATTGGAGAACATTAAGGAGAATGGGGTGGGCTAAATTAATTTTGATCCTTATATCTTTTGTTTCTTAAACCATGAACCATGTCCACGTTAAAACCTTTAAAAGTCCTAATTGAGGCTAGGTTCACTATGAAAGCATATTCAGCAAGATTTGTGTTAAATTGACTCCTATGTTTGTTAAAATCATTTCTAACTACTTCGCTTATTCGAATATTCATCTTCTAATCTTACATTTCTTTTCAAATAATCCATTTCAAGAACGTGCATGTGCATCAAACAGAATTACTTTTTTGAAATGTACAATTTTATCTACGAATCAATACTTAGCATCAAAGAGATTTCAAGAAGGTCTGATCAAAGGCCATCCTTTCCAAGAAGCTCCTAACTGGGGCAAAATCATCTAAGGGGATACCTATAAACAAGGGCATATACTAATGATCATATGGGTATATCACATGAAGATATTGTTGACAAGAGGTGAGCATTCCGAGGTCCAATCAATTTGGATCAAATTTCAAAGCATTGTTCAATTAGGGGCATACCCTTCAAAGAAACATTCCTTAGTCAAGTCATATCACAACAGGGTATGACTTTGTTTCCTCATGTTAACATGTTTCTCAAGGAATTGATGATCAGGGGAAGTTTTCCAAGAATTAAATGTTAGGGCAGTGCGTATCAAGTTCATGCTACTGCACGTGGGGTCCAAATTCTTCAAGCAACTTTGAGTACAAACTTTTCAAAGCTTCAAATACTTGGGGCAACCTATGACAAGTTCATGGCAAGTTCTAAGGTCCTTCTAAGGATACTTCCTCCGGATCTTGGAGATTGAGGGGCATGTCTTTCAAAATTCTAATGTTGGGGCAAACCACTGCGAGGCTCGATCGAAAAAGAAGTTGATACAAAAGGGTCCATCAAAGCCAAGCATTTTTCAGGAGTCTTTTAATCAGGGGCATAATGCAAAATATTGGGGTCATTCACATTATGATCAAACTTTTTCCAAGCTCATATTAAAGATAATCTCCTCCAGGACCCTACCAACAAATTAGGAAAAATAGTCCATACAAAAGCAAGCTCTCTTCATACTTTCACAAACCTCCGGTGGACCTCTCTTCTACGTCATCAATCTTCGAGTTCGAAACAAGTATCAGGGAATCATGCAAGCACAACACTCAACCATAATGTGACAAGCAACCTTGTTGCATAAACAAACCTCCATGCTTTAATCATCCACAAGCCATCACAGGGGCACCATTCAAAAAATATCCAATTCATAATCATAAAGCATAAGGCTGCATAAATCATGCATTAGGGCTCCTAGATCCAAAACCAAGCCATACTATCATCTCATTCATCTACGCATTCCAAAAGCATGGGTCGAGCGTATCTCAAAAAGCCTAACTACGCATTCGCATTTCAAAGTCCAATATCCATTTACATATATCCAAGTCATTCATCACATTTCATGCATCAATCAATCATTACGTACATCAATCAATTCATACGCCAATCAATCATTACATACATCAATCAATCATTACATGCATCAATCAATCATTACATTCCATGCACCAATCAAATTTGCACGCATAGCATGAAACCTCGTTTTATGTGAAGGCAATCATCATCGGAAATCAAGCTACCAATTCTACATAGAATCTCGGCAGTAGATTCCTCTTGTTGATCACGGCAAGTGATTTTTTGGAAAACCTAGGCAGGAGGTAATCTTTTAACAGAATCTCGGTAGTAGATTCCCCTGGTTGATCACGGTAGGTGATTTTCTAGAAAACCTCGAAAGGAGGTAATCTTTCAATAGAATCTCGGTAGTAGATTCCCCTGGTTGATCACGGTAGGTGATTTTCCAGAAAACCTCGAAAGGAGGTAATCTTTCAACAGAATCTCAGAAGTAGATTCCCCCGGTTGATCACGGAAGGTGATTTTCAAGAAAACCTCGGCAGGAGGTAATCTTTCGACAGAATCTCGGCAGTATATTCCTTGGAAATCTTGGCAGTTGATTTCCCACTAAGAGCCTCACATCAAGCATGATGTACGCAAAATCTCAAGATCATTTGCAACATTTGGTGCATCTAACATACAGAAACAGTAAAGAGCATTTGATAAATCATCAAAGTTTATTCTGGTTAGAAGAACAGCGAAGGAAAATCCATGCCTACACCCATGTTCACGCCAATTTCTATGCACATGCCTACGTCTACGACTACGCCAATGTCCATGTCCCCGTCCATGACCAAGCCTATTTCCACGTCCACGCCTATTTTTACGCACATTCCTATGTCCACGACTACACCAACGTCCATGTCCATACCTACGCATGCGTCTATGATACAGACCTCAAGATCTCGCCGACATCTTTTCATCAAATTTGAATCAACTTGGAGATACAACAATTGGCAACAAACAATTTAGGGGGTTGGTGATTACGAGAAAGGAGAATCATCAAAAACATTTGTAAAATATTTGGGGCATATACAAGCATACTTGGGGCATATGCATACAAACATTTGGAGCATAAAACATACAAACATTTGGGGTATACATCACACTCGAATAACATATCAGTTTAGGACATTATGCATACATGGCATTTTGCAAAGCTACTCTGGTTAAGATTGCAAATTCTTTTGGGGTTCATTTTCTTCATGTTGATAATGGTTGAGACGATACGACCAATATCATCATGAATTTGGGGTTCATTTTCTTCATGTTGATAATGGTTGAGACGACACGACCAATATCATCATGAATTTGGGGTTCATTTTCTTCATGTTGATAATGGTTGAGACGACACGACCAATATCATCATGAATTTGGGGTTCATTTTCTTCATGTTGATAATGGTTGAGACGACACGACCAATATCATCATGAATTTGGGGTTCATTTTCTTCATGTTGATAATGGTTGAGATGACACGACCAATATCATCATGAATTTGGGGTTCATTTTTTTCATGTTAATAATGGTTGAGACGACACGAACAATATCATCATGAATTTGGGGTTCATTTTCTTCATGTTGATAATGATTGAGACGACACGACCAATATCATCATGAATTTTGGGTTCATTTTCTTCATGTTGATAATGGTTGAGACGACACGACCAATATCATCATGAATTTGGGGTTCATTTTCTTCATGTTGATAATGGTTGAGACGACACGACCAATATCATCATGAATTTGGGGTTCATTTTCTTCATGTTGATAATGGTTGAGACGACACGACCAATATCATCATGAATTTGGGGTTCATTTTCTTCATGTTGATAATGGTTGAGACGACACAACCAATATCATCATGAATTTGGGGTTCATTTTTTTCATGTTGATAATGGTTGAGACGACACGACCAATATCATCATGAATTTGGGGTTCATTTTCTTCATGTTGATAATGGTTGAGACGACACGACCAATATCATCATGAATTTGGGGTTCATTTCCTTCATGTTGATAAAGGTTGAGACGACACGACCAATATCATCATGAATTTGGGGTTTATTTTCTTTACATTGACAATCATGGTTGAGATGACACAACTAACCTCATCAGTAAACTTTGGGTTCCATCGCTTCAAATCTAGCATATTGCATTTGGTTATCGAATCTTGGTTGAGGGCTGACACAATTAACATCGTCATTCCAAGTTCCAAATATCTGGTTTTAAACTTTTTCAATTATCTATCCCCTAGTTTGTGATAGATACGCGAATCTTCAAGGTTATATTATTCACCCCCTAGGTTGCGGTGGATAGCGTAAGCCCATCCCTGTTGTCTTTTATCCCCTAGGTTGTGATAAATGCACAGGTTCATCCTCGTACTGTTTACTCCCTAGGTTGTAGTAAACATAACTAAATTTGTGTAAATACATTGCATCAGTCTCCATGCAACAATGTATTATCAAGCTTTATGTTATTCATCCCCTGGGTTGCGATGGATAACGTAAACCCACCCCTATTGTCTTTTATCCCCTAGGTTGTGATAAATGCACTGGTTCATCCTCGTACTATTTACTCCCTAGGTTATAGTAAACATAACTAAATTTGTGTAAATCCATTGCATCAGTCTCCATGCAGCAATGTGTTATCAAGCTTTATGTTATTCATCCCCTAGGTTGCGATGAATATACGAAATTTACGTCACAAATTTACTATATTAGTCTCCCAGAATTAGTAAATCAACTTTTTAAACTCGTACCATTTACCTCCTAGGTTATGGTAAATAAGCAAAATCTTACAATCTCTCAGATACCGATGAGTTATCTACATTATCGAGTCTTGATTCTAACCCACTTTGGTCCAAACGCTGGTAAGGTGATACATCATCATCTATGCCTATTATTCACACTCATAATAATGTTGTACAATGTTTTCTTATATTAGCTCGGACAAATCTTGGGATTTTCCAATATTTAATAAACTTCCGATTAAACGCGCGAGACCTGCGTATTCTCGCACTATTCAATCGAAAGATGATTAAATAGGGGCAACTGTCATACCCCAAATTTGCCCACCCTTTATTTCAACAGTAAAAAATATTTTAATTATTGATTTTAAAATATCATTTTATTTTTATAAAATATTCACTTCCAAACCTGTTTAAAAATATAATGATTTATTTCAGATCATTTGTATTTTTGAATAAATAAATATTCCTATACATTTCATATACTTTCAATTGAGTTTATTTACAAATGAGTAACATAGCACAATTGGTAAAGGATGGAGCTTACAAATATAAGGTCGCGGGTTTGAATCTCTTGTGCCGCACTTTCAACATTTTCTATTTTTTTCTATTTTTTGTCACTAATTTTCTTTCCTTTTAAATTGGTGTTTCTTATTGGCCATTTGATGTCAATTTGTGTCAAACTTTATTTTGATTGGTCAAATTTGTCTTATTTCCAATTTGGATGGTTTTTTCATCTATAAATAGGACATGTTTTTCACACTTCTAGATCATCCAGAAATTTCACAATTCATCCACAAAAAACTTGCTTTTTTCTTTCAAATATTTATAATTCTTGTTCTTAGTTTATTTTAGAGTTGTTGTCTATATCGGACAACAACAACAAATTTCTTTATTAATGGTCGATGATTTCATATGAGGCCCCTTCCTTTTTGTTTCCAATTTTTAATTTGTTTGTTGTTTTTACTACATGATGATTATCTTATAGTAGTTTATCTTTTAAAATTATATTTGCATTGTTTTTTTTTTTCGGAGGCCATCTTTATGCACACTTACAAAAACTATCATATGCAATTCTTAAATCCTCATCCTTTTCAACTCCATTTATTTTATTGATTATTGTTATAACCATACGATGAAATTTGTGATAATTCTCTTGTTTTTTTAAAAAAAAAAATAATTTATTTATTATTGTATTTTTTCTTTTTGGTTCTTATTTCTTGTTAGAAATAATTTTTAACCACAGTATATAATATTTACTACACAAAATTCACATCACATACACACTTTGCCAACCATTTTTTACATAGTTTCTAAAACTCATCTTTATCAAAAGTTACATATTTTCTCTTCTATACATAATTTTCTAACACTATTTCTCCACACAAATCCAAAACATTTGGCATTAGCAATATGCATAGTGTTGTTTTTGCAGAAAAATAAAAGGAGAAGAAAATGAAAACTACTCCTAAAGTCGATGCGAGACATCGACGAAACCAAAACATCGTCAACCACACAGATCCATAGCCATCATTACAACCAAATCTCCATCATCATTTCACAACATGAATTACCATCTGCAACAACAAATCAAATTTAAATACTGATTAAAATATATCATAATAATTTGTAAGTTTCTTTTATTGTTGGTACTTTTATTATTTTGCAGAAAAAAGATGTATCAGAAGTTTCGATCAACCTCCGATCAATACTGCCGCAACCCCACCCCCCTGTGACCACGAAATCGCCAACAAACCCATGCGCATGACCATCAGTCGGGAAACTGACGAAGGAGCTCCACCCTCAATCCATGCGCTCATATCCACAGCTTCGACGACTGTCACTCATTCACTCAAGATTCAACGTGTCCTGCTGTCATCATCGTTGTTCACATTTCAGGTATTCCACTACCTCTTTGTTTGATTATGCCAGTAGAAGATTTTATAAATTGGTCTTATAAAAGAGAAGAAGGAATTTATTTCTTTTGATTTTATTAGTCTGATTGTTATATATAAGTTATTTGGTGTTTGTTTATTTCTTTTTTTAATTGAAATAAAATACCATGTGTCAGCAATTACTTGGACACCTTTATATGTTGAAAAAATCAAAAGAATAAATTAGAATTAATACCATTGATTAATTATAATAGGAATAAATTAGAATTAATATCATTGATTAATTATAATAGGAATAAATTAGAATTAATACCATTGATTAATTATAATTGGAACATCATATTCCCACGTTTCACTTTCAACTTCTCTTTCTTGTTTTTGTTTTTTTTCTTTATTTATTAATTAATTTAATCATACACTTTCTTACATTATAAATTTTTGGTTTCATTTTAAATATAAAAAAAAAAAGCCAAAGTAGGAGCATGAGAATAAGGGGAGTGTCCCTTTTTGTTTTATTTTTATTGGTTTTTGGTTCTTTCTTATTTTTTTATTTTTACTAAATCATTACTTAAGTTAGATTTAATTGTTTGATTCTCATATGTTTTTTTCTTGAATTTCTTTTTACTTTATTTCATTTTATTAATATCATTTAGCTTATTTATTTTATTACTAAATTAATCAATTCCTTTTTATTAGAAAAAAAATTAACATTAGAAATACTAAAAAACAAATACTTGTACACAATAAAATCTTTTCTTATTAATTTAATTCTAACATTTTAAAAAAATAATAGGATGTCCATCTCAGATAATTAAATCGGTCGACACATCGTCTACCGGTTTATTATTCAAACATCAAAAATATTAAAATCCGCACAATTCACCAAGGAGCAACACATGACCAATATTTGGCCACGTGACGAGGGAGACTTTATCAGACTCCCTCCGCATCCTTCACGACGAGTAACGTGCGGCCAATATCTAGCCGTGTGACGATGAGACTATATCAGACTCCTTTGCTCTACGTATAAAAATACGCAAACAAACGTCAAATTATTTTTGTAATAAATTAAATCAAACAATTAATCTTCAAAAAGAAATGCAAAGAGTTTTTTTAATTAACTTCGCGTTTAGTTCAAAATCTCCGCTATCTACACATTCGAACTAAGTGCGTGGAAAATTAAAATATATGCGTAATCCATAAAAAACACAAACCAACCGCGAACTACGAAATGAGACTCTGATTCCTCCTAAGGAGGATACGTAGGCATACGATCAAAAATCGTTGCGAGTCCCCCTAACTAAAATTCAAACCCTTTTCCCTTATTAATAATAATTACCCTATTTCTTAAAAATAATGCTTCTAAACCTAGTATCCTTGTGAACAAGGTAGATAAGGGGTGCCTAACACCTTCCCCGCGTCTAGAATTGAGTCCAAATCTAGAATCTCTGAATTTTAGGGTTATTCCTTTATACTCCCTTCCTTTAGGATAAAAATTAAGGGTGGTAACTCTGATTTAAAAACCAGTTGCAACACGGACGTTGTCCGTAGGTATAGGTTATCAAAACTTTTAGCCACGAAGAGAGGACATGGATGATGGTGTGGCTCCATCTGATTCGTCCGTTTGAATTTTCGCGCAAAATTTCTATTACTTCGCTTGTTTTATATATTATTATTATTATTCATCATATGTACAACAAAAACAAATGGTCTAGTGGTAGCCAGGTTGGTGTTAAGGCGTGGGGGTACTTGAGGTCAGGGGTTCGACCCCTGCCTCCAACATTTGGTATTTTTCTTATTTCCTTTCAGGTTATTCAGCGCATACACAAGCCTAAAGATCACCATACATCCTCCCAATCTAGACAGCCAAATGTCAGATGGCCAAATCTGATGGCCATCATCTGAAGGTGCATCATGAGCCACAGCCAACATGCAACATTGGATCCAAAAAGTCAATGTGGACCTCATCTTTTTGGGGCCAGATCTGACTATTTGCACCCTCACAATTCTCAGGCCCAATTCTTTTTCTCTATTCTTTTATATATTTTATTTAACTTATTTAATTTATTTACTAACCAAAAATTAATTTTCTTTTTTATCAAAAAATCACCAAAAATATTATTTTTCACCAATTAAATTTAAGATATTTATTTTTAGTAAAAAATTAATTAATTTAATTAGGTTTGATTAATTTAGAAAACTTTAATTATTTTGTAAATAACTTAAAAATAATTAGAATAAATAGGTTTTATTACTAACTTAATTATATTTTATTTTTTCCTAAAAAAATCAAAAACCAAAAATAGGTCATTTAATTATTTTTATTAATTAATTTAATTAACTAATTAATTTGTACATTTATTTTTAAAACCTAATCTTTTTCTTAAAAAATATTAAAAACAACAAAAAATAATTTTTCTTTCGATTAGGTTAGGCGGGGTCAAAACCCTAATTCTCTCTCGTTCTTTATTCGCGCGCGCTTTATTTTATCTTTATCCTATTATTGTAACTACTCACAAGTTGTAATAGTTAATTAGGACTTTTATTTTTCATTTATCACTTTATTTTTAAAGGGTTTGTTTTTGCCTATGTAAATACCCGAAGCCTTGTAATAGCTTAGTTTAATTTCCGCACTTTAAATTCCGCAAAAATATTTAACTGTTAGATGTATGATTAGGATGCATGACAAGAATGTATGTAAAACTTTAAAACAGTTAGATAACCCTAACATGTGCAAAGATAAATAATCTGAAATTGAATCACTCGCACATGCTCACTCTTAGGGTATGCCTCACTTGGTTGCCTCGGAAAACAATGGTCATGTCCCTCGAACGTAGGGATACCCTTGGCAAAGACCCTCGGTTAAAATCATCATAAAGATCATGGTCCCTCGATGTCCCTCAAAGTTGCCTACGGTATATGATCTTGTCCCTCGATGTTGCCTACGAATATGTGATGACAGTCCCATCGAAATGCTAAGGTATCCTTACATGTTGCCTTCAATGACCATTACGTCCCTTTTGAATTGACCCTTACAAACTCCAACGATGGTGCTACCTATTTCTCAATAGTAGGATAGCGCTGTCTAAAGGAAACAAGAACAGAAACGATCTTTTTTCGAGTAGGTAGATACTAGTAAGTACTTGATCAATCCAAACAAATTTTTTCACACTTACACTCCTTTCAAACAAAGTTTTCAAAACACTTCGTAACACTCTTGAAGACAGAAGCAAGGGTTAAATCGAAGTCAAAACAAAAACTTTTCAAATCACACAAATACACTGAAGCAATTTTGAAAATGATGAGAAAGTACCTAAGAGCCCGTGGAAAACCACAGATAGAAAGGGTGCTAATACCTTCCCTTTCTACTCAAAATCTCGAAAAAGGAAATTTTCTGTGCTTTTTTCCTTTCCAGTTGGATAAAATAAAAGTCGGTGGCAACTCTTGCTTACCGCGACATTTTGCAAACAAAAAACACAAAATACAAACCAGTATTAAACAGTCGGTTCTGCCACCGTATCACAGAAGCCATGTCCTACAAAATAGAACAAAGATAAATCCCAATAATCCTTGAAAATGTTAGTGAGAATGAGTGTGATGTTATGATGTCTATGATGTTATGTACAAGTATGCATACACAAACAAGGCAAACAAGTCCTTAGGTTTAGGCTTGCATGGAGTCTTATAGGTAAGTATCCTCTTGAAGTTTAGTTGGCTCAAACCTGTCCTAGAAATAGTAATCAGGTTCTAAGGGATATCAATATCATTGATCTTTCTTGTCGGGCATTGTTTCAGCGTAAGCCTCTTTCATGGCGACCGAAATATCCCGAGAAGTCCGATCTCAATGAGCGTAGTATCGAGTATCAACCAACTTCAGACTGAACCAAAGTCGGCTATCTCACTACATCCTAATGGCCAAGTTGGTCAAGTAAAGATTCCAAAGTCAGTTAGTGCTTCATGACACCACACAACGGCCCTATATTCTCCTTGACAACTCAAGGGCTACCGATACCCACAAATGTGTCACACTAACGTAGTTATTTCTTAGACCATGTCAGTATACCCCACACAGTTTCCATAACGTATTGCTACTTACCTATAATGTGTCCCCAAATCCGGGTAGAGGATCAAAGCAAGCCCAAACAAAGAACCAAAATTTAAATAAAGCTAGTCAAACAATGAAAGAAATTAAAGGTGATCTAGCCCTAAGGTAACACCACTTTTAAGTTTGTCCCCAGCAGAGTCGCCAGTTATGTAATGCGGTGGGAGAACTGACTTGAGATGTTTTGTGTTTGATCGCAATTATTGCGGTTAGCAAGAGTCTCCACCGACTTTTCTTTTATCCAAAAGGAAAGGTGGAAAAGAACAGGAAAGACCTTTGAGATTATTTCTTGAGTTCGGGGGGTAGATTATGAAAAGGGAAGGTGTTAGCACCCTTTTCATCCATAGTTATCTATGGGCTCTTAGTTGCTTGCTAGATCACTTGCTTTGTTTGAAAATGTGCTTTGTGGTGGTTTTTGAAAGCATTTTGAAAATGCGCCTTCGTTTAGGCAAATTTTGTAATGGTTCTCGTTCGTAAGAACGTATACAAAGTGTTGGACTTTTGAAAATATTTTAAGTTTTGAAAGTTGTTTTTGAAAGTGTTTGGTGTTTGTTTTGAAAATGAGCAAGGATGTTTGTTTTGAAAGTGAGCAAGCAACTAGGAACAATCTACCTACTCAAAAGTCTTTTGTTCATTTCTTCCTTTCCTTTGATATGGCTATCTTACCATTGATTGGTAAGAAGCCTTATCTTTAGATGTAAAGGGACGGGCGTGGGTCATCGTATAGTCATGATAGCAATGTTGTGAGATATCTTAGCATTTCTCTTTGAGGGACTAAGATCATTTGAAAGGCAACATTCGTAGTGTCATCGAGGGACTATGATCTTGTATTTTTGATTGTTTTTTCTAAGATATCCCACATGCATAACATGACCATTTTTGTAAGGTAACAAGTGAAATTACCCTAAGAGTGCATGTGTGAATAGTGTGTTTGATTTGCATGCATTGTTTATCTTGAGTTAGGGTTATCTACTTGTTAATTTTTATCTTTTCATACAAACCCTAATTATTAGCATTTATATAAAAGCGATAAATTGCGGAAAATAAATTTACTATGGTATTACATCATTAGAGGGATGGGGTATACAAATTTACAAATGGGAATTGCAAGAAATTAAACCTAATTATCTATTACAACCATATTGAATAATGTACAAGAATTGAAAGAAAATAATATACAAGGATATAAATGGAAAAGAAATGAATTTTTGTTTGGTTTTTGAGGAAAGGGTTTTAACCTATTTATCTAAAAGAAAATTATTAATTAAGATAAATAAAATTAAACCTAAACTAATTAAGGAAAGGAATTAAATTAGAAAGCATTTTTAGGGTTTTCTTAAGAAAGGGTTTTTTAGTTTAATAAAATAACATGAAAATTAATTAATTAAAAGAAACATAAATTCTAAGTTAATTTTAAAATAAAAGAAAATAACTAAACCTAAATCTAATTATTAACTTATTAAGAAAAAGAAATTAAGTTTGTTTAAGAAAATATTTTTGTCTTTTTTATAAATAAAATAAAAATATAAGTATGTAAATAATAAATAAAAATATTTCTTTTTAGATTTTTTGATTTAATAAATAATAATAATAATAAAAATAAAAATAATAATTTAAAGAAAATAAAATAAAAATATGAAAATAAAGTCAGGAGGTGAAAAAGGAATTTAGGGTGTATGTTAGAAAAAAAACAGTTTTGTTGAAACCTGGCCCAATGGTATTTTTTGTAATAAAAAAAAACAAAAATAAAAAAAGTCGGGCTTGTGTTGTGCAGTGAAGTGGGGGTGTGGAGAAGCAAAATGGTAAGGGTCTAGCATACTAAGCCCAGGCGCTGGTTGTTTGTAACAAAAAAAGAAAGAAAATGTTGGAAAATATAGCAAAAGGCGGCGCTGGGACTCGAACCCATGACCTTGACCATAAACGTGTGTTGCCTTTATCACTGAGGTGGCTATACATCCGTTAACTTAACCAAAATAATAAATACATAATACAAAACAAGTTCCAGAAATGAACTTCATCTTCAACCTGCAACCATGGTTCTTGTAACTCACTCTTTTCTCATCCATTCACAAAAATTTCAACATCAAACTTGTTAGAAATTTCATCAGGATTATGAATATGTAAATAACTTAAGCTAATTTTCAAAGATGAGAATGAATTTCTAAAAGTACCAAATCTTGACCTAACTTTTTTCAGAGATTCAAACCTAAAATTCTCTAAGCTCAAAGAATATAAATGAAAATTATGAACATGTATAGCTTCAGGGCAATGATGTCTATATTTTATCTTCACAAATCAGAATCAAATGATGCTTGTATGAAGAGATAGAAGTTTAGAAAAAAATACCTCAAAACTGGAAATCGTGAAATGAGTTTGAGTTGCTTTCAAGGAGTTATGATGATCAGGTTAGCTTCCTCAAGTTCCCAGGAAGCTAATGCAATGCCTAGCTTGAGCTATGGATGGATGGAATGGCCTGGAGAAGTCCACTTGCAGAATCTGTTTTTTGGTTATGGAGGTTGATGAAAATGGTGTTATAGTTTCAAAACAAGGACAGGGATGGACTATATTTGAGGTATAGAAGCTTTACAAATGAATTTGAGGGAAAACGCACGAGGGAAATGAGAGATACAAGTTCAAGGTCAAAACTGTGTATCAATGGAGTTTTTTGTGCAATTTATGGATTTTGAGTGTTTGAGAGAGTTTCAGGGTCTTTCAGCTCTTGTCTTATCTTGCAAATAGTGTCTCTATTTATAAGCAAAAGGTTTTGTGACTTGAAATAATTCAGAATTTGAATTCACATGTTTAAGCTCAACATGTGATTTTCTTGACAAAACAAGTTTCTATGCCTTTGTACTTGCTATTGTAGAGTGGTTACACTTTAAACAAGCTTGCTTCTGACATTGTGGATATAGTTTACTTGAAGATAACAAGTTAGGAGCTCAAGAAGTTGACTTTGTGCATAAAGCTTGCTTTACAAGAATGGAAATGGTGACTTTCTCCCTAAAATGGAAAAATGCTTTGGACAATGTTTGAATTAATTGGACAATAGATCAATCAGCTGTGTAAATATTAAATTAAGGAGTGACAAACAAGTTTGAGGCCTTCAAAGTTAGGATTATGCAACATAGCTATGGATTTGATCAAATGTTCATCATGAAAATGACTTGAAAAACAAGTTTGAAACCCTAACTTCTTGCCTTCGATTCTCTTAGCTCAAGTATGATCTCAATGAGTTATTGGATATTTTAGAAAGCTTGTAACATTCTATACAACCTTTATGTTGGACATTTTTGAATATTCATCTTGGAACTAGGTGAAAAGTTTCCATGAAGTTGATACCAAAAATCTGCCTAACTAGGGCAAAATTTCACTAAGTGTTTTAAGTTCATGAGCATGTCTTCACAAATTCGTAACTTGAGATACAAGAATTTATAGAAAAATATCTTCCCTACAATGTTTTAGATCTAATTTATATCTACAACTTTCATGTTGGAATTTTCCCTTGAATCATCTTGCATCATGGTGGAAATTTGGCACAAAGTTATGAAAAAATATGAACTTTCTAACACTTAAAAAAAATTCCAAGTCTTAGAATTTTGACTTTTCAAAGATAATTTTGACTTTTCAATTTCTTGATGAACAAGTTTCATATTTTAACATGTCTTGATGAATTGTAATCTTTGAAACTTGATTTTGATCAAAAAGTCAAAGTTTGACTTTTCAGTGTACAGTTGACTTTTCATCAGTTGACTGAAATTCAACTATCAATCAATTGATCTTGAGAAATGTTTTAAGCCATGCCATTAGGTTAAAATTATGTATTTGAATCTTTGAGATCATGTCTTAAACAAATAAGTCATTGGTTAGGTCAAAAGTCAAAAATTGCACCTTCTTAGTCAAAACCATAATTTTGACCATTTTCCCTTTTGATGATCTGATCAAATTTCTTGAGGAATTATGATCCAAACTTGATCAATTGACATATATGAGTTCATGATATTGATATGGGTTAAAAATTATGAAGTTTGACTGTAAATTGACCATAATTGACTTTTTCCCCAATACAATTGATTTTAGGTCAATTGGTCAATTGATTGAGCAAAAATGTGATCCAAGACTTGAAACTTAACATGAGAAATATTGAGGGTCCAAAATGATTCATGAAAGTCAATTGAGGCTTAAAAATTTAAATTATCCTTGTACAAACTCAAACCCTAATTTGAGTCATCAGTGCATGAGGAGGTGTCTTAAGCTGATCAAACTTTGTGTAGACTTGAATCAATGGAGATCTTGTGAGAGATTTTTTGAGAAATGAGAGGGAATATTTTGGGATACAACATGGTGCCTTTGAGATACCTCAAAATCTTTTATATGCCTTGCCAGTTGTTGTACCCCAAAATTTGCCCTCCCTTACTCTTCAAGGTTTGTCAAGAGTCATCTTCAAATGGTTCAAGACTACTCAAGGATTGCACAGTCCAACTGCCTCCTAAGCCAGCTGAAATTAGGGTTCTGGTTATTGCAAGGAATTTGAGGTTTTCAAGGGTCCAACTAAGTCTCATAGGCCTACATACATTGCCAAGCTTCTACATGCCAAGTCTCAAGACTCACAGAGGCAAATTGCACAGTCAAAAGTCCCACTTGGTTCACAATCAACTGCAGGGGTAAAATGGTCATTTTGCAGTCAAAAGTCAAAAATTTTGGTCAACATCTTATTTTGAGCTCACAAACATCATTTGATCAAGTCTTGATCATGATTCCACAAGCATGGCTCAGAAATCATCAAAGATGCAAAAGTTTCTATTTTTGGACAGTTGAAAAGTCAACTGTAACTTGACCAGGGCATAACTTTTTCATGGTTCATCAGAAAAATCCCATCCAATTCTCATTTTGAAGGGGATGACATTTCCTACAACTCATCTTCACATTCCAAGTCCAAGAAATGCTCTCACAAAAATTTATCAATTTCTACATTATAGGTCAATTTCAAAAGTCAACAAAAAGGCATTTTAAGTCAAAGACCATAACTTGAGATTTGTAAATCTAAATGACAAGGGACCAAAGGCATTGGTTAGAGGACTTCAAGACCTTTCCAAAATGTCCAAGAACATGTTCATATGATCAAAATTGAGCAAGATATGCATTGGAGAAGTTGGGAAATTTTCATGAATTTGCAAAAGTCAACTATCCTTAAAACTTCAATTTTTGACAAAAGGGCCCACTTTCTTCCACTTGATTCAGCCTTGTCATGCCACACATGTGTCCCATGATTAATTTCAAGATCAAACATTTATTTTTCCATTTTATTTAATTTTTATTGATTTAATTCATTTTAAATCCATAATAATTCAAATAAAATCTAAAAATTAATGGAATAGCATCTTTGTGATTTGAATAGCTTTTATATGTCATATGCCAACTCACCAATTCGTGCTAAGCCTTTTTTGTGCATAAAATCCTTGATTGGAACCAAATATGGAAAGTTCTTCAATGGTGGTCAACCAAATCTCCAAACTTCAATACACCAAGATTAAGGCCCAGCTTTTGACCTAATTTTGAACTCATATACATAAGCAAGCAATACCAACAACATTCACGACCTAAGCATTGCTAAAACGGCCAAAGCAAAACTCAAAAATTGTTGGAAAAGTGGGAGATCAAGAACAGGGTTGCAGGCATTTTCAGACCAAAATAAGAACGTGACCTTCTTCCTTGCTAGCCATTGAAGCTAACACGACCCTTACCACGTCCTGAGACCACCTACAAATCGTTGTAAATCATCATAAACTCGCCTCTGAACACGAAACTTGAATTCTCTATTCTTGCATTTTTTTTCTCAAAAACGTTAGCATATTCATACTCCTTGCTTGATTTCTAACGTAACTGTAATATACAATTTCATTTTTAGGCCCTGAATCGTGATGCCCAATTCTAGGGTTCATCTTTTTGCGTTTTAGGTATTTTGTTTCCAGGTACAATTGGAACAAATCATGAGTATGGATGAACTCAGGAGACATGGACGATCATAACCATGGGCTTGGATGGAGTTTTTGAAGCCTAGGGATGGTTTTAGGAAAGAGCCTACGGAATTTCCTGCGGATAAAAATCCGCAGGTAACTGAACCAGGGATTTGGAGAAGACGACCACACGTCGTTCTCCCATTCACCCTTTTAAAACAATCGCGCGCTTTTTTTATTTTTTAGGCATATGTGTTGATTTACTAATATATTAACCACTTATTATTATTATTTCAATTGAAGCAATTGGCTCAGTGGATAAGGCGAGCAGGCATTGAACGTTGGGACCTGGGTTCGATTCCCAGGTCCCCCAAATAATTGTTTCATATTTTGTTTAACGTGATCTCATGCAGCGCTATACAAAGCATCTCACCATATGCCTCACCCAGATGCACGCCAAGTGGCCACAACCACAAATCCAGTGGTCATAAGATGATCCACACCATACGCCCAGTCAACACGTACCTGGGCAATTCCCAAAGTCATAAAGGCTTGAGAAACAAATGGGCCTCAGATTGCCAAGCACACCCCCAATGCTGGCCCAGCACCCTTGGTTTACTATTCTTTTTTTCATTTTCTTTTTCCTTTTATTTTCTTTAATAATTATTATTAATATTATTTAACTAATTCATAAATTATTTTTCACAATAAAATTCAGAAAAACCTAAAAAATATTTTTATTAATTTCAATTACTTTTTGTAAATAAATGTAAATTAATCAATTTAGTCCTTTTTATTAATTAGGTTAACTTTGACTTCTTTTTTTACAAATAAAATAAATTTAGAATTAGGGTTTCTTGACTTTTAATTTCTTTTATTTTTATTTTTATTTTCATTAAAACATAGAAAACACAAAAATACTTTTTCTTGTAAATAATTAATTAATTAGTAAATTAGGTTTAATATTTAATTTAATTGCAAAAAAGGACTAATTTCAATTCTTTTCTCAAAAAGGGTCAAAACCCTAAGGACGTCCCGATTCAATTCTTTCGCGCGCATATTTAATTTTAATTCTTATTTTGATTATATTTTTGTATCTGTTCCGGAAATGTAATAGTTAAATAGGATTTTTATCGCTTTCTTTACTTTCTCATATTTATTTTCCAAAGGGTTATGTTTTTGGCGATGTACATACCCGCGCCTTGTAATAGCGTAGATTCAATTTTCCGCAGTTTATTTCCCGCACAATTATTAAACTGTTAATTATGCATGACAAGATTTGTATGAAAAATAAAATCAATCCGTAGCTCACAAATAACATGTACAAGATAATCTTAACTGAATCCTATACACATGCACATGCCACTCTTAGGGTACGCCTCACTTGGTTGCCTCGAGGTGGTCATCAAGTATAGGGTGTTTTAGAGGTCGCCCTCCTGTCTAAAGATCCAGTTGCCTCGAAACAGTTGCCTCGAATAAAAAGGATCTAGGACATTAGGGTTACCGCTAAGGCGTCCTACTATTGCTTTGGTGACCACACATGTCCCTTAATCGAATTGACCCGAATAACTCCAACGATGGTGCTACCTACTTATCAATAGTGGGATAGTATTGTCTAAAGGAAATTTACACAGCTTAATTCCTTAGAGTAGGTAGATTTCTCCTGGGTACTTGCTCTTTCAAAAAACAAAAACAACTTTTCGCACCTACGCTTTTCACAAAGTTTTCAAACACTTCATACACCCTTGAGGACTGATACAAGAGTTACCTAGAAGTTTTTCAAAACAAACTTTTTCAAAACCCACAAACACTTGAAAAGCAAACATTTTTGAAAACATAGTGAGCAAGTACCTAAGAGCCCGTGGATAACCACAGATAGAAAGGGTGCTAACACCTTCCCTTTCTATAAATTTACCTCCCGAACCGAGAAACATCTTGAAAAGGAATTTTGAGGTGCTTTTGTCCTTTCCTTGTTGGAGAACATAAAAGACGGTGGCGACTCTTGCTTACCGCGACATTTCGCGAACCAGCTTCAAAAACAGTCAGTTCTATTTCCACCGATCACAGAACTGGCGACTCTGCTGGGGATTTAATAAGTGAGGTGTACCTTAGGATTAGACCACTCTTATGTTTTCAATTGCTTGCTTTGTTTGCTTAAATATTGTGGGCCTGTCTTGGAGTTTCATAGATCCTAACCCGGATCTGGGGGATACCTTTTAGAAGTAGCAACAAACTGTGAGGGAACTGTGCGGGGTATACCGACACGGTTGAAGTAGTTGCTACGTTAATGTGGCACTTTGGTGAGTACCGGTAACCCTTGAGTCAAGTCAAGGAGAGTACGGGGCCGCCGCGTGGTGTCGTGAAGCATCAACTGACCTTAGGAACCTTACTTGACCATCCTGGCCTCTTTAGGGGTAGTGAGATGACCGACTTTGGTGCAGTCCGAAGTTGGTAGATACTCGATACTACACTCATTGAGGGTTGTTTTCTTGGAATATTTTGATCGCCAGTTCAGTGGCTAAATAAAAACAATGAACATAGAAAACAACCCAATGATATTGAGCTCCTTAGAACCCGATTACTTTTGATAGGACGGGTTTTTGAGCCCACCAACTTCAAGAGGGTAGTACCTAGACCTCATGCTGGCCTAAACTCTAAGGGCTATCTGGTGTGACTTGTATGCCTTATCATGTTTGCATTTTGTGAATACTTGTGGTGTGCTTTTATCATAACATCATAAAGCATCATATGCGTTTACTGACCACTTCAAGGGTTCGAATCTTCATCTTTGTTCTTGTTTTGTAGGACATGAAATTATCCGCAGAAAGACAATTCAGTTCAACCTTGTAAGGATCCCTCCTCAGCTTAAGGAGCTTACATCCAGGATTCCCGAGAACTCTTCCTTCAGTGAAAGGCATGGTAGACTACTCAGTTTGGTCAACACCAACATTGAAGAGGATATGGTGAAAGTGTTGTTCCAATTCTTTGACCCTCTGCACCACTGTTTTACTTTCCCAGATTATCAATTGGTGCCTACTTTGGAAGAATTTTCTCAACTTCTGAAGGTTCCCTTTCTCAGTCAACTACCCTACAACGGTACGGAAAGGGAACCAAAACTTGAAGAGGTTGCTAAAGCATTACACCTACAACCATCTGACATCAAGGGGCATTGGGAAACCAGAAGTGGTATCAAAGGATTCTTGGCCAAGTTCTTGTTTGAGAAAGCACAAGAATGTTGGAATTCCCTTGACCTACAAGCCTTTGAAGAAGTTGTGGCACTCCTTGTCTATGGGTTGGTGTTGTTCCCGAATCCAGATCAGCTTATAGACATCAATGCTGTCAAGATTTTCATGTCCAGGAATCACATACCTACGTTGCTTGGGGACATCCTCCACTCATGTTACACTCGAACCATGAGAAAAAGAGGTGTTCTCATGTGCTGCACTCCTCTCCTGGCAAGGTGGTTTATTTCGCACCTTCCACAGTCAGTTTTGAAGAACGAGCGGGGTTTGAGATGGTCACAACGATTAATGACTCTTACACATGCTGATATACATTGGTGTTCTCGGTCCAGAGAAAATGTCACTATCATTGATCGTTGCATAGAGTTTCCTAATGTTCCTTTACTTGGAATTAAGGGGGGCATTACTTACAACACATGTATGGCTTTGAGACAGTTTGGATATGCTCGAAGGGATGGCCCTCATGACATGTTGATTCCTGACATAGTTTTTGACTTCGACAATGATGCACAAGGACTTTGCCAGAGATTCATCAGAGCTTGGAGGATGCCCAACAGGGTAGATAGTAAGACACTGGGGCACAAGAACTCCATCCCCCTTGAACCTTATCTCAAGTGGGTACGAGCCCGCTCCCAGAAGCTGGTGATGCCATATCCTCATGTTCTCCCCGTGATCAAAGAGCCAGTTTTGGAAGGAAAGGTGCCATACACCATTCAACATCCTGACATGCCAACATCTTGGGAAGAAATGCAAAAGAGCTGGATCCAACTCAAGGAAGAACAGAATTCTCTTGAAACTAGTCTACATGCCAGTAAGAAGACGGTCTTGGAGCTCACCCGCCTACTGCACGAGGAAAAGACTCTCAACACTTACATTGCTCCAAAGAGGATGCGCAGTGTCTTTTGGGATTAAGTATTTTGTAATATTTCGCCCATGAGGCATTGATGTACTGAACAAATTATCTATTAATATAACGTGTGTTCCTTTTTTGTCTACAACGAATTTGAACTTTCGAACCCTTGAATGCATTGCATAAACAGCATATCATGCATCATGTGCATAACAGGTACTCCTTCTACATGTTACTTAATTTTTTCCGCTGTTTATTTCAGCAATCATCATGTCTTCCGAGCCTACTACAGAACAAGCTATCAAGGCCCTCCAGGCCCAGAACGCCCAGTTCCAGGAGTTGGTCATGAGCTTAGCCCAGGGACAACAGGAGCTGAAGACTCTGCTTTTGAAAAAGAAGAAGAAGAGGACTGTGTTGTTCAATACCGGACGAAGTTTTGGGAATACACTGCAAAATGAGGCTGATCAGGCTACTTCCTCTGTAGGGAAAGATAGTCCCCAAGGGGGAAGGGTTCCTAGTCCCGTGGTCTCCGACGACGAGACAGATTACAATGATGAGCAGTACCCTCCTGCTGAGGACAGGTACAAACAGCTAGAGGACCGCCTAAGTGCCATAGAGATTCAACACGTGCCTGGGTTGGATTTTGGAGATCTAGGTTTATCTTCTGGGGTGGTGATCCCACACGAGTTCAAGGCGCCTGCCTTTGCGAAGTACGACGGAGCTTCCTGTCCTAAGCTGCATCTCAAATCTTATGTGAGGAAGATCCAACCGTATACTGCTGACAAGAACTTATGGATACATTTCTTCCAGGATAGTCTTTCAGGGACTCAACTCGAATGGTTCTATCAGCTGGATGGAACCAGTATTCGTAACTGGGAGGACTTGGCTACTGCTTTTTACAAGCAGTATCAGTATAATTCCGACCTCGCTCCTACGCGTACCCAACTCCAGGGTATGTCACTAGGGACGGGTGAAGGTTTTAAGGAGTACGCGCAAAAGTGGAGAGACCTGGCTGGCAGGGTGCAGCCACCGTTGACTGACCGTGAGCTTGTGGACATGTTCTTCGGGACCCTGTCTGGTCCGTTCTTCAACCATCTGATTGGTAATTCTTCTGCAGGGTTTACAGACCTCATTCTGACTAGTGAAAGGATAGAAGCTGGTATCAAGTCGGGGAAGATACAAAAGGGTGCCTCCTCGAGTACTGAAAAGAAGCCCTTCAAGAAAGAATCTAGTGCTGTGTATGGTCCCAGAAGACAAAATAAACTGGAACGCCGCCAAGCTGTCAACGCGGTGGTTATTTCTAAGCCTGCTGCTGCTCCTCAACAATATAACCAACCAAGGGGTGAGAGACCCAAAAGGCAGTACACTCGGCTCAGTATGACCCTGTCTCAGATATTGCCGCAACTACTGTCAACCAATCTGGTAACTGTCAAGGAAGCTCCGAAGGTAGTGAATACAACTTCTCCAAAGTACAATCCCAACGCCCGCTGCGCTTATCACTCTGACAGCCCGGGGCATACTACGGATGATTGTTGGGCTCTGAGGAATAAGGTTCAGGACCTTATTGATGCTAAAGAAATACAGTTCGAGGCGCCCGAAAGGCCCAATGTTGTGACTGCTCCCATGCCCCAGCATGGAGTGAATGCTATGGAAGAAGACCCGTATGTAGCCTCTGTGGATGAGATTGTTACTCCGTTGTTGACTGTCAAAAGGAACCTGTTGCTAGCCGGTTTATTTCCGGGATGTAGTAAAGGTTGCCGTCTATGTTCTGTTTCACCTGCTGGTTGTCCTTTGTTGAAGTCAGGCATCCAAAACCTGATGGATAACAAAGAGATCTTGTTCGAGAAGATTATTGTTCCTATTGTCCCTACTGAAGAAGTGTCTATTGTTACTATCTTCAACAACCCTCCTAAGGCTCCCTCAAAGAAGCCCGTCAAAATCATGTCTACTCAGAAGATTGCTCCTATCATCATCACTGTTCCGGGGCCCCTCCCCTATACATCCGACAAAGTTGTCCCGTGGCACTATGGGGCAGATGTTTATGTGCTTGGAGTAAAACAAGAGTTTGATACTAGTACCGACGTCACCAACATCACCGGGCCTGCTAAAGTCACTCGTAGTGGCAGGCTCTTCTCGCCTGATATTGCACCACCAGCTATTCAGAGACCTCTTGTCATCACACCTGTAAGTGTTCCTGCCTCCCTTCCTGACCAAGTTCCTGTTTCCACCCCTACTGCCGATTCATCTAACGCTCGGGGAAAAGGGGTTGCTACTGATGTGCCTGCCCAGACGGAGGCATCGAAGACCGTCAATGTTGAAGCTTCCAAGCAGGAGATGGAAGAGATTCTTAAAATTATCAAGAAGAGTGATTTCAATGTAGTTGAGCAGCTGGGGCACACCCCCTCTAAAATTTCTATGTTATCGCTGTTGTTGTGTTCAGAGGCCCATGCCAAGGCCCTGATTTCCTTCCTGAAGATGGTCCATGTGCCACAAGAAACGTCTGCTGATCAATTTACCGATTGTGTGGCCAACTTGACTGCTGATAATGGGTTGGGTTTCTCTGACGCCGATCTGACTACCAAAGGAAAGAACCATAACGACTCCCTGCATGTCTCCATTGAATGCAAGGGCACTACTCTTGCCCATGTGTTGGTAGACACCGGTTCTTCGTTGAACGTATTACCCAAGAAGGCCCTAGACAGGTTAGATTGTGAGGGTTTAGAGCTCAAGCCTAGTAACATTGTTGTCCGGGCCTTTGACGGGTCGAAAAGGATGGTACATGGGGAAGTTTACATTCCAATCAGGGTTAGTTCTCAAGTTTTTGATTCTAATTTCTATGTGATGGACATTCGTCCATCCTATTCTTGTTTGCTGGGTCGTCCATGGATGCACAAGGCTGGAGCTGTGACCTCCACATTACATCAGAAGCTTAAGTACCCGGTCAGAGGGAAGATCGTAACAGTTCAAGGGGAAGAAGAATATATGGTCAGCCACCTCAACTCGTTCCGGTACGTAGAGATGGATGGGGAGTTCATTGAGACCCCCTTTCAACACTTTGAAGAGGTGCCTCAGACATTGGCAGCAGCAGAGACTGTGACTGAAGAAGGCTCTCCTTTGAAGATGGCTTCTTTAAAGGATGTTCGGGCTGTGATTGAGAAGGGTGAGTGTGCAAACTAGGGCCGACTTCCTGATTTCACTCCGAAGACTGACAAGTTTGGTTTGGGTTTCACTGCAGAAGCTCAGAGGGTTGTTCGTAAAGCAAGGATTGGAAGACCTCCTGTGTTAATCACCAACCCGGGAGTAAATGCTATTGAAGACGACGTGGAGGAATCTGAATTCAACAGCTGGATCTACCCAACGACCAACGGTGGACCAAACAAATGGATTGCGAAAGACTTCATACCTATTACTTTTGTCACTCAGTAATGAACTCCTTTGTTTTAAAGTTGTAACGAACAATAATTTGAAACTTTATGGCCCAATGTCTTACCCGGGGCACCGTGGCTTCATTTGTGAGGGCTTTTGTGTGTTACTTTCATATATCATTAATAAAAGCATTGGACATTTTTTGCATTTCAAATCTTGCGCTCCTTGTCTTTCTTTATTATATATTGCAAAACAGCTATATTTACACACACTCACCTATACAGGTTCCAATCCACTCTGGATCTCACTAGTAACGACTCTGCTACTACCAGTTATGACTTCGAAAATCCGATCAACTTAGCTGAAGACGAAGGTGAAGGGGATTGTGAAGTGCCTGGTGAGCTTGCAAGACTGTTACTCCAGGAAGAGAGGGCCATTCAGCCACATGAAGAGCCAGTGGAAACGGTAAATCTGGGTACTGAGACAGACAGAAAGGAAGTCAAGATTGGTGCCAATCTAGAGCTCAGTGTGAAACAACGGTTGATTCAGATGTTGCATGACTATGTGGAAATCTTCGCCTGGTCTTACAAAGACATGCCTGGGTTGGATACCGACATTGTGGTCCATCACCTGCCTACCAAGGAAGAATGCCCTCCGGTAAAACAGAAGGTCTGTCGTATGCGTCCAGAGATGTCCGAGAAAATCAAAGCTGAGGTTATGAAACAATTTGATGCCGGGTTTCTAGCAGTGACTTCTTACCCTCAGTGGGTTGCCAACGTGGTTCCAGTGCCGAAGAAGGATGGTAAGGTCCGAATGTGTGTTGATTACAGGGATTTGAACAGGGCGAGCCCTAAGGATGATTTCCCTCTGCCTCATTTCGACGTTCTGGTTGACAACACTGCTCAACATAAGGTATTCTCCTTCATGGACGGATTCTCCGGTTATAATCAGATCAAGATGGCTCCTGAAGACATGTAGAAGACCACTTTTGTTACTCAGTGGGGCACCTTTTGCTACAAGGTCATGCCATTTGGGTTGAAAAATGTTGGGGCAACCTACCAACGTGCCATGGTTGCTCTGTTTCATGACATGATCCATCACGAGATAGAAGTATACGTCGAGGATATGATTGCAAGGTCCCAAACTGAGGAGGAACATCTTGACCATCTACAGAAGCTGTTTGATCGTCCAAAGTTGTACAAGCTGAGGTTGAACCCAAACAAGTGCACCTTTGGGGTGAGATCTGGAAAACTACTAGGTTTCGTCGTGAGCGACAAAGGTATTCAAGTGGACCCTGCCAAAGTGAAAGCCATATGAGAGATGCCAACTCCCAAGAAAGAGAAAGAAGTCAGGGGCTTTCTAGGACGACTGAACTATATTGCCCGATTCATCTCACATCTAACTGCTACCTGTGAACCAATCTTCAAGCTGCTGAAGAAAGATCAAGTAGTACGTTGGAACAATGAATGTCAGGCCGCTTTCGACAGAATCAAAGAGTATCTCCAAGAACCACCCATTCTTATGCCACCGGTTGAAGGGAGACCTCTAATCTTATACTTGACAGTACTGGACAACTCAATGGGGTGTGTGTTGGGGCAGCATGACGAGTCTGGCCGAAAAGAGCACGCTATTTATTAGCTTAGCAAAAAGTTTACCGAATGCGAGACCCGATACTCACTGCTCGAGAAAACTTGTTGCGCTTTGGTATGGGTTACTCGCCGGCTGAGACAGTATATGTTGACTCACACTACTCTGTTGATTTCAAAAATGGATCCGATCAAGTATATCTTCGAAAAGCACGCCTTGTCCGGAAGAATAGCAAGATGGCAGATGATCTTGACAGAATATGACATCCAATACACGACTCAGAAAGCAATCAAGGGAAGTGTATTGGAAGACCATTTGGCACACCAGGCAGTGGACGATTACTAGTCGATGAACTTTGAATTTCCAGACGAGAATATCATGGTAGTGACTGATTGTGAAGTACTTGGACCGGATGAAGGACCTGAGGAAGGATCCCGATGGTCTATGCACTTTAACGGAGCCTCAAACGCTTTGGGTAACAGTATTGGCGTCGTGATCATATCCCCTAAAGGCACTCATACTCCACTCACTGCCCGACTATGTTTCAACTGCACCAACAACATGGCAGAGTATGAAGCATGTATCATGGGTCTTCAAGCTGCAATTGACTTAAGGATCAAGTTTCTGAGTGTCTTCGGAGATTCCACTCTCGTGATCAATCAGATCAAAGGCGAGTGGGATACGAAACACCCAAATCTTATTCCTTACAAAGAGTATGTGTTGACGTTGATTCCCCACTTCGAGGAGATAACTTTTGAACACTTCCCAAGAGAGGAGAATCAGTTGGCGGACGCGCTAGCTACAATGTCTTCTATGTTCAAAGTCAAATGGGACAACGAGGCTCCCCGGATCATTATCTGGAAGTTGGACGAACCTGCACATTGCTGCGATCTTGAGGCTGAAGAGGTAACTGAAAAACCTTGGTATCATGAAGTGAAGAGGTACTTGGAAGTTCAAGAATACCCCGAGGGTGCATCTGTTAATGACAAGAAGTTTCTGAGAAGGTTCGCTGCAAAGTTCTTCCTCAGCAATGGCATTCTCTACAAGCGAAACCATGATTCGACCTTACTGTGTTGTGTGGATAAGACTGAAGCAGAAAGGATCATGGCAGAGCTGCATGAAGGTACCTACGGAACACATTCCAGTGGACACACTATGGCAAAGAAAATCCTTCGGGCAGGATATTTCTGGTCCACAATAGAAGTCGACTGTTATCAACATTCTCGGACGTGTCACAAATGCCAGATCTATGCTGATAAGGTGCACATTCCTCCAATTCCTCTGAACTTCTTGACAGCACCTTGGCCTTTTGCAATGTGGGGCATTGATATGATCGGCGAGATCAGACCTACGGCATCCAACAGGCATCGCTTCATCCTGGTAGCAATCGACTACTTTACAAAGTGGGTTGAAGCAGCTTCCTATGCTACAGTAACCAAGAACGTCGTGGCACGGTTCATTCGGCACAACCTGATCTGTCGATACGGTGTACCTGAGAGGATCATTACGGACAATGGTACCAATCTTAACAACAAGATGATCACTGAGCTCTGCGAGCAATTCAAGATACAACACCACAACTCTTCTCCTTACCGACCGAAGATGAATGAAGCTGTAGAAGCGGCGAATAAGAATATCAAGAAGATTGTGCAGAAGATGACAGTGACCTATAAAGATTGGCACGAGATGTTACCGTTTGCTCTTCATGGATACCGTACCTCGGCAAGGACGTCAACAGGGGCAACACCCTTTTCCTTGGTCTATGGCATGGAGGCGGTCTTGCCTATTGAAGTCCAGATACCCTCTCTCCGAATAATGAAGGATGCAGGTTTGAGCGAAGATGACTGGATCCAGACTCGACTTGATCAATTAAATCTAATCGATGAAAAGAGACTCACCTCTATTTGTCATGGTCAAACGTACCAAAAACGGATGATCAGGGCATTTAACAAGAAAGTCAGACGACAAGAGTATCAAGTCGGAGACCTGGTAATCAAGCACATCATTCTTCCTCAAAGTGATCCTAGGGGCAAATGGACCCCTACGTACGAAGGGCCATTTGTGGTTAAACATATCTTCTCATGAGGAGCTATGATTTTAACCACCATGGACGGTGACGACCTTCCTCACCCCGCCAATACAGACATAGTAAAAAGATACTACGCGTGATAAAAGACCCGCTAGGTTGACACACCTGGGCAAAAATAAGGGCTTCCCGGCGAACCAAAAGGGTTTGGGCAAAAATAAGGGATGAAATGAAAAAATCTGTACACCCGGGAAGTCGAAAACCTGAAAAGGCGGCTTGGGCAAAAATGGGTATCCCGGTGGACTGAAAACCCGAAAGGGCGGTCCAGGAAAAAATTAGGGATTAAAGCGTAATACTATGTCTCATTGGATCACCTTGCATCCAGAATTCGGCATCAACTATCAGGTTCAGACGGCACCAATCAATCAGCTTCATCTTCAACTAAGCAGCGAAATGATGAGACGCTCGAAGACATAAAGGCGATAACAGAGTTGGAACCCAGTGGGATTTTGCACATAGCTGTTTTGTTTTCTTTTCACAAAATTGTATAAACTCTATGTTGTTCGGCGGCGTTCTCTTACTAGGACGTCAGCCTCTTGTACATAAACGCCTATTTACAGGCAAATTCAAAATCAATACAAATCCATTTTTTCAGACAAATTGCCAATTATTTTTCCTTTATCTGTTTTGTTTTGCAAAGAACGTCCAATGTTCATTTTTGATATATGCATTTGACATTAATTGCTAACTCATAAATATTTGCATACGAAACAAAGGACTAATTACAGGTGACATTAGAAACAGGGGCAATAATGAGTTGTCTAAGCGATCTAGTTGCTCTGTCCACCAAGTTACTAAGGTAGGTTCGGTTGAAGAATATGACTGAGATACCTTCACTCCACGCAGAGTAAGACAAGATTCAGCAAATACTCCATCCAAGCATAGTTGGTCTCCCATCAGCCCCGAAAAGGCACAGTATCTCCAGCAAGTCAGCGATACTCTCCCCAAGCAGAGTTAGTCTACTGTCAGCCTTAAGGAAGTTGGGTATCCCCAGAAGATCTCAATATTCCCCAGCGGATTATATAGATGTTCCTAAGCAAACATCCCTGGTAGTCTTAATATAAGATTGTTCCCCGGCGGAATACAGACACCCCAGTGGAGCCACTTCCCCAGTACAGTCCAAAAGTTTCCCCAGGAGAGTTGAATCATCCTCCCAGTAGATTCAGGAAGCTTATCCCCAGTAGATTCTGGAAGCTGATCCCCAGTAGATTCTGGAAGCTTATCCCCGGTAGATTCTGGAAGCTTATCACCTGCAGAGTACATATATCTCTCCCCGACCATATTCAAAGGTTATTCCCCACCAAAGCTTATAACTGGGTTATCCTCAGCTAATTACCACGGAAAGATCGTCCTCGGCGAAGTTCTTCATATCCCCCAGCAGAGTTCATCAAAATCCCCAACATAACTTATCAATGGAATCCCCAGCGGAGTTCTCATTAAAATCTCAGCGAAGTACCTCTTCCCACAGAGTAATTCCCCACAGAGTAATATCTTCATCAAGTTTATTCCCCAACGGAGTCATCTTCTCCTCCCAGTTTATTCTTGCAATCATCATCCCCAGCGGAAACAAAGAAATCTACTCTTCAACATCAGCCCAGGATTCAACGAACTTCCCGGCATTCGTCAAGGATTTATTTTCCTAGATGAAAATACATTCATAAACATTTCACATTTCATACATCCTGCTTACATACATGATAAAGTGCATACGACACTATCTCATTTTGAACATCATGACATCATGCATTTCATACATCATGACATTGCATACAACTGATGTTTTGCCTTTTCAGGAAAAAGGTCAATCCAAAGATGATTACTATCAACTGTCGTAGTTCCAGATTCGATACCTGTATCTAGCCAGGGCATATCTGTGAGCGATTGATTGTAGATTCGATACCTGTATCTAGCCAGGGAATATTTGCATGAAGAATTCCAGATTCAGTACCTGTATCCAGCCAGGGCATATCTGTAGACGACCAAATCCAGATTCGATACCTGTATCCAGCCAGGGCATATCTGTGAGCGATTGATTGTGGATTCGATACCTGTATCTAGCCAGGGCATATCTTCATAAAGAGTTTGAAGAATTCTAGATTCGATACCTGTATCCAGCCAGGGAATATCTGTAGACGACCAATTCCAGATTCGATACCTGTATCCAGCCAGGGCATATCTGTAGACGACCAATTCCAGATTCGATACTTGTATCCAGCCAGGGCATATCTGTGAGCGATTGATTATGGATTCGATACCTGTATCTAGCCAGGGCATATCTGCATGAAGAGTTTGAAGTTCCAGATTCGATACCTGTACCTAGCCAGGGCATATTTGTGAGCAATTGATTGTAGATTTGATACCTGTATCTATCCAGGGCATATCTGCATGAAGAATTCCAGATTCGATACCTGTATCTAGCCAGGGCATATCTGCATGAAGAGTTTAGAGATTCGATACCTGTATCCAGCCAGGGCATATCTGTAGACGACCAATTCCAGATTCGATTCTTGTATCTAGCCAGGGCATATCTGTGAGCGATTGATTGTAGATTCGATACCTGTATCCAGCCAGGGCATATCTGCATGAAGAATTCCAGATTCGATACCTGTATCCAGCCAGGGCATATCTGTAGACGACCAATTCCAAATTCGATACCTGTATCCAGCCAGGGCATATCTGTAGACGACCAATTCCAGATTCGATACCTATATCCAGCCAGGGCATATCTGTGAGTGATTGATTGTGGATTCGATACCTGTATCTAGCCAGGGCATATCTGCATGAAGAGTTTGAAGTTCCAGATTCGATACTTGTACCTAGCCAGGGTGTAACACCCTCTAAAACCCCGAATAAATTTTCGCAATTATTAAAAGCATAATATCAGAGTACATGTATAATCGAGGAATGCTACAATTCTCTTTTAATAAAATAAATTCCTGTCATGCATAATTTTAGTGGTAACTCGTACATGTCTACACAGCGGAATAATTTATTTAATAAAATCAAATGTTATAATAATTTCCAAGTCATCAGGGATTAACACCTGGAAAGTCAACATTATATCATAACAAATAAAAAAAAGAAATAAACGAGTCTGACTAAAGCAGCTCGACAACCAAACGTTCCCGGAGTTACAACTATCAGAGCATGACCCGGACATACTAAAACGAAACTAAACTAGACACGATAAGCCTTCGCCAAGCACCTGAGCGAAGCTCCTCAATCTGAAATATTCAACAGTAAGGGTGAGCTTCTCAAATATACATTTGGTTATACATTCATAACAATCAATTCACGAAATCATAAGCATCACCCAATAATTAGCATATTTCATAGTTTACAAAACCTTTACAATTCATATATCCATGACACATTGTCTTTCATATTTGCAAATATTCATCAAACATCATCAACCATTTATCAAATCATACGTGCATACAGACAATCAAATATAACATTGGAAAAATCATCCATTCATGTCATATTCGAGTAATGCAACACACCCATGCATGTGGTACCACTACACCGCCCCATTAAATCGCGGGTCACGGATAACTCACCGTTCCATTATATCGCGGACACGGCTACCACCTCAACGTTCCATTAAATCGCGGACACGTATATTGGCCACCATGTTAATTCCACACAATGGGAATTAACAAATGCAACATGATATGTAAGTATGTAACACTCAGCATACTATGAACATCGATCAACATATCATGCACATCAACAATATCAAACATAACATGATATGAAATAGCATGTAACCACTCAGCATACCATTTAAACATCAATCATATCAAGTTACGGATAGCATGTAATCACTCAGCATACTATTCAAACATCAACCAATCACATCAATTATATCATATCTCATGCTCGATAACATAACTAAAAGCATGGCAATAAAAATCCAACGTCAAAACACTGGAATCAAAAATTCAGAAACTCATCACAGCAGAGCAACACGGGCACCCGTGTTGTGCAACACGGCCCGTGTTGTGCAGAACGTCCAGAAAATGCACATTTTAATTTTATCAGTACAGGGGCTCTGACACGGGTACCCGTGTTGTGCAACACGGCCCGTGTCGTGCAACCAGGAGCACACCCCTTCCAACTCAGAGGAGCAACACGGGCACCCGTGTTGTGCAACACGGCCCGTGTTGCTGAGCGCGCACAGGATTTTCCTGAACCTGCAGCAGCTCAGAAAACAGCAGTCCAAACGCGGGGAAACGTCCGCCAAAACGCGCATTTCAGCACCTAACGCATCGAGTTTGTACAATTCACAACACACCACAATATCCAAGTTACCAACAATTATTATAATAACCTTAATCGGAAACTAACCGTCCTTTTGGGGAAATCTACTGACACGGAGGTTATCCCTACAACTTCCACGGTAAATTCACGATCATGATATATACTCTCAATTCCTCATTTGGGACCTAAAACTCTTAATCGATTCATAAAAATTGGGAACCTAACCCTCTTCTAACAAGGTTCAGTCCTACAGTTATCGATCCCTAGAAACATCTAACAATTGGGAATTCCTACGATTACCCGAATCAACCGTACATAAACCCATAAACAAATATAAATCGAGTATAAACCCCCCTTACCTTATCAATTAACAGCTTTGAGTTCTTGGGCGATGTTCTTCGTTCTCCGTTCTTCAGAGCTCTCTTTTCCCAAATTCCAACTTCTGTTCTTACGTGAAAACCAAAAAATGAGAAAATGGCCTAAGTCCCAAACATAACTTTATTTCTCTGCACCCCCACTCTTTACTAACAACATCTAAGCCCAATAACATAAAAATTCTAATATTCCTTATTTCTTTTATTTTCCTCAAATACTCCAAAATAAATAATTCTTTTTATTTTATTAATTCTAATAAAATAAATTCCCAAATTTAAATAAATCAAAAATTGAAACTGGGGTGTTACAACTCTTCCCCACTAAAAGAGTTTTCGTCCTCGGAAACATACCTTAGACGAACAGCTCCGGATAAGCCTCTTTCATCTGGCTCTCCAACTCCCAAGTGATATTTCCATTTGCTGGACCTCCCCAAACAACCTTCACTAATGCTATCTCTTTACCTCTTAACTGTTTCACTTCCCGATCTTCTATCCTCATAGGCAATGCTTCTACTGTCAGGTTATCTCTTACCTGTACATCATCTATTTGGATTACATGAGATGGGTCTGGAATGTATCTCCTCAACTGAGAAACATGAAAAACATCGTGCAAATTCGCAAGTCTCGGAGGTAAAGCAATACGATAAGCAACTTCTCCAACTCTTTCCGTAATCTGAAACGGACCAATAAAACGCGGAGTCAACTTCTTAGACTTCAACGCCCGACCAATACCCGTCATCGGAGTAACTCTCATAAACACATGATCTCCAGCACTGAATTCTAAATTCTTTCTCCTCTTATCATGATAACTTTTCTGACGACTCTGAGAAGCTCTCATCTTTTCTTGAATCAATTTGATCTTTTCAGTAGTCTGCTGAACAATCTCTGGCCCAACTACCGAACTCTCTCCAGATTCATACCAACACAAAGGTGTTCTACACCGTCTACCATACAATGCCTCAAACGGAGCCATACCAATACTCGAATGGTAACTATTGTTATAAGTAAATTCAATCAATGGCAAATAGCTATCCCAAGCTCCACCCTGCTCTAAAACACAAGCACACAATAAATCTTCTAATGATTGAATCGTCCTCTCCGTCTGTCCATCAGTCTGAGGATGGTAAGCTGAACTCAATCTCAACTTAGTACCCAAAGCCTTCTGCAATCCTTCCCAAAATTTCGAAGTGAACCTCGGATCTCTATCTGACACAATACTAGAAGGAACTCCATGCAAACTCACTATTTTCTCAATATATAACTGTGCCAATCTCTCCATCGAGTAATCCATTCGCACCGGTATAAAATGAGCAGACTTAGTCAACCTATCCACAACGACCCATATCGCTTCATAATTCATAGGAGTCCTTGGCAACCCAGATACAAAATCCATAGAAATACTATCCCACTTCCATTCTGGAATAAACATTGGTTGCATAAATCCAGACGGCTTCTGATGCTCAATCTTCGATTTCTGACAGATTAGACATGCATACACAAATTCAGCTATTTCCTTTTTCATTCCCGGCCACCAAAACAATTTCTTCAAATCATGATACATTTTCGTGGCACCCGGATGAATACTCATCCCACTGCGATGTCCTTCCTCTAATATACTCTTCTTGATTTCTGCAACATCAGGAACACAAACTCTATCGCCAAATCTCATAACATCCTTTTCATCAATTCTAAACTCGCCACCTTGACCTTGGTTGATCAATGTCAATTTATCAACTAAATTAACATCAGATTTTTGCCCGATCCTGATCTCTTCTAGAATACCACTAGTAAGTTTCAACATACCCAAACGAACACACTTCGGAGTACTTTCACAAACTAAACTCAAATCCCGGAATTGCTCAATTAAATCCAATTCACGAACCATCATCATAGACATATGCAAGGACTTCCTGCTCAAAGCATCTGCAACTACATTTGCCTTACCAGGATGGTAATTCAACCCAAAATCATAATCTTTGAGAAATTCCAACCACCTTCTTTGCCTCATATTGAGCTCTTTCTGATCGAAAAGATACTTCAAACTCTTATGATCACTATACACTTCAAACCTCGAACCATACAGATAATGTCTCCACAATTTCAAGACAAACACAACTGCTGCCAATTCTAAGTCATGAGTAGGATAGTTCCTTTCATGAACCTTCAACTGTCTCGAAGCATACGCAACTACCTGTTGATTCTGCATTAAAACACCACCTAAACCCAACAGAGATGCATCACAATAGACCACAAAAGATTCCGCCGGATTCGGCAAAATCAGAATAGGAGCACTAGTCAATCTCCGCTTCAATTCTTGGAAACCTTTCTCACAATCAGAATCCCAAATAAACGCTTGTCCTTTACGAGTCAACTTCGTCAACGGCAATGCTAACTTTGAGAATCCTTCGATAAACTTTCTGTAATAACCTGCAAGACCAAGAAAACTTCTAATTTCAGAAACAGTCTTCGGCGCTTCCCACTGAGATACCGCTTCTACTTTTGTAGGATCCACTGCAATACCATTTTTAGAAATCACATGTCCAAGAAAACTAACTTCATTCAGCCAGAACTCACATTTGGACAACTTTGCATACAACTTCCTATCTTTCAACAACTCTAACACAATTCTGAGATGTTCCGCATGTTCTTCGTCATTCTTGGAATAAATCAGAATGTCATCAATAAAAACCACAACAAACTTATCCAGATACGGATGAAAAATCCTGTTCATATATTCCATGAAAACACCAGGTGCATTAGTAACTCCGAACGACATAACAGAATATTCATAATGCCCATACCTCGTTCGAAAAGCAGTCTTCTGAATATCTTCCGCTTTCACACGAATCTGATGATATCCAGACCTCAAGTCAATCTTACTGAATACACTGGCTCCAATTAGTTGATCCATCAAATCATCAATCCTCGGTAACGGATACCGATTCTTAATGGTTACCTTGTTCAATTGCCTGTAATCAACACACAGTCTCATAGAACCTTCTTTCTTCTTAACCAACAATACCGGAGCACCCCAAGGTGAAACACTTGGACGAATAAACTCCTTCTCCAGTAAATCTTCCAACTGACTCTTCAATTCAGCCAACTCAGACGCAGACATACGATATGGCGCCATCGACACCGGTCTCGTACCAGGAATTAAATCTATAGAGAATTCCACCTCTCTCTCAGGAGGTAATTCACCAACATCATCCGGAAAGACTTCTGGAAAATCACACACCACTGGCAATTCACCACTCCTGACCTTTCCCGTTGCATCTAACGAAGCAAGTAACATAAACACGTTAGCACCATCTTCCATTGCTTCTTGTACCTGCCTAGCAGTCATAGTCAAATTCTCGACACCAACTGCTTCTGGAAAAATCACCGTCTTAGCAAAACAGTTCAGATGAACCCGGTTGAATTCCAACCAGTTCATCCCAAGGATAATATCAATTTGTTCAAGCGGTAGGCACACTAAATCCATACCGAAACTTCTACCAAAAATCTCAATAGGACAATTCCTACATACAAGTGAAGTTGTCACTGAACCCGATGCAGGAGTATCAACAACCATGCTACCTTGCATACCAGATATGTCCAGTTTCAACCTCTCAGCACAATCCAAAGAAATGAAAGAATGAGTTGCACCAGTATCAATAATTGCAACTAAAGGTGTGCCATGAATAAAACACGTACCTTTAATCAATCGATCCTCTGGGGTAGTCTCAGATCCAGACAAAGCAAACACCTTTCCACTTGACTGATCCTTCCTAGGCTTAGGACACTGCGGACGAATGTGACCTTCTTCGCCACAATTGTAACAAGTAACAGACTTCCCTTTGCAATCAATAGACAAATGACCGGCCTTTCCACATTTATAGCACTTCTTCTCATCACTCTTGCAATCTCGAATGTGATGACCAGACTCACCACACTTGTAGCATCTGATAGGAGCCTTAGAATCTCCCCCACTAGGCCTTTTCCAACCGCCTGATCTCTGGTTATCTCTACCATATGGCTTGCCACGGTCCATATGTTGCTTCCCTCTTTTGTCAACAGCCCCACGAGAGTGAGACGACCGATTCTTGGTAATATCTTCTTCCAAGATTCTGCTACAATCCACCAGATCAGAAAATCTACGAATACGCTGGTACCTGATTCCCTGCTTAATCTCATCTCGGAGACCATTCTCAAATTTGATACATTTAGAGAATTCTCCAGCCTCATCATTGTTGTAGTGTGCATAATACTTTGCCAGCTCAGTGAACTTAGTAGCATACTCACTAACAGTCAGATTGCCCTGCTTAAGCTCCAAAAACTCAATTTCCTTTCTTCCCCGAACATCTTCAGGAAAGTACCTCCTCAGAAA
The DNA here is from genome assembly GCA_948472305.1 of Vicia faba. Taxonomy (NCBI): domain Eukaryota; kingdom Viridiplantae; phylum Streptophyta; class Magnoliopsida; order Fabales; family Fabaceae; genus Vicia; species Vicia faba. The sequence continues at coordinate 504,351,320 of OX451739.1, read as the reverse complement.
AGCCCTTCTGAAGTTAGCCCAAGTCAGTGCCTCTCCATCCTGAACCATTTCAGTCCTTGTGGAAACCCACCAGTCGTCGGCCTCTTCTGCCAACATATGCGTACCATATCTGACTTTCAGATCTTCAGCACAATCAATCACACGGAAAATCCTTTCGATTTCCTTCAGCCACTTCTGAGCACCTTCAGGGTCATGTGTACCTTTGAACAACGGAGGATTGTTCCTTTGGAAATTTCCCAATTGCCTATCAGCACCAATCACGCCTCCAGTTGGGTTTCCAGCAAGTACACCAGCTAACATCCCCAAAGCCTCAGCGAGTGCAGCATCATTTCGTCCGTTACCTCCAGCCATATTCCTGAGAATTAAAACATACTCCACATCAGAATACAGTATCGACAGTGTCACCTTGCACTAGTCGCATACGAAAAGGAATGACTGACTCAAAACTCTGGTCACAACGACCGACTATGCTCTGATACCACTATTGTAACACCCTCTAAAACCCCGAATAAATTTTCGCAATTATTAAAAGCATAATATCAGAGTACATGTATAATCGAGGAATGCTACAATTCTCTTTTAATAAAATAAATTCCTGTCATGCATAATTTTAGTGGTAACTCGTACATGTCTACACAGCGGAATAATTTATTTAATAAAATCAAATGTTATAATAATTTCCAAGTCATCAGGGATTAACACCTGGAAAGTCAACATTATATCATAACAAATAAAAAAAAGAAATAAACGAGTCTGACTAAAGCAGCTCGACAACCAAACGTTCCCGGAGTTACAACTATCAGAGCATGACCCGGACATACTAAAACGAAACTAAACTAGACACGATAAGCCTTCGCCAAGCACCTGAGCGAAGCTCCTCAATCTGAAATATTCAACAGTAAGGGTGAGCTTCTCAAATATACATTTGGTTATACATTCATAACAATCAATTCACGAAATCATAAGCATCACCCAATAATTAGCATATTTCATAGTTTACAAAACCTTTACAATTCATATATCCATGACACATTGTCTTTCATATTTGCAAATATTCATCAAACATCATCAACCATTTATCAAATCATACGTGCATACAGACAATCAAATATAACATTGGAAAAATCATCCATTCATGTCATATTCGAGTAATGCAACACACCCATGCATGTGGTACCACTACACCGCCCCATTAAATCGCGGGTCACGGATAACTCACCGTTCCATTATATCGCGGACACGGCTACCACCTCAACGTTCCATTAAATCGCGGACACGTATATTGGCCACCATGTTAATTCCACACAATGGGAATTAACAAATGCAACATGATATGTAAGTATGTAACACTCAGCATACTATGAACATCGATCAACATATCATGCACATCAACAATATCAAACATAACATGATATGAAATAGCATGTAACCACTCAGCATACCATTTAAACATCAATCATATCAAGTTACGGATAGCATGTAATCACTCAGCATACTATTCAAACATCAACCAATCACATCAATTATATCATATCTCATGCTCGATAACATAACTAAAAGCATGGCAATAAAAATCCAACGTCAAAACACTGGAATCAAAAATTCAGAAACTCATCACAGCAGAGCAACACGGGCACCCGTGTTGTGCAACACGGCCCGTGTTGTGCAGAACGTCCAGAAAATGCACATTTTAATTTTATCAGTACAGGGGCTCTGACACGGGTACCCGTGTTGTGCAACACGGCCCGTGTCGTGCAACCAGGAGCACACCCCTTCCAACTCAGAGGAGCAACACGGGCACCCGTGTTGTGCAACACGGCCCGTGTTGCTGAGCGCGCACAGGATTTTCCTGAACCTGCAGCAGCTCAGAAAACAGCAGTCCAAACGCGGGGAAACGTCCGCCAAAACGCGCATTTCAGCACCTAACGCATCGAGTTTGTACAATTCACAACACACCACAATATCCAAGTTACCAACAATTATTATAATAACCTTAATCGGAAACTAACCGTCCTTTTGGGGAAATCTACTGACACGGAGGTTATCCCTACAACTTCCACGGTAAATTCACGATCATGATATATACTCTCAATTCCTCATTTGGGACCTAAAACTCTTAATCGATTCATAAAAATTGGGAACCTAACCCTCTTCTAACAAGGTTCAGTCCTACAGTTATCGATCCCTAGAAACATCTAACAATTGGGAATTCCTACGATTACCCGAATCAACCGTACATAAACCCATAAACAAATATAAATCGAGTATAAACCCCCCTTACCTTATCAATTAACAGCTTTGAGTTCTTGGGCGATGTTCTTCGTTCTCCGTTCTTCAGAGCTCTCTTTTCCCAAATTCCAACTTCTGTTCTTACGTGAAAACCAAAAAATGAGAAAATGGCCTAAGTCCCAAACATAACTTTATTTCTCTGCACCCCCACTCTTTACTAACAACATCTAAGCCCAATAACATAAAAATTCTAATATTCCTTATTTCTTTTATTTTCCTCAAATACTCCAAAATAAATAATTCTTTTTATTTTATTAATTCTAATAAAATAAATTCCCAAATTTAAATAAATCAAAAATTGAAACTGGGGTGTTACACAGGGCATATCTGTGAGTAATTGATTGTAGATTCGATACCTGTATCTAGCCAGGGCATATCTGCATGAAGAATTCCATATTCGATACCTGTATCTAGCCAGGGCATATCTGCATGAAGAGTTTAGAGATTCGATACCTGTATCCAGCCAGGGCATATCTGTAGACGACCAATTCCATATTCGATTCCTGTATCTAGCCAGGGCATATCTGTGAGCGATTGATTGTAGATTCGATACCTGTATCCAGCCAGGGCATATCTGCATGAAGAATTCCAGATTCGATACCTGTATCCAGCCAGGGCATATCTGTAGACGACCAATTCCAGATTCGATACCTGTATCCAGCCAGGGCATATCTGTGAGCGATTGATTATGGATTCGATACATGTATCTATCCAGGGCATATCTGCATGAAGAGTTTGAAGTTCCAGATTCGATACCTGTACCTAGCCAGGGCATATCTGTGAGCAATTGATTGTAGATTCGATACCTGTATCTAGCCAGGGCATATCTGCATGAAGAATTCCATATTCGGTACCTGTATCTAGCCAGGGCATATCTGCATGAAGAGTTTAGAGATTCGATACCTGTATCCAGCCAGGGCATATCTGTAGACGACCAATTCCAGATTTGATTCCTGTATCTAGCCAGGGCATATCTGTGAGCGATTGATTGTAGATTCGATACCTGTATCCAGCCAGGGCATATCTGCATGAAGAATTCCAGATTCGATACCTGTATCCAGCCAGGGCATATCTGTAGACGACCAATTCCAGATTCGATACCTGTATCCAGCCAGGGCATATCTGTGAGCGATTGATTGTGGATTCGATACCTGTATCTAGCCAGGGCATATCTGCATGAAGAGTTTGAAGATCAACACCTGTAACAGGCCAGGAAATTATCTTTCTTTCTCAGGTATGCAAATTCTCGCTAAGGAATCTCTTACGCGATCGACACCCCTGGATGGCATCTTTAAGCCCATCTCCACAACTATCCATTACATATCCAGATGGCATCTATAAGCCCGTCCTCCTATCCATCCTCTCTTCAAATGGCATCTGTGAGCTCATTCCCTCCATCACATTGCTGATATCACACTATGCGAGTGCAAATTTCTAGGCACTCTAGTGTTCAATCATCTTCCACCTTCAGATCACGAAAGGCACGCAAGCCAATCTACATCCTCAGGTCTAAGAAGATTGAACAGGGGCAACTGTTGTACCCCAAAATTTTCCCTCCCTTACTCTTCAAGGTTTGTCAAGAATCATCTTCAAATGGTTCAAGACTACTCAAGGATTGCACAGTCCAACTGCCTCCTAAGCCAGCTGAAATTAGGGTTCTGGTTATTGCAAGGAATTTGAGGTTTTCAAGGGTCCAACTAAGTCTCATAGGCCTACATACATTGCCAAGCTTCTACATGCCAAGTCTCAAGACTCACAGAGGCAAATTGCACAGTCAAAAGTCCCACTTGGTTCACAATCAACTGCAGGGGTAAAATGGTCATTTTGCAGTCAAAAGTCAAAAATTTTGGTCAACATCTTATTTTGAGCTCACAAACATCATTTGATCAAGTCTTGATCATGATTCCACAAGCATGGCTCAGAAATCATCAAAGATGCAAAAGTTTCTATTTTTGGACAGTTGAAAAGTCAATTGTAACTTGACCAGGGCATAACTTTTTCATGGTTCATCAGAAAAATCCCATCCAATGCTCATTTTGAAGGGGATGACATTTCCTACAACTCATCTTCACATTCCAAGTCCAAGAAATGCTCTCACAAAAATTTATCAATTTCTACATTATAGGTCAATTTCAAAAGTCAATAAAAAGGCATTTTAAGTCAAAGACCATAACTTGAGATTGGTAAATCCAAATGACATGGGACAAAAGGAATTGGTTAGAGGACTTCAAGACCTTTCCAAAATGTCCAAGAACATGTTCATATGATCAAAATTGAGCAAGATATGCATTGGAGAAGTTGGGAAATTTTCATGAATTTGCAAAAGTGTCATGCCACACACGTGTCCCGTGATTAATTTCAAGATCAAACATTTATTTTTCCATTTTATTTAATTTTTATTGATTTAATTCATTTTAAATCCATAATAATTCAAATAAAATCTAAAAATTAATGGAATAGCATCTTTGTGATTTGAATAGCTTTTATATGTCATATGCCAACTCACCAATTCGCGCTAAGCCTTTTTTGTGCATAAAATCCTAGATTGGAACCAAATATGGAAAGTTCTTCAATGGTGGTCAACCAAATCTCCAAACTTCAATACACCAAGATTAAGGCCCAGCTTTTGACCTAATTTTGTTCTCATATACATAAGCAAGCAATACCAACAGCATTCACGACCTAAGCATTGCTAAAACGGCCAAAGCAAAACTCAAAAATTGTTGGAAAAGTGAGAGATCAAGAACAGGGTTGCAGGCATTTTCAGACCAAAATAAGAACGTGACCTTCTTCCTTGCTAGCCACTGAAGCTAACACGACCCTTACCACGTCCTGAGACCACCTACAAAGCGCTGTAAGTCATCACAAACTCGCCTCTGAACACGAAACTTGAATTCTCTATTCTTGCATTTTTTCTCAAAAACGTTAGCATATTCATACTCCTTGCTTGATTTCTAACGTAACTGTAATATCCAATTTCGTTTTTAGGCCCTGAATCGTGATGCCCGATTCTAGGGTTCATCTTTTTGCGTTTTAGGTATTTTGTTTCCAGGTACAATTGGAACAAATCATGAGTATGGATGAACTCATGAGACATGGACGATCATAACCATGGGCTTGGATGGAGTTTTTGAAGCCTAGGGATGGTTTTAGGAAAGAGCCTACGGAACTTCCTGCGGATAAAAATCCGCAGGTAACTGAACCAGGGATTTGGAGAAGATGACCACACGTCGTTCTCCCATTCGCCCTTTTAAAACAATCGCGCGCTTTTTTTTATTTTTTAGGCATATGTGTTGATTTACTAATATATTAACCACTTATTATTATTATTTCAATTGAAGCAATTGGCTCAGTGGATAAGGCGAGCAGGCATTGAACGTTGGGACCTGGGTTCGATTCCCAGGTCCCCCAAATAATTGTTTCATATTTTGTTTAACGTGATCTCATGCAGCGCTATACAAAGCATCTCACCATATGCCTCACCCAGATGCACGCCAAGTGGCCACAACCACAAATCCAGTGGTCATAAGATGATCCACACCATACGCCCACTCAACACGTACCTGGGCAATTCCCAAAGTCAGAAAGGCTTGAGAAACAAATGGGCCTCAGATTGCCAAGCACACCCCCAATGCTGGCCCAACACCCCTGGTTTACTATTCTTTTTTTCATTTTCTTTTTCCTTTTATTTTCTTTAATAATTATTATTACTATTATTTAACTAATTCATAAATTATTTTTCACAATAAAATTCAGAAAAACCTAAAAAATATTTTTATTAATTTCAATTACTTTTTGTAAATAAATGTAAATTAATCAATTTAGTCCTTTTTATTAATTAGGTTAACTTTGACTTCTTTTTTTACAAATAAAATAAATTTAGAATTAGGGTTTCTTGACTTTTAATTTCTTTTATTTTTATTTTTATTTTCATTAAAACATAAAAACCACAAAAATACTTTTTCTTGTAAATAATTAATTAATTAGTAAATTAGGTTTAATATTTAATTTAATTGCAAAAAAGGACTAATTTCAATTCTTTTCTCAAAAAGGGTCAAAACCCTAAGGACGTCCCGATTCAATTCTTTCGCGCGCATATTTAATTTTAATTCTTATTTTGATTATATTTTTGTATCTGTTCCGGAAATGTAATAGTTAAATAGGATTTTTATCGCTTTCTTTACTTTCTCATATTTATTTTCCAAAGGGTTATGTTTTTGGCGATATATATACCCGCGCCTTGTAATAGCGTAGATTCAATTTTCCGCAATTTATTTCCCGCACAATTATTAAACTGTTAATTATGCATGACAAGATTTGTATGAAAAATAAAATCAATCTGTAGCTCACAAATAACATGTACAAGATAATCTTAACTGAATCCTACACACATGCACATGCCACTCTTAGGGTACGCCTCACTTGGTTGCCTCAAGGTGGTCATCAAGTATAGGGTGTTTTAGAGGTCGCCCTCCTGTCTAAAGATCCAGTTGCCTCGAAACGGTTGCCTCGGATAAAAAGGATCTAGGACATTAGGGTTACCGCTAAGGCGTCCTACTATTGCTTTGGTGACCACACATGTCCCTTAATCGAATTGACCCGAATAACTCCAACGACGGTGCTACCTACTTATCAATAGTGGGATAGTACTGTCTAAAGGACATTTACACAGCTTAATTCCTTAGAGTAGGTAGATTTCTCCTGGGTACTTGCTCTTTCAAAAAACAAAAACAACTTTTCGCACCTACATTTTCACAAAGTTTTCAAACAAATACTTCATACACTCTTGAGGACTGATTCAAGAGTTACCTAGAAGTTTTTCAAAACAAACTTTTTCAAAACCCACAAACACTTGAAAAGCAAACATTTTTGAAAACATAGTGAGCAAGTACCTAAGAGCCCGTGGATAACCACGGACAGAAAGGGTGCTAACACCTTCCCTTTCTATAAATTTACCTCCCGAACCGAGAAACATCTCGAAAAGGAATTTTGCTGTGCTTTTGTCCTTTCCTTGTTGGAGAACATAAAAGACGGTGGCGACTCTTGCTTACCGCGACATTTCGCGAACCAGCTTCAAAAACAGTCAGTTCTATTTCCACCGATCACACCAGTGATCAATGGTAGGTGAACTCATGTATTGGCTGAGTTTGTTGACAGAGAATGATATGTCTTGTCTTGTGTGTGTCAAATATTGCAATCCTCCTATTGCTTGCCTAAACAATGTTGGATTTTGTAACTTGTCCCCCTCAATTGTGAATTGCTTCCATGTTACCATAGGGGTTTGACAAGATGAAGCATGTTCCATGTTGAATTTCTTTAACAAGTCACCTATGTATTTGGATTGCTTGAGGTACATGCCACTTGCATCTCTATGGGCCTCTATTCCCATAAAGTAGTGTAGTTCACCCATATTTTTTTAATGAAAAAACAACATTAAGTTGTTTGATAAATGAATCAAGAAACATGGTGTTGTTGCCTGTAATTATGATGTCATCAACATAGACGAGGAGAAAAATAATATGATCTTTACCTTTGAGTATGAAAAGAGAGGAATCAATTTTTGTATTTTGAAATCCCCAGCTAAGCAGTCCATTTTTGAGACTATCAAACCAAGTTCGTGGTGCCTGCTTCAATCCATAGACTGCCTTCGACAATTTACATATGTGATTTGGTTTAGTTGAATCTACAGATCTTGTTGGTTGGTGCATGAATATTGTTTCTTTAAGATAACCATTGAGGAAGGCATTGTTGATTTCTAATTGTTTGATTTTCCAATTGGAATGAACTGCAATTGAGAGGATGATCCTGAAAGTGCTTGCTTTGACCACAGGACTAAATGTCTCTTCATAGTCTAGTCCCAGTGTTTGTTGGAAACCTTTGGCAACTAGACGTGTTTTCCTTCTTTCTATAGATCCATTTGCTTTGTACTTGATCTTGAAAACCCATTTACAATCAATGATGTTTTCTTGGTTTTGGTTAGGCACTAGTGTCCAAGTATTGTTGGACATTAGAGTTTGAAATTCATTTTGCATTGCTTCTTTCCATTGGGGTCTTGTGAGAGCTTCTTTGGCATTGGTAGGTTCCATGTCATCAATACATGTCTCATTCAGTCTAATGTATGGTAATTTTGGCTTGTGAATGCCTGATTTGCTTCTGGTATGCATACGTGTGTCTGAGTCAGTGCCAGGGCTTGTTTCTGCGATGATTTGTTGAGTGATGTTTGGTGCTTCAAAGTGATCCATGACCTTATGAATTGAATTATTTACTGATGAACTATTGTTTCCATGATCTGACTCAATGTGATTGTCTTGAACATCTTCAATTTGAGTTGTTTCTTCTGCATTTTCAAGGTTGGTGTCAGCTTGAGTTGCTTCTGCAATTACTGGTGTAGAATCAATATTTTGAGCAATACCTGCAGGATGTAAAGGAAATGAAACAAAATTTTTAGTTAGTGTTTTTAAATTGAGAAATCCATCATGGAATGGAAAATGATCTTCATTAAAGATGACATGTCTTGAGGTGAAGATTCTTCCATGGGAATTGATGCATCTGTAGTCTTTGTGTGAGTTGCTATAGCCAAGAAATACACATCTGGTTGTGTGAAACTGTAACTTGTGTTGATTGTGTGGTTTGAGACAAGAATAATAGGCATAACCAAAAGGCTTCAATAATGTGTAATCTGGTTTCTTGTGGTATATGAGAGAGTAGGGACTCTCATTTTGAGTGTCTATTGAGGGTAACATGTTTATAAGATATACTGCAGTAGAGAAGGCTTCCCACCAATAATGCAAAGGCATTTGAGCTTGAGCAAGTAATGCTAGTCCAAATTCAGCAATGTGCCTATGTTTTCGCTCAACTCTGCCATTTTGTTGCGAGGTATAGGGACATGACATTCTAAATTGTATGTCTGTTTCTATAGCAAGTTTTTGTACTGGTTTGTATTCACCTCCACCATCACATTGAATTGTTTTTACCCTTTTGTTGAATTGATTTTCTACCAAGTTTTTAAACTGAATGAAAGCTTGTGCAATATTAGATTTTTGTTTCAAAGGATAAATCCATGTAAGTCTACTAAAATTATCAACAAAGTGAACATAATATTTGAACCCAGATGGTGATGTTGTTGGTGTAGGGCCCATACATCAGTGTGAACCAACTCAAGGGTTTCCTGAGCATGGGAAGAGGAAGATTTAAATGGTAACAAATGCATTTTCCATATTGACAGACTCACAAAAACTAAAGTGATCACTAGGTGATAGTTTTACATTACAGCTTTTTAAGACTTTATCTAGGACTTTATTGTTAGGATGACCAAGTCTTCTATGCCAGCTCTCTTTGAGAGATATATAAGCATGTTGATCTTTTTCAATCCCTGAGAGCTGATATAATCTCTCCTTAAGTGTCCCTCTTAGTATTGCCTTCCCTGTCAGCTTGTCCTTCACAAAACAATAATTGGCATCAAACTCAACAAGAATGTTATTGTCAACAGCTAGTTTAGACACACTCAAAAGATTTTTGGTAATGCTAGGCATATATAACACATCATGTAAATTGAGAGATTTAAGTTTGGAGGAACCTCTAGCCATAATTTTTAATTTCTCACCATTTCTAACAACTAAGGAATTCTTACCATGATGCTCAGTCAGATCTTGAATTTGTCAGTATGATGTGTCACATGGTTACTTGCACCACTGTCAAAATACCCGTCATAATCTTGCACAGAGTTTTGTGATGCCTAGAATGCATTGTGTGGTCCATGTTTGCCACCATCTGCTGGTTGGTTTGATCATTGATAGGCTTTGTCAAACCTGTAGAAGCACTGTACCGCTGTATGGCCAATTTTAGAGCAGACCTGACATGTTGGTTTTGAGTTTCTGCCACGTCCTCTTCCACCTCGCCAACTTCTAAAGTTGGAGCCTCTCCAATTGCCATTGGAGCCAAACTTGTTACCTCTCCAATTGGGGTGATCAGTTTTGTGACCCAAATTTGCTGAGAAATGGATGCTTAAATTGTTGAGACTATTTAGCTGCTCAATTCTACTTTCAAAACTTAGCAATTGGGATTGCATATCAATCCAGCTTAGAGTAGTTTGATCAAAAAGTTTTACAACTACAGGATTATACTCTGAGTTCAGACCATTTAAGGTTTGAATAATAAGATCTGAGTTAGAGATTGAATTACCTGCAAGTTTCAGTTTGTCAGAGAGGTTTTTCATTTTGATGAGATAGTCTTGCATTTTCATTTCTCCTTTCCTTAAACTATAGAATTCTGACTTTAAGTAGATGACTCGAGACCTTGTGTGTGCGCCGGCTAGGCTTTGGGCTTCTTCCCAAAGTTCCTTCGAGTTTTCACAGTGTAGAAGTTATGTTGCAAGATCTTGAGTCATAGAGTTCTTCAACCAACCAAGAAGTTGTTGATCGCATTCCTGCCAGTCTTCACAGGCCGGATTCAATTGCTTGATTGTTACTGCATTAGCATCTGTATTTGTGATGAACTCAGCAGAACACAACTTTGTCCCTAACATGTATCCATCTAGTTTGCAACTTCTATTTATAGACAACACTAACTATCGCCATAGGGGATAATTATCTCTGTCCAACTTGACAGAAACAGTTGATGGAAGGTCATTCTTGGTGTTTGAATTTGCAGCGGATGCCATGAAAAAAAAAAGAGAATGGATCGAGTACAGAAACATATATATATATATATATACAAGTGAGTCTTGGAGACCAAGATCCAAAAATCATGCTAACTATAATGTCTCACCACTAATATAGAAACTAATAATGCTAGGCTATTAATGACAGTTAATTATAATTTGATACTGTCATGACAGATCCAAAACATAAAGGATTATGTCTTTAACTATCAAAACCAGTAATCATTGTCACCACCGCTGCCAGTTGCCACCACGTGTCTAGCACCGAACTTGTTCTATTATTGCAGCTGTTTCCACCGTTATCAGAGCCTCAACCACTGCCCACAACCGTTGTCCCGGCCTCTGCCGCAGCCAATTACGATGACAGCCATTTTGGTTTCCCTGGCCTCCATCGCGGCCAATGCAGATAGCAGGAAACTCTTTATCAGACGATCCGATAAGATCATACCACCATTGGGTTTGGTTTGCAGCCATGGAGTATGGTTGGCACGTGACTTTTTCCTTTAAATCCTAGATTTTGAATATAGAGTTGCTAATACCATATTAGAGCAAATATACAACTGCTCTAATGATTTATTCCTCGCTATAAGCTGAGCTGGTTTTAACAGAGAGATTATAACTTAATTATATCCTTAAGGAAAATAATAATAGTAGAAAATATTAAAATCATAATAGCTATGACATTAGAGATAAACAGTAAATAGGCAAATATTATAATATCTATAATCTAAGGAAGCTAAACTTTCATGACACTAATAATTTCTTTGATATCTCATTTATTAAATTTTCACTTATACGTGGTAGATAAGTAAGTGTCACTAAAGATAAGAAATTGTTGGATGTGAAGGATATGAAAGAGCAAATGCAGCATGTATTGCAGCACCAATGGGAAGAACATCTTCATCAATGAAAAAATGAGAACTATGTGCAGAATATATGGATCCACACCCTAAAAAGAAAAATGAGCCGGGCACTTTTTCCAAGAAAAATGCAAAATCTTCACTCCCTGTTGAGATTTGTGCTAGTTTAATGTTCTCTTCTCCAACAATCATACATGAGGCTTGCTTGCCTAGTTGGTAGATTCTCTCATCATTTGTTGTTGGAAGAATTGTTGGATGTTCTTTACCAAAGAATTCAACTTCTGCTGAGCACCTATGCACTTCTACTTGCCCTTTGATAACCTGCACAATGAAGTCAAACAAATGAAGACGTACAAGCCCTAAAACAGACGAAAACACTGTCACATCGACATGTGTCGGGCACTGACACGTAAGAGACACTCTACATATAACTTAAATATGAAGTGTCTCTGCTACATAGGTAAAACCAAACACGACAATTACCTCTTCTATCCTTTGCCTTAGAGCATCGAAGCTCTTCTTTCCAAAAGCTCTATAAGTACCTCCAAGTGTAACAGAATCAGGAATGAGTTCATGACCAGACACTGCACGAATCATTGCAACGGAAACCACCTGCCAACAGAATCAATTGTAGGAATTTATGTATGGAAGTTTGGTTTTGAAAGTTTTTATTAAGTTGAAATCGAGTGCTCGAATAGACCTGCGAATCTAAAGGATCCACCTCTCTCGAAACAATGTTTTGCAAGCTAATCACAGATGCTGAGGCGGCCAAAACAGGATCAAAACAACGTCGCGGAATTCCTGCTAAATCCCCTTTGATCTTTGCTTTGAAGCTTCCACATCCGGCTAAAAACTCTCCCGGCCGCGACGCAACAACACCTAGGGGATACTTTGTCACTAAATGTAATCCAAAAACAGCCACTACATCTTCAAGCACATTTTCTCGGATCATATCTTTCGCACCTAAGCCTCTTTCCTCAGCTGGTTGAAATATAAGAACAACAGTTACCTGCATGTGAAGGACTAATTAGTTTCCAATGGAAGATTTCCTATAAATCTCAATTAACTTTTTCACAATTCAACTTTACCTTTAACTTGTCTTTCATTTCTTGCAGTATCTTTGCAGCACCAAGAAGCATCGCAGTATGAGCATCATGAGCACAGGCGTGCATTTTTCCATCTATTTTGCTCTTGTGATCCCAATCAACAAGTTCCTATTGGCAATTAACAAATGCAAAGAACACATATTTCAATCTAATTAACAATTACTGGAAATTAATCCTTAGAGTTTAAATCAACAGTATCAACTACTCTGTTGAATTTCCTTTCAATTTTTTCACAATCATGCACCATCTGTATCATCATGTCAAACAAAAACATACATGCAAAAATACAAATGACCATTAAGCCCTTGCATGTTTTGAATGTCACTGACAACCATGATTTCACCAAACTCACTTGTGAATGATCTATAATTAAAAACAAAGAAAATAAAGTAGTAATGTACATAACAAAACAAAACATGCCCTTAATAGAAACACAAGCAAATGGTGTTTTAGTTACCTGAATAGGCAAAGCATCCATGTCAGCTCTAAGAGCAACAAAAGGAGGAAATCCAGAACCTATTTTAGCAACAACACCTGTTTTAGCCACTGGCCATTCATAACCAACACCTAAATTATCAAGCTCACGCCTTATTAAAGAACTTGTCTTGAACTCTTCATATGCAAGTTCAGGATATTCATGAATTTCTCTTCTGATGTTCTTAATCCATTTCACTGTGCTGGGATTGTTAGCAATCTCAAGAATCTGATTTCTCAGTGAAGAAGTTTGGTTTGTGTTAAAATTGAAAGATAAACATGTGGGGTTGAAGAAGAAGAAGAAGAAGATGAGAAAGAGAACAAGTCTTACATGATGATTGTTTAGGACCATCATGTGGTGAAGTGGTACCGATTGAAAAAGTTATTTGTATATACTGTATTTGATGAGACTATCTATATGTGATGAAGGTTTTTTTTTTGTTAGACGGGTTAAATATGTTTTTTCTCTATATGTATTATTAAGGGTATTAAAAATTTTGTCACATCAGGAATCAAACACAAGTCTCTTACTTGATAGACAACACGTCTCACCATTAGACTGATTTGTTTATATTTCACTTTACAAAATAAAATATATAGAAATTCAAACTTCATCTTTCATCTTTCATCTTCTTTATCAAATTAAGAGAAATTGAATCTCTAAATTTAGAAAAATTCATCTTTAAAATTGAAAACGCTTAAAAATTAGAATTTTTTGCAACAATGCCACACTCCTAAAACAATTTTTCAACAATGTCATATTCTGAAACGAATTTTTCAGAATGTCATACACAAGAGTTCACGTTATTTTAAATGGCGTGAACGTGAGACTCAACTGACAGATGACGTGAATCATCCTATATATGACATTTTGAGAAATTTATTTCAAAATGTGGCATTGTTAAAAAATTATTTCAGAAGAAGTGTCGCATTGTTGAAAAAAATTTTAATTTTTAAGTATTTTCAATTTTAAAGATGAATTTTTTTTTTAATTTTGATCTAAAACCGCAACAACCTTCGTCTTTCACAATTCTGAACTCTAATATTTTTTATAAAAAAATTTAAAAAAAAAATTTAAAATTTTTTTTTTTATAATTATTTTTAAATCACATGTGTTATTGTTGTTAGTATTTTGAGGATCTGTGATTGAGCTCAAGAGTATGATTCATGTGTTAGGATTTGATGACAAGGTTAAATAAGTGTTTATTCAAGAAGTTGATTTGCTCTATGTCTAAAATTAACAATAATGTGATGGTAAATATATTAGAGTTTACTAACCTAGTGGTTAAGCATGTTACAAGGTTGGATGTCGTATTAATATTCCAGGGTTTAATTCCCACTGTGAACTAAAATTTTAAGATTTTCTCTATGATTAATTTTTAAATAATTATACGTTATAAAAAATTCATCAAAAAAAATAAATTTAAAATTTAATTTTTAAATCGAGATTTTTATTATTTTTATTAATATTTTTTAAAATTAAAAAAAAAATCATATTTAATTCTTCTTATTTTAAAAAAAATTAATTTTTTTTATAATATTTTAAATATTTATTAAAAAATTATTCAAAAAATAAAAAATAATTAAATAATTTTTAAAATTTTAAAAAACTAATAAGAAATTGCACAGATAAAATTTTCGTAAGAAATAAAATAAATCATTTTTTAATAGAAACTAGATATAAAATTTAACATGTTTATAGTGATGCTTAAAATATCGTACTACTTTTATACTTTTTATTATTGGTCTAAAAAAATTTGTGGTACATCAAAAAGGTGTATTATTTGTCCTTGATTTAGGAGTGTGACCAAACTATATATAGGTATACTGTTTAATGAATTTTTAAGGGGACCACAATTGTATGTGGTTCAATAGCTATGATTTGTAATTAATTATCTTTTGGTATGTGGTTCAATAGTTATATCAATGATGCACGGACGTGATAAGACTATTGATACAATACGTATTCAATATCATCACGAATTAAAAATATAAGATATAATACGTATAAAGATTAAAATTAAACATTAGTGAAATTATAGTTTAAAAAAATGGCATCTCCTTTTTCACCTAAATATAGAGTAATTGGTTTATCAAGAGATAATGAGGCAATTTCAAGAGTTTCAATATCATCAAAACTTTTCTATGCATCTCCACCGATGAATCACATATTAGTATTCCTTTCTCTTTATTTCTCACATTTCCTTTCCAAAAGCCTCAAATTTGCTTTTTTTTTTAAAGAGCGGATGGATGAATGGTTACTACAATTTCTTTCACAACAAAATGAAGAGTTATGTTATATAAGAAAATTCAAAGCAAACTTTTGAGAAAGAGGGACAACAGGAGAATCATGCATCGCCCACCAAGATTTGGGGTTTAATATCCATTTATATTCAATATAATCAAAAGAATCAAAACTAATTATTTGATTTTAATAATTAGCATATTCAATTTTAACATTTCTTCTAACTTCGATAGTTATAATTTTTTTTTATATGAAAACACTTATTCCTCTGCGTAAATATTGTGGCCCTTTGCAAATATTGTTGGGTTATAGAGAATATTCACATTGAATCAAAAGTAATATACAAGTAAAAAAGACATCACATATTTACTCAAAAATCTTAATACAATGAGTATATAGGTCATCTCATTTATAAAGTGTTCAACCTCCACTTTTCAAAGTAATATTGGACTTCCAACTCACACTTGGGTACAACAATACCCCCTTCAAGTGTGAGTCTATCCATTATGCTTTCTCTCAAGCGGGAGCTCTTTCAGTCACATACTTGTACCACTGTTGTAAGCACTTCAACGAAATACGCCGTCTAACCACCACCATGTTAGAAAGACTTTTGATAAAAGGAGTTGGTCCCTTAATTGAACAATTGGCTCTGATATCACTGTTAGGTCATGAAGAGCATTCACATTGGATCAAGAGTAATACACAAGTGAAAGAGACACCACATATTCACCCAAAACCTTATGGAAATAGGTGTATGGGTCACATCCCTTATAAATTGCTCAATTTCCACATTTTTAAACAATATGGAACTTCTAACTTACACATGTGTACAACAAATATCTCTCTTCTCTTTGTGTGGGGAAATTCTATCTGGATTCACTTGGAGTCATTCATTATTATAGTAGTTATAAATGAATCAAAAGTTAATATATAACTAATGAGCTACAAAACTATCAAAAGAAAATAACAAAAAGCCAATAAATTTTCATTGATATGATCACATTGTAGAGCAAGATATCAACACAACCAAGATGAAATGATCTTTTGATGCTACCCGCAACATGTTTGTTAAAATTCCTAAACTAGATAGGTTTTATATCGAGTAAGGGATAAGCATAATTGTTCACTTTCCAATGGTTTCAACTCAAATAAAAAGCTTGTTTTGTGTATTTTAAGGGTTTTATTGTTGCTCAGATGACAAGAATGAGAATAAGGATATTTCTTGTGGATCTATGTTCTTGCAAGTATAATGACTACAATAATCATATGGCCTATTAGGTTTCGATGATGACAATATTGTGATGTGGAGTCTTCATCAGAAGTGGTGATCAAGATATGGTGCTTGGAGATCAATATATCAAAGCTTATCTTATAGGACAACATCAAATGTCATGCATTGTTCGGTGGATTTAGTAAAGATCTCGCTCAAGAAATCTCTCGGATGATGATATATATCAAGAAGAATTATCAAGCCTTATAAAATAAAATGTGAGAATACGAGACATAACAAGAGAACTTGTAAAGGGAAGATGGTCGTTGAGAGGAAAAATTTTAAGGATGACAATAAAAAAGCGAAAAAATGGAAAGAAGTCAAAGAATGATCTTGGATACACGCACTTATAGAAGGAAGAGCATAAACCACAATCAATCAAAGATTAGAAACCATAATGCCTCTCATATGGGTTAAAAATTTTTTTTTAATATGATGCTACTACGTAATAACTCAAGTATGAATTTTTTAATATGATGATATTATGTAATAGCTTGATTTGTCAAACAAGTTTTGTAAAAAAATATGGAGTTTTGTAAAATAGGTTATGTTATTATGAATTTAATTGTGATTTTATTCAATTTGTGCTAAAGTGGTTGTGTATATGAACTTGTCAAATTTGGTTCAGGTTCTGTTTAAATTGGCTTATGTGTACATAAAACTATTAAAATATGTATCAAGTTCCGTTAAAATTGGTCTATAATGCATATTGGTTTATGTTAAAAAAACATGTTTAAACAAGTTGTGTTAAACAAATTTTGAATATGAACAAGTTAAATAGGATGTGTTATATGAACAGTTAAACATGTTTTGTTAGACAGATTTATAATGTTACTCAATTATGTTAAACAAGTTATGTATATGAACCTATTAAATTGTGTTAAACAAATATTGTTATGATTTCAAATTGGTCATGACAAATTATGGTTCAGGTTCGGTCATAATAAACATGTCTTTTTTTAAACAGGTCAAATTATATCAAATTAGTTATGCCATATCAAGCAGTTCGTGATAAATAGGTCAAATTGTTGTTTCGAACAGGTTCTGTCAAATTTGGTTTAAGGTTATGCCAAATACAGGTTTGGGTTCTGTCAAATATAGATTATGCCAAGAACATACAAGTTATACCAAAATCCACAATTGCACAAAAACTTTTTATTTGATTAACTCATTCATATTACAACAATATATTAAATTACTTTAAAACACATGTTAAAACTAATTAAAATACAAGTAACAATACAAACACCTAATAAAAACCTAGAAAATAATTCATAAATTTATTTTTCATCTTCATTCATTCTTCATTTTTCTTTGTGTCACTCATAATCTGCATAACTTCATCATTCTTGTCTATCAATGATATAATATCCTTTTTTAAGGGATATCTCATCTCACATCGTACCATTCAAAATAGTTACATATTTTATTCTTCATCAACTTCTTTCAGAATTCTCGTAAGTCCATGAAGTCATCAATGGTGACTCAAGGTCACACGAACATTTGTTCTCTCTTTTTCTCAGATCAAACTGGTTTGTGTTAGCAAAAGATAAACTTGAATCAACCATGGATAAAGGAAACACGGAAGAAGAAAGAAACAATTTAACATAACAAAACAAAGAAGATGAAATAACTGCAAAAAAAACAATTGCAAATAGAGTAGAAAATGTGAAAAGGCACAACTGAAAGAAGAGATAAAAACGACGATAAACATTCACACGTGGCTAGAGTTTAAACATAATTAATTCCTTTTGATATTTTTAATATTATTAAGTTATTACTAGTTATAAACATAATTATACAACAACTAAGTCATATCCCACTAGATGGGATCACCTACATGGATCAACTTTCACCATAATATTCTATCAAGGAGAATGATTCTATCAAAATCATTATTCTCGAGATCTTTCTTAATAAATTCTCTTATAGACTTTCTATGTCTTCCTCTTCCTAAAATTATTTGTCTTATCTTCATCTAGTCTACTCTCCTTACAACAAAATCTAAAGGTCTTCTCTATACATGGTGAAACCACCCAAGTCTATTTTCCATCATCTTCTCTACTATAGGCACTACCCCTACACTCTCTCTAATACTTGCATTTATAATTTTTTCCTTTCAAGTCTTAACACACATCCACCGAAACATCCTCATCTATGCTACACTTGCTTTATTCTCGAGTTTATTCTTAACTGCTCAACATTTTATTCAATATAAAATCATAGGTCTTACCGCTGTCTAATAATATTTTTCCTTCAGCTTGAGTGGTACCTTTCCATCACGTAACACCTGATTCCTTTCTCCATTTTAACAACCCAACTTGAATTTGATGGTTTACATCATCGTCTATTTCTCCATCATTTTGTATTACAGACCTAAGATGTTTAAGTTGTGTGATTTAAGGGATAATTAAGGTAAAAAGATAGGGGCTTAGGCTTGAACCTTGATGTAAACCAATTGTAATGGAAAAATTGTTTGTCTCTCCATCCTGTATCCCAAACACTCTTCGATACCCCTTTATACATATTTTGGATAGCTCAACTATATGCAATTCTAACCCTTTTCTTGTCTAGGGCTTTCCGAAAAATATCTCTAAGAACTCTATCATACACCTTCTCAAATTCAATAAAAATTAAGTGTAAGTCTTATTGGTCCATTCGATATTTCTCAATCACACGTCAAAATAGATAAATTGCTTTCATGGTCGACCTTACCAGAATAAAACCAAATTGATTCTCGTTGACTTGAGTCTCTTTTCTTAATCTTCGTATAGTTATCATTCCCAAAAACTTCATGGTATGCCTCAAAAGGATAATCCCCATATAATTTGCACAACTTTGTATATCTCTGTTGTTCTTATAGATTTGAACTAAAATGCTTCTTTTCCATTCACCCGACATGCATTTTAATCTCATAATCATAAAAGAGTTTGGTGAGCCACTCATTACCTATATCTCCAAGAAATTTTCAAACTTAAATAGGTATGTTATTGGGCCCAATTTCCTTACATTTACTCATTTTTTCAACTCTTCTTTACCTCTTGTTTCTGAATCTGACAATAGTAATTATAGTTTTGACCTCTTCTTTAATATCGTTTGCTAGAGTCTGGGGTAATATCATATCCTTCATTAAATAATTTGTAGAAATTTGTTTTCCACCTATCCTTTATATCTCTTTCTTGAACCAAGACTTTGCCTTCTTCATCTTTAACACACTTTACCTGATCCAAATCTTTAGTCTTTATTTCTCATCCCTTAGCAAGCATATATATAGATTTTTCTCCTTCCTTGGTTCCTAAATATTGGTATAATTTTTCAAAATCTTGGGTTCTTGCTTCAGTCATCGCCTTCTTGTTCTCATTCTTAACTTTATTGTACTTTTCTCAAGTTTCAACTTTTTACACCTAGACCACTCTTTAAAATAATCTTTTTTTACTTTAACTTTACCCTGGACATTTTCATTCCACCATCATGATTCTTTACCCCTAGGTTCAAAACCTATATATTCATCCAAAGTATTTTTAGCCACTTTTCTAATATCTTTGGCCATCTTATTCCACATATCATTTTCACTTCTTTGTGGTTGTCCAAACCTTCACTCCAATATCTTAAGCTGTAACGTTCCTTGTTTTTCACCCTTCAAATGTCACCACTTGATCAATGGTGCTACCATATGACTTCTTATCTTTTCTATCCCCTTAATTGTTACATCCATAACCAAAACTCTATGTTGGATAGTCAAGCTCTATCCCATAATAACTTTACAGTCTAAGATAATCTTCCAATCTCCCTTCCTGATAAGAAAGAAATATATTTGAGAACATGTCACCCCATTTTTATATGTGATAATATATTAATCTCCTTTCCTAATCTATAGTAAGATCCAAAGCCAAGGAAAAACTCCAAGATGGATTTACCCTTTGCATTCACCTCCCATAGGCCAAACCCATGTTCACCTCCCCTAGGACAAACTCACCTAGAAAAAGCTTCTCTCCTTGGGGTAGTCCAAAAGTATACCTTCTAAATCCTTCAAAAAAATTATATTAAGGTGTTATGATAGTCAAACCTGAGGTGTGTAAGCACTAATAACATTAAAAGTGTCTTGTTCCACTATAAATTTCAAGGTTATGATTCAATCTCTTACTCGTTTCACATCCATAATATCCTTTTTCCACTCCATGTCCATAATAATTCCCACATTATTTCTCTATCTAAATTTTCTGATGTACCAAAGTTTAAATCCTGAGTTTTCTAATTCTTTCGCTTTTTCACCCGTCCACTTAGTTTTTTGTAGGCACATAAAATTGATCTTCCTCCAAACCATAGCATCCACTATTTCCATAGATTTTCCAATAAGTGTTTATATATTCCATGATCTAAAATGAATCTCCCTCTCATTAACTAACTTATTTGTCCACACTCGTTCCCGAAAATATGGGAACCTTGCTTATTTTTCACAATATTCGGACGACGATGCACCGACCCTTGCTCTTTTGACAATGTACTCGAGTCATACATCACATTGCTTACGAGCAATGACCTAGCATTCAGATTATTTCATAGTTGACCCACGTCATAGAGATTCGATAAAATTTTACTTTAATTATCGGCTTCTTAACACAACCCTCTCATTTTATCCAGACATGAGACTAACTATGTATAGCAAAACTAACTTAGGCAAGATTAATTATAAACATAATTATAAATATTAAAAATATGACTTGTGATTAATTTTTAAAGAAGTAACAGTAACTCATCATCAATTGGATTACTATGTCATTAAAATTTGATCTCAAATTAAAAGAAGATTAAAATCTAAAAAAACAAAAAAAGTGAGACCCAAAAATTAAATTTTGAAATGAAAGATAAAAACTTTTTAAAAAAAGACCAAAGTTAAAATTAAGACTAATTTATTTTTAAAATAGTTAATTTTCTATTCCCTTTTACGTTATAGTATATATTTTAATAAAATAAAAATTACGAACATTAATAGAAATATAAAACATGTAATGTATTGCAATCCAAAGGAGACTAGTGTTTGTTTAAAACATAAAGGGATTTATAATTATATTTAGAGAAACTATTGGGAGAAAATAAAACATAGAATAGAGAAAAAAGGATAATATAAGGACATAATGTGAAAATTTTAAAATTGGAGAAAAAATCACGGTCGTTGTTAAATAACAATAAAAGAATGATACTATGTGAAAATTGTTACAACACATAATATACTTTCAACTAATCCAAGTCCCTAGTACGCCCACATCCTTCAAAACAAATATTTAACCACATCTGACAACACTCTAATACAAGAGTATAAAAAACACAGAAAGTCAAATACAAGCTTAAAGTGATTTTGATTGGTACCTCTTATAACGAATAACTTGAATCCTACATATAGCCTTGAACTTTCTCTTCTTTCACAAAACTAAGGAGTTGGGACTTCCAAGAACTTGTATCATATATAGTCTTGGACTCCATCTCCATTCACAAAATTAAGCAATGTGATACTTATTCAACACATATATTTTCAATCAACCCCAACAATCTCCACCTGATAAGTGCCAAAATATCGGTATTTTATGGCACTTATCAGTTCTTTTGTTAATATTCTTTGAATAATTCCCACTTTGTTTGTAAATATGTATACTTTGTATATAATTGGATTTTCGATTAATTTGTGTACCGCTTGATAGATTTTACTTCTCTTGTAGGTATTTATCGCATATTTGGAGCATTGAGCAATAAGGTGTCGAAGGCACGACTCCAGATAGACATTTTTGGACAAAATCAAGAAATAAAGATGCTTCGGGTCGCGCTTAGCGCGCTCTCAGCATAAAATCTGGAGCAAAGGCAGTGAGTTTGGTGCTAAGCATGGTATTTGGCTCTTAAAGCGCTTTAAGGCGGTTTGTTCAATAAGTGACAGCGTGCTTAGCGCGATTTTTATCGCTTAGCGTGATATGTGATTTTCAGTTTGTGTATAAATAGCTCAAAACATATTTTGTTAGGTTTTATCATCTCTTCTCTCCATGGAGGAGCTCTGATCCGATTTTTTGTAGCTTAGAGGTTACCTAACATTATTGGGTGGTACATCTTGTTGTAAGGTCACAGGTTGTCTCCGACCGCGTCGACACCGCAAGAAGTTTCTGCTTGTTCTCCGTCTTCCCTGTGTATCATTCCAATGGTGAGTTTTGTATGTATATCTTTACTCTTTTTTTTTGTATGTACATTTGTTGATCATGAGATTGTATAAAATCTGTTTTACGAACTAATACCGGTGTTTGTTCTTGGTTTTTTCTTTATCGCGGATGTTTGGTTTGCCATAAACATATGCTTTCCCAATCTCTTTCTTGAATGATTTTCTATTAGGTTCCAGATTCTAGAAATAGGTTTAGGCTTAATATTCATGTGGGTGTCGGTTATGAAATGCATTTGTGTTGTTTGACTTGTGCGCGAAATCTCCTTCGAGAGCAATACAGGTGATGTCTCACTTTTAGAAATAGCCTTAGTGTGAGCGATACGTGACGATGTTGACTAGTATTGTAGGTTACGTACAATTGATCGACGTGTTTATGTATCTGACGGGTAGAGTGAAATGCAATTCCAAAATAAATTCTCTTGAGTTATGAATGATTGTTTACTTGCTTTATTTACTTTTCCCGTATTTTACTTCCGCAAATCCAAATCCAAACTTAGAGAGATTGAAAATGTTGAACGATAGTTTTTCCTTCTCACTAATCCCTGTGGAGACGATAAAAGATACTTACTCAAGTTTTTTGCTTGAGAGCCGCTAACTGCAAATGTCAACACTACCTTGATTGAAAATAATACATTAACTTTCATTGCCTTCACCGAAATCATACTCCACCATAAAAAATATAATCACTTGAAACTACAGCACTCCAAGAATTTTCACATTGTCTTCACTGACATTCATAGTTTTAAAAACTATCACATTCCACTTAAAGAAGAGTATGCTTCACTTGGAGTTAAACCACTTCAAGAATATTCATACGTCGAAAACCAGGTTGAAAAATTTTCGTGCAACTTCCGTGTTGGTAGGAAGCTCTTCAACCATCAACATAATTTCACACCTTGTGTAAACTTGATTGTATTAACATATCTTTTACTTGAACTTTTCACAAGACAAAAATAATTCTTTCATCAATTTTCTCTATCCCAAACTGCACATCGAAACTTGTGACTGTAGCTGAACAACTCATTCGCAACACCATCTTCTTTTCTGATGTGGAAGATCAGATAAAATTGCAACTACAAAGTATACTAAGAACTCATATCCCCAAATCGAACAAAAAGCTCTAATATCAATTGTTGAGAAAAAACAAAACATATCATAGAGGAAAAGAGGATTACAATAACAACACAAGGACATAACGTGAAAACTCCAAGTTCGGAGAAAAACCACGGTCGTTGTCAAATGACAACAAGAGAATAATATTATGTGAACATCGTTACAACACATAATATATCATCAACTAACCCAGACTCCTCGGTACACTCACATCTTCCAAAATAAATATTTAACTACATCTCACAACACAATAATACAAGAGTATAAAAGAAATACAAATTAAAAGTATTTTTGACTGATACCTCTTGTAACAAAGAACTTGAATCTTATATATAATATTAAACTCTCTCTTCCTTTACAAAACTAAATGATGTGAGATTTCAAAAAACTTATATTTTATATATAGCATTAGACTTCATCCTTATTTACAAAACTAAACGATATAATTATCCAATATATATATTTTCAACCGACCCTAACATAAATCTCATATAAAAGTTATTTTGTCTTTTATAAATATATAATTTTTTAAGCTTATAAAAGAATTCTCAATGACAATGAAGTTTACGATTTAAATTCCAATATGTTTCACGTGTTAATTGTATCAGGACAGGAATATCATTACTATCACGTGTCTAAGAAATAGCCATACAAATATGGGTACGGTTGGATGAAATGTCTATTTGTGGGTCAAATGTCATTTTAAAATTGAATCAAATATTTATAGGTGTTTTATGACTTTTTTTTCAAACTAATGCAATCTCATTAAGATATCATATCAAATTTATTAATAACAAATATATTTATATCTTCTATTATAAATATTTTTCAAAAAAAAAAACTGATTAATAATAAAATATTTATCTTATATTTTTTATTTACATTTAACAATAATAAATGTTTGTTATGTGAGTATATATAACTCTTAAATAATAATATAAGTTGAAAATATATCTAACTTAATAATATAACTCTTAAATAATAATATACGTTGAAAAATTGTAAATGTTTTTAACAATAATATATATATATATATATATATATATATATATATATATATATATATATATATATATATATATATATATATATATATATATATATATATATATATATATATATATATATATATATATATATATATATATATATATATATATATATATATATATATATATATATATATATATATATATATATATATATATATATATATATATATATATATATATATATATATATATATATATATATATAACTGTCTCAAATAATTTGAAAAGTTTTATTTAAATTTTAAAAATATATCTCTTATAAAAATTTATTTTTAAAAAACTTATTATTTATTTGAATTATAAATATAACATAAAAGATAATCATACTTATAAATAATATAAAATAAATTATATTCTAAGAGGCAATTTATACAACATAGAGAACGTAGAATAGATGAATTTTTTTATATATATATTTTAAATAATTTGTATAGCCGTCTTAAATAATTTAATTTTTTTATTTTAATATTAAAAATATGTCTTTGATTTGATGAATAAGTGGGTGTAACACAAGAAGAAAAAAAGGGCGACCCTCACATGTCACTATTTATCATAAATTTTAGTAAATAATTGGTAGTCATCCAGATTTTTGATTACTTACAAGGTCGACTAGATTGATCATAGGACTCTTGTGTATGAATTTCTTAATTTTCTTTAACAATAAGGATTTCCTAACTTGCAATTTTAAAGTAATGCGAAAACAATTTATAAAATACAAAGGAATGTAAAATGACTTTGATTTAAAAGTGAAATGCAGGAAAATGATATTAATGTAAAGAATTGAGTATGAAATAAGAAAAGTATGGTGATTCATACCTACATATGACTCATAAACTCTTTCTCAACACACTTAGATATTTTGAGTGATTTTGAGTTTTAGTACAAATTGAACACTCAAAATTTGATCCTAAGACCCCTATTTATACTAAACTAAAATAAATAACGGTCTCCTTTTCAGGTATCGACACGTTTCCATCTGCATGCTTTTAATCTCTAATTCACTTCCACGTATCCTTCGCTAACGGATAAAGTCGAAAAAATAGTTATTAGTTTGATTTTCAAATCTTTTAGTCCCTTTGGTCAAAACGACAATCAACTTCACGACTTTATATCGAACCTTGCTTTCTAATTTGCAATAACCCATGACTATTCAATTCTTCTTTTAGGCTTTTTTCGAAAATATATATCTTTTTGACACACACCATGTTCATCGAACATACCATCAAACATACCCTTTTAAATATTTGTTTACCGATACCAAAAAATGAAATATTCAGCTAACAAATTGTCCCCCAAAAATATTGTTTCCGACTAATGGGAGAAAAAGGAATTTTTTAAAATCTTTTTTGACGTCTTATCAGTAATGCTTTTCTAACATCATAATCATCATGACCATTCTTCCAAACGTCTTCTCGAGACATTCAACTTCTTGAATAGCAATGATAACTCTCAATATCTAGGAGAACGTGGGCCACCACTTAGCCAACCGTCAGATTTCCCTTCAAATGGCCAACATGTGTCCCACGATCAGAAACAAATGTTCATTTCTGAAACTTAATAATTTTGTTCTTTTTCACTATAAAAACTTCACTTCTTCATTTTTCTTTTCTTGTCCCTTAAATATTTCACAATTTCAACATCTTCTTCTTTCTTAAACTCAGACATACCTCAAATCTAACCTCTACAACCATGGTAGCATCAAAATCAAATAACAATAAGGATGCTAGAAACTCCAAAGCAACTCTCCCTCTGGTTCATCATATTCTCGGCCTAGTTCTTACAGGAAATCAAGAATATGTTCCCGAGCCACCCCTCTTAGAGGAAAAACTCGTATATATCAATCTTAGGTACTTATTTCTACACGGAGGCGTCAAGATGGAAGGTTGAGAAATGTATTCCTTAATCTTGTCAAAAGCTTCCTGATGCTTCCACGCCCATTCGAAGCCTTCTTTCTTCAAACGTAGCAGTGGCAAAAAAGCCTGAGTTTTCCGCTTAAGTTTGAAATGAACCTCCTTAAAAAGTTGATCTATCCAAGCAAGGATTGAAACTCTTTCTTTGTAGACGAAGCTTTAGCCTTCATGAAAGCCTTGGTTTTATTCTGGTTGGTTTCAATCCCTTTCTTACGAACCATAAAGCCTAAAAGGTCCCCTACCTGCACACAAAAATCACACTTGAGAGGGTTCATTTTCAATCTGTGTGTTCTCATTCTTTCGAATGATTGTTGAAGATGGTCAATATGACTCTTTTTCGATACAAATTTGATGACTATATTATTAATATAGATCTATATAAATGATTCAATAAAATTATGGAAAATGGAATTCACTGCTCTTTGATAAGTTGCCCCAACATTCTTTAAACTAAGAGACATTACTACTCACTCATAGGTTCTTAATGCCCCAGGACATCGAAATGCCATTTTTAGCACATCTTCTTCAGTAATAAAAATTTCATTGTAACCTGAGTAACCATCGAGCATGTTAAGGTATTGGAACACTCGAGGTTTCTAGACTCGCGAGTTTACTCCGACTCGTAAAGGGCTCCTAGACTCGACTCGCAAACTCGACTCGTAAACTCATACGAGTCTATAGAAAATTAAAAATGACTCCCAAAAACCTGTAAGTGAGATATATGACACACATATATTTATAAACCTGGAAATACCTCATACATGACACTATGTATATATATATATATATATATATATATATATATATATATATATATATATATATATATATATATATATATATATATATATATATATATATATATATATATATATATATATATATATATATATATATATATATATATATATATATATATATATATATATATATATATATATATATATATATATATATATATATATATATATATATAAAACCAACTAACATAAAAAATTTAAATTTCATACTCCATAACAAACTTCTTAACAAAAAATCGATAATAGAACAAATAAAATAGCAAAGTATATAGTTAAAGACTTAAAGTATTAGTTCCTTCTTAATTGGCAGAATACTCATTTTGGTCCCTTAACTATAGGTCATGACTCACTTTGATCCCTTATAGTTTTTTCGTGCCAAATTTGTCCCTTAATTTTCAAAACAATGCAAATAAGTCCCTTATGTCCACTCTGTTAGTCAAAGTCTGTTAAAAATCTACGCGACACGTTTGACCAACTATTGTGACGGAGTTAGCGTCGGAAAAACCGACTCTAATATTAATAATAAATCAAAAAATATAATTAAAAATACTCTATTATTTTATCACATTTCTTAACTCAAAAAATTCATTTCATTAATATTAATTATTAATATTAATGTTAATAATATTAATAACTCAAAAACTTTATTTCATTAATACTAACAATAATAGAAATAATTTATTTTATTAATATTAATAATTTATCTCATTTCATAATTCAAAAAAGTTCATTTCATTAATAATATTAATAATATTAATAAAATTATTTCAATATAATATTAATATCTCTTTATTTTAAAAAGTAATTACTATTATGTTAAAATATTAATATACCCTAAATCAATATCAAGGAAAACTCCAAAAAGGCATGAATAAATATTAACTATATTCATTCTAATCACTAAATCAAAATCAATTAAAACATGTATGAACAAACCTAAAAAAATGTAAAAAGATATGAACAAAACACATAAAACACCATTTGTCCTTCTTTAAAGCATCAAAATAACAAGTTACTATCTCATTCTTTCAAATTGAAAGTTTGAACCATAGCTGAATGAACTCAAAGACTCCAACATCGTGTAGAACTGTAGTTCTGGGAAAACCTTAGGTAAAAATCGTCTCAGATCTACAATAACAAATATTTTAACAGAATCACCAGATCTGAGAAAACCTCAGGTGAAAATCGTCCCAAATCCTTGGGTAAAAATTACATCATTCTTGGAATCTCTTGAAGAATCTACCTCTTCTCCCGCCGCCGAATGGCTCTCCGCGCCTACACCACTTACTACTCCTCATCCGATTGAAGACGAAGATGAAATCAATTAAAAAAAATCAATGTAGGATGAGACGAAAACGATTGAAGACAAAAATGAATGTTGATGGATGTTGTACCCCAAAATTTTCCCTCTCATTTTATCAAGATTCTCCTCACAAGACTGCTTGAATTCAAAACCAGATTAGGGTTGGCTCAACTCAAGACATCCCCTTGCACTGTTGACCTGAAATTAGGGTTTGAGTTTGCACAGGAATTTTTGGACTTTCAATGCCTCATGTGACCTTCATACTTCATGTTGGACCTCTAAGATTGCTCATACCAAGTTTCAAGCTTTGAATCAAATTTTTGCCCAGTCAATTGGACAGTTGACCTAAAAATCAACTATATTGGAGAAAAAGTCAACCATGGCCAAATTACAGTCAAACCTCATAATTTTTGATCCACATCAACATTATAGACTCATATGAACCATTTGATCAAGTTTGGACCACAACTCCTCAAGAAATTTGATCAGATCATCAAAAGAGCAAAATGGTCATTTTTAGGGTTTTGACTGAGAAAGGGCAATCTCTGATGTTTAACCTAGCCAATGGCAAATTGGGACCAAGCTTGGTTTCAAGGACTCAATGGCATCATCTTGACCTAATCACAAGGTTCAAAATATCTCAAGTGTAGTGGATTGACAGATGAATTTTCCAGTCAACTGATCAAAAATCAATTGTACACTGAAAAGTCAAACTTTGACTTTTTGGTCAAAATCAAGTGCCAAGGGTCATTTTTCATCAAGATATGTTAAAAAATGTAACTTGTTTACCAATAAACCTAATTTTGGAAATTAGGGTTTAAAATGAAAATTTTCATAACTTAGAAATTTTCTAAGTTATGAAAATTTCTTATTTTTTCCCAACTTTGCCCAACTTTTTCACCATGATGCAATTGGATTCAAAGAAAACTTCCAACATTAATATTTTAGTCCTCCACAAAATCTACAACTTTGATTCACAAAGTTTTCCCAAAAGATACTTGGATCTCAAGTTATGATTTTGTGAACAAGGGTCTATGAAACTTTTAACTTAGTGAAAATTTGCCCTAGTTTAGGCAGGATTTTGACCTATCTTCATGGCAAATTTTCACCTAGTTCCAAGTGGAATCTCAAAATTCATTTCAAATATGGATTATAGAGCATGTTACAAGCTTTCCAAAATGTCCAAGAACTCTCCAAGATCATTTATGGTTAGGGAGAATCGAAGGAATGAAAATGGCCATTTCTCACTTTTGTCCAAGGCATTTTGCACCATGTTACAACTTACAAATCAGTTCGGATCATGCTTGTACTTGTTTTACAGATCCTAATCCTTTCCACACTCCTTAATTTAATGCAAATACATTGGACAAAGGCTTTGTTCTGAGCTTTAAAGCATTGTACAAGGAATTATTCCAAAAATGGCAAAAAGATAACAATGCTACTTTGATAAAGTTCACTTTTAGCAACTTTGTTTATCTTGAGCCAAGGACCTAACCTCTTGCTGCAAACAAAGTCCACTAATATCAGGCAAAGTTAACCAACTATGTGCAGCTAAGGAATATGCTTGTACATGCTTTGAAGCATTGTCATCTCACTTTTGCTTCAAAAGCAAGTAACTTGCAAAAGTCCACATAACTTGTGCATCTATTAAAACCAAGCCTTGTGACCATTTCAAACGACCTCAACATAATATACCAAGCCAGAAACACGAGCTCATAGCATCTCAAATACCCTTAAGCACAAAAATCACAAGTTCTTGCCCAAACAGGGCATCTGCTGCATAACCACTTCCAGAATAAATTTCCCTCATGCGTTTTTCCTTGAACCACTTCAAACACATTGCATACATCCCATCCAAGCTATCCAAGTCCCTATCCAGCAACAGTAACCTCATTTTCACACTTCACCATTTTCATTTTGAAACTTTGCAGGTTGAGTTCTACAAGGAGATTCAGGCAAGTTCAAAGCAAGCTAAGCATTGGGAAAGGTCAAGGGAACTTCAAGCAAGCTCAAAAGTCCTTCAGGCCTCATTCAAAGTTGATACATTGCCATATTCGAACTTGACTGAACAAGGTAATTTCCAACTTTCTATCTCCTTATTTAGACATCCTTAGGCTTAAGTTTGTGAAGCAAAAATATAGTCTTTAATGTCCTTGAGCTGTACATATGCATAGCTTGTATTTATATTAACTGAGCTAGGAGAATTTGGATGTTGAAGTTGCTGAAAAAACTAGGTCATAAATTAGGGGCACTGAAATTCTCCCTGGTTTCTTAGAGTTAGATCAAGTTTTTTATATGGTTAGAATCGTGATTGAAAATGCTATAACTTTCATGTTGTAAAATTTTGATTTCATGCAAGCAATATAGAGAAAAAGATTCAAGCACAAAGCCATGGCGCGCGCGCATTTAGAGGACAGGGACGAAGTGTGTTTGGGCCAGGCGCCTTGGGCCTCCTACTTTTGACACCCCCTATTCTGTTATTTGCACCCCCTTGGCCCATTTCTTTTATTTTTTCATATTTTCTTGCATATTTTACATTTATGACTTTTATTTATTTTTTCCTAAACATTAAAAATCATAAAAATATTTTCTTTATTTTTTGCATTTTTTCATATTTTTTTTCATTTATTTTTTAGCATAAAAATAAGTATTTAGGTTAACATACTTTTATTTTCTTAAATAATTTTGTAAATAATATAAAAATATTATATATTTTTATTTTTATTATTTATACACTTAAATTAATATTTTCATACAAATATTTAATTTTTTAACATTTTATATATATTATTATTATTTTTCTTAAACAAAAAGGACAAATAAATAATTAGAATATATATTTTCTATTAAGACAAAAAATTAGGGTTTCCACCCTTTCAAAAATAGTCATTTTTATTTTCTTATTTTTAGGACATAAATAAACTTATTTTCTCATACATGAAATCAATACAAAAACATTCTTTGCATATTTATATTTATTTGTACATTTAAATAATTGTCCATTTATTTATTGTATAAATTCAATATGGTTGTAATAGTTTTAGGGCTTTATTTTGAGCAACATCCCCCTATTCAAACTTGTACCCCCTTCTCATAATAATGTTGCAATAGTCTTAGATTTACTTTTACGCAATTTATCGTATTATATGCATGATAGTAAGATTAGGGTTTTGTATGCAAAGACCAAAATCAAACAAATAACATGACTAAACACAAGACAAAAATGCATGAAAAATGACAACATAATGCACACAAGTACCCCTAGGGTTTCATCCACTTTGTTGCCTTAAAATGGCCATGGTATGCATGTTAAGTATCTTGGCAAAACAAAAACAAAACAAAAAGATCATAGTCCCTCGATGATGCTATCTTGGTTGCCTAAACAAAAATGATCTAGTCCCTCAAAAAGCTTGCTAAGATACTTGGCAATATTGTTATCATGGTCATACGATGACCCACGCCCATCCCGTTTAACATCCAAAGATAGGGTTGTTTATCAAATACAATGGTAAAACAACAACATCAAAGGAATAAAAATGTGTAGGAAAGACTTTTGAGTAGGTAGGTAGATGCTCCTAGTTACTTGATCAATTTGCAAACATCCTTGCTAATTTCAAAAAACACATACACAATTTCAAAACATTTCCCAACAAACTTTCAAATATTGAAACATTTTTCAAAAGACAAACACCTTTGTATACATTCAAACAAGAATCATTATAAAGGTTGCCTAGACAAATGCCTCTTTTCAAAATACTTTCAAAACCACACACAAAAGAACAATTTCAAACAATTGGAAAAGCAAAGCAAGTGATCTAAACAAGTAACTAAGAGCCCATGGAAAACCATGGATGAAAAGGATGCTAGCACCTTCCCTTTTCATAATCTACCCCCCGAACCCAAAAACAATCTCAAAGGTCTTTCCTGTGCTTTTTTACCTTTCCTTTTGGATAAAATAAAATTCGGTGGCGACTCTTGCTAAACTGAAACATTTGCGAACACAAACGCAAAACCTCAAGTCAGTTTTCCCACCGCATCACAGAACTGGCGACTCTGCTGGGGATTTAATTAAAAGTGGGGTTACCTTAGGGTTTTAGATCACATTTACATGCTTATCTTGCTTGATTTGTTTGCTTTACACTTTAGTTCTATTGTTTGGGTTTGAATCCTCTACCCGGATTTGGGAAACATTCATAGGTAAATAGCAATACGTTGTGGAAATTGTGCGGGGTATACCGACATGGTCTAAGAAATAGCTATATTAGTGCGACATATTTATGGGTACCGGTAGCCTTTGAGTCAATCAAAGAGAATACAGGGCCACTGAGTGATATCATGAAGCACTAATGGACTTTTAGAACCTTTACTTGACCAACTTGGCCTTTTTAGGGGTAGTGAGATGACCGACTTTGGTGCAGTCCGAAGTTGGTAGATACTCGATACTACACTCATTGAGGGTTGTTTTCTTGGAATATTTCGGTCGCCGGTAAAGTGGCTAAACTGAAACAATGAACACAGAAAATAATCCAGTGATATTGAGCTCCTTAGAACCCGATTACTATTTATAGGACAGGTTGAGCCAACTAAACTTCAAGAGGGTACTTACCTATGAAACCCCATGCAAGCCTGAAACTAGGAACTTGTGTGATTTTTTTGTACATATATACTTGTGAATAACATCATGGACATCATGAAGCATCATATGCATCCACTAACCATTTCAAGGATTTGGATCTTCATCTTTGTTCCTGTTTTGTAGGTAATGGATTCACTTCGCAGGAAAACTATTCAGGTCAACCTTGTGAGAGTTCCTCCTCAACTAAAGGAGCTTGCTTATAGGATTCCAGAGTATTCTCCATTCACCGAGAGGCATGGTCTACTTCTCAACTTGGTCAACTCCAACACTGAGGAAGACATGGTGAAAGTTCTCTTCCAGTTCTTTGACCCCCTACACCACTGCTTCACATTTCCTGATTACCAGTTGTTGCCTACTTTGGAGGAATTTTCTCAACTCCTGAGGATTCCTATTCTCTACCAACTACCCTTCAACGGTACGGAAAGAGATCCAAAGCCTGAAGATGTTGCTCAAGCCCTGCACTTGCAACCATCAGATGTCACAAGTCATTGGGAAACCAGAAGTGGTGTCAAGGGTTTCTTGACAAAGTTTCTGTTTGAGAAAGCTCAAGAATGCTGGAATTCTCTAGACCTGCAAGCTTTTGAAGAGATTGTAGCCCTTCTCATCTATGGATTGGTCTTGTTCCCAAACCCTGACCAACTTATAGATGTCAATGCTGTCAAAATCTTCATGGCCCGCAACCCGGTGCCTATATTGCTTGGGGATATTCTCCACTCTTTTCACACTCGAACAATGAGGAAAAGAGGTGTTCTCATGTGCTGTACTCCTCTACTGGAAAGATGGTTTATTTCTCATCTTCCCCAATCAGTTTTGAAGAATGAGCAAGGTCTAAGGTGGTCACAACGGTTGATGACCCTTACACATTCAGATATTCATTGGTGTTCTCGATCAAAAGAGAATGTCATCATCATTGACCATTGTGGGGAATTTCCTAATGTCCCTCTACTTGGAATTAGAGGAGGCATCACCTACAACCCCTGCTTGGCTCTGAGACAGTTTGGGTATGCCCGGAGGGATGGCCCACATGAAATGCTGATTCCAAACTTGGTTTTTGACTTCGACAACAATGATCAAGGACTTAGACAAAGGTTCATCCGAGCTTGGAGGATGCCCAACATGGTAAACAGTAAGACCTTGGGACACAAGAATTCCATCCCCCTTGAGCCTTACCTCAAGTGGGTATGAACCCGCGCCCAAAGTCTTATGATGCCTTACCCCTACATTCTCCCTGTGATTAAAGAGCATGTTATGGAAGGAGAGGTTCCATACACCCTCCTACATCCTGATATGCCAACATCACTAGAAGATTTACAAAGGAGTTGGATACAACTCAAGGGAGAACGCGATACTTTTGAAGCCCAATTCTACGCCAGTGAGAAAAAGGTTTTGGAACTTACTCGTCAACTTCACGAAGAGCAGACTCTCAACACCTACATTGCACCAAAAAGGATGCACAACGTCTTTTTACCTTAGAATTTTGTATTATTTTGCCCATGGGGCATTGATGTACTAACAAATTCTATCTTATTAATATGACGTGTGTTCCTTTTTTGTTTAAAACAAATTTGAATTTCTGAATCCTTGAATGCATTACATGAATACATATCATTCATCATATGCATAAATAGGTCTTCACACCAGGTTTCCTTATCTCTCTGCTGTTTATTTCAGCAAGATGGATATTGAGCAGACGATTAAAGACTTACAAGCGCATAATTCACAGTTCCAACAGCTACTCATGACCTTGGATAAGGGTCAGGAAGAGCTCAAGACTTTGCTGGAGAAGGAAAAGGAGAAAAATAAAAAGAAGAGAGTTGGTGTGGCTACCTTGGGCAAAAGATTTGAAGGTCAAGCCAGAAGGGTCCTGAATTTCCCCTTAACATCTGATGAAGGGGTAGGAAAAGGAAAGGGAGCTACAGTGCCATCTGAGTCTGAGGAAGAAGAAGAAGAGGAGGATGAAGACTATTATGAACAACACTACCCTCCTGAAGATGACAAATACAAGAACTTGGAAGAACGTCTGGCAGCTATGGAGGTACAGAGAGTGCCTGGGCTGGATTTTGAGGAACTAGGGTTGGTTTCTGAAATTGTCATTCCCCCTAAGTTTAAGGTGCCTCTTTTTGCTAAATACGATGGGTTGTCTTGTCCCAAGATTCACCTACGATCTTATGTCAGGAAAATCCAACCACATTCTTCTGACAAAGACCCGTGGGTACATTTCTTCCAAGACAGTCTATCGGGGATGCAGCTGGATTAGTTTTACCAGTTAGAGAGGTCTGATGGGCATAATTGGGAAGATTTGGCGACCGCCTTCTACAGAAAATATCAATATAATGCGGACTTAGCACCAACCCGTACTCAATTACAGAGTATGGGCATGGTCTCAAATGAAGGTTTCAAAGAGTATGCCCAGAAATGGAGAGACTTGGAGGGACGAGTACAACCACCTTTATCTGAAAGAGAGCTCGTGGATATGTTCTTAGGGACTCTGTCAGGTCCTTTCTTTAATCACCTGATTGGAAGTTCATCTACGGGGTTCACCGAGTTGATTCTAACTGGTGAGAGAGTTGAGGTCGACATAAAAAGCGAGAAAATTCAAAAAGATGCATCTGCTTCCGCTGCCATCAAAAAGACTTTTCTAGCAAAGAAGGAAGTATCAGCTGTCTACTCCTAAAGAGGTCAAGGAAGAGTTGAGCTCCGGCCAGCGGTGGGGGCCGTAATGATTCAGAAGTCTGCAACTGATCAACCCAAAAATAATCAACCCAAAACCAACCAAACAAGGGTGGAAAGGCCTGTACGGTAATTCACCCGGATAAACATGACTCCTGCTCAAGTCTTACCTCATCTCTTGAAGTTGAACCTGGCCATGCTAAGGGAGGCCCCTAAAAACCCTAACACTTCGTCACCATACTACCATCCCAATGCCAAGTGTGCTTATCATTCAGACAACCTGGGGCACGACACCAACAATTGCTGAGCCCTCAAGAATAAGATTCAGGATTTAATAGACGCTAAAGAAGTTGAATTCGATGCCCCTGAAAATCCGAATGTGATCTCTTCTCTAATGCCAAAGCATGGTCACAATGCCCATGCTGTTGAGGAGGATCTTTTTGTTGCTACTGTTGATGATTTGATGACTCCGCTACCAATAATCAAGTTGAATTTGCTGAAGGCTGGGATTTTCCCAGGTTGTGAAGAAGATTGCTGCCTTTGTTCATCCTTACCAACCGACTGTCCATTGTTGAAGTTAGGCATCCAACGCCTAATGGATAACCAAGAAATCCTTTTTGAAAAGACTCCTGTTACACCGACTCCTGTCAATGATATTTCAATAATTACCATATTCGCCAATCTTTCCAAGGTCTCCAAAAGACCTGTTAAGATTACATCCGATTCGAAGATTGCACCTTTGAAGATAACCATGCCCGGGCCCGTCCCGTATAAGTCCGACAAATCAATACCGTGGAACTATAGTGGAGAGATCTTTTACCATGGTATTAAACAAATTGAATCGACCGAAGAGATTTCTGATGAAGAGACTTCCGACATTGGAAACATTGCCGGAACGAGCAAAATCACCCGCAGTGGAAGAATTTTCTCTCCGGAGATTGCCCCTCCAAAGGCAATCTTCGGACCCTCAGCTGCTCCTAAAGTTACTCCTGTACCGGTCAACATATCTGCGAGATGTCCAATTATTGAAGAAATTGTAACTCCTGTGGTTGTACCCTCTGTTGCTGCTGATGATAGAGGGAAAGGGATCCAAGAAGAGCCCGTCAGGACGAGGGCTCAGCCATTGGTCATCCCTGAAACCTCTCCAAAAGAAATGGAAGAAATTTTGAAAATAATCAATAAAAGCGATTATGATATTGTGGAGCAACTGGGGCAAACGCCCTCAAAGATCTCCATGTTGGCCTTGCTGCTTTGTTCAGAAGCTCATGCTAAAGCTTTGATAAGATTCTTGAAGACAGCCCATGTGCCACAAGAAACCTCCGCGGATCAGTTCCAGGAATGTGTAGCTATCCTAACAGCTGACAACGGTCTAGGATTCTCCGATGTCGATTTAACATTAAAAGGGAGGAAACATAATGACGCTCTACATGTTTTGGTGGAATGCATAGGGACTACTCTAGCACACGTACTGGTAGACACTGGTTCTTCGCTGAATGTCTTGCCGAAGAAGGCCTTGGATAGGATGGATTGTGAAGGCCTAACCCTGAAACCCAGCAACATAATTGTTAGAGCCTTTGATGGTTCTAAAAGGATGGTTCACGGGGAGGTGGACATCCCGATTAAAATGGGAACTGAAACCTTCAACTCCATATTCTATGTGATGGACATCCGTCCTTCCTATTCTTTCTTGTTGGGAAGACCCTGGATTCACCATGCTGGAGCTGTTACCTCCACTCTGCATCAAAAGCTCAAGTACCCTGTCCGGGGGGAAATTATAACTGTTCACGGCGAAGAGGAATACATGATAAGCTATCTAAATTCTTTCCGCTATGTTGAATTGGATGGCGAATTCATCGAAACCCCCTTTCAACATTTTGAAGAGGTAGCTCAGGAGATTGCGGCAACCAAGGCAGTGGCTTATGTACCCATGATTACCAAACCTCCACCTCGGATGTCGTCACTCAAAGATGCAAAGGTTATGATTAAAGAGGGAGGAAGCATAATCTGGGGGCAGCTTCCCGACTTTCCTTTTAAGATAGACAAATTCGGCTTGGGTTTCACTTTGGCTAGTCAGAAGGTTGTGCGTCGCTCCCGTGCTAGAGGGCCACCATTGAAGATCACCCATCATGGAGTCAATGCTTTGGGGGATAGTGAAAAGGAGAGCAACCTGGAAGACTGGATTTTCCCTACTGTTGACGGAGGACTGCAATTAGGAAGCAAAAGGCTTTGTTCCCATTACTTTCATAAATCAGTAATTTATCTTTCAAACATTTCTGTTGGTTTGTAATAATTCTCAAACTATTCGTACTCTTTTAACCTTGTGCCTTACCCGAGGCACATAGGTTCATTTGTAAGGGTTTGATTTTTCATCTTCATATGCCATTTTAATGAATCATGGACGTTTTTACATATAAAATTTTGTGTTCATTATCTTTCTTTTTACATTTTATTTGTTTAAAGATGGCTATCCATTACACACACCCACACTCACAAATGCAAGTACCCTTCCATTCCGGATTCCATGGGTAACAATTCTGCTATGACCTTCAGTGACTCTGAAGATCTGGTCTACCATACCGAATACGAAGGTGATGAAGATTGTGAGGTGCCGAGAGAGTTGGCTAGACTGCTACAACAGGAAGAAAGGGCTATTCTACCTCATGAAGAGCTGTTAGAGACAATCAACTTGGGTACTGAGAAAGACAGAAAAGAAATTAGAGTGGGTGCCAACCTAGAGCCAAATGTCAAAGGGCGCTTAATTCAGCTGTTGAATGAATATGTTGAGATCTTCGCCTGGTCCTATGAAGACATGCCGGGACTCGATACAGATATTATGGTTCACCGTCTCTCCACAAGAGAAGACTGTCCACCAGTTAAACAGAAAGTTTGCCGCATGAGACCCGACATGTCAGAAAAGATCAAAGCAGAAGTGATGAAGCAGTTCAATGCTGGATTTCTTGCTGTTACTTCCTATCCATAATGGGTTGCTAACATTATACCAGTGCCTAAGAAGGACGGCAAAGTCAGAATGTGCATGGATTATAGAGACTTAAACAGGGCCAACCCTAAAGATGACTTTCCACTTCCGCACATTGACATCTTGGTTGACAACACAACTCAACACAAGGTATTTTCTTTCATGGATGGATTTTCAGGTTACAACCAGATCAAAATGGCACCTGAAGACATGGAGAAAACTACTTTTGTTACACAGTGGGGTACGTTCTGCTATAAAGTGATGCCATTCAGACTGAAGAATGTCGGGGCAACCTATCAACGCGCCATGGTAGCTTTGTTTCATGATATGATACATCATGAGATAGAGGTCTACATAGATGACATGATAGCCCGTTCA
Source organism: Vicia faba (assembly GCA_948472305.1). Classification (NCBI taxonomy): domain Eukaryota; kingdom Viridiplantae; phylum Streptophyta; class Magnoliopsida; order Fabales; family Fabaceae; genus Vicia; species Vicia faba. The sequence continues at coordinate 504,311,379 of OX451739.1, read as the reverse complement.
CAAACCGAAGAAGAACACATCGACCACTTGCAAAAGCTATTTGTCAGGTTGAAAGAGTACAAGCTTAGATTGAACCCTAACAAATGCACTTTCGGAGAGAGGTCCGGTAAACTCTTGGGTTTCATTGTCAACAACAAGGGCATCGAGGTTGATCCTGCCAAAGTCAAAGCTATACAAGAAATTCCTGCTCCTCGCACTGAGAAGGAGGTCAGAGGTTTTTTGGGACGCCTAAACTACATTGCAAGGTTCATTTCTCACCTAACATCTACCTGTGAGACAATCTTCAAGCTGTTGAAGAAAGATCAGGTGGTTAAATGGAATGATGACTGTAAAGTTGCTTTCGATAAAATCAAGGAGTATTTGCTAGAACCTCTTATCTTGATGCCACCCGTCGAAGGAAGGCCGCTAATCATGTATCTGACTGTCTTAGAGAATTCAATGGGGGTGCGTACTGGGCCACTATGATGAGTCTGGCCGAAAAGAGCATGCCATTTATTACCTTAGCAAAAAGTTTACCGACTATGAGACCCGATACTCATTGCTCGAGAAAACTTGTTGCGCTTTGGTATGGGCTGCTCGCCGGCTAAGGCAGTATATGTTGACTCATACCACTTTGTTGATATCTAAGATGGATCTGATCAAGTACAACTTTGAGAAGCCTGCTTTATCTGGAAGAATAGCTAGATGGCAGATGATCCTAACGGAATACGATATACAGTACACGACCCAAAAATCTATAAAGGGGAGTGTGCTAGCCGATCATCTGGCCTGTCAAGCTATCGAAGATTACCAATCCATGAGGTTCGACTTCCCCGACGAGGATATCATGACCTTGGACAATATTGAAGATTTCAGACCATATGACAGACCTGAACAAGGATCCCGATGGACCCTGTACTTTGATGGTGCCTCTAATGCACTTGGCAACGGTATTGGCGCAGTACTCATCTCTCCAGAAGGTTGCCATACACCTTTCACCGCCAGACTTTGCTTTAACTGCACCAACAACATGGCCGAGTATGAAGCTTGTATCTTTGGTCTCAAGGCTGCAATAGACTTGGGAATCAAATATTTGGTTGTGTTTGGGGACTCAGCTTTGGTCATTAGTCAGATCAAAGGAGAGTGGGATACTAAACATCCAAACCTCATCCCTTACAAAGAACATGTCTTGACATTGTTACCATATTTCGAGCAGATTACCTTCGAGCACTTCCCGCGAGAAGAGAATCAGCTAGCAGATGCTCTAGCTACAATGTCATCCATGTTTAAACTTAACTGGGATAATGAGGCTCCCCAAATCACTATTGAAGGGATGGACGAGCCTGCGCATTATCACGAGATTAATATCGAAGAAGTAGTGGACCGACCTTGGTTTCATGAAGTCAAAAGGTATCTCGAGGCTCAAGAATATCCTGAAGGAGCTTCAGTCAACGATAAAAAGTTCTTAAGGAGATTCTCAGCTAAGTTCTTCTTGAGCAATGGTATCCTATACAAGCGCAATCATGATTGCATTCTGCTCCGTTGTATGGACAAGATTGAAGCTGAACAGATCATGGTTGAACTGCACAATGGTACCTTTGGCACTCACTCTAGCGGACATACGATGGCTAAGAAGATTCTAAGGGCAGGCTATTACTGGTCTACCATGGAAGCTGACTGCTATCAACATTCCCGAACATGCCATAAATGTCAAATCTATACGGACAAGGTACATATACCTCCAGTTCCTCTCAATGTCTTAACAGCTCCTTGGCCATTCGCTATGTGGGGAATCGACATGATTGGATAGATCAAGCCTACAACATCCAATGGACACCTCTTTATTCTGGTGGCCATTGATTACTTTACCAAATGGGTCGAAGCAGCTTCCTTCGCATCTGTCACAAAGAATGTTGTTGCCCGCTTCATCAAGCAGAACCTCATTTGCCGGTACGGTATCCCCGAAAGGATTATCACTAACAACGGTACAAACCTTAACAACACTATGATCACCGCTTTGTGCGAGCAGTTCCAGATTCAACATCATAATTCATCTCCCTATCGGCCAAAGATGAATGGTGCTGTCGAAGGTGCGAACAAAAATATCAAGAAGATCATTCAAAAGATAACAGTCACCTACAAGGACTGGCATGAGATGTTACCGTTTTCTCTCCACGGGTACCGTACCACGACGCGCACATCAATTGGGGAAACACCCTATTCTTTGGTATACGGCATGGAGGCTGTTTTACCTATCGAGGTTCAGATTCCCTCCTTGAGAATCATGAAAGATACTGGTTTGAGTGAAGACGATTGGATTCAGACCCGGCTTGATCAACTTAACTTGATTGATGAAAAGCGACTTACTGCTGTTTGCCATGGTCAGGCGTATCAAAAACGGATAATTAAGGCATTCAACAAGAAAGTCAGGCGCCAGGTATATCAAGTCGGGGATCTTGTAATCAAGCGTATCATCTTGCCACAAAGTGATCCTAGGGGCAAATGGACTCCTACTTACGAAGGACCATTTGTGATCAAGAAAATATTTTCTGGTGGGGCAATGATCTTAACCACCATGGACGGTGATGACTTGCCGCACCCTACAAACGCAGACATAGTCAAAAGATACTACGCATAAATGACCCGGCAAGTTGAAAACCCGAAAGGGCGACTTGGGCAAAAAAGGGCATCCCGGTGAATCGAAAACCCGAAAGGGCGGTTCAGGCAAAAATTAGGGATAAAAAAAAATCTGTACACCCGGCAAGTTGAAAACCCGAAAGGGCGACTTGGGAAAAAAAGGATTTCCCGGTGGATCAAAAACCCGAAAGGGCGGTCCAGGAAAAAGTTAGGGAATTAAAGCGTATGACTATGTCTCATCAGGATCACTTTAAGGACAATCTATTCACAGACAAGCTCCGGGCTTCTGATCAACTCAATCATCTTTGGACAAAGCAATGAATGGACAAGATATTCAGAGTTACGAAGGCTATAGCAGAATGGGAACCCCATGGAATTTTCACACATAGCCATCTTTCTTTGTATAAATTTTTCTCATTTTTATGACAACGTTCTCTTACTAGGACGTCTGTCTCCTGTGTATAAAATACTTACACAAAGATAATACAAAGATACTTCAAAGTGCAGAAAACTATTTGCCTTTTCTTCTTTTTTACACTTGTGTTTTATTTGAAAACGTCCAATGATTTATTAATGAGCATATGCATTTGAATATAATCACTTGTTTACAAATAAACGAAATGGGAAAGAATAATTACTGACAGGTTGAAAGTATAGGAAAATGTCTTTAGGCTATTCCAGGAGAAATCCCCTGCAGTACATCATCTAGATCCCCGGCGGAGCTAAAACCTTGAAGTACATATCCCCATCAGAGTTAAGTTTTCAAACTCCCAATCCCCAGCGGAGAAAAAACTTTGAACTACAGACCCTCAGCGGAGATGAAACCTTCTTCCCCAATAGAGTCAAATTTCCAACTATCAATCGCCAGCGGAAATCATTCAGTTTTCCCCAGATTCCCCAGCAAGTTGTCTTAAAGTCTGAGAATCAACCAGATAACAATTAACTTTTGTCTTATCCTCAAACTAGGATAATTCCCCAGTAGATTGACATACAACCCAAACTCCTGAACTTTTTCCAAACAGGAATAAGCTTTTCCCCAAACTCCTGAACTTTTTCCAAACAGGAATACGCTTTTCCCCATAGTCCTGAACTTACTCTCCAGCAGGATAGCTACTCCCCAGCAGTATAACTGTTCCCCACATAGTTTTTACTCTCCAACAGAATGAAGATTCTCATTCTTGATTCCCCAGTGAAGTTGCCAGAGTCTTCATTATTCCCCAACATGAATTTTTCAGATTTTTTAATCCCCTGCAGATCGAAGATTCTCATTTTTAACTCATCAGCATGAACTCCCCAAGGATTCAAATTCCCCAGGAGATCGAAGATTCTCATTCTTAATTCCCCGCGGAAGCCATCAGAGTCTTCCTTATTCTCCGACAGACCAAGGTTTTCCTTTATTTGATCCCCGGTAGAAATCATCAGAATTTTCCCTATTCCCTAGCCGAGTAAGGATTCCCATTATTTAACCCCCAATAGAAGTCTTCAAAGTTCTCTGGATTCCCCAAGCAGGTTTCTCAAGCAACACTTGGCATTATTTTTACAACAGAATGATCATCATCTTCCAACTCCAAAGACTTGAAGGATCCCTATATCCCCAGGAAAGTCGTGAAGGATTCTCACATCCCCATAGAAGTTGTCAAGGATTTTTAATCTCCAACAGTCACCAAGGATTTCTCATCCCCAACAGTCAAAGATTTTGAATCTTCAGTAGAGGTCAAGGGTTTATTTTCCCCAGCAGCAGTCAAAGATTTCATTATCCCCAGCTATCAAGGATTTATTTTCCTCGGCAATACAGCAGATCAACTTACATGCACATACATTACACTCATATATCATAAACATTGATAAAACACATATATTGCATCATACATTTCATGCAACATAACTTTGTGTTTCAGCTAACATTTTACCCTTTTCAGGATAAGATTAACAAGCTACCAATATACAATCATGATACAGCTCAGAGATGCTCCAGACACGGATGCTATTCTATTGCTTATTCATATTCAAAGCTTAGATACAACTTAGAGATGCTCCAGACACGAATGCTATTCTATTGCTTATTCAGATACAACTTAGAGATGCTTCAGACACGAATGTTATTCTATTGCTTATTCAGATTCAAAGCTCAGATACAGCTTAGAGATGCTCCAGACACAGATGCTATTCTATTTCTTATTCAGATTCAAAGCTCAGACACAACTCAGAGATGCTCCAGACACAGATGCTATTCTATTTCTTATTCAAATACAAAGTTCAGATATGTTCCAGACACAGATACCATTCTGATACTTATTCTTCTGACTTACAACATAAAATTCAACAAACATCCTTGGATAGAATCTTTAAGCCCATCTCTAATAAGATTCTATCACATCTCCAAATGGCATCTTTAATCCCATTCCTACAACTACATTTTTGACGAGTGCAAATTTACGGGCACTCTAGTGTCCAATCATCTTTTACCTTCGAGTCACGAACGACAAAACTCGCCAATCTAACTCTTCAGATTCAAGAAGATTGAATAGGGGAAGCTGTTGTACCCCAAAATTTTCCCTCTCATTTTATCAAGATTCTCCTCATAAGACTGCTTGAATTCAAAACCAAATTAGGGTTGGCTCAGCTCAAGACATCTCCTTGCATTGTTGACCTGAAATTAGGGTTTGAGTTTGCACAAGTATTTTTGGACTTTCAATGCCTCATGTCACCTTCATACTTCATGTTGGACCTCTAAGATTGCTCATACCATGTTTCAAGCTTTGAATCAAATTTTTGCCCAGTCAATTGGACAATTGACCTAAAAATCAACTATATTGGGGAAAAAGTCAACCAAGGCCAATTTACAGTCAAACCTCATAATTTTTGATCCACATCAACATTATAGACTCATATGAACCATTTGATCAAGTTTGGACCACAACTCCTCAAGAAATTTGATCAGATCATCAAAAGGGCAAAATGGTCATTTTTAGGGTTTTGACTGAGAAAGGGCAATCTCTGATTTTTAACCTAGCCAATGGAAAATTGGGACCAATATTGGTTTCAAAGAATCAATGGCATCATCTTGACCTAATCACAAGGTTCAAAAGATCTCAAATGCAGTGGATTGACAGATGAATTTTCCAGTCAATTAATCAAAAATCAACTGTACAGTGAAAAGTCAAACTTTGACTTTTTGGTCAAAATCAAGTGCCAAGGGTCATTTTTCATCAAGATATGTAAAAACATGTAACTTGTTCACCAAGAAACCTAATTTTGGAAATTAGGGTTTAAAATGAAAATTTTCATAACTTAGAAATTTTCTAAGTTATGAAAATTTCTTATTTTTTCCCAACTTTGCCCAACTTTTTCACCATGATGCAATTGGATTCAAAGAAAACTTCCAACATGAAAGTTGTAGTCCTCCACAAAAATCTACAACTTTTATTCACAAAGTTTTTCCAAAAGATGCTTGGATCTCAGGTTATGATTTTGTGAACAAGGGTTCATGAAACTTTTAACTTAGTGAAATTTTGCCCTAGTTTAGGCAGGATTTTCACCTATCTTCATGGGAATTTTTCACCTAGTTCCAAGTGTAATATCAAAATGCATTTCAAATATGGATTGTATAGCATTTTACAAGATTTCCAAAATGTCCAAGAACTCTCCAAGATCATTTATGGTTAGGGAGAATCGAAGGAATGAAAATGGCCATTTCTCACTTTTGTCCAAGGCATTTTGCACCATGTTACAACTTACAAATCAGTTTGGATCATGCTTGTACTTGTTTTACAGGTCCTAATACTTTCCACACTCCTTAATTTAATGCAAATACATTGGAAAAAGGCTTTGTTCTGAGCTTTAGAGCACTGTACAAGGAATTATTCTAAAAATGGCAAAAAGATAACAATGCTACTTTGATAAAGTTCACTTTTAGCAGCTTTGTTTATCTTGAGCCAAGGACCTAACCTCTTGCTGCAAACAAAGTCCACTAATATCAAGCAAAGTTCACCAACTATGTGCAGCTAAGGAACAGGCCTGTACAGGCTTTGAAGCATTGTCATCTCACTTTTGCTTCAAAAGCAAGTAACTTGCAAAAGTCCACATAACTTGTGCATCTGTTAAAACCAAGCCTTGTGACCATTTCAAACGACCTCAACATAATATATCAAGCCAGAAACACGAGCTCATAGCATCTCAAATAACCTTAAGCACAAAAATCACAAGTTCTTGCCCAAACAGGGCATCTGCTGCATAACCACTTCCAGAACAAATTTCCCTCGTGCGTTTTGCCTTGAACCACTTAAAACACATTGCATACATCCCATCCAAGCTATCCAAGTCCCTGTCCAACAACTGTAACCTCATTTTCACATTTCACCATTTTCATTTTGAAGCTTTGCAGGTTGAGTTCTACAAGGAGATTCAAGCAAGTTCAAAGCAAGCTAAGCATTGGGAAAGGTCAAGGGAACTTCAAGCAAGCTCAAAAGTCCTTCAGGCCTCATTCAAAGTTGCTACATTTCCATATTCGAACTTGACTGAACAAGGTAATTTCCAACTTTCTATCTCCTTATTTAGACATCCTTAGGCTTAGGTTTGTGAAGCAAAAATGTAGTCTTTAATGTCCTTGAGCTGTACATATGCATAGCTTGTATTTATATTAACTGAGCTAGGAGAATTTGGATGTTGAAGTTGCTGAAAAAACTAGGTCATAAATTAGGGGCACTGAAATTCTCCCTGGTTTCTTAGAGTTAGATCAAGTTTTTTATATGGTTGGAATCGTGATTGAAAATGCTATAACTTTCATGTTGTAAATTTTTGATTTCATGCAAGCAATAGAGAGAACAGGATTCAAGCACAGAACCATGGCGCGCGCGTGTTCAGAGGATAGGGACGAAGTGTGTTTGGGCCAGGCGCCTTGGGCCTCCTACTTTTGACACCCCCCATTCTGTTATTTGCACCCCTTGACCCATTTCTTTTATTTTTTCATATTTTCTTGCATATTTCACATTTCTGACTTTTATTTATTTTTTCCTAAACATTAAAAATCATAAAAATATTTTCTTTATTTTTTGCATTTTTTCATATTTTTTTTCATTTATTTTTCGCATAAAAATAAGTATTTAGGTTAATATACTTTTATTTTCTTAAATAATTTTGTAAATAATATAAAAATATTATATATTTTTATTTTTATTATTTATTATTATTTTTCTTAAACAAAAAGGACAAATAAATAATTAGAATATATATTTTCTATTAAGACAAAAAATTAGGGTTTCCACCCTTTCAAAAATAGTCATTTTTATTTTATTTTTAGGACATAAATAAACTTATTTTCTCATACATGAAATCAATACAAAAACATTCTTTGCATATTTATATTTATTTGTACATTTAAATAATTGTCCATTTATTTATTGTATAAATTCAATATGGTTGTAATAGTTTTAGGGCTTTATTTTGAGCAATATCCCCCTATTCAAACTTGTACCCCCCTTCCCATAATAATGTTGTAATAGTCTTAGATTTACTTTTACGCAATTTATCGTATTATATGCATGATAGTAAGATTAGGGTTTTGTATGCAAAGACCAAAATTAAACAAATAACATGACTAAACACAAGACAAAAATGCATGAAAAATGACAACACAATGCACACAAGCACCCCTAGGGTTTCATCCACTTTGTTGCCTTAAAATGGCCATGGTATGCATGTTAAGTATCTTGGCAAAACAAAAACAAAACAAAAAGATCATAGTCCCTCGATGATGCTATCTTGGCGGCCTAAACAAAAATGATCTAGTCCCTCAAAAAGCTTGCTAAGATACTTGGCAATATTGTTATCATGGTCATACGATGACCCACGCCCGTCCCGTCTAACATCCAAAGATAGGGTTGTTTACCAAATACAATGGTAAAACAACAACATAAAAGGAATACAAATATGTAGGAAAGACTTTTGAGTAGGTAGGTAGATGCTCCTAGTTACTTGATCAATTTGCAAAAATTCTTGCTAATTTCAAAAAACACATACACAATTTCAAAACATTTCCCAACAAACTTTCAAACATTGAAACATTTTTCAAAAGACAAACACCTTTGTATACATTCAAACAAGAATCATTACAAAGGTTGCCTAGACAAAGGCCTCTTTTCAAAATCACACACAAAAGCACCATTTCAAACAATTGGAAAAGCAAAGCAAGTGATCTAAACAAGTAACTAAGAGCCCATGGAAAACCATGGTTGAAAAGGGTGCTAGCACCTTCCCTTTTCATAATATACCCCCTGAACCCAAAAACAACCTCAAAGATCTTTCCTGTGCTTTTTTACCTTTCCTTTTGGATAAAATAAAAGTCGGTGGCGACTCTTGCTAAACTGAAACATTTACGAACACAAACGCAAAACCTCAAGTCAGTTCCTCCACCGCATCACAATGGAGAATAATTAATTTTGGTTGAAATCAAGCCAGGATGAAGCAAAATGATTGAAGACAAAAGTATTCTTCTGTTAGGGTTTGGAGCACACATTTTGGGGATGAACCATTGAAAGTCATATCTTTACCAATTTTAATAACTTATAACTAATGAATAAAGTTTTTGAGTTATTCATATTATTAACATTAATATTAATTATTAATATTAATGAAATGAATTTTTTGAGTTAAGAAATGTGATAAAATAATGGAATATTTTTAATTATATTATTTGATTTATTACTAATATTAGCGTCAATTTTTCCGACACTAACTCTGTCACAATAGTTGGTCAAACATGTCATGTAGACTTTTAATAGACTTTGACTAACGGAATGGACATAAGGGACTTGTTTGCATCGTTTTGAAAATTAAGGGACCAATTTGGCACGAAAAAAAGATAAGAGACCAAAGTGAACCATGACCTATAGTTAAGGGACCAAAATGAATATTTTGCCCTTCTTAATTGGATGCTACATAAAGCAAAAAAAAACACAAAACAGATATGCTAATGGCTTTAACCATCCTTATAACACTTGTGCACACAAGTTATTTATAATTATTAATAATTAATTAATTAGTAAAAAATATAAAATATAATTCATGTGAGAAATGTATTATTACAAGATAGACCAAAATTTGTTCTGTCGTAAATCATAAATATTTTAAACCATTTTGTCATCTGCAAATTAATACATGGGGATTGACAATCAGTGGATCTGATTAAAATGAAATGATGCATCATAATTACACATGAGAACATAACACAAAAGAAAATACAAGATAATATAAAAGATAATATTCCAAGTGAAACATATAAGATAACACTTATGCAACGAAGGATTTATATATGGCAACGAACGTGAACAAAATAAGAGATGGACAAACACGACCACACTGTCGATTAAGAGAGGAAGAAACTTTGTCGCAAGAAGATTCTAGGAGAGAGATGTTTCTAATTATCATACAAGCAATAAAATAAGGGTTTTTCTTTTTTTAAAAATAACAAATTCTTTTGGGAATTTGGGCTTTTTTTTTGTTTTTTTAAAAAGGAAAATTTAGAAAAACTTATAAACTCGTAAACTCTCCATAGAATCATGAGTCTATTTGAGTTTATACGAGTCTCTCTGAGCCTACTCGAGTCTATCAAAAAAAGATTTTATGTGCGAGTCGAATCGTTTTTGCTTCTTAGACTCGTAAACTCGTACGAGTTTACGAGTCTACCTGTGAGTTTGACAACCATGAGAACACTACAACCAAATCTATAAGAACTTATGTCACTGGAATTGGATATTCATCCTTTGGGGTAGCAACATTCAAATCTCTTAAATTGATGCGGACCATCAAAGTTCCATTATATTTATAATAGGAACAATGCTAGCAATCCATTCTATGTACCTTATTGTTCAGATGAACTTACATCTTAAGAGCCTTTCAATCTCTTCTTTGATTTTTGACAAGATTTCTTGTGCAAATATTTTTGGAGTCTCTTTGACGAGCTTCTTTCCATCCTTTATAGGTAGTTTCATCTCCACCAATTCCCTACTCAACCCAGGAATCTCATTATAGTCCCACGCGAAGCAATCTTTGTAACCTTTTAACAACTAAATCACTTTGATTCTAAGCATTAGATCAGGATTAACACTAATGTGAGTTGGTCTTTTGTCGACCCCATCTCCCAAGTCTATTTCTTCCAGTGGATCTTGCATCATCATCTTTATGTTTGGTGCGACTGGATCCTTCTCAAATTCCAAAGGCTCATCATCGTAAATATCATCAAGCCTTTGGCGTGTCGCATCAATTTGTTGTGTTTTATCTGGAGGTTCTGGTTCAAAGTCAACGTTAGGCCCCTCTGAGTGAAGTTCTGCTTCGTTGGCATTGGCAACCATGTACTTGACTTCGGTTTCAAGAGCCACTTTTAACCTATTTTTGGCTATATAAGCCGAAATAATTTGCAGTTTGATAGACTCATACATAGTAACTAACTTCGTCCTTCCAACCAGTTGGTCGAATATCTGGCACCCCTTCTAATTCTTCTTCATCTCCTATTATTTCTCTATCCCATCGAAAACCATGGGTTGGGTGCAAAGTTAGAGTATAAAATGTCTTATCTTAAGGCATGTATGCAAATCCCGCAGGGCTACAGGGTGTTATGTTTGCTAAATTCCTATCGAAATGTTGCTTGTCGACATGGTTAACTTGCACCATGAAATTGCTTTGGTGAGCTTCAATATTCTCCACTATACCGTCATCTCGTCAGATCGAAATTCTTTTATAGAGCGAAGATGGTACCGCCCTAATGCCATGTATCCATTCACGACCCAAGAGCAGGTTGTAGTTAGATTTTGATGTTATAACCATGAACAAAGTTAGCCAAGTAATAGAGCTAACTGTCAAATCAACTTGAATAACCCCTAGGGTATGACTAATCTTTCCTTCATAATTTGATATAAACATGTTATGTGGCCTTAAGTAAATATCAAATTTTCCAATCTTCTTTAGCATGAAATGTGGCATTAAATTGATTGCTGCTCCACCATCCACCAGAATATTGTTTACTTAAGTGTTCCCTATCTTTCTTCGAACGAGTAAGGGATTTAAATAACTTCTCATTCATTTATCTGTTCTCTTAAAGAACTCATTTTTTCTTTGACGCATCCATTATTCATAACATAGTAGTAAACTGGCATATGCCGAGCCATTTCTGCCTCATCAACTTCTTCAGCTTCTTTGACTTCAGTCACTTAGTCATATTCCAATGGTAACACTAATACCATATTAAAATTGATATTTAATAAAGACTATGATCCTAAATTTAAATCATTTGTCAGCATGTTGCCATTCACTGTTGGTTGTTCTTACAACTTCTCCTTGGAAGAGAAAAATTTCCTTCCAACTTGCTTCTTTTCTTGGACTTTATCTTTATCTTGAGGTTGTTACTATTTGATTCCTCTGATCCTCTTTTAGTTTCCCCTCTCTCAGCTTTCCTCCTTCGCTGTTGCTTTTTCCATTGAGACCTTGACATATGGTTTTTACCTTTATAATTTTTGGACCCATATGTTCGTTGCCTCGAAACCCGGTACTCTTTGCAATAGGATATTGAATATCCTCTCCCAACTTTGAAGCTTCGCCACTTCTCTCGACCTTGATTTCCTCTTTCAACAGGCCTCACTCATTTTCCCCTTTGGGCATCAACAATTGGTTTGAATGTGGTTGGCCTAATCGGCTAGATATTTAGGCCTATCTGTTATTATCTGCGAGAGATTCCTCTTTTGTGAAAGGTATACTAACTCCTGACATCCTTCTAGTTTCCTCTATAACGGGCAATTCAAACTCTTTCCATATTTTTCGCAGCCTTTCTGTCGAACGTAGAGCTGTACTTATGGCACAACATCACTTCAGATCTTTTTTCTGACAACGATGGGGGAATTTGACTAGATTCTCATCAGTCTTGGGATAAGCAACCCTCATCTGGTCTTCATTTTTCTGAATAGTCTCTTCGTCTACTTCTAGTCAAGTTCATCCCTTACTTCAACCATGTTGACTTCCATGTTGAGACCATCAACAATCACTAGCGGCCATTCCGATCAACTCATGTCCCGACACTTATGTGAAACACCTTTCCTTCAGTAATATGAACCTATTCAGATAATCATCAATTTTCTCTGTAAATTTATGCTTAATGCTAGCCAATTCTTTTAGACTGACCTTCAACTGCCCCATATAAAATTGTTCATGGAATAGTCTCTCCAAACAAGTCCAATCATGAATGGAATTTGCTGGAAGTATGGTGAACCAAGTAAAAGCATTCTTGGAGAGGGACATGGGAAAATATCTTATTCTTAAATTTTCGTTGTTAGCAATGTCCCCCCGCCTTAGTTAAATACCTTGTTATGTGTTTGGCAATGGACTCTCTAGGGTCACTAAGTTTTTTTTTTGAATTTTGGGACTTTCCATCCCCTATGCAATTAAGTCTCTAAGACATATTCAGACAATTGGGAAGTGCAATTTGGCCTACGAAGGCCTATGTTTACCCCATTTTACACCATTATTATTTTGACCATGGCAACCAAATTATTCTCTCATGCTAAATCATCTTGTCAAACTCGGTGGACCATCTCATCTGCATCTTTGCCATGATTGACCAAAATAACCCTGAGACATTCGACTTCCGTAGGAACTGGTTGTTCGACCATGCAGGGATCAACCCATTGGCCCTGGTATCTCGACCATATTGGGTGTGAATTGTTGGGATTTATCAATGTTACATTCTTCTAAATTCGCGCCTTGATTATTAACCAGCCATGTTGGTTGTGGTTATGCGTCTGGTTAAACTGGTGCCTGTAAAGCACCAAAGAAATCGGAAATTTGCGTCATTTGCGCTGCCAATTGCTGATTGTTTTGTGTATTATTTTGGATTAAAGGATCAAATATTATACCCATATTTTGGGTGAGCATATTTACTAAATCATGGTTACTCTCGTTCATCTGTATCCTTAATACCACTACAGAACTTGTGGTAAAAGTATGCATTTTATGGGTGGAAAATCTCGTTCCCAGAGGTTGGGGGTTTCTACCAAGATTATTAACAGTCGATCCTGACCAATGTAACAACGAATATGCAGTCATAATTGGGTCAGAAAATGTTGATGTACTATTATGCAAACTTGCCATTATCGAAGTTGGCATACCATATGGCTGTTCACGGCCATTCGTAGGCATTATGAATCTAGGCGGATGTGGCCTGGAACCGCTCAGAATCCATGATCTTGGAGTTACCGGTTGACTCTGTGTTATCATATTGAGGATAATATTTGCCTACTCTGTGTACTCAACAGTTTGGCCGTCGTTCTTATCATAGAGGGTATCACTTGGGTCATAATCAATGCGACCGTTCCTTCCCCTGTCGAAGGAGGGGGTTGTTCTCCAATATTATTTGGTGGGTTAACCATTCTTCTAACATATTTTCTTTTGGTAAATTTTTGTTATTTATGGCTATCCTACCACTCATCAATCTCATGCAACAAAGTTTGAGAAATTTTGTATATGAGGAACTAATGCAATAGTAAAAAAAAACAATTCAATACAAAGGTCCCACCAAATGTACCAATTTGTTTTAGCGTGAATTTTAGTAAACAACCGCTAGTCTTCAAAATAGTTAATTTTGGTTACTTACAAGATTGAATAGATTGATCATAGGGCTCTTGTATATGGATTTCTTAGTTTTCTTTAGCAATAAAGGTTTCGACACTAACTTGAAATTTTAAAGTAATGCGAAAGCAATTCATAAAACACAAAGGAATGTAAAATTACTTTGATTTAAAAGTGAATTGCAAGAAAATAACATTAATGTAAAGAACTAGGTATGAAATAATAAAAGTATGGTGAATCATACCTACATGTGACTCAAAAACTCTTTCTCAACACACTTAGATACTTTGAGTGATTTTGAGTTTTAGTATAAATTGAACACCCTAAATCCTGATCCTAAGACCCCTATTTATGCTAAACTAAAATATTTGTCTTCAAATGGTCCCCTTTTCAGGTATCAACACATTTCCATCTACATGCTTTCAATCTCTAATTCACTTCCATGTATCCTTCTCTAACGGATAAAGTAAAAAAAAAACAGTTATTAGTTTGAATTTCAAATCTTTTATTCCCTTCGGTCAAAATGATAATCAACTTCATGACTTTACATCGAACCTTGCTTCCTGTTTGGAAATCACACATGACTCTTCTATTCTTCTTTTAGGCTTTTGTTGAAAATATATATCTTTTCGACACACACCATGTTTATCGAACATAGCATCAGACATACCCTTTTAAATATTTTTTACCGATACCAAAAAATGAAATATACAACTAACAATCACCTTATTGTATTCTAATGGTTGACAATATGTTAATCCTCAAAGTATAACCTTACTGCTTGACCATAGAGAAATTCAACCCATAAGAAATTAGATGGGCATCTAACCCTCACTCTCGTAATATGGTTGATAGACCTACCAGGTGGAAAGCATTCATGAAATCGACCATGAACATAGTCAAAGAACCATTTTCATGTCGCTTACTGAACACACTGTTAACACTGTAGAGAATGGCCTTAGCATCATCTAATACCACGATCATAAACTAAAAGTCATTGAGATATCGTGCCACATCCTTGGATACCAACCACCTCCAAATAGAATCGACAATAATTGGTCGTATCCTACCATCAAACTTTAATAACAACGTCAAGGGTGGAGAGGAAACAAACTCTGCCAAACTTATCAAACATTCCCCTCCTAGCCATATGTTAACAATTAGAGTAATTGCATATAAGATATCTTTATAAACAATAGAATCTTATCCACACAAAACTTCCAATAAATGTTGTGCTCGCAAACCATCTCTACCACATGAAGTCCCTTTGGGAAAGGACTTAATGCATCTAAAGATAGTATAACTTTAGCCACTAGAGGAGCTTCAGAGAACAACGCCGTTGTCATGGAGGGAGGTGGTTTGTATGAGTGTTTACCCTCTAAAATTTTCATAGTATGAGTATTATATGGGATACTAAAAATGACCCCAACACTTTCACAACAACTATTGTGAAGTGACCATCTGCAACTTTACAAAGGAATTTCTTAATGTTAGAGATCACATTTTTATCTTTCTCCTCTATATGAAATCCATCACAATCCAACTTATCTTGCTCATAGCTTTTAAACACACTATCAACTAACTTAGTAAAACCATTTGCATCTCTCCAAGTGACTAAGCACTCCAAAATATGATGTTGTTGCAATTATTTGCACCGAGGCACATTTTGAGATAATGTTGCATCTATGTATAAAGGGAAACATAAAAACATTGTGAAATAGAGTGAAACAAGCCAAATGTTGGAAGCCACGTACACAAAGCAACGTTGACTAAGTTTGAATTTGTAGTTCATGAAGTTTTAGTTAGCAAGATTAGATTTGTCGATAAATATTACAATTGTACATTCAATAAAACACATAATCAATTATAATCAAGATTATTTCACTAATTTATCCTACATCTTTCTACTTTATTTTTACTTATGCATTTCTTAGTTTAGTAGCTAAAAAAATCAACTCAATACTTAAGGAGGAATTAAGAAACTCATAGTTAAGAGACAAAGTTCTTTCATCGTTGTAATCATTTGAAGAGCAAAAAGAATCATTGTTAAGAGCTATTAATCAATTACTAGGTTAAACTTTATGTTCAAAAACATATTTGGCACCCTTGTTGGAACACTACAATCAATATCACAAAAAAAATTAGTTTGCTGGACCAAAATTATTTTTTTGTATGCACTTGTGCTATGGTAGAAGTCTTCGTAGCATGAATCAACCATCAATTTCATCAACAATAAGTTCAAATACTTATATACCTATCCACCATAAAGTATGAGAATGACGATATATGTTGATTAAAATGAACAACCAATGGTTATGATTACATCCTTTGTCATATAACTTGGTACTATTATTGAACTCATGGTTAAAAGTAAGGTTAAAAAAACCAAGGAGTCGGTGGAAACAGGAGCCAACTCTAGTGACAAATCAACAAAGAAAATCAAACTCAGCTGAATCAGACAAAAAACATATATCTTTAGAGAAAATCAAACACCAGCATTGCAAATTTCAAATCTCTTTAAGAAACCACATAACCATTCAACACTACTACCTCTAATCAATCTACCACAATCTATTTCCACCTCTTTTAACCACACTATACGTATTTGACCAGATCCATCCATTTTCCAGACACCATTTAATATTTTTAATTTGATTTTGCCTTTGTTGTACACCTTCACTTCAACACCTAGACTTTATTTAAGAGTCTGGAGGAAAGAAGAAGGAGGGACTTTGGGAGAAAGGATTTGTAAAATAAAAAAAAAAATCTTTAATATTTTTTGAAATTGTGATTTTGCATAGAATGATAAACTAGTATTTATCATTATTATTTTTTTAATTTTCACAATATTATAACAACATATAATATATTTGAATATATTATGTAAGCCCTACAAAACTCTCAAAAATCCTCATCCAATAAAAAAATTGAGCTCCTCATAAATTAGAGAGATTTTATGCTATGAATAAAAACAAATCTTTCAGTCAAGGTAGATTGACTCGGTTGGTAAGGAGTTGAATCACACACCTCTTTGAGTCTTGAGGTCTGCCCTGACCCTGGTGAGCTCCAGAAGCCCAACTCACCTATACTTTATTTTACTAAAAAAATAAATCCTTCAAAATCCTTACAACGAAAATTCTTCAATTCTTTCCACTCCATCATTTCATTTTTTCAAAAAGGCTCCACTCTCTTTTCGCTAAATTTCCATACAAATCAGTAGTTTTTTTTAAATACAAACGAAGAATATATATATATATATATATATATATATATATATATATATATATATATATATATATATATATATATATATATGTATATATATATAAATAAAAGGCAAAAGCAGTCAAGGTACAAGGGATTCCGAGAGAAATGCACAAGAAGTACCAGCTTCAGAAGCAAAACTAACAAAAGCAGCGATAAAGGAAGCAAAAAAAAACTAAAAGTCATCCACAAAAGAAAAGAAACAAAGCTTCAAAAACAAGAGAACACAGAAAAACCAGTAACAATCCAACCTATAAGAGCACCAAAAACTACAGAAACACACAAGAACACATTCAATGGAGGTCGAAACTACTCACACTCCTATTTATTTAAGAACATGATATGATTCACAAGTCAGTCTAAGAAGCCTCAAAAGATTCCCATAGTCCTACCAAGATACCATTTCCAATCTAAGAAAAGGTCCATATCTTTAACATCTTTTGGTGTCATCGAATAACTAGAGAAAACTATATCACATAGATTTTCAAATCGACCAAATCACAGCATGTCAAACCATCCTCAACCGTCCTCTAATCCTAAAAACATCAGATCAAGAAGAGAACATCTCGAAAGTAGGGGTGTGCAAAAAATCTGGTTTACACGAACCAATTTTAAAAATTCAGTGCACCAATTTTTATAATCCAATTTGTGTTGGATGTGAACCGCTCCAGATCCATTTTGATATCAAAACAAAAATTTGGTTTCCATTTTTCATAACCAGTTGTCATACATAAAACCAAATATATATGATATTATTATTAATGAATAAGGTATTATTAAGGCGCAGGAAATTCAAATTCGTGTAAATATGTTTATATAATATTCAAATTGAAAAAGGAAAACCAGTTTATATTGTTAGACAGTGTGGCAAGTGATCGAGAGGGGGGGGGGGGGGGTGAATAGATCACCTCTTCTTTTTCAAGGATTTAAAATAGTTTTATCAAAGAGAGTTGAAAGCAGCGAAAATCAATGTCCTGAATCAATTCCGTCTACTTTGAACCGACTACTAGAAAGATTGACATGTGAAAACTTTGCTGGATTTTTATTAAATGGAATGGATGAATATACAACTTAGAAATCTTGACGTTTCAATGCACTTATCATAAAACAGAATTTCCAATGAATTTAGAAATATGATAGGAATTTTGTCAAACAATTGGTGTATGCTTGTATAATGATTTAATAGTGGCGGTTTGGTGAAAATGTTTGAGCCACTATATTTATCATTAGAATGTAAAACTTAGCACACCAATTGAATTACAAAATTATAGAATATGTAAAACTGTAAAGAGAAAGAAAGAGAGAACGATACACAAGCAGTTTGGTAAGGAAGTTCCCCACTGTTGTCCTCGCGTATGGGTACGACTCCCTCTCAATTTCACAATCGAAACTGAGAACTTTTATATCAATATGCTGAATGTTTGATAGCAAGGTTACACTACACAGAAAGACAGAAATCCCTATGATCTTCTTCTTCTTGTAAGAACCACCACTTGATAAGAGCTGTATCAAGATTCCCTGCAAAGTCACCGAACGATCCTCCACTTCCACGACCTGTTTGTTCAAAATCCTTCCGATTTCCAAACCCCTCGCTACGGCTGAATCCGACTTGCACGACCGTGACTGACAAAACCCTCAAGAACACACCCGTTCTTGAAGAAAAAACCCTCTGGTTTATTTCTTGAAGCTTCCTCTTCAACCTTCAACTCAGCTAGACTTCTTTAATACTCAGCTGAACGTTATCTCAAACTGCTTGATTCAATTCAACAAGAATGTTTGATTTTCTTTGTTTTTGTTGAATGTAAGATGGTTTAGAAGATGATGAAGATGAAAGAATCAAAAGCTTCTGGTTGCTCACAATTGTTTTGCACACAATCTTCTATGCTGCTATATATTATTCTGAAGAAATGCTTGCTTATATTTATAACAGAAAATGGTTAGTCAAAAAAGAAAGTGCACGAGTCGATGCATGTTGGTCATGTGTCGACTCATGTTAGTTACATGTAACAGGATGAGTCGATACATTATGTTTTGAGTCGATACCAAAACCTATTATGGCGTTTTACAGAACCAACACTTTTATACCCGTCGACACATAATGCGTATGTGTCGATACATACTGACTGTAAATTTAAATTTTGAATTTAAAACATAGTATGCGTCGACACATGATATTATGTATCGATACATATAAGTTTCAAAACATTTTCCAGGATCATCAGAATGTTTTGTGTCGATACATAATGCGTATGTGTCGATACATACTGATTGTAAATTTAACTTTTGAATTTAAAACATAGTATGAGTCGACACATGATATTATGTATCGATACATATAAGTTTCAAAATGTTTTCCAGGATCATCAGAATGTTTTGTGTTGATACATAAGGTTTTGTGTCGATTCATACAAGTATTACAGGGGCATCAAAATATTATGTGTCGATGTATGAAATTTATGTATCGATGCATGCAATTTTTAGATTTACATTCCAGGATCATCAAAGAGTTATGTATCGACTCATAAGCTTTTGTATCGATACATAATAGTTTTGAGATACAAGTCCAGGGACTTCAGAAAGCTATGTATCGATACAAAACTTGATGTGTCGACTCATAATGATGCATTATGAGAGAAATGTAATTTTGGCTTATTCAAACATGTTATATTATATTTGTAATCATTCAAAATCAATCTATGAAGGGGTTCCTCACAAACTCCCCCTTTTTGATGATGTCAAATATCTGATGACGTGTCGTGAATGAAAAAAGCTTGCTCCCCCTGAGTTTGTGTATCTTCTTCCTAATACAAGCATAATCTTCACTGACACACTCTTCTTCTCCCCCTTTGATCATATCAAAAAGAGAATAAGCAACATTTTTAAGAAACATTTTTAAGCACATAGGAAAACTTATGTATAATTTCAGCGGTTAATGGACTTGGCATTCACACAGAATGCTAGGCATAAAAGTTATCAATAAGTGAGTAAATAGCAAAGTAAACATAAAGTAATCACGTTAAAAGTAATGCATTGGCAGATAAAAAGTTAGATTACATAAGCACGATAAAATGTTTGAAAGAGACATTTATACAAGCACTTGAAAGAAACAAAATGATATGATGTAAATTGCATATGTCAAATTCAAAAAATTTATGTAAAAGAGATATACGAAGACATTTTCAGTGAACATTTAGATCAACTTATAGGGGATTGAGGGTGAAGATAGGAAATATATTACCTTGTTTGATTTGATAAGTGAACACACATACTAAAGCTGAAAAAGCACATCTTAACAGTATGGTGTGACATAGATATATTTCAATTATATATATGTTTAGGACATCACGTATGAGAGATCTAAAATCCCTAGCTCACGGAGGATGTTGAAGAAGAGGTTCGTTACAAGTGGTTTTGTAAAGATGTCAGCAAGTTGACTTTTAGTATCAACATGCTCAAACGTAACATCCTCCTTTTCAACATGATCGCGTAGAAAGTGATGTCTAATTTCTATGTGTTTAGTGCGTGAGTGTAAAACAGGATTCTTAGTGAGGTTTATAGCACTTGTATTGTCACATTTGATTGGAATGCGTTTTAATTGAATATCGTAGTCTTGTAATTGTTGCTTCAGCCATAAGATCTGAGCACAACAGTTACCGGCTGCAATGTATTCAGCTTCAGCAGTTGACAAAGCAACATAAACTTAAAGAGTTTGAAAAAAAGTGACATGTTCCACTAGTGCTTTTCCTATTTGATTTGCAGCCAGCAAAATCAGAATCAGAGTAACCTACTAAACTGCAATCACTTCCCTTGGAATACCATAGCCCATACTTAGGTGTATTATTGAGATACCTAAGTATACGCTTGACAGCTTTCAAGTGGGATTCCTTAGGATTCGATTGATATCGTGCACCCATGCAAACACTAAACATGATGTCAGGCCTAGATGTTGTAAGATACAAGAGTGATCCGATCATAACTCTATATTTCTTGACATCGACACTCTTACCGTGTTCATCCTTGTCTAAATTTCCGTTGGTAGGCATGGGAGTATCAATTGGTTTAGAGTTGTTCATCCCAAATCGTTTAAGCAACTCTTGGCAATATTTTGTTTGACATATAATTGTGCCTTCATTGAGCTGCTTTATTTGGAGACCGAGAAAGTAGTTTAGCTCCCCCATGAGGCTCATCTCAAATTCACCCTGCATGACTTTGGAAAATTCCTCGACCGAGTGTAGATTAGTTGAACCAAAAATAATGTCATCTATGTATATTTGAACTAAAAGGATGTGTTTTCCTTTATGTTTAATGAAAAGAGTAGTATCCACTTGACCTCTTGAATAGCCATGATCAAGTAGAAATTTACTAAGTCTTTCATACCAGACCCGAGGAGCCTGTTTAAGACCATATAAAGCTCGTTTTAATTTAAATACATGATCTGGATATTCGTAATTTTCAAAACCGGGAGGTTGTGAGACATACACTTCTTCATTTATGACTCCGTTAAGAAAGGCACTATTTACATCCATTTGATAAAGCTTAAAATATTTTGCACACGCATAAGCGAGCAAAAGACGTATAGCCTCAAGGCGAGCAACTGGAGCATAAGTCTCCTCATAATAAATGCCCTCCTCTTGGTTATACCCTTGTGCTACCAAGCGTGCTTTATTGGGGGTTACCATTCTGTTTTCGTTAAGTTTATTTCTAAAAACCCATTTAGTGCCTATGATATGATGGTCTCGCGGACGAGGGACAAGTTCCCAAACGTCATTTCTTTTAAACTGATTTAGCTCATCTTGCATGGCCATTAGCCAAAATTCATCAATCAAGGCCTCTTTAGCATTCTTAGGTTCTACTTGTGAAACGAAAGCAAAATGATAACAAAAATTACTTATCTTGGAGCGAGTCATTACTCCTTTTGAGATGTCTCCCAATATGTTGTCAATGGGATGGTCTTTAGAGGACTTCCAAGCTAGTGGAAGATCATTTGCTTCCATTTTCTCTTCTTCCTCATCTTTTGAAGGGCTTGTATCTTTTTCTTCCTTATCATCAATTGTTTTGGATTGAACATTTTCTTCAACAGTTTCTTTGAGTATATTTTCAGTAGATACACCTGCACCATCAAGAGAAATACCTTTTCTGACATGTTTCTGATAAGATTCATCAAAAGAGACATGAACTGACTCCTCAACTGTAAGTAGACGTTTATTGTATACCCTATATGTTTTGCTTGATTGTGAGTATCCAAGAAAGATACCTTCATCTGCTTTTGCATCAAACTTTCCAAGATTCTCTTTTCCATTATTTAGGACAAAACATTTGCAACCGAATACATGAAGATGTGACAAGTTTGGCTTTCTTCCTTTCAAGATTTCATAAGGTGTTTTATCCAAAATTGGACGAATTAGTATTCTGTTTAAAACATAGCAGGCTGTGCTAATTGCATCAGCCCAGAAATATTTTGGCAATCCACCTTCATTGAGCATTGTTCTTGCTAGCTCCTCTAAGACGCGATTTTTGCGCTCCACAACTCCATTCTGCTGTGGAGTTCGAGGTGCAGAAAAATTATGCTCAATACCATGCTTGTCACAGTACTTATCAAAGAGATGGTTTTGAAATTCACCTCCATGATCGCTTCGAATTGCAATTATTTTTAATTCATTTTGAGATAGTTTTGCAAAACTCTTAAAAGCAGAAAAAGTTCCATTTTTGCTATGAAGGAATATAGTCCAAGTAAATCTAGAGTAGTCGTCAACAATGACAAAACCATAATAATTTCCTCCTAAACTTTTTTTCTAGAGGATCCAAAAAGGTCCATGTGGAGAAGCTCAAGGGATCGTGAAGTGGAAATCATGATTTTGGATTTGAAAGAGACCCTTGTTTGCTTTCCCATTTGGCACACATCACATAGGTGATCATTTGTAAATTTTATCTTTGGAAGACCTACTACTAGATCCTTGGATACAACCTTATTAAGCAAATCAAAGTTAACATGCGCTAAGCGTCTATGCCAAAGCCATGAATCATCATTCAAGGTGACTAGACACTTGGTGCTTGTTAAGGATACATAAAAAAGGTCAAGCATATAGATATTGTTTACTCTAATGCCCTTAAACACAATATCTTTTTCAGTATTTTCAATTATGCATCAAGTATTTGTGAAGGTAACTTTATAACCTTTGTCACATAATTGACTAATACTGAGAAAATTGTGTTTAAGCCCCTCTACTAAATGGACATTTGAAATAGTAGTGATAGAGGGATTACCTACACTACCTTTACCGAGTATAGCTCCTTTGTTATTGTCTCCATAGGTAACAAATCCTTTCTTCTTTGCCTTGAAGTCAATGAAGAGCGATATGTCACCAGTCATATGCCTTGAACACCCGCTGTCTAAAAGCCATCTTCTATCCATGGGTGTGAGGCATTTTTCCTGCAATATCAAAAGAGAGAGGTAGGTACCCAATTTTTATTGGGTCCATGTGGGTAAGTGGTAACATGGTTGCCTTTAGGCCTCCATTGGTAAATGCCTTTAGGAACAAGGAACCTCCTAAACTTGCATTTTTCAATGGTATGTCCAAAGTGACAACAATAATGGCATAAACCATGATGATGATGTATTGTTTTACTTCTGCTCATTGTATCCTTTGGTAATTTTTTAACAAAAGAGTATTTTGAATACGGTGGATTTAATGTTTTCTTAAAAATTTTAGGATCAATTGCAAAAGTAACTTTGGGCTGTAAAGCTTTTTCTAATTTAGCATTAAGAGTCCTAACCTCTTGCTGCCAAATATGACAAAATTCACATTCCCTTCTGGGAATACATCTTGTAACATCCTTATCTTTTGAACTTTCTGCAATACTAGCTTTTAGACTTTTTAAGTCTTTTTCAGCTTTATAGACTTTACTCTCGAGAAATGAAAATATTTGTTTATCGGAGGATAATCTCTTAAAGGCATCTTTAGCTTTGTATTGCAGTTTTTCAAAAGCTAACTTTAGTTCAGAAAAGGTCATAGAAGAAAAGTTGTTAGGATATGCTTGTCTTACTTGTTTGTTATGGTTGTCTTTCTTGTTGTAGAATTGACTTTTTGTATGTGCCATCAGACATAAATTTGCACTTTCATCACTACAACTTGAACTGTCATCGTCTGATGAATTGCTGTCGCTTTCCCATGCAATATAAGCTCTTATTTGTTTGTTGAACTTCTTTGGTGGAGCTTTTTCCTTATCCTTTTTCATCTTTGGACAGTCTGGTTTGTAGTGTCCAACTTTACCACAATTGTAACAAGGTCCTTTACCTCTTTGCTTTTTATTTTCTTCTTGCCTTGGTTCTTTGGATTGCTTACGAAAGCTTATGAGATTCTTATCGGAGTGCTTGATTCCATTATTTCGGATAAATCTATTGTATCTCCGAACAAAAAGTCCCATTTCTTCATCATCAGAATTTTCATCACTAGTTGATCCATTTTCATCTTGCTCTTTGGTTGAGGAATTAGAGCTAGAAGTCATTAGAGCTATTGACTTCTTCTCACCCTCCCTTTCTTTGTTCCTTTCTTTCTTACTCTTATTTTCGTATTTTTCAAGACTTTGCAATTCTTGTTGATGTTTTTCCAGCTTTCCAAACAAATTTATAATGGTAAGCGTAGTGAGGTCATTTGCTTCCTTGATAGCTGTTACTTTAGGTTGCCATTCCCTGCTAAGACATCTCAGAATTTTATTAGTAGCAATTTCATTGGAAACTGGTTTTCCAAGTGCATTTAAACGACTCACAAGATGTACGAATCTCTTATGCATGTCAGAGACAGATTCTCCTTGCTTCATGCAAAAGAGCTCGAACTCTTGATTGAGTGTATTAATGCGGGATTGTTTAACTTCAGTTGTGCCTTCATGGGAAATTTCTAAAGCGTCCCACATTTCTTTAGCGTACGTGCAGTGAGACACCCTATAATACTCATCAACACCAAGTGCTGAGATCATCATATTTCTGACTCTTCAATCACACGACCATTTATTTTCATCCATTTCATTCCATTGATCCTCAGGTTTAGGTACTATTGCACCTGCATCATTCCTCATGGTTATTTGAAAAGGACCATTTTGAATGGCAATCCATACATTTCTGTCAATGGAATTTATGTGTACTCGCATGCAGTCTTTCCAGTAGCCATAGTTTTCACCATTGAAAACATGAGCTCTATTATACGCCCCATTTGGTTCAAAGGCCATAGCGTTACGAGTAGATACAAAGCACCAGCTAACCGGTGCTCTAATACCACTTATTAGACGGTGTGGCAAGTGATCGAGAGGGGTGGGGGGGGGGGGGGTGAATAGATCACCTCTTCTTTTTCAAGGATTTAAAATAGTTTTATCAAAGAGAGTTGAAAGCAGCGAAAATCAATGTCCTGAATCAATTCTGTCTACTTTGAACCGACTACTAGAAAGATTGACATGTGAAAACTTTGCTGGATTTTTATTAAATGGAATGGATGAATATACAACTCAGAAATCTTGACGTTTCAATGCACTTATCATAAAGCAGAATTTCCAATGAATTTAGAAATATGATAGGAATTTTGTCAAACAATTGGCGTATGCTTGTATAATGATTTAATAGTGGTGGTTTAGTGAAAATGTTTGAGCCACTATATTTATCATTAGACTGTAAAACTTTGCATGCCAATTGAATTACAAAATTATAGAATATGTAAAACTGTAAAGAGAAAGAAAGAGAGAACGATACACAAGCAGTTTGATAAGGAAGTTCCCCACTGTCGTCCTCGCGTGTGGGTACGTCTCCCTCTCAATTTCACAATCGAAACTGAGAACTTTTATATCAATATGCTGAATGTTTAATAGCAAGGTTACACTGCACATAAAGACAAAAATCCCTATGATCTTCTTCTTCTTGTAAGAACCACCACTTGATAAGAGCTGTATCAAGATTCCCTGCAAAGTCACCGAATGATCCTCCGCTTCCATGACCCGTTTGTTCCAAATCCTTCTGATTTCCAAACCCTTCGCTACGGCTGAATCCGACTCGCGCGACCGTGATTGACAAAACCCTCAAGAACACACCCGTTCTGAAGGACAAACCCTGTGGTTTATTTCTTGAAGCTTCCTCTTCAACCTTCAACTCAGCTAGACTTCTTCAATACTCAACTGAACGTTATCTCAAACTGCTTGATTCAATTCAACAAGAATGTTTGATTTTCTTTATTGTTGTTGAATGTAAGATGATTGAGAAGATGATGAAGATGAAAGAATCAAAAGCTTCTGGTTGCTCACAATTGTTTTGCATACAATCTTTTATGCTGCTATATATTATTCTGAAGAAATGCTTGCTTATATTTATAAAAGAAAACGGTTAGTCAAAAAAGAAAGTGCATGAGTCGATGCATGTTGGTCATGTGTCGACTCATGTTAGTTACATGTAACAGGATGAGTCGATACATTATGTTTTGAGTCGATACAAAAACCTGTTATGGCATTTTACAGAACCAAGACTTTTATACCCGTCGGCACATAATGCGTATGTGTCGATACATACTGGCTGTAAATTTAAAATTTGAATTTAAAACATAGTATGCGTCGACACATGATATTATGTATCGATACATATAAGTTTCAAAATGTTTTCCAGGATCATCAGAATGTTTTGTGTCGATACATAATGCGTATGTGTCGATACATACTGATTATAAATTTAACTTTTGAATTTAAAACATAGTATGAGTCGACACATGATATTATGTATCGATACATATAAGTTTCAAAACGTTTTCCAGGATCATCAGAATGTTTTATGTCGATACATAAGGTTTTGTGTCGATTCATACAAGTATTACAGGGGCATCAAAATATTATGTGTCGATGCATGAAATTTATGTATCGATGCATGCAGTTTTTAGATTTACATTCCAGGATCATCAAAGAGTTATGTATCGACTCAAAAGCTTTTGTATCGATACATAATAGTTTTGAGATACAAGTCCAGGGACTTCAGAAAGCTATGTATCGATACAAAACTTGATGTGTCAACTCATAATGATGCATTATAAGAGAAATGTAATTTTGGCTTATTCAAACATGTTATATTATATTTGCAATCATTCAAAATCAATCTATGAAGGGGTTGCTCACATATATATCTTATTTTATTTATTATTAATTAGTTAATTAGAGTGGTGATTAGTTAATGGAAGAAGAACTTATTAAGTTAATTGTGATGAACGATTGTTAATCTGTGTTTTTTTGTTTAACTGTTATGGTGTAACAATTGTTTTGAAGCAGATTTTGTCTTGGTTCTAGGATGTTTTGTTTTAGTTTTTTTGGATTCTAGTTTTAGTGTTATGGTGCAACTTTATCATGGATTAAAGTGTAATATTTTTACTCTTAAATTGAATTTTATTTTTTTGCTTTTCAAAAAAATTGTGATAAACAATTTGTGTTGGTGTTTGAATATAATTGTATAAAAATGACACATGTCTTTGCATCTTGTTCCCTTCATTAACCCAAATTTTTTTCGTCTCTTCAAATTAAGAAAGATACAATTTTCCTTATAAATCAATTTTGATTGAAAATCTATTTAAACCAGTTTTGAACCGAATTGAAACCATTTTACAATTTTAAATTGATTATTATAAAAAATGATTTCATTTTAAAACTAGAACCATTAAAATAGATTGGTTCTTAAAATTTGATAACCATACACACTCCTACTCGAAAGAGGATCAAAATATCACTAAAAAAACATGACACCACTCCAACCACCTAAAGATTTTAAACCAAACAAAAAAAATAATCTCATAAATCAAAAAAATATGAGAGAATAACTCAATATACAACAAACAAAAGAGACAAGAGATAGTCCCAAACAAATCCGTATACTATACCCTCATTTACGCACACATATCAAAAATCAAATAGAATGCAAATCTCATAACTACTGAACCACATGTATAAGTGTGGTCTCCACTAAAATTCCCTTAAACAGTGTAAGTTGGTGACACTACTAAATCACGGACAAATAACACAACTCGTTGATGTAACAAAAAAACTTTTTAGATAAATAATAAAAAAGGTATATAGTAGTACGATATTCTAAGCATCACAAATAAAAGTATGTATAAACAAAGACTTTATTATAAATATATAGTCTCATCAAATACTTTATTATAAATATATAGTCTCATCAAATTTAAAATATATACAAATCACTTTTTCATTCACTATCATTCACCACATGATGGTCCTAAACAATCATCATGTAAGACTTGTTCTCTTTCTCATCTTCTTGTTCTTCTTCAACCCCACATGTTTATCTTTCAATTTTAACACAAACCAAACTTCTTCACTGAGAAATCAGATTCTTGAGATTGCTAACAATCCCAGCACAGTGAAATGGATTAAGAACATCAGAAGAGAAATTCATGAATATCCTGAACTTGCTTATGAAGAATTCAAGACGAGTTCTGTCATAAGGCGTGAGCTTGATAATTTAGGTGTTGGTTATGAATGGCCAGTGGCTAAAACAGGTGTTGTTGCTAAAATAGGTTCTGGATTTCCTCCTTTTGTTGCTCTTAGAGCTGACATGGATGCTTTGCCTATTCAGGTAACTAAAACATCATTTCTTGTGTTTCTATTAAGGGTATGTTTTGTTTTGTTATGTACATTACTACTTTATTTTCTTTGTTTTTAATTATAGATCATTCATGCATGTTTGAAATCATGGTTGTCACTGTCAGTCAAAACATGCAAGGACATAGTGGAGATTTGTATATGTTTGCATGTTTGTTTTTGTTTGACATAATGCTATAGATGCTGCATGCAATTCTTGATTATTAAAACAAATTGTGGAAAAATTGAAAGGTAACTCAACAAAGTTGTTGTGTTGTTAAATTATGTTAATGTTGGTCTGAAAAGAGTTGTAGGGTTAGTTTTGTTGTTTGATAATAAAACAGGAAAGAAAAGAAGCTTCCTGCATTAACTCTTAAGGAGGTTTGTTTACCTTGTCATGTACACTGGCAAGAAAGTAATTAGGACCACTTAGTAAATTAAAAATGAATAAGTTATTGGCAAGAGTAAAGGCTTTTGCAGCATAGCATAAAAAGTTTTTCAAGAATTTTAACTAGTAAGTATGAGCATGACATGTTATACTGGTGCATTTGTTAATTGCCAACAGGAACTTGTTGACTGGGATCATAAGAGCAAAGTAGATGGAAAAATGCACGCTTGTGCTCATGATGCGCATGTTGCGATGCTTCTTGGTGCTGCAAAGATACTACAAGAAATGAAAGACAAGTTAAAGGTAAAGTTGAATTGTGAAAAAGTTAATTGAGCTCTGTAGGAAATCTTCCATTGAAAACTGACTAGTCCTTCACATGCAGGTTACTGTTGTTCTTATATTCCAACCAGCTGAAGAAAGAGGCGTAGGTGCGAAGGATATGATTAAAGAAAATGTGCTTGATGATGTAGAGGCAGTTTTTGGATTGCATTTAGCAACACAGTATCCCTTAGGAGTTGTTGCGTCGAGGCCAGGAGATTTTTTAGCAGGATGTGGAAGCTTCAAAGCAAAGATCAAAGGGGATTTAGCAAGAATTCCACATCATTGTTTGGATCCTATTTTGGCAGCCTCAGCATCTGTGATTAGCTTGCAAAACATTGTTTCCAGGGAGGTGGATCCTTTAGATTCACAGGTCTATTCGAACACTCAATTTCAATTTGATAAAAACTTTCAAGACCAAACATTCACACATAAACTCCTATGATTGATTCTGTTGGCAGGTGGTTTCCGTGGCAATGATTCGTGCAGTGCCTGGTCATGAACTTATTCCTGATTCTGTTACATTTGGAGGTACTTATAGAGCTTTTGGCAAAAAGAGCTTCAATGCTCTAAGGCAAAGGATAGAAGAGGTAATTGTCGTGTTTGGTTTTACCTATGTAGCACAGACACTTCATATTTAAGTCGTGTGTAGGGTGTCGGTTACATGTCAGTGCCGACACGCCCCCGACACATGTGAATAAGTTAAGTGTTTGCGTCTGTTTTAGGGCTTGTAGTCTTCATTTGTTTGACTTCATTGTGCAGGTTATCAAAGCGCAAGTAGAAGTGCATAGGTGTTCAGCAGAGGTTGACTTCATTGGTAAAGAACATCCAACAATTCCTCCAACAACAAATGATGAGAGAATCTACCAACTAGCCAAACAAGCCTCAAGTATGATTGTTGGAGAAGAGAACATTAAACTAGCACAAACCTTTACTGCAAGTGAAGATTATGCATTTTTCTTAGAAAAAGTGCCTGGCACATTATTCCTTTTAGGGTGTGGATCCATATATTCTGCACATAGTTCTCATTTTTTCATTGATGAAGATGTTCTTCCCATTGGTGCTGCAATACATGCAGCATTTGCTCTTTCATATCATTCACTTTAATTCAACAATTTCTTATCTTCAGTGACACTTAATTATGTACCACTTACATGTGAAAATTTAATAAATGAGATATCAGTGAGGAAATAAAAATTTAGCTTCCTTAGATATAGATATTATAGGATATAGAGAAAGATATTATTTGAGAAATTTCAAGTTTAAAATTCTGTTGAGAAATCAATCCAAAAGGAAAACACAATACAACTATCAGATTACAATAATCCAAACCTCCAAAAAGGAAGACCAAACAGAAAACAAACACATAAACACATAGAAAAATCAGCATAACACAAAGTTAAAGCTCTCCAATCTGAGGACACCTGAAAAGAGCAACAACACCACAAAATACGAAATAAGAACACATCTAATTAACGTTAAAGACACTCGCCCTCTATTGTCTTAGAAACAAGACAAGGTTCTCAAGGCAGACAGAGAAACCACATGAGTTATCGATGGACCTACCAAGATATTATTTCCAGGTTTTTTAAATCGACCAAACAACGACATGCCAGTCCCCCTCTAGTCTTAGGACCCCCCAGGCAAAGGGATAAACATCTTAAAAAGGGTCAAAGTATCTCTAGGAAGAACTGCACACCACCCCAAATACTTAAAAATCCTATACCAAACAGAGGATGCAACTTTGGAGATCACAAAAAGATGGGAGGAGGACTCGATGTGCAATGAGAAGAAGGGACAGGAAAAGTCCCAGAGGTCAAGGGGACTCCCCTCTTAAGTAAGTTTCTTCTAGTTGGAATACGATCCTGAAGAAGTTGTCAAGAGAAAACTAGAACTTTAGAGGGGATCCAGCTACACCAAATGGCCGAAAGAACTAACTCTACGGGAGAGACCTGGCGACTTGGGGGAAATATTCGAGCTAGAAGACAAGAGTAGACGGAAGACACAAAATAAACCTCATCACTCGAGTCACGCGACCTCCACTCCTCACTCTCAATAGAAGGGGTGAAAGCTCTAATCATATACTAGAGATCACTAAAAGATTCAACTCATAATAAAAAAGAAAAGGCCTCCTCCACTTGAGATCCCAGATCCAACTCCTCCTTCTATCTACCGACCTTCCCAACAGATTTAAAGATCTGGTCCGAAATTGGAAAAAGGTTAGGGAATCTACAGCGAAGAGGAGAGTCTCCAACCCAAATATCCTCCTAGAAGGAGGTAAGGAGACCAAAACCAACTTTCAAGGAGACACCGTCTCTGAACCAGTCAGTAGAATCAGCAGCTCTAGTTCCTAGATGGTAAACCCATCTCCACAAAGACGAGGCTGATCTAAGGCGTCCGACTCTCCTGCCCATAATAGAGGTCATAGGGGCTACACCATACATGGCCGTAAGAATATCATGCAAAATACCAGAATCCCTCAAAAGTAGATGTAAGTGTTTAGTTATTGGCATGTATTTTTGGTAAAACCAGGTGTGTGAATGTCATGACTGATGTCATAACATTCTGGGTTATTAGGTACTTTATGCAGAAAAAGAATGGCATACAGTAGCTGCTCTTTATGAGTGTGTATCTGAGCATTTTGCAATGATCACATCTATTATAGTCTACCAAAATCAGTAAACAAGATTCCTGTTGTCATAACCAATGTTAAGACATCCTGTATTGATCTAACAGTTATGCAGTTTGGTTAATTCTGAGATTTTTCAGGAATTTGGTTCATACATTCCAGAACAGAATCTCACGTGGACTTTAGGTTAACTTAGCTCAACCCTAATCTGGTTGATAAAGTCTTGTGACCAAGTCTTGAGGTTAACCCTAATTAATCCTAGCTTTTCGTGGAAGCCCTAACTGAAGAAACAGCTGCATATATATTCAACAGGAAGGCTGTTGGGAAAATTAACTCTTTGACAGAAGATCAACTAGGGGATGTATAGTTTTAACTACTGTAATCCAAGCAAGTATCATTGTGATAAGTGACTTGGAGTAGGTTTTGATTGTAAGGGTTGTGTATCACTCAAAGCTTTGAAGCACGAGTGTTTGTGTCACTTGATTAAAGCTTTGAAGCAAGGTCAAGTTAGGTTTATGTATCACTCAAAGCTTTGAAGCACGAGTGTTTGTGTTACTTGATTAAAAGCTGTGAAGCATAATCAAGTGTATGTTCTGAAGAGTGTCTTCATTATTTCATTAGTCAATTGTTTAGTATCACTGCTGTGATTGAGGGGGAGTGAGTAGGAACTCAGGTTTAAGTTGAACTTAGATTGAAGTTGCATTGGGTAGGTCTTAAGTGAAGGAGATAAACTGGTTGGTTTATTCCTGAATTAATATCTCTTATAGTGAATTTCCTCCCTGGCTTGGTAGCCCCCAGAGTAGGTGTTGTTTCACACTGAACTGGGTAAACAATTGACTGTGTTCTTTACTGTTTTTGATTTACTGTCTTATAGAAAGTCAGATACGGTGTCATAACATTCACTGTGACATTGAGTATCTGCTGCCAGAATTTTAATTGGCATCAGAGCAGGCACCCTGCCTGTCTTACTGGGTGAGATCTAGGGATATCACTTTCTGGCGCTATGGACAAAGAAGGAGTTTTTGGAAACAGACTACCCATTCTGGATGGATCAAATTATGACTACTGGAAACCTCGTATGGTTGCCTTTTTAAAATCACTGGACAAAAAGGCTTGGAGAGCTGCTGACAAAGGATGGAACCATCCCACCATAATTGAGAAAGATGGGACAATCAATCTGAAACCTGAGGAAGAATGGAGCAAAGAAGAAGATGAGTTAGCTCTGGGCAATTCCAAAGCATTAAATGCCTTGTTCAATGGAATTGATAGAAACATATTCAGACTAGTACATCAATGTGAACTGGCCAAGGAAGTTTGGGACACTCTCAAAACTACCCATGAGGGCACATCCAAAGTAAAAATGTCAAGGCTTCAGATGCTGACTACCAAATTTGAGAACCTAAGGATGATGGAAGATGAAACCATTCATGAGTTTCACATGAACATCTTGGAGATTGCCAACACCTCAGGAGCATTGGGAGAAAAGATGTCAGAAGAAAAACTGGTGAGAAAGATTCTCAGATCCTTGCCTAAAAGATTTGCAATGAAGGTAACTGCTATAGAGGAAGCCCAGGATATCAACAATTTGAAGGTGGATGAACTCATTGGGTCTCTTCAGACCTTTGAGATGGGAATCAGTGACAATGTCGACAAGAAAAACAAGAGCATAGCACTTGTATCTAACGCTGAAGATGAAAACAAGGAGGTTGAAGAAGAAAATATTTCAGAAGCTATAGCCATGCTTGGAAGACAATTCAACAAACTCATCAAGAGAATGGATCCAAAGTCAAGGTCAAATGTCAAGAACATTCCTTCTGACATTAACAGATCTTATGACTCCAGCAGAAGACCAAAGTCTGAAGAGAAGGGAAATCAAAGCAGAGGAATTCAATGCCATGGATGTGAAGGATATGGGCACATTCGAGCTGAATGTCCTACCTTTCTTAAGAAACAAAAGAAAGGAATGTCTGTTACTTGGTCTGATTGTGATTCAGAAAGTAATTCTGAAGAAGAATCTGCCAAACTAGTTACTGCACTAACTGGTATTTGTAACTCTGATAGTGACTCTAGTGATGAGGAAGTGACATTTGAAGAACTGGCTGATTCCTACAAGAAATTATGTATATGAAGTGCTGAAGTCTGTCAGCAAAATGAGAGACAAACAAAACTCATAATAAAGTTAGAGGCTGAGAAAAGGGCAAACACTGATACTATAATTCATCTAGAAGGGGAGGTTCAATTGCTAAACTCAAAACTGCACCAGATGACCAAATCTGTTAAGATGCTGACAAATGGAACTGACAAATTGGAAGAAATCCTTCAGGTTGGACAAAATGTGGGAAACAAGTATGGTCTAGGATTTGTGGCAGCAAAGAAATCTGGTATAGACAAGAAGATCAGGCCTGACAAACAAATGTCAAAGCAGATGTCACAACATAGCACTCAACATCGTGAACAGAGAAATATGAAGAAGAAGTATCAAAGATGGAGATGTCATCATTGTGGGAGGTTTGGTCACATAAAGCCATTCTGCTTCAGATTATATGGATATCCTAATCAGAACCCAGGTGTCAAACCTAAGTCTAACAAGGTACCATATACTCCATAGTGGAAGAAAAAGGCTACTGCCCTGATAGCTCACACTTCCCTTAGAGTCTCTGCAAAGGAAGACTGGTACTTTGACAGTGGATGCTCTAAGCACATGACTGGAATCAAGAACCTTCTCAATAATGTTAAACCTCACACCACTAGTTATGTGACCTTTGGAGATGGTGCTAGAGGAGAAATCAAAGGAGTTGGAAACTTGGACTGTCCTGGAGTTCCAAATCTAAATGAAGTATTGCTGGTAAAAGGCTTGACTGCTAATCTCATAAGTATCAGCCAATTGTGCGATCTAGGATTCAAGGTCAACTTCTCAAAATCTGAATGTCTTGTAACTAATGAGAAACAAGAAGTTGTAATGAAAGGAGTCAGATCTAAAGACAACTGCTACTTGTGGGAGCTTGAGAACACTAATTACTCTACTGTGTGTTCTATTGCCAAAGAAGAAAAAGAAGTGAAACTGTGGCACCAAAAACTTGGCCATCTACATCTAAGAGGAATGAAAAGGATTATATCCATGGAGGCAATCAGAGGGATTCCAAGACTGCAAATTGATGAAGGGAGAGTATGTGGTGAATGTCAGGTTGGTAAGCAGACTAGGATGTCACATCCAAAGTCAAGACATCTGACCACCTCTAAGGTTCTAGAACTTCTACATATGGATCTGATGGGACCAATGCAGGTGGAAAGTCTTGGTGGAAAAAGATATGCTTATGTTGTTGTGGATGATTTTTCCAGATTCACCTGGATTAACTTCATTAGGGAAAAATCTAATGTATTTGAAGTTTTTAAAGAACTGTGCAAAAGAATTCAAAGAGAAAAAGAAGGGTGCATTGTCAAAATCAGAAGTGATCATGGCAAGGAATTTGAAAACAGTAAGTTTAATGAATTCTGTTCCTCAGAAGGAATTAATATTGAATTCTCTTCTCCTATAACTCCTCAACAAAATAGAGTTGTAGAAAGAAAAAACAGGACCATACAGGAATCTTCCAGAGCAATGATACATGCCAAAAGACTTCCTATTCATTTTTGGGCTGAAGCTATGAATACAGCCTGTTATGTCCATAACAGGGTCACCTTGAGAAAGGGAACCTCATCCACCATTTATGAACTCTGGAAAGGAAGAAAGCCAACAGTGAAGTACTTCCATGTATTTGGTAGCAAATGCTATATTCTGGCAGATCGTGAACAAAGGAGAAAGCTGGACCCTAAAAGTGATGAAGGAATATTTCTAGGATACTCCACCAACAGCAGAGCTTATAGGGTATTCAATTCCAGGACCAAAGTCATGATGGAATCAATAAATGTCATAGTTGATGATTATCATGAGGAAACAAATGTCCCTTGTAATGTTGAGACATTCTTTGAGACTTCAACTCAACAGAATGATCTACCTAACACCACTGCAGAAGACTCTGAATCAAAGGAAGCTAGCAAAAACCCTTCCATCAGAATTCAGAAAGATCATCCTAAAGAACTCATCATAGGAGATCCTAACAGTGGAGTCATTACAAGATCTAGAGAAATCATCTCAAACTCTTGCTTTGTGTCTAAAATTGAACCAAGAAATGTTAAGGAGGCTTTAACTGATGAATACTGGATTGGAGCAATGCAAGATGAATTGAACCAATTCAAGCAACATGAAGTATGGGAGTTAGTTCCTAGACCAGAAAGAACAAACATCATTGGCACAAAATGGATCTACAAGAACAAATCAGATGTTGAAGGAGTTGTCACCAGGAATAAGGCAAGACTTGTTGCTCAAGGATACACTCAAGTTGAAGGGGTTGATTTTGATGAGACCTTT
This sequence comes from Vicia faba, assembly GCA_948472305.1. Classification (NCBI taxonomy): domain Eukaryota; kingdom Viridiplantae; phylum Streptophyta; class Magnoliopsida; order Fabales; family Fabaceae; genus Vicia; species Vicia faba. The sequence continues at coordinate 504,274,533 of OX451739.1, read as the reverse complement.
GCCCCTGTAGCCAGACTGGAATCAATCAGACTCCTATTGGGAATTGCTTGTCTCCTGAAGTTCAAGTTATTTCAGATGGATGTAAAAAGTGCCTTCCTAAATAGGTACTTAAATGAGGAACTTTATGTGGAACAGCCTAAAGGTTTTGTGGATCCAAACTACCCTGATCATGTCTACAAATTGAGGAAAGCTTTATATGGCCTGAAACAAGCTCCTAGAGCATGGTATGACAGGTTGACAAAATTTCTCTCTGACAAAGGATACAGAAAAGGAGGCTTGGATAAAACCCTCTTTGTCAAAAATGAAGGAGGAAAGATAATGGTAGCTCAAATCTATGTTGATGACATAGTGTTTGGGGGAATGTCAGATAAAATGGTTAAACATTTTGCTGACCAAATGCAGGCTGAATTTGAAATGAGCCTCATGGGAGAATTGACCTACTTTCTTGGACTGCAAGTCACACAGATGGAAGACTCAATTTTTTTGTCTCAAAGAAAGTATGAAAAGAACATTGTCAAGAAGTTTGGTATGGAGAATGCCAGTCACAAAAGGACTCCTGCTCCTACTCACTTAAAGCTATCCAAAGATTCAAGTGGGGTTAAGGTGGACCAAAGCCTGTACAGAAGCATGATAGGAAGTCTGCTATACTTAACAGCCAGCAGACCTGACATTGCTTTTGCAGTTGGAGTATGTGCAAGGTACCAAGCTGATCCCAAAGTCAGTCATATCAACCAAGTGAAGAGAATTTTGAAGTATGTAAGTGGAACTTACAACTATGGCTTGCTGTACTCTCATGGTTGTGAACCAACTCTGACTGGTTACTGTGATGCTGATTGGGCTGGAAGTGCTGATGATAGAAAGAGAACCTCTGGAGGATGTTTCTTCTTAGGAAATAATCTGGTCTCCTGGTTCAGCAAGAAACAGAACTGTGTGTCTCTCTCTACTGCTGAAGCTGAATACATAGCAGCTGGTAGTAGCTGTTCTCAAATGATCTGGATGAAACAGATGCTTACTGAGTATAATGTCACACAAGATGTTATGACATTGTACTGTGACAATCTGAGTACAATCAACATTTCCAAGAATCCTATTCAGCATAGCAGGACCAAGCATATTGACATTAGACATCATTTTATTAGAGATCTTGTAGAGGAGAAGACAATTAAACTGGAACATGTTGCCACTGAACTACAACTGGCTGACATTTTTACCAAAGCACTTGATGCAAATCAATTTGAAAATTTGAGGGGCAAGTTTGGTATTTGCCAACATGAGGAAATGTAGCAATTAATTTTGCTTAAAACAAGGGATGGAGGAGATTTTTGTGTTAAGTCTATTTTGATTGGGTTAATCATTTGTTTTCCTATTTCTTTCAAAATTGTTAAGAAGTTGAATAGACACTCATTTACCTCCTTCCTCTCTCGGCTCTGCAACAATCCCCATTCTCTCAATCAAAGATTTCTCTCTTGTTGTTACTGGTTTTCTAAGACTATCAAAATGTCTCAACTATCCATGACATCATCCTCTTCCAAGACGACTGTTTCATCCGCATCATCTGATCGAGAACCTAGGGCAATCACAACATGCATGGATTCTGAAGTTCTAGAGATTACTCCTCTTAGAGAACTGGCAGCAAACCCCTCTAAGGTTAAAAAGCTGAGAACAAGGCATGCAGGAAGGTCTCAAGCTACTTCATCCGGTAATCCCTCTCAACCATCATCTTCTGTTCCAAATAGGGAAGGCTCAGCTTATGTTCATCAAGCAATATCTAGACTTGTTACAAGAATTCTGAATGAGAACCACTATGTACCTGGCATTTCTGTTCCTTTAAATCAAGAATCTGCTAGTCCAAATGTTGAAATAAATCCAGATGTCTCTAAGAATGTTGAGACACTAGAAGACAACATTCAAAAATCATCTGAAAATCTTGATGATCTCCAGAACCCTTCAGAGAAGGATGTTGAACCCCCGATTATTGATGTGGATGAAGAATACTCTGACAATGACCTAATTGCAAATATCAACCCTAGCATAGCTAGGAGGATGATGAACAGAAAAGGTAAGCAGGATGCTGCAAAATGTCTGACCAAAGAGAAGACTGCTGATGTTGCTCATAAGAAAACCAGGTCTGAAGGCAAGACTGGTGTAGAAACTGTAAAGTCTGGATTGTCCAAAGGGAAGGTGAAGACCCGAGTACCTGCTGGTAATCTCTCAAAGCCTGTGAGACAACCAATAACAAAGAAAAGGAAAGAGCCCGAACCTTCTGATTCTGATGAGGAATCTGAATTTGAAGTTGATGCTGAAGACATTCCTCTCAGAAGGAAACTCCCATCAAGCAAAATGGATAAAGTTCCTGAAGTCCCCACTGACAACATTTCTTTTCACCACCCTGAAAATGCCAACAGATGGAAGTATGTTTGTTTGAAAAGAATAGCCTTGGAAAGAGAACTGAACAATGGTGCCATGGAATGTAAGGAGATCATGGACCTAATCAAAACTGCTGGGCTAATGAATACTGTGGTAAAGTTTACCAACTGCTATGAAAATCTTGTCAAAGAATTTATAGTGAATTTATCTGATGGATGTGCTGATGGAAGGTCAGCTGACTTTAAGTGTGTCTATGTGAGAGGAAGAAAGGTTAATTTCTCTCCCTCTGAGATAAACAAATTCCTTGGAAGACCAGATGAGGATTGTCCTGAACTAGAGGTTACTGACAACCAAGTATGCCAAACCATCACTGCAAATCAAGTAAGGAGCTGGCCCTTAAAAGGCAAGCTGAATGCAAGCAAGCTAAGCATGAAATTTGCCATACTGCACAAGATTGGTGCAGCCAACTGGGTTCCTACCAACCATAAATCAACCATCTCCACAGGATTGGGAAGATTCATTTATGTTGTTGGAACCAGGACAGAATTTGACTATGGCAGGTATATCTTTGATCAAACTTTAAAACATGCTGGAAGCTATGCTGTTAAAGGCCCTATTGCCTTTCCCTCCCTCCTTTGTGGTATTGTCCTTGCTCAGTATCCTGACATTCTAGTGGAAAGAGATACTGTATGCAAAAGAGCTCCTGCTCTTGGGTTGCACTATAAGCTATTTCAGGGAACTCATGTTCCTGACATTGTCATGACATCAGCTGAGACATCAACTGTCAAAACTCAGTCCAAGAAATCTGATGTTATAGCTGTGCTGAAGGAAACCTGCAAAGAGCTGGAGACAAGGAAAAAGACTCTTGAGAACCTAATTGCTAGACTAGAACAGGAGGAGACTGAAGGACAAAGAAGGGAAGAGGATGCTGCTGAAGATCAGCTTAATGCTGAAGATAGTGCCTCCTCTGAAGATGACAGTGCTTGAAGGTCAGTGGAGTGTCAAGCTTGCTGCTGATACCTGTTGCTGCAAGTGATTTCAGACTTTTTGTTGTTTTTATTATTCATTTTGGATGACTGTATAACCTAAAAGTACACGTATCTTTGGCCTATTTATGGCTAAAGAGGGGGAGAAGATTATGTGTTAATTATTCTTGGTAGACATTAATTTTTCTGCAGACATATTAATTCTGCTGCTCTCTATTCTCTGATTGTTTAGGGGTTTTAGCCAAAAATTTGCCAAAGGGGGAGTTTGTAAGTGTTTAGTTATTGGCATGTATTTTTGGTAAAACCAGGTGTGTGAATGTCATGACTGATGTCATAACATTCTGGGTTATTAGGTACTTTATGCAGAAAAAGAATGGCATACAGTAACTGCTCTTTATGAGTGTGTATCTGAGCATTTTGCAATGATCACATCTATTACAGTCTACCAAAATCAGTAAACAGGATTCCTGTTGTCATAACCAATGTTAAGACATCCTGTACTGATCTAACAGTTATGCAGTTTGGTTAATTATGAGATTTTTCAGGAATTTGGTTCATACATTCCAGAACAGAATTTCACGTGGACTTTAGGTTAACTTAGCTCAACCCTAATCTGGTTGATAAAGTCTTATGACCAAGTCTTGAGGTTAACCCTAATTAACCCTAGCTTTTCGTGGAAGCCCTAACTGAAGAAACAGCTGCATATATATTCAACAGGAAGGCTGTTGGGAAAATTAACTCTTTGACAGAAGATCAACTAGGGGCTGTATAGTTTTAACTACTGTAATCCAAGCAAGTATCATTGTGATAAGTTACTTGGATTAGGTTTTGATTGTAAGGGTTGTGTATCACTCAAAGCTTTGAAGCACGAGTGTTTGTGTCACTTGATTAAAGCTTTTAAGCAAGGTCAAGTTAGGTTTATGTATCACTCAAAGCTTTGAAGTACGAGTGTTTGTGTTACTTGATTAAAAGCTGTGAAGCATGATCAAGTGTATGTTCTGAAGAGTGTCTTCATTATTTCATTAGTCAATTGTTTAGTATCATTGCTGTGATTGAGGGGGAGTGCGTAGGAACTCAGGTTTAAGTTGAACTTAGATTGAAGTTGCATTGGGTAGGTCTTAAGTGAAGGAGATAAACTGGTTGGTTTATTCCTGAATTAATATCTCTTATAGTGAATTTCCTCCCTGGCTTGGTAGCCCCCAGAGTAGGTGTTGTTTCACACTGAACTGGGTAAACAATTGACTGTGTTCTTTACTGTTTTTGATTTACTGTCTTATAGAAAGTCAGATACGGTGTCATAACATTCACTGTGACATTGAATATCTGCTGCCAGAATTTCAGCAGACACCACCTCCACATACCCAAGAGGACCAAGTTGACCAACCGAAGGTCGCAACATCATGGTCTCCCTTGAAGGTGCAAGAAACACAAGTAATGAGGGGTTTGAACCGGGTTTCTAAAAATAAAATATTTTCGAAAACAAACACTTGAAGTTAACACAAGAACAAAAATAAATGACCACAATTATTTTTATTCTGGTTCACTGTTAACGAAGTTAATCCAGTTCACCCACCAAGGTGATTTTCCTTTCTCAATCAAGGACGTAACTCCCTACCACCAAACCAATAATACAGTCCTTGCGCCAGAAAAACAGAGTAGTGGAAGGATGTGACTTATGTACTATCACGTCATGTGAGACCTTTGATCTTCTCTTCTAATCTTCAGAGACTTTAGAGTGTGTAAAATTTGAAGCACTCTTAGAAGGATCAAAACCAATCTTCAGAAACTTCATCTTCAAAATTTTGTTCAACATAAACTTGTCTTCAGAGTCTTCAACACGTTTGACTTCAAAATCTTCAGAACTTGTCCAATCAGAACCTCATCTTCAGAATCTTCAGAACCGTTGGTCTTTAGAGTCTTCATAACTTGTTCAATAGAACCATTGGTCTTTAGAGTCTTCATAACTTGTTCAACAGAACCTTGTCTTTAAAATCTTTAGAAGCTTGAAGCAAGAGAGCTTTGGAATCTTCAGAGCTTGAAAACCCTTCATAAGTTCTATTATCAGAGTCACAGTTATAAGCGATAAAACTAACGTTCATCAGAATCGTTGTTTTAAGAAACATTCTAAGCAATGGCATACACACTTGTATCTCTTAGTATATTGAGTCCAGAATCTGATGCGTCATACGTCAATTCTTCAGAGTCAGTACCTGTTAGAAAAAGCTACACACTAAACAAACCATTAGGATACTAAATTGTTATCTAATCACCCATACAATGTTATCATAAAAACTCAAGTACTGATGGAAAATCAAATCTTATTCTTACAATATCCTCCTTTTTAATGATGACAAAACTATGTATTTTGATAAATAATTTATACTGATTTAATCACATAAAAAACAATTCAGAGTTAGCTAAACAACTCCCCCTGAGTTCTATATTCTCAAAACTTGTTTAATCTTGTTCAGAGACCCCCCTGAGTTTAATACTTAAAGAAAATTTGAAAAATAACACGAATCAACCAGAACCAAGAAATACTTCCCTGATTGAAAACTATCAAGAGTTTGACTAGGAATGCATAAATCTTCATCTCAGATTCTGGCTTGCTATCAGAAGATGATGATTTATAAAAGTCTGGTTGATCATATCAAACCTTCAGAGTCTGGTTGAAATTCCTTTAATAAAGGAAAAAAAGTAACCTATTGTAACACCCCAAAATAATTAGATTATTCATTTAATTATTTAATTAATTTATGAAGAATATTTGTAATGTATTTATGATTATCTGTGATGCTTTGATGATTATGATGTGTGATGTGATGCTATGTGTAGTATAATATAAATTAAGAGATATTGGGTGTTTTAATAATTTTAGATAGTTAGTTTAATTATTTAGAATTATTATTAATAAAATAAATAGAATATAAGGTGTGAAAGTGTCAAGGGCAAAGTGGTAATTTGTGAAGTGATAAGTGAGGGTAATATAGGAAGGCCTTAGAAAGCGTCCAAGGGGTAAGTTTTACATAAGAGAAATTTGGAGTTTAGAACACTCATTATGTACGATCGTGTATGGAGTAGAGACATAGAGCAAAACTAGGGCATTAGGGAACTCAGAAATTATATAGAAACGCGAAGAGAAGATCATTGCTAGCTATAATCTAAGGTAAGAGGGTTATCCTTGTTATTATGATTGATATAGGGTTTAGATGTATGTAGGTTGTTTGGGGTTTTTTGTGATGAATTGATAACATGATGAGTATGATGAATTTTTAATGAAATTATGAATAATGGATGCTAATAATGTCATGATTTGATGTATGTAATGTGTACTAAGAAGTTATGATATTTTATGATGAGAATATATGATTTGTATGAGTTTTAGATCTGTTTGGATGTGGAATCCTGTAGAAATTGGAACTGGTGCAACACATAAAACACACAGGGAATTTCCTATTCGCGTTGCATCGCCCGATGATCCTAATACTTCACCGGGCGAGGGAGCTTTTCCCAAGAAGCTCCAGGAAAGCAATAGGCGAAGGGAAGGGGTGAAAAACAGAGCCCTTGTAATTTTTATGGAGGTGGGTGACTCGCCCCAACTTCATCGGGCGAAGGGGGAGGCGAATGGGATCTCGCAGGGGAAGGAAGTAAAAGAAAAAAAAGTTCCTGGAATTTTATATAGGGGAAGGATTTTCCCCCCAGCTTCACCGGGCGAGCATCAGGCGATAAAGTTTCTTCGTCGGGCGAGCCTCAGGTGAGAGGTAGATGGCAGAGTCTTCAAAGTCTCATAACTTGAGTTTTCGGACTCCGTTTGATGCGTCGTTTGAAGCGCTGGGTAGCTAACGTAATGAACTATAAATAGGAGGAAAAAAATGAGTAAAAGGGTTTGTATTTCTATTACCTATGCTATTATTAAATTAGACTTCTATGTTATGTATTACAATGAAGTGTGTTGAATGATGAGTTATTAATCCTATGATGATACTATGTTGTTGCTATGATGTTATGATGATATTGTGATGATTCCATGTATATATTTTATGTATGTGATGATTCCATGTATATATTTTATGTATGTGATGATATTATGATTATTACATGACTTAATGATATGTTTGACTAGCATTGGTCATGTTTTATTATGTTGTTGCGTATCATTACATTCATGACATATATTAGGACTTTAGTTCAGTGATGTGGTTAGGATTGTAGGTCCAGTGATGGTGACAAGATATTGGTCTAGTGATGGCTTCAATCCTATAGTGTGGACTGAGTGCAATTTTATGATGTGCTTTGATTCTAAGAGGGAATCGATCCTACTGTTGGGGATCTTTGGAGAAATGATGGCTGAGTCATTAGTGAAGTTTTGATACCACATGCATGAGTCAATGATGTTGCATTGCATTATAGGTGACATTTCATAATGAGTGATTAAGTGTTGTTGATGGCATTGTGATTTTGTGATGCTTGATGATTATTGTTAATGTGATGATACCATGATATATTTAATTCGTATTGATGATGTATAAGTGTGAGTACACTATATGAAATATGATGATATGTGGAATCCATGATGACTTGTTGTTGTACTGCTATATCTATTCCATATATCTTTTATAATAATATGTGATTACTCACCCCTTCTTCTTTGAAATGTTGCCTCTATACATAGGTAACTTGCAGGTGATCAGGAATAGTTCTTCGAAGCTTAGAGGATAGCTTCAGAGTGCGTTGTTTATTTATATTGATTTTAGAAGGTCTTGCTTTGATATGTAACATCGGGGTTGGGAATGTTTGTTTGGAAACTATTATGTTCTCTTACTTATTTTGAGATGATGAGTTACCTTTAATGGTATTTAATTGTTTAATTTATGAATCATGAATGATGATGTATGAGAAAGGTTCTATGCAGTATTTTTAATATAGATGTTTTGAGACTATGATTCCACTACGATAATCTTGGATTTGATATTTGACGATGTTAAAGGAATAGTTATTTTAAATGTTTTGAAAACCCATGTTACAGAACAAGATGTTTTATATGATATTTATATGAAGATGTGACATCCTTGTTGTGATATTATTTGAGTTATTTGCGTAAATTATACGTGAAATGTATATGGGTTTAGAAGGGTGTTACACCTATGACTTTGGATTCTCTAGATTCTGAATCTCCTTCAGAACTTCCGAGTTTGCCTGTTAAGAAAAATTCAGTGAACTTTCTCAAAGTTCCCGAGTCAAACATTGTTAGTGACAAAAATATCAGAACATGGTCGGGAATAAGATTATAAGAATAGATATATCAAACTCATATCACTTTCTTCCCCTTTTTCAGAAATAAAAAAATATTTAAATAGACAAATGAAATTCAATTTTCATTGACCAAAGACCAGAGTAAAAAAGTTTTAGAAACACAAAAACAATCTAGAGTTCTAAAAACAAAGGTAAGACCAAAGGTCTAAGGTTCCGGTGGAGGAGGAGGCATAATTCTGGCCATGAAATCCTGCATCATGTTGGCAAGAAAAGTGATATAAGCATCTTGCTTCTCAGATATTTTATCTTTCTTGTCCAAACGAGCTTGAATCAGAGCATTAGACTTCATCAATTCAGAAATAGATTCCTTCAGCCCAGAAGGAGACTCATCATTAGCAGCAGTAGTCTTCAACACCCTATAAGACGAACCGTCTTCAGCAGCAGACTTCCCAGAAACAACCAACACAGAAGAAGCAGCTTTTAAAGGTTGCACTTCCATAGTAGAAGCAAAAACTTCTTCTACAATATCTATTTCTAGAGCAGGTAAGCATAGAGGAATAGGAGGAGCTGCTTGAGCAGTAAGCCAAGCCTCATGCTTCTTCCTTGGTTCCATCAGACAATAGGCTTGAATGATATTGGAGTTATCATTCATCTAATTTCTGAAGCCATTATAGATGGAGTTGACCTTGTCAGGATCCATACTGGCAGAAGAGCTCTCTAAGGCATAAGAAAGAGTATCCAGAGCACTATACTCAAAATGAAATATTAATTCATCAATGAAGTTTAGATTAACACCTGTTCTATGAATGAAAGGATTAAAATATATAGAGTATGGTTCTGAGGGTCTATTTAGTATGGTGAAGAATTCAGATGAAGGGAATGAATTATGGATATGAGTGGTGGATGAAGAGTGTATGGGGGTATCAAAAATAGAATCTTTTGATTCATATAAAGGAACATCTGAGTCATATAACTCAGAGTTATGGGTCGAGACATGGTCTTCTTCAGAATCAAATGAGATCACCAGAACTTCATCTAAACTAGAAGAGGTTTCGACTTCAAGATATTGTAGTAACTCATCAATTTTAATTAAGAAGGAAATAATGGATTTTTAAGTGGAGGGATTGGTTGTTTTAGGAGGAGTAGGTTTGGAAAAAAAGGTAAGGGAGGAGATGAATTAATATCGTTCTAAAAACGTGCATCGATACACTCTCTGCTTGAAGAACTCTCATAAGAATCCTGAAGGAAATATTCTCTTTTCTTTTTAAAGATAACAAACACTTCATATATATATTAGGAAGCTTATCAGCATAACCACCAATCTCAGCATAATCATAGATACATCTGAGAACATGATGAGGAATTACTCCTGGAGGATCAAGAATGAGCTTCAGGAGATATGTTGGGTGGTTCTTTCTTCAAAATAGCTTAGAATAGCATCTAGAGGATCAGCAATAGAGAATATATATCCATCTTCTACACCAGGTTTAGAGTAGAAAGAAGATACAGTAACATGATCTTTAAGAGGATAAATAACATAAGATGCAAGATTTAGAGACATCAAACAAAGTACATCAAGAGGTCTTCCAAAATGTGGAACCAAATATCTTTCAAGTTCTTATTAGAAAGAAACTCTACCAAGTCACAATTAACCGAAAAGATTGTAATGAGTCTTACCAGAGGTATCCACTTGATAACATCAAAGACATTTGATGTATAGCTTCTGATCTTATCCCTCAAATACTTAAAAAGTATAAAATGAAGATTAATCTTTTTATTAGAGGTTAAATTGAACAACATAGTCTTCTCATAAGTGTTAATACTATCCAGAGTGTTGGTTGAAGGCTTCTGACAAATGCATCCCAAAATAATATTAGCCCATACTCTAAAAAAGGATTGAAGATCTTTGACATTCTTAGAACTTTTCTTGTTTAGAAAAATCTTTGAAGCAACTGATCCCAATATTTTTCGAACGATATTCTTATCACTAAGATTACAACATTTTCACCACTCTCGCCGTGATTTAGTAAATGTGCAATAGATCTTTCAGTGATACACACATCAATATCAATAACATTCACTGAAATTTCTTCTCTGGATTCCTTAGCCATAATCCAAAACTGCTTTACCAATTCTTAAAGAGTTGGTCCATTGAGAAGATTGAAGAAAGTTCCCCAACCTTGAAAATCCACAACTTAGGTAAGATCAAACCCATTGACTTTGAGATTATCAAAGTTCACGACTGCCTCAACAAGAACTATTAACTGAGACACTTGAATTGAACATTGAAGATTAGGAAGCCCGTGCTTCACTTGTTGTTGTTGTTGTAGAAGAGACGATGAAAAACCTTCTACATTATGTTGAGCAAATGATTGTTGGTGTTCAGAAGCCATTGTTGAACCACGAACAAGAACCGAAAGGGTTTTAAAAAACTTAGGCTTAAAAGAGTGAAAGTGTAGGATAATGGTAGCGAAAGTGTGTGAAGTGGGAGTTAGTGGGTTTTAAATATAACTTTTGTAATGATTAAAAAAATTGAAAAGTGTAAAAATTATGATAAGGGGTAAAGCGTGAATTTTTTACCTAATCCCAATATAATCTCTTCTCCCAATGAGTCACATCAAGTGCTAGGTGTGCTTCATAAAAGAAAATTTTCTTATTTTGAATCATCAACCTTTCACTATCCTGACAACTCATTAATGACGTAAACTCTTCAGTTTCTAAAGAATAGAAGCATTCTAGTAAAAAGATTCTGACCTTGAATACTTCTGATACATGAGGACTTCACTCATCAGAAGTTTCACATTCTATAAGAAACAAAAACAATCATGCCTCAGAGTATAATTTTCCATTATGGAAAGCCAACATTCTGAGATTGCATCTTTTTCATTATGGACACAAAACCATTTTTAAATATTTCAGAATGAAAATGAACCTATCTTCAGCAAGGGCTTTTGTAAAGATATGAGCCCGTTGATGATTTAGCCCTAGAATGCAAAATTGGATTCTTGGATAAAAAAAACTATAGAAGTATTATCACAGAAGATAGGAATGGTACTCAAATATTTGATAATATTCTAGTTGACTTTTCATCCATATGATATGGGTGCTTCATCTAGAACCATAAATATATTCAGCTTCTGTAGTTGAGAGTGCTATTGTTGATTTCCTTTTGCTGGACCATGAGATTAAGTTGTCTCCCAGAAACTAATAGCTTCCAGAAGTACTCTTCCTCTCTAGTCTGTCTCTAGCGTAGTTAGCATCACAATAACCTAAACCAAGGTTAGTAGTACCTTCAGATACCTAAAAATCCTCTTAACAACAGTTAAGTGAGATTCTTTAGGATCTGATTGAAAGTGAGCACACAAGCATACAATGAATAAAATACCAGACCTAGAAGCAGTCAAATATAATAGAGAACCTATTATACCTCTGTACATCTTCTGATTAACCTTACCACTTACCTCGTTCTTCTCAAGAATGCAAGTAAGATACATATGCGTCTTTGCTTTCTTGCACTTAGACAAGTCAAAATTATTTAGAAGTTCTTTGGTGTACTTGCTCTTATGGATGAATGTCTCTTATGGACCTTGATATATTTGAATTCCTAGAAAGAACTTGAGTTCTCCCATTAAGCTCATCTTGAAATCAACCTGTATAGACTTGGAAAATTCCTTGCACAAAGTGGCATTAGAATAATCAAACATAATATCATCAACATATATTTGAATTACCAGAATTTCATTTCTGAAGGACTTACAGAACAAAGTGGTATCAACCTTTTTCTATGGTGAAATCATTTTCTAAAAGGAAATCGCTTAATCTTTCATACCAAAGCTATGGAATCTTGTTTCAGACCATACAATGATTTCTTAAGTTTGAAAGCAAAACCTAGATTTTTATGATTTTCAATACCAAGAGGTTAGTGTACATATACTTTCTCAGTTATGTAGCCATTCAGAAATACACTCTTAACATCCATTTGATACAAGATGATGTTATGATTAACAACAAAAGAAATTAAGAGATGAATAGACTCTAACCTGGCAATTGGTGCAAAAGTTTATGTATATTCAATCCACTTTTGCTGACTACAGCCTTGTGAAACCAGTCGAGTCTTATTTTTTACCATATCTCCTTTTTTGTTTAGCTTGTTTCTAAAGACCCGTTTGATTCCAATACATGAGTTCCTTTGGGTCTTGGCACAAGATCCCACACATCATTAGTGGAGAATTGATTCAACTATTCTTGTATATCCATAATCCATTATATATCCACAAGTGCTTTATCAACAAATTTAGGTTTAATGAGGGACACACAACCCATAAGCTTCTTTTCAGAAGGTTTGAAAGAGGATCTGGTTTTGACTGGTTCAGATTTATCACCCAGAATCAATTCTTCAGAATGTGAGAAACAAGTTTTGTACTTCCTTAGAGGAGTATGAGTTTCAACCGCTTCAGGTTGAACTTCTTCATACTCCTTCTGTTTTGGTTCCTTTGCAGCAACATCATTACCTTCTGAGTTTGAAAAGGTAATCTCCAGATCTGCAAACTTTTCAACTAACTTTGACTTTTCAGGTTCAAGCTTATCATCAAATATAACATGAATAAATTCCTCAACAATAATATTTTAGTGTTATACACTTTGTATCCTTTTGAGCTTTCAGAGTATCCTAACATGATATACTTTTGTGCTTTAAATCAAACTTGTTAAGATTCTCCTTAGTATTAAAACATAAAACAATCACATCCAAGAGGATGAAAATATGAAATGTTTGGTTTTTTGTTCCTCCATAATTCGTAAGGAGTATTACCTAGAATATGTTTTATAGTGACTCTATTTTGAATGTAAGAAGTTGCGTTGACTTCCTTTGCCCATAAGTGCTTTTCCGTGTTAGTCTCATTGATCATGGTTCTAGCCATTTCTTGCAAAGTCCTATTCTTCCTCTTTACAACTCAATTTTGTTGTGGAGTTCTAGGGAATGATAAATCATGGGAAATGACATTTTCACCAAAAATCTTTTCAAAGTTTTTATTTTCAAACTCACCACCATGATCACTCATGAATTTGACAATTCTGATATCCATCTCATTTTACACTTGAGAACAGAAGGTAGTAAACACAAAATGTGGCTCATCCTTGTGTTTTAGAAACTTAACCCATGCCCATCGACTATAGTCATCAACAATGACTAATTAATACTTCTTACCATTGACAAAACTAGTTTTCACTAGTCCAAACAAGTCAATATGCAGAAGCTCCAATAGCCTAGAAGTAGAAACAACATTTTTTGCTTTAAAATAAGATTTTGAAAACTTGACTTTTTGACATGCTTCACAAAGATCTTCTGAAGAGAACTTTATTTTTGGAAGGCATCTGACAAGATCAAGCTTATTTAGATGAGAGATCCTTCTTATGCTAACATGGCCCAAGCGTTTATGCCAGATCCATTGCTCTTCATTAGCAAAAATAAGACATTTTACATTTTACTCTTTAAGATCAGGAATATAATCTTATAGATGTTGATTTCCCTCTTGCCATTGAAAAGGATTGAGCCATTCTTCTGACTAACATCCTTATAGGAGTTTTGATTAAAATATTATATCATAACCATGGCCAATTAATTGACTTATGGAAAATAAGTTATGCAGTAATCCATCAACAATCACAACATTATTAATAGAAGGGAGATAATTGTTACCAAATGTTTCAGAGCCTATGATCTTCCATTTTTGATCACTTCTGAAACCCATGAACCACTAGGCTTAAGTTCCAGGCTTTGGAATATATGTCTTCTCCCCGTCATGTGCCGCGAGCAGCCATAGTCTAGGTACCATGATTGGTATCTTGACTTTGCTGCTAAGGATATCTGTAACATAGATTATCTGCTTCTTAGGTACCCACAACTTCTTGGGTCCTTTTTTGTTAGTTTTCCCAGAGTTGTTCACAACCTTGGGCTTAGGTGTAGGATAAACATATTTAGTTGCATTCTTGAAATGGGACTTTGATTTGGGTTTAGCCTTAGGAACATAAAGAGTTTACCTTTTTCTTTTTCTTTAGGCTTAGAACCAACTGAGACAAAATAAGAATAAAGAGTATTTGGGTTATCTTCTTTTTTAGAATCAGATTCTTCATAAGAATAATAACCAATACCTTTTATACCATTTATGCTTACACCATATATTATTGAAGCCATGACGCTTTTACCCATGCTTCTAGCAAGAAATTTCTAGAATGTTTTTTCATATTTCTTTATGACATCATCAGTGCTCTCAGAAGCTTCTGAAAGAATTTCCTTCTCAAGACTGGAACTCTTTCTTTTTAGAACATAGCAATCAATCTTAAAAATATAATTTTATTCTCTTAACGATGAAAGTTATTCCTTAAGTTTGTTGTGTTCTTTAGAAGCAGATTCATGGACATTTTTAAGTTCCTTGAATTCGTTCTTAAGCAACTCATGTTTTTTTTAAAGAATTTTAATTAAAGTACATGGTAATTTAGAGTGAGAAAGATCATAAAATACCTCTTATGTGTCTGAATCATATTCTGCAACAATTCCTAGATGAATCATCTCATCAGAAGCTTTAACTAGTCATCAATGCTAAGTTAGCTTATTCTTCTTTGGAATCATCTTCTGATGAATCAGAATCATCCCATGTTTCCATCAACCTTTCTTCTTTCCTCCTAAATATTTCTTATATGGTTTTTCCTTCTTGATCTTAGGACAATCATTTTTGTAGTGGCCTAGTTCTTTGCATTCATAGCAAATAACCTCTTTGCTGCCACCAGACTTTCTTTGTCCAGAAGCACACTCAAAGTGAACATCAGTCCTTTTGGATCCTATGAACTTGTTTCCTTTCCTTCTCTTCTTGAGTTGGTTAACCCTTATGGACAATAGTGACAACTCATCTTCATCTTTATCATAATTTTATTCTGAGTTCTCGATCTCTTCTGCTTGAAGAGCTCTTGTCTTCTCAGATATTCTGATGGATTTAGAGCAACAGAGTTATCTCTCTTCTGAGGTTCATCTTATTCCAGAGCTATATCAAGACTTCTTAAAGAACTCACCAGTTCTTCTAGAGAAGTTTTGTTAATATCTTTAGCCAATTTAAAAGTAGTTACCATAGGCCTCCATTTATATTACAAGCTTATGATCATCTTCTTCACATGATATGAAGTACAATATCCTTTAATCATAACCTTAAGTCCTGCAACCAAGGTTTTAAACCTTGAGAACATAGTCTCAATCATTTCATCTTCTTCCATTTTAAAGGCTTCATATTTCTAAATCAAATCCAAAGCTTTGGTCTCCTTGACCTGAGCATTGCCTTCATGAGTCATTCTTAAAGAATCAAATATATACTTAGTTGAGTCTATATTTGTTATCTTCTCATTCTCAGTATAAGAAATCATGTCCAGCAAGATAGTTCTTGCTTTATGATGATTCTTATAATCTTTATTTTGTTGGTCGTTCATAGATCTTTTCTCGATCTTGTTTCCTCTTTCATCTGTAGGATGTTCGTAGCCATCGACTACCATATCCCAAAGTTCAACATTATGACCTATAAAGAAACTTTCTTGTCTATCCTTACAATAATCAAATCTTTCACCATCAAAGCTAGGGTTAGCATTGTAGTTTTATCTCTAGTTGAGAACAGGCACAACTGTGATAGGTGGTGGAATAACCATGGTGTTTCTAAAATGTCTGGATCTTTATGTGATGACAATTTAAGGTGCAAGAAACACAAGAAAGGGGGGGTTTTAATTGGGTTTCTAAAAATAAAATCCTTTAGAAACCAAACACTTGAAGTTAACATATAAAAATGAACACAATTATTTTTATCCTGGTTCATTGTTGACAAAGTTAATCCAGTCCACCCACCAAGGTGATTTTCCTTTCTCTACAAGGACTTAATCCACTATAAATAAATTGATTACAAACCACAAAGATAAACTATCAATGTATTCTTGAGAATCCTAACTAAACCCTAGTCTCTCAAAGAACAATAACTCAAAGAAAAATTATCAATGACTTCTTGAGTAATCAGACTAATACTTAGTCACTCTAGGAACAATTAACTCACTGTTGAATACAAGTTTTTGTGTTTACAATTTTGCTTCTTGAAAGCGGACTACACAAAAATTAAAGAACAAATAACACAACAGTGTTAAGCAAGTTAGAAAATAACAATTCCTTTCTAGCAAGTTAACGAACAAAAGTTCCTTGATTTAATAAACTTTACAAAGTTATTTTTGCAGCTTTTTATCAATTTGAATCATCGCAAAATCATTTCTTTCCAATTCATGCAAGTCTTCCTTTTATATGCTAAAAGAAATTTGTTGGAAGGTAGAATAGGAATACTAAAATTCTAGTTGTCTTCTTACAACGCTCAAAGTGTGTGGTAGACAACATAATACCAATCGTCCAGTCCTTACGCGACAAAAACAGGGTAGTGGAAGGATGTGACTTATGTACTATCATTTCACATAAGACCTTTGATCTTCTCTTCTAATCTCCAGAGGCTTCAGAGTGTCTAAGAGTTGAAGCATTCTTAGAAAGATCAAAACCAGTCTCCAGAACCTTCGTCTTCAGAGTCTTCAGAACTTTATTCAATAGAACCTTGTCTTCAGAGTCTTCAGCATGTTGATCTTCAGAATCTTCAGAACTTGTTCAATCATAACCTCATCTTCAGAATATTTAGAACTGTTAGTCTTCACAGTCTTCAGAACTTGTTCAATAGAACGTTGTCTTTATAATCTTCAGAACCTTGGAGTAAGAGATCTTTGGAATCTTCAGAACTTTATAACCCTTCATAAGCTCTACTATTAGAGTCATAGTTAGAAGCGATAAAACTAAATTTTATCAAAATTGTTGTTTTAAGAAGCATCCCAAGAAATGACACACACACTTGTATCTTTTAGTATATTAAGTCAAGAATATGCTGACATCACACGTCAATTCTTCAGAGTCAGACCCTGTTAGTAAAAGCTACACACTAAGTAAACCATTAGGGTACTAAATTGTTATCTAATCACCCATACAATGTTATCATCAAAACTCAAGGACAGATGTAGAACCGAATCTTGTTCTTACACCCCTAACTTCTTAGGATTACACACATCCACCCACTTGACCCAAACAATTTTAGGTTGCCCTTTCACTCCTCCCCAAAGAAACTTCCTCTAAATCTTCACTATATTCTTTCAAGCCTTGACAAACATCTTTAGAAAAGATAAGAAAAATATAGGGATGACATTGAGAATGAAGTTAAGGTCGATGACTCTCCCACCCAGGGAGACATATCTATGCTTCCACGAAAGCAGCCTCCTAGATACAATATTAAATAAAGGTTCCCACATAGAAACTAGGTGGGGGTTAGCTCCAACCGGTATCCCAAGGTAATTAAAAGTAAGAGACTTATTCTTACAGTGGATAAGCTCACAAGCAAGATCTATGAATAGTTGATCATAATTTACCCCAATAAGAGAACTCTTAGCAAAGTTCATTCGATGTCTTGAGGCAAGCTCGAAACCACATGGAATAACCTTAATGCTCCAGAGATTATCAATAGTAGTATTAGCCAGAATAATTGTGTCATTTTCATAATGAAGATGGGAGACCACCTAATCTGAGGATCATACTCTAATGCCAGAAAGAAGGTGCAAATCTACAGCTCTGGAAATCAAACTGCTCAAGACTTCGAAAACTAGGAGAAAAAGGAAGGGATCTAGGGGGTCACCTTGCTTCAGTCCCATCTAAATACTAATCTTTTGGGTCAGGAAACCATTAACCAAGACCACAAGATTTCTAGAAAACACACAAGATCCTGTCACCATTAACCAAGACCACAAGATTTCCAAAAACCATACAAACTCTTATCCAACTCCCCCACTTATCATTAAACCCAAATCTGTATAGCATATAGTTAAGAAAATACTAGATAATAGAGTCATAGGATTTCTCAAAGTCAACTTTAAAGAAGAGACAAGATTTCTTATCCCACTTGACAAGATCCACAAGCTCATTCACAACAACGACCTTATCCACTGAGAGTCTACATTTGAAAAAAGCATACTGATTAGAGGAAATGATCTTATCCATAACACTAGAGAGCCTAGAAACCAACCATCACTACTACAAAAAGTACATATAACAACGCCACCATTATTACAATCCTTTGAAGGACCACTGTGATATCTCTAAATTTAGGTGCCTAAATATATATTTTTATTTTTTTAATTAAACATTGTTAAATTATTACCACAATTTTTAAAACAACCGTAGTGATATCAGTTGATGTTTCATGAGTTCGATTCTTAGTGCCTTCTAATTCATAATATCTTCAGCATTTAGTTGTGCCTTTCATTTTTAGTTAAAAAACGAAAGTGATATCACTGTGGTTCGTTAACCTAACCTTTGTGATGTATTTTCTATTTTTTAATTACTTAAAACCTGGCACTTCTTTTATAAAATATCATTAATGTAAATCTTATATCACCACGGTTGTCTAAAAACAGTTATGATATATTTTTCATTATTTTTTTAAAATTTTAAATGCTTAAAACCTGGATTTTTGTATATAAAATGTCATCATACATCACAACGGTTTTGATAAATAATTGTGGTGATATGATATATTCACTTTAAGGAAACAAAGCTAACTAACTTGTCTCTTAAGTTTCATATTTTCCTTTCCATCAAGAAACAACTTAGTTTCAACCCCTGACGAAACAACGTGATTTTCAACCCTAACCAAACAACACCATTTTCAACCCTAACAAAACAAAACCAGTTTCAAACCTAACAAAACATACAACACCATCTTCAAACCTGAAGAAACAATGCCATTTTCAACCAATGTTTGTGCTTTTGTACGGTAGAGGAAGGAGCCGACATCGTGTTCTTTGTTCTTGACTAACCTTCATTTTAGTTGTCACAAAAGGAACTCAAAGATTCTAACAATCTTGTTTTACTTATTCATCACGTTTCTAGTACGTAAACGTTTTCCCCATGTGTGATACGGTGGGAGAATTGACTTGGGTGTTTTGCATTTGATCGCAAATGTTGCGGTTAGCAAGAGTCGCCACCGACTTTTATTTTATCCAAAAGGAAAGGCTGAAAAGAATAGGAAAGACCTTTGAGATTGTTTCTTGAGTTCGGGAGGTAGATTATGAAAAGGAAAGGTGTTAGCACCCTTTTCATCCATAGTTATCTATAGGCTCTTAGTTTCTTTCTAGATCACTTGCTTTTGTTTAAAAATGTGTTTTGTGTGGTTTTTGAAAGTATTTTAAAAAGGCGCCATCGTTTAGGAAAACTTTGTAATAGTTCTCGTTCATAAGAACGTATACAAAGTGTTGATCTTTTGGAAATGTTTCATGTTTGGAAAGTGTTTTGAAAATGTTTTTGAAAGTGTTGGTGTTTGCTTTAAAAATAATCAAGGATGTTTGATTTGAAAAATGAGCAAGCAACTAGGAATAATCTACCTACTCAAAAGTCTTTGTTCATTTCTTCCTTTCCTTTGATATTGCTATCTTACCATTGATTTGGTAAGAAGCATTATCTTTGGATGTAAAGGGACGAACATGGGTCATCGTATAGTCATGATAGCAATATTGTGAGATATATTAGCATTTCTCTTTGAGGGACTAAGATCATTTTGAAAGGAAACATTGATAGCGTCATCGAGGGACTATGCTCTTGTATATTTGTTTTTGCTAAGACATATCACATGCATAACATGACCATTTTTGTAAGGCAACAAAGTGGAATTACCCTAAGGGTGTAAGTGTGCAAGTGTGTCTGATTTACATGCACTGTTTTGTCTTGAATTAGGGTTTGCTACTTGTTGATTTTATCTTTCCATACAAACCCTAATTACTAGCATTTATATAAAATGATAAATCGCGGAAAGTAAAATTACTATGCTATTACATCATTAGGGGAGGGGGGTATACAAATTTACAAATGGGGATTGCAAGAAAATTAAACCTAATTAACTATTACAACCATATTGAATAATGTACAAGAATTGAAAAATATAATGTACAAATACAAATGGAAAAAGAAATGATTTTGTTTGTTTTTTTATGGAAGGGTTTGGTCTTGACCTAATTAAGAAAATGATTAGTTAAAAATAAACAAAATTAAATTTAAACTAAATAAGAAAGAAATTAAGTTTAAAATGTATTTTTAGGGTTTTTTGTGAAAGGTTTTAAGTTAAATAATAATAATAATATGAAAATTAATTAATTAAAAAACTATTCTAAGTTAATTAAAAATAAAAATAATAATTAAACCTAAATATTAATTTATTAAGAAAAAAAAGAAATTAATTTATTAAGAAAAATGTTTTTAGTCTTTTTGTTTTATAAAGAAAAATAAAATATAAATGAGCATTTTTTAAATATGTAAATAAATAAGTAAAATATTTTTGGATTTTTTATTAATAAAATGTTTTTAGTCTTTTTGTTTTATAAAGAGAAATAAAATATAAATGAGCATTTTTTAAATATGTAAATAAATAAATAAAATATTTTTGGATTTTTTATTAATAAAAATAATAATAATGATAATATTAGTAATAATAAAAAATATTAAAGAAAATATAATATAAACTATAAAAGAAAATAAATAAAATGAAAAATAAAAAAAAAGGTTTGGGTCAGGTGTGCAAAGGTAAGGCAGAGGTTAGAAAAAAGCAAAAAAGGAAAGCCCAACATTGGAGGCCCGGCGCTGGCTGTTTGAACAATAAAAAAGTAGAGAAAAATGTGAGAAAAATGCACAAAAGGTACTTTTGGGTGTTGAACCCCCGACCTCTAACACAAACGCGCGCTACCTTTGCCACTGGGGTGGCTGTACATCCGTTAACTTGTATCAAACCATAAATATATTTTACAAATCAAGTCCATGGCCTGAACTTCATTTTCAACCTCACGCCTAGCTAGACAACCTGTATCTTGCTCATTTCTCAATGAAAATTAAAATTGCAAACATGAAAATTGTTCCATTTTTTCTCACGAATCCAACCATATAAATAACTAAAGTTATAAATCAAAGATGAATGAGAATTTCGTTGGCCCTAATTTGAACCCTAAATTTTCCATAAATTTCAATCTTAAAATTCTCTAAGCTCAAGCCATATAAATGAAATCTATGGATATGTACAGTTTCAGGGCAATGATATCTACATTTTGTCTTTGAAAATGCAAGCCTAACAATGCCTAGATAATGAGATGAAAAGTCAGAAAACTCACCTTGCAGCTGAAGATCATGTTTTGAGTTAGAGCTTGAATCAAGTTGTTGTGATGATCAGGTTAGCTTCCTCAAGTTCCCAGGAAGCTATTCCAACAATTACTTTGAGCTGGAAGTGTATGAATCGTGCTGGAGAAGTCCAAGTGCAAGCTTATGATTTTGGTTATGGAGGATGAAGGAAATTGTGTTACAGAACTGTAACAGGTGTTGGGATGATTTATATTTTAGGTAAGGAAGCTTTTGAAATGGTTTTGCCAAGAAACACACGAGTAAGATGGAAGTTTGATATGTAAAGTCAGAATTTGCACAACAATGGTGTTTTTGAGGCAATTTCTGGCTTGAGGGTGTTTGGAGGAGTTTTAAGGCTTGCCAAAATTGTGTCCTATCTCACAAATAGTGCCTATATTTATAAGCAACACGTTTGGAGACTTGTCCTTGATCAGAATTGAAAATCACATGTTTGTGGCTTTTTTGCTTGATTTTGAAGAAAGCTTGAGAAATGTGGTTCCAATGCACAAGTAACTGGCTTATAGGGTGGATTAGAAGATTTAAACATGTTTCTTCTGAGCATATGTGTTGTGTGTGTTCAGAACAACAAGTTAGAGGCTCAAGAAGAGTGGACTTTGTGCATAAAGCCACTTTTTCAAAATGGCAATGTTGCCTTTCTTCCTTAAATGGTATTAAGCATGGGCAATGCATTGAATGCTTAGATTAAAGCTTATAGCAGCTGTGAAAAACATTAATTATGGAGTGACAAACAAGTTTGAGGCCTACAAAGCAAAGATTATGCAGCCTAGCATTGAGATTGAATCATGTGTTCATCAAGAAATGACTTGTAATTCAAGAATGAAACCCTAACTTCTTGCCTTCAATTCTCCTTGCTCAAGTATGATCTTAATGAGTTCTTGGATATTTTGGAAATCTTGTAACATCCTCTACAACCTCTATGTTGGACATTTTTGAATATTCATCTTGGAACTATGTGAAAAATTGCCATGAAGTTAGGTCAAAATCTCGCCTAAACTAGGGCAAAATTTTACTAAGTTTTCAAGTTTCATGAACATGTCTTCTTAAAATCATAACTTGAAATCCATGCATTTATAAAAGAAGTTGTGTTCTACAATTTTTTAGATCTCATTGATATCTACAACTTTCATGTTGGAAGTTTCCTTTGAGTCATCTTGCATCACAGTGAAAATTTGGCTCAAAGTTATGAAAAAATATGAATTTTCCAACACTTAGAAAAATTTCTAAGTTTAGAAATTTTGACTTTTCAAAATGAAATCTTGACTTTTTGATTTATTAATGAACAA
This sequence comes from Vicia faba, assembly GCA_948472305.1. Classification (NCBI taxonomy): domain Eukaryota; kingdom Viridiplantae; phylum Streptophyta; class Magnoliopsida; order Fabales; family Fabaceae; genus Vicia; species Vicia faba. The sequence goes on along the minus strand of OX451739.1, from coordinate 504,251,365 downwards.
GTTTCATATTTTTACATGTTTTGATGAATTGTGATCTTTGATACTTGATTTTGACCAAAAAGTCAAAGTTTGACTTTTCAGTATACAATTGATTGTTCATTAGTTGACTGAAATTCATCTGTCAATCAATCAATCTTGAGAGATGTTTTGAGCCATTCCATTAGGTTAAAATGAAGCATTTGAATCCTTGAGATCATGCCTCAAACCAACAAGTCATTTTCTAGGTTAAAAATCAGAAATTGCACCTTCTCAGTCAAAACCCTAATTTTGACCATTTTGCCCTTTTGATGATCTGATCAAATTTCTTGTGGAATTGTGATCCAAACTTGATAAAATGACATATATGAGTTCATATTGTTGATATGGATAAAAATTATGAAGTTTGACTGTAAATTGACCACATTTGGCTTTTTCCCCAATACAGCTGATTTTAGGTCAACTGATCAATTGGTTGAGCAAAAATGTGATCCATGACTTGAAACTTGGCATGAGAAATCTTGAGGGTACAAAATGATCCATGAAAGTAATATGGGGAATTAAAAGTCCATTTTTCCTTGTGCAATCTTAAACCCTAATTTTCAGTCATCAGTGCTTGAGGAGGTGTCTTGAGTTGATCAACCTTTGTGTAGTCTTGACTTAAAGGAGAACTTGTGAGATATTAATTAAGAAATGAGAGGGAAAATTTTGGGGTACAACATCTTCCCCTTTTCAATCTTCTTAAACCTGATGAGTTTGATTGGCGGATCCGCCATTCATGACTTGAAGGTGGAAGATGATTGAACACTAGAGTGCCCAGAAATTTGCACTCGAAGATGGATTGGGAATGGGCTTATAGATGACATTTGGAGGAATGATGGTAAATAATGGAAGAAGTATCAGCACAAATCTTTGGTCGATTTATACTATAACTCGATGTTTCACCTGTAGGAAAAAGGGTTAGTTAAATCCAGATGTATGCATGATGTTCATAAGATATGGTATTATACTAAATGAATTTTGTATGTATGTGCTATGGTGTATGAATGTGGGATGCATATTTGTCCTGGAAAATAAATCCCTAACTGCTGCTGAGGAATTATGAATCCTGGATTGCTGTTGGGGAATGTCTCTTGAATGTTAGCTGTTATCTGGTCGGATCCAGGCTTCACAACTTGTTAAGGATGAGGAAGTCAACTGCTATCTGGTCAGATTCCAGGCTTCTCGGTAACTTTATGGGGAAGGATAAATTAACTATTATCTGGTCAGATCTAGGATTTGCAGAAAATTTCTTGGGGAGAGTGAAGTTAGGTTGTTATTTGGTTGGATTCTCAGCTTCACAACAACTTGCTGGGGATAAGGAAGTTAACTGTTATCTGGTCGGATTCCAGACTTTGCAGTAACTTGCTAGAAAGGATGAAGTTAAACCGATATCTGGTCGGGTCCAGGCTTCATAGTAACTTGAAGTGGTAACTACTATCTGGTTGGGTCTAGGCTTCATAGTGTTTTTTTGAAAAGTTATACTATTATCTGGTCGGGTCCAGGCTTCATAGTGTCTTAGTTTCGCCTGTAAAACATGAGGATTAAGAGGCACAAAAAGACCCTATTCCCCTTGAAATTTTCCCAGGAATCCAAATATGGCCTTAGTTTCACCTGAAAGTGCTTGTATTATCTTATTCGTGCCACGGCTGTTTCAAAGCCCTGACAATGGCAACCTCTTAAATCTGCATCCAAACTCTCATGCTTCACGTTAGAATGGATCAAAACAATGATATGAGCATGAATATGTAATGAAAGCTAATTTGTATTATGTTTTTGCAAAGTTTTGGATCTCAACCTTACCACAAACCGGAGATGCTTAGCCTGAGCGTTTGAGAGGGTTACAAGCCTAGAGATTGACAGGGATGGATTCCTGGCACCTTCAGGAGTATGATAGAAGGCTTAGGTTGGACGAAAATAGCTTGGATTGTATGGTATATGCTTGCACCTTTTTTGAGAAAATTTGAACACCTTTAGGGTTTGAGTGAGGCAGGCAACTTGGATCGTATGGTGTATGCTTGCACCTATTTTGAGAAAATTTGAACACCTTTAGGGTTTGAGTGAGGAAGGCTGCGTGTCCTTATGACTTAGGGTTACTGTGTATATGTAGCAAATCAAATTAGGGTAACAAAAGAGGAAGAATATCCATGCTTTTAGTGAGAAAATATTTGCATTCAATTATTTGATTTTTGCTCATTTATTGAAACAAATCCAATCTTTTCCTTCCTCCACGATTTAATCTTGATATGCCAGCTTTTGTTGTCCATTATTTGATGAGAAAAGATTTGGAAATCATATCTTAGATATTTCCTATTATTTCTTTATTTAATTTTGAGTTTTAATGAATAAAAAATCAAAATAAATAATAAAAATAATAAAATAAAGTATGAATGAGCTCAGGGGTCATGGGCCATGTTAGGAACAAGTTTCAAGCATGAAAACATGGGTCCATTTGGAAAAGTTCCAAGTTTGGTCATTATTTGCTTCATGCACTTTTCCAAAAATTGGTCAGCTTTAGCAATGCATATCTTTTTCATTTTTAACCATAAGAGGGTGTTCTTGGACTTTTTATAAAGTTTAGGATGTCCTCTAAACAACAATTTTGGTCTCATCTCCAATGGATCTTCCATGTTCATGTAAGGAGCTTTGACCCAAGAGGTGTTTTTGTTGACTTTTTGAATGAATCTATAATGTACGAGCTTGTATCTTTTGATTGAGGCATTTCTTGAATTTGAGGGATGAAGAGAAGCTGTAAGGAATTGGATTCTCTTCAAAATTATCCTTGGAGGAAAAATTTATGATAAAGTATGATAAAGTTATGCCTGGTTAAAGTTTGGTTGACTTTTCCTATAGAAACCCTAATTTAGCAACTTTTGAGTTTTGATGAATTTGGGGCATTCCTTGAGGTATCATGATCAACCCTTGATAAAATGATGGATGTTATTTCAAAATGTTGATGTTGACCAAAAATCTTAAAGTTTGACTGCATGAGGGTCACAGTCGACTTTTGACCTAGTACAATTGATTTTTAGGCATTTGAGCAGTTGACTGAGCAAACTTCTTGTGCAAGGCATGAAACTTGACATGGATGGTCTTGAGAACATATTAGGACCATGGAAAATATTTGAGACCTTTGGAGTTCACATATCTTGATGAAAGTGGAAACCCTAGTTGAAGGTTCATTGTCTTAGGAGAGAATTTGTCTGGCTAATTCTTGGGCATCCTTGAGCAATTGAGGACCTCTAGGAGTATGTTTTGAGTAAAATGAGAGGGAAAATTTTGGGGTACAACAACTACCATAGCCCTTTGATATGTTGCCCCTGCATTCTTCAATCCGAACAACATGACCTTGTAGCAAAAGGTGCCCCACTGCATAACGAAAGTTGTCTTCTCCATGTCTTCAGGAGCCATCCTTATCTGATTATATCCAGAGAAGCCATCCATGAAAGAGAAGACTTTATGCTGAGCTTTATTATAGACCAAAACGCCAATGTGTGGTAGAGGGAAGTCATCATTGGGGCTTTCCCTATTGAGATCCCTATAGTCTACGCACATGCAAACTTTTCCATCTTTCTTTGGCACTGGAACCACATTTGCATCCCATTGGGGGTAGGATGTCACAACTAGGAATCCTGCATCAAATTGTTTCATCACTTCAGCTTTTATCTTTTCAGACATGTCAGGCCTCATGCGACGAACCTTTTGTTTGACAGGAGGACAGTCTTCTTTTGTCGGCAGACGATGAACTACAATAACGGTATCCAACCCTGACATATCTTTATAATACCAAGCAAATACTTCCACATAATCATGCAACATCTGAACCAACCTGCTCTTGACACTGCTTTCTAGGTTAGTGCCGATCTTGACTTCTTTCTTGTCCGTCTCAGTACCCATATTGATGACTTCAACTGACTCTTCGTGCGGCTGAATAACTTTTTCCTCTTGTAATAGAAGTTTGGCTAGTTCTCTCGGTATTTCACAATCATCCTCTCCTTCGTCTTCGGCTTGGTTAATTGGATATTTGAAGTCATAGTCGGCAATAGTAGAGTCATTGGCAATATGATCCAGAGTGGATAAGGACCTGCAAGAGTGTGTATGTGTGCATGGATATTTTGAAAAATGTATTTGAAGGAAAAGAAAGACAATGAACACAAAGATTTGAATGCAAAAGAGTCCAATGATTTGTATTGAATGATTATATAATTAGATGAACATAAATAAAACCCTTGACAAATGGACCAAAGTAAAACCTGGACCCGACCAGATACAGTCGATTTCATATTCCCTAGTAAGTCACCGTAAAACCCGGACTCGACCATATAACAACTCACTTTTGTCTTGTCAATTAAGAGTTAATTCCCCAGTAGAGTAATGGACAACCAAAGCTCCTAGACTCTATTTCCCAGGACATAAATCAACATTCCCCAGCGAAGTCCTCCTCAACGGCAGGTACATGAATTCTCGCAAAGGAATCTCTTATGCAACCGATATCTTTTCTGGATGGCATCTTTAAGCCCATCTCCGATGATTCTCCGTCTCCTTCCAAATGGAATTTGTAAGCCCATTCCCGATATTACTGATCGACATTCACTTCATGTGAGTGCAAATTTCTGGGCACTCTAGTGTTCAATCATCTTCCACCTTCATATCACGAAAGGCAGACAAGCCAATCTACATCCTCAGGTTTAAGAAGATTGAACAGGGGCAGTTGTTGTACCCTAAAATTTTCCCTCTCATTTTACTCAACACATGCCTATTGAGGTCCTCAACTTGCCCAAGGATGCCCAAGAATTGATCAGACAAATTCTCATCCTAAGGCAATGAATCCCCAACTAGGGTTTCCATTTGAATCAGGATGTGTCAAATCCAAAGACTTCAATTGCTTTCCATGGTTTAAATAACAAAGGGAGGTGTATAGCACAAATGAGCTTGGAATTATCTTGCACAAGGGCCCAAGCCACACAGAAAATGATGTCCAGGTTCATCCCCTTCAAGAAATGGCACAAAAGTCGTTTTGGGCAAGTTTTCAAATTTTGCATTATGGTTCTTTAAAACATCAATTTGGCAAGTTTTTTAATATTATATCAGTACTTCATTACAAGGCATTATGGAATGGATTTTTCATTCAAGACCATTCATTCATTTCCTCCTATATATATTGGACCAATTGAAAGCATTAAAAAAAAGAGACACTTACCACGCTACATAAGCCCTCTCTCAAACTCTCCATTTTCATAAATTCGTCAAAAATTTGCAACCGCACTTACAAGCTGTTTCGTGGCAAACTAACACTATAGTCATTCTCCCAGCATTCCCAAGAATTGATCCAGGCCATCCCTAAGCCCTTGCACGACCAAGAACACTACATATCCGAACCTGTGTATTTGGTAAAAAATTTAATTCGAATTTCATTTATCTATACATTTTAATGCGTCAGTTTGTTTGAATGTTGCACAGGACCTAAAACTATGAGGTTTGGGCGTGAGAATCACAAGGTTTGAGCCTGAAATTCAATCGTGCCATAGCTAGGACACGATCTGCATTTCGTGCTCATAGCGCAGGATACAGGCCCATTTATTTTGTTTTTTTTTATTCTTTATATTTTATTTCTTCTTTTGATTTTATTTTTATTAATTAACCTTAAAACCAAAAAAATCACAAAAATAATAATTAACTTTTTTAAATAGATCATTAATTAATTAATTAATATTTTCCTAAAGTAATGATTAAGTAGAACTAGGTTTTATATTTCATAATTCTTATTTTCTTTAATATTCAAAAATAAAAAATATTAATTAGGTTTATTTTATGTTATTAATTAGACTTTAATTTAATATTTTCGTAAATTAAAAAAAAAACATGCCTTTTCTTTTCTTAAAACTAATTCAAAAAACATCAAAAAGTTTCTTTACGCATTTTCCTATTTCGCGCGCATTTTCTTCTTTCGCACTTTTCTATTCCTGTACATATCAGTGTAGCCAAACTATAAGGCATTTTTATTGTTTTCCTTTATATTTCTCCCGGTTTTGGACTTATAATTAAATCCCTCTCCCCGAAGCCATGTAATAGCGTAGGAATTTAAGTTTCCACACTTTATATTTTTGTACATAAATTAACTGTTAGATGTATGGCTAATAGGATTGCATGAACAAGATAAAACCAATCGCTAGAAAACTAAACACAAAGACTAATATATCTGAAATCAAATACACTCAGACATACGCACCCCTAAGGTATCACCACTTCGGTTGCCTTCGGTAAACGGTCATGAAGCATAGGGAGTTTTAATGGTCACCCTCCAGTCCAAAAAAGATCAAAATGACCCATTCGAATGTTGCCTCGGAAAGATCTTTAGGACTTTAGGGTAATTACTAAAGTTTCCTAACCGTTACTTTTGTAACCATAAAAACGTACCTTTCGATTGTCCCTTAAACTCCAACGATTGGGCTACCTACTCCTTAATAGTAGGATAGTGACGTCTAAAGGAAATGAGAAAACGTAGGTAGATAGTTCCTAGGTACTTGCTCAAAAATATAAAAGTCTTTTCACACAAACACTTTCAAAACAGTTTTAAAAAACAACTTTGTCACACTCTTGAGGACAAAAACAAGAGTTATCACGAAGTAAAACAATTTTTTTTTCAAAACACACACACAAAGCAATTTCAAAATGAGCAAAGTGCTTAAGAGCCCGTGGAAAACCACGGATAGAAAGGGTGATAATACCTTCGCTTTCTATAATCTACCCCCCTTACTAAAAAAACTCTCGAAAAAGGTTTTTTTCTGTTCTTTTTTTCTTTCCTTTGTTGGATAAAATAAAAGACGGTGGCGACTCTTGCTTACCGCACATTTGCAAATGAAAACGCAAAACCAGTATCAACAGTCGGTTCTACCACCGTATTATAATATGATAGCCAGGTATCAGACTGAAGAGGAACACCTTGATCATCTGCAGAAGTTGTTTGAAAGGCTGAAGAAATATAAGCTGAGATTGAACCCGAATAAGTGTACCTTTGGAGTAAGATCTGGTAAGCTTTTAGGCTTCGTTATCAACAACAAAGGTATTTAAGTAGACCCCGCAAAGGTTAAATCCATACAAGAAATGCCAACTCCCCACACTGAGAAGGAGGTTAGGAGATTCTTGGGACGTCTAAACTACATTGTTAGATTCATTTCCCATCTAACCGCTACTTGTGAGCCAATCTTCAAATTACTGAAGAAAGATCAAGCAGTGAAGGGGAATGACGACTGTCAGACCGCCTTTGACAAAATAAAGGAATATTTTCAAGAGCCTATAATTTTTATGCCTCCAGTCGAAGGAAGACTTTTGATCATGTACTTAACAATGTTATAGAACTCAATGGGGTGTATGCTGGGGCAGCATGACGAGTCTGGTCGAAAAGAGCATGCAATATGCTACCTTAGCAAAAATTTTACCGACTGTGAGATAAGATACTCACTGCTCGAGAAAACTTGCTGCGCTTTGGCATGAGCTGCTCGCCGACTGAGACAGTATATGTTGACCCACCCTACTTTGTTGATATCTAAAATGGATCCTATCAAATACAAATTTGAGAAGCCTGCTCTCTTCGGAAGAATAGCAAGATGGCAAATGATCCTGACCGAATACGCAATTCAGTATACAACCGAGAAAGCAATCAAGGGAAGTGTATTAGCTGATCATTTAGCTCATTAGACTGTGGATGACTACTGTTGTATCCCAAAACTTGCCCTCTTATTTTGCTCAACACATGCCCATTGAGGTCCCCAACTTGTCCTAGGATGACCAAGAATTGACCAGACCAGTTCTCCTCCTAAGGCAATAAGCCTCAAACTAGGATTTCACTTCTCATCAAGATGGTTGAGCTCCAAGGGTCCCAAATGTTTTCAATGGACCTAATATGTCCTCAAGATCATCCATGCCAAGCTTCATGCCTTGCACAACAAGTTTGCTAAGTCAACTGCTCAAATGCCTAAAAATCAACTCTACTAGGTCAAAAGTCAACTGTGGCTCAAATACCGTCAAACTACAAGATTTTTGGTCAACATCAACATTTTGAAGTAATCTCCATCATTTGATCAAGGGTTGATCATGATTCCTCAAGAAATGCTCCTAACTCATCAAAAGTCAAAAATGGCAATTTAGGGTTTCTATAGGAAAAGTCAACCAAACTTTGACCAGGCATAACTTTCTCATACTTTATCATAGATTTTTCCTCCAAGGCTCATTTTGAAGATAATCCAATTCCCTACAACTTATCTTCATCCCTCAAGGTCAATAAATTCTTCAATCAAAAGTTACAAGTTCATACATTATAGGTCATTTCAAAAAGTCAACAAAAACACCTTTTGGGTAAAAGCTACTTACATGAACATGGAAAATCCAATTGAGATGAAACCAAAAGGGTTGTTTCGAGGAAATCCTAAGCTTTCTAAAAAGTCCAAGAACACCCTCTTAGGGTAGAAATGATAGAGATATGCATTGCTAAAGTTGACCCAATTTTGGAAATGTGCATGAAGTCAACATTGATCAAAATTGATTTTTTTCCAAATGGGCCCATGTTTTCTTGTTTGAAACTTGTTGCTAAGATGACCCACGACCCATGAGCTTATCCACTTACTATTTTATTATTTTTATTATTTATTTTGATTTTTTATTCATTAAAATCAAAATAAATCATTTAAAATGATGGAATAATGAAATAAAATCAAATATTGGATTTTATGAGCACATTATGAGTCTAGAATCAGCTGGCAAATCATATAATTCGTGCAAGGACTAATTGGATTGGAAAAGATCATGATTTGGCCTATTTTAGAAACAAAGTATACAAGGCACAAATGAAATCTTTTCTCATCAATTTGCAAAGATTCAACTCAGTTCTATTGACCTAATTGCTTCTACTATATATGCATAACAAACCCTGATGATAAAAACAAGGATTAGCCGTGTAGAATTGAGACAAGAAACTTCAATTTTTCGATAAAAAGTGGTGCTCAAATTTTGATTTACAGGGAGATTCAAAGCATTCTAAGGCTTTCAATCAACTCCTGGGCACATTTGGAAGCTACCTGGACCACTCCCACGCATCAACACACTCAGAATCAACCTTCACAGAACCACGATTTACCTTTATTTTCTTGAATTCAATTTTGATAATTTACGCATGATAAATGAATTTTGAATATGCATTCATGTTTTTATGGTCATTTAGAACACGTTGGAATGGTTAATTACTTGTTTTGATACATGTATGAGTAACTTCCATTGCTAGGGTTTAAAGCTTCGTTTTAGGGTTTTTCATTACAGGTGAAATTAAGCCAAAAGAAGAGTACCATTGTACTCACGAGGTCAAACCCAGTTGGCCTGCATTCTTAAATTTCATTTTTATTGTGTGGCTAAGATTTTTGAAATATGTAGGTCTTATGTAAAGGTTCCTTGTCTAAAACGACAGTCCATCAAAGAAGACGACTGTGTGGCGTGATTCGGTTGGACAGTGTGAACTTGGCGCGCATTTTGTTATAGTTACTAATCATTATTCAATATAACATATTATTCTTATTTTATACAATAAGTGAAGTGTTGGCTCAGTGGTAAGGAGGAAGGGTCATAAGGTGTTGTGTGTGGGAGGTCAGGGGTTCGACCCCTGCCTCCAACGTATTCTATTTTTGAAATATTTCCTTGCAGATTATATGCTATCATCACAAGCGTGCATACCATAGATCTCCAGATCACCACCCTTGGATCCTTCCTTGGTCAGATCTCATGCTTCCAGGCTGCATCCCCATGATGGACCTCTAAGCTCCCAACAACACTGGATCCAGCGCTGGTGATGGGCCACAGGATTAGGCTTTGGACAAATTCAGCAACACACCATCCCAAATTTGGGTTTACACCCCTCAGGCCCATTCCTTCTCTCTTTTTATTTCATTACATTATTTTGTTTAATTAGTATAATTTCTTTTTAAATCAATTTTTTTATAAAATCAGAAAATCATCAAAAAAATAGGACTTAGTTTTTTTATTAAATTAATTTTTTGCAAATTAATTATTCTAATCAATTTTAACTTACTTTTTAGTAATTAAAATTAATTAGAAAATTAGGTCCATTTCAAATCATTTTTTATAAAAAATTCAAAAAAAATATTTCAAATGTTTTTAGGGTTTTGAACTTTTTTTCAATTTTAATTCTCGCGCTTAATTATTTTTTGCCGTACGATTATTTTTCATTATTGATGTAACTGCACCCGGTTTGTAATAGTTTAATTAGGGTTTTAATTCTGCATTTTTACTTTTCTGTCATTAATTATGTAATTGCACCAAAGCCTTGTAATAGTTAGGAATTTTATCTTTCCGTCATTTATTTTCCCGCATGATAAACTGCTTAGATGAATGTTTAATAGGGTCGCATGAAAGATAATGATTAATTGCACCTAGATAACCCTAATTGTGCAAGATAAGATATATCTGAAAAAGCACACTTTTGCACACTTTCACCCCTAGGGTATTACCTCACTTGGTTGCCTTCAGAAATAATTGTCACGTCCCTCGAGCGTAGGGATACTCTTAGAAAATATCCTCAGTTTAAAATCATCATAAATATCATAGTCCCTAAAATGTCCCTCGAGTCACCTGTGAGAAATGATCTTGTGATGATAGTCCCTTCGAAATGCTAAGGTATCCTTATATGTTTCCTTCAATGACCATAAACGTCCCTTTCGATAGTCCCTCAACATCCAACATCTAGGGTTACCTACTCACTAATAGTAGGATAACACGGTCTAAAGGATAGGAGAAAAAGAATAGTCTTTTTTCGAGTAGGTAGATAACTGCTAGGTACTTGATCAAATAAATTTTCACATCACACTTTCAAACACTTTTTCAAACAAAGTTTTCAAGACGCTTTATCACACTCTTGAGGACTAACACAAGAGTTACCATAAAGTGAATCACCGCAAAAAGGTATTTTCAAAGCTTTTCAAATCACACAAACACAAGCAATTTTTAAAAGATGAGCAAGTACCTAAGAGCCCATGGAAAACCATGGATGGAAAGGGTGCTAACACTTTCCCTTTCCATAATCTACCCCCTTACTCTGAAATCTCGAAAAAAGGTCTTTTTATGTTCTTTTCACCCTTTCCTTTATTAGATAAAAGAAAATTTGGTGGCGACTCTTGCTTACCGCGACATTTGCGAACAAAAAACGCAAACCAGTATAACAGTCAGTTCTGCCACCGTATCATAGAACTGGCGACTCTGCTGGGTAATGGCATATAAAGTGGGGTTTACCTTAGGATCTAGATCATTTTAAATTTCTTTCTTTGTTTGCTTTGAATGCTTTATCTTTGAGGGCTTATTGAGGTATTCTTGTAAAGATCCTACACTCGGATATGGGGCACCTCATTAGGTAAGTAGAAATAAACCATGGAGGATGTACGACATAGACCGATATGGACAAAGTGGTGGCTACGTTAGTGCGATACTCTGGATTGTACTAATGTTCCTTGAGTAAGTTAATGATAACATTAGGCTTCCTCATAGTGTCACTAAGCGCTAACTGACCTTTAGAACATTTAATTGACTCATCCTAGCCATTAGGAAGTAGTGAGATAACCAACTTTGGTTTCGACCGAAGATTGGTTGATACTCGATACTACACTCATTGAGGCTGGACTTTCAGGATATTTTGGCCGCAATACTCCGGTGCGGAGCTGAAACAATTTCTGAAGGGAAGGTCAGTGATATTGAGGCTCCTTAGAACCCGTTTACTATTAATAGGACAGGTTGAGCCAATTGAACATTCAAGAGGGTACATACTTTAAAAACTCATACAAGCCTTTAAACCTAAGGTCTATTGTGTGATTTTCTTGTGTTTATCTATGATTTTTAGCATAATCATGACATCATGACATTCATACATACTAATCATTTCAAGGACCTGTCAGATTTATCTCTTGGTTGTTTTGTAGGATATGAATTCAGGTCGAAGAAAAACCATCCAGATTCACTTCACAAAAGTTCTTCCAAAGCTCAAGGAATTAGTCTTGGAAGTCCCTGAGGACTCATCATTCCATAAAAGACATGGTCAGTTACTCAGTTTGGTTACCACCGGATTTGACGAAGGTTTGATGAGTGTCTTATTCCAGTTCTTCGACCCTAAGCACCATTGCTTCACATTCCCCGATTATCAACTGGTGCCTACGCTGGAAGAATTCTCCAAGTTACTTGGTTTACCTATATTAGAGAGAGTACCTTTCACTGGTTTAGAACAAGACCCAGCTTCTGAAAATGTTGTCGTAGCTTTGCACTTGAAACCATCCGACATTAAGGCCAATTGGGAGAAAAGAAGTGGAGTTAAGGGTCACCTTGCAAATTTCCTGATGAAGAAAGCTCAGATTTTCCTGGATGCTATGAGCTATCATGCCTTCGAAGATGTATTAGCCCTCTTGAGCTATGGTTTGGTCCTGTTTCCTAATTCAGATCAACTTATAGATGTGCATGCCATCAATAACTTTCTTGCTCATAATCCGGTTCCTACATTGCTCGCGGATATCCTACATTCTCTCCATACTCGTACTTTGAAGAAGCAATGAAGTCTTATATGTTGCACCCGTCTGCTATATAGGTGGTTTATTTCGCACCTTCCTCGGTCAGTAATGCAAAATGATTTAGGCTTAAGGTGGAGTCAAAGACTAATGTCTCTCTCTCACTTCGACATCCATTTATGTCCTCGCTCTCAAGAGGACATTTATTTTATTGATCGTTGCGGAGAATTTCCTAATGTGCCACTCCCGGGCATTAGGGGAGGCATCACCTACAATCCTTCTTTAACACTATGTCAGTTTGGCTATGCACAGAGAGATGAATGTTTATCTTTCTGTCATTTTATCTTCCCGCACGATAAACTGCTTAGATGAATGTTTAATAGGGTCGCATACAAGATAATGATTAATTGAACCTAGATAACCCTAATTAAGCAAGATAAGATATATCCGAAAAAGCACACTTTTGCACACTTGCACCCCTAGGGTATTACCTCACTTGGTTGCCTTCAGAAATAATGGTCATGTCCCTCGAGCGTAGGGATACTCTTAGCAAAGACCGTCAGTTTAAAATCATCATAAAGATCATAGTCCCTAAAATGTCCCTCGAGTTGCCTGCGAGAAATGATCTTATGATGATAGTCCCTTCGAAATGCTAAGGTATCCTTATATGTTGCCTTCAATGACCATAAATGTCCCTTTCGATAGTCCCTCAACATCCAACGGATAGGGTTACCTACTCACTAATAGTAGGATAACACGGTCTAAAGGATAGGAGGAAAAGAACAGTCTTTTTTTCGAGTAGGTAGATAACTGTTAGGTACTTGCTCAAATAAATTTTTGCATCACACTTTCAAACACTTTTTCAAACAAAGTTTTCAAAACGCTTTATCACACTCTTGTGTACTGATACAAGAGTTACCATAAAGTGAATCGCCGAACTAAGTCATTTTCAAAGCTTTTCAAATCACACTAACACAAGCAATTTTTACAAGATGAGCAAGTACCTAAGAGCCCATGGAAAACCATGGATGGAAAGGGTGATAACACCTTCCCTTTCCATAATCTACCCCCTTACATAGAAATCTTAAAAAAAGGTCTTTTTATGTTCTTTCCACCCTTTCCTTTATTGGATAAAAGAAAAGTTGGTGGCGACTCTTGCTTACCGCGACATTTGCAAACAAAAAAAGAAAATAGTATAACAGTTGGTTCTGCCACCATATCACAACTACTAATCCCTGAATTTTGAGTTCCCAGACGAGAACATCATGTTAGTGACTGATTGTATAGAAACTGGACCGGATGAAGGACCTGAGAAAGGATCCTGATTGACTATGGTTTTTGATGGAGCTTCTAACGCACTTGGCAATGGAATCAATGTTGTGACCATATCTCCGGAAGGCTGTCATACTCCTTTCACAACTAGGCTATGTTTCAATTGTACCAATAATATGGCTGAATATGAAGCATGCATTATGGGTCTTAAAGTTGTTATCGACCTGAGAATCAAATTCTTGAGTGTATTTGGAGACTCGACCTTAGTGATCAGCCAAATCAAAGGAGAATGGGACACGAAGCATCCCAATCTCATCCCTTATAGAGAGCATGTGTTGACACTGATACCACACTTTGAAAAAGTTACTTTTGAGCATTTTCCACAAGAGGAAAATCAACTAGTGAACGTGCTAGATACTATTTCATTCATGTTCAAGGTCAGGTGGGATAATAAATCTCCTCAGATCACTATTGAGAGAATGGATGAACCAGCATACTGTCATGAGATTGATACTGAAGAAGCAGTGGACAAACCTTGGTTCCATGAAGTCAAAAGATATCTCGAAGCCCAAGAGTATCTTGAATAAGCTTTAGTCAATGATAAAAAGTTCCTAAGAAGGCTCTCTTCGAAGTTCTTCCTCAGTAACGGGATCCTCTACAAGCGTAACGACGATTCTACTTTTCTTCGGTGTGTGGACAAGAGTGAAGCAAAAAAGATTATGGTAGATTTGCACGAAGGTACATTTGGCACTCATTCTAGTGAGCACACAATGGCTGAAAATATCATACGGGCATGATACTATTGGTCCACTATGGAAGCAGACTGTTATGAACATTCACGAACTTGTCACAAGTGCAAGATCTATGGTGATAAAGTATATGTGCCTCTGGTTCCTCTAAACATCTTGATTGCTCCCTGGCCATTCGCAATGTGGGGCATAAATATGATTGGGGAGATTATACCTATAACCTCTAATGGGAACCACTTCATCCTGGTTGCCATTGATTACTTCACGAAGTGGGTCGAGGCAGCTTCATTTGCTTCTGTTACCAAGAACGTTGTGGCCCGATTCATCAGACATAACCTTATCTATCGGTATGGTATTCCAGAAAGAATCATCACAAATAATGGTACCAATCTCAATAATACTATGATCACCGAGCTCTGCACGCAATTCAAGATCCCGCATCATAACTCTTCTCCTTACCGTCCGAAGATGAATGGCGTTGTAGAAGCTGCTAATAAAAATATAAAAAAGATCATACAGAAGATGACAGTGACATACAAAGACTGGCACAAGATGTTACCATTTTCTCTTCATGGTTACCGTACCATAGTGCACATGTCGGCAGGGGCAACTCCTTTCTCTCTGGTGTATGATATGGAAGCTGTCCTACCCATTGAAGTCCAGATCCCTTCCTTGAGAATCATGAAGGATGCAGGTTTGAATGAAGACGAATGGGTTCAGACTCGACTTGACCAATTAAACTTGATTGACGAGAAGAGGCCCACAACTTTCTACCATGGTCAGATGTACCAAAAACGTATGATCAAAGCTTTTAACAAGAAAGTCAGGCGTCAGGTATATCATGTTGGAGACCTAGTAATCAAGCGCATCATACTTCCGCAAGGTGATCACAGGGGAAAACAAACTCCTACATACGAAAGGCCATTTGTAATCAAGAACATATTTTCTGGTAGAGCCATGATCTTAACTACTATGGATGGTGACGACCTTCTACACCCTGTAAACACGGACATAGTTAAAAGATACTACGTATGAACAAAGACCTTCTAGGTTGACTGGCCTAGGCAAAAATAAGGGCATCCCGGAAAACCAAAAGGGTTCGGGCAAAAATTAGGGATATACATATAAAAAATATGTACACCCGGCAAGTCGAAAATTTGAAAAGGCAGCTTGGGCAAAAAAGGGTATCCTGGTGGACTGAAAACCCGAAAGGACGGTCCAGGAAAAAGTTAGGGATTTTAATCGTATGACTATGTCCCGTTGGATCACCTTACGACCAATATTTAGTATCAACTGTCAAGCTCAAGTGGTACTAATCAATCCAGCCAGCTTTGGATAAGCAACAAAGAGACGAGATGCTCAAATACATAAAGGCAATAGCAGAATGGAAATAAATGGGATTATTTCACATATCAACCACCAACAAAATCAAGTTCCGGATTAATACCTGAAACAAGACATGATAACTATCTGTGAACAGCTGATTGTAGATCAATTCCCAAAACCAGACAGGGTGACTATCTACATGACCATCCTGAAGCAATCTTAAACGTGTTTCTTCTCATGATATCCAGATTCCGTCTAACACAGACTCATCCCGAAGCAATATTACATGGATTCCTTCTCAATTTCCAGATGCAGTCTAACACGAACTCATCCTGAAGTGATCCTACACAAGTTTCTTCTAATACATTTCCAGATAACAGTTAATTTCATCCTCCCCAGCAAGTTATTGTGAAGCCAAAAGTTCAACTAGAAAATAATAAACTTTTCCAAAGATAATTCCTCAGTAGATCCTTGGACAACTGAAGTTCCTAGACTCTATTCCCCACAGATTTTTCCTCAAGCAGGAGAACAACAGAAATTAACATCCCCCAACAGACTCCTCCTCAAACAACAACAACAGGAATCCCCCACAAAGAGACCTCTTATGAAGTCATCATCTAATTTGGATGGCATCTTTAAGCCCATCTCCAACAACTCTAAGTCATCTTCTCCAAATGGCATCTTCAAGCCCACTCCCTACACAGTCAATCATCACATCATGCGAGTGCAAATTTCTGCGCACTCTAGTGCTCAATCATCTTCCACCTTCAGATCACGAAAGGCAAACAAGCCAATCTAAATATTCAGGTTTAAGAAGATTGAACAGGGGCATCTGTTGTACCCTAAAATTTTCCATCTCATATTTTCCAAGATCTTCCCTTGCATGGGTGGTTACAAACACTTGCTTAAAGAAAATAATTTTTTTTGAAGATGGTCAAGTGTCTTTTGATTGACACCTTAATAAGGTACTACGATTGGGGCATCTAAATTCCTTCTATGCAAGCTTGGCTCACCAATCTTCGATAGGGCATTTGGATTCCTTCGATGCAGGCCTGATTCATAAGCTTCAATTGGGCGCTGGGCCCCCTTCAATCAAGTTCATTCACAAGGCTTCGACTGTGCATTGGCTGCTTCAGGCTTGCCTTCAATTCACAAGACAAGAACCCCCTACAAGTTTGCTTCGATTCACCAACAATGGCCTCCTGCATGTTTATTTTGATTCACAAAATAGTGACCTCCCGCATGAAAGCTTTGTTTAGGAAAATACTTCTTCAGACTTACCTTGGATTCACAAGGCAAAGGCTTCCTCAGACTTGCCTTTGATCCACAAGGAAAAAGGCTTCCTCAGACTTACCTTCGATCCACTAGGAAAAAAGCTTCTTTCATGTGTGCTTCGACCCACAAGGAAATGACTTCCTCTGTGCGTGCCTTTAACGCACAAGGCAAAGGCCCCCTCAATTTGCCTTCGATCCACAAGGAAAAAGGTTCCTTTCAACTAACCTTTGATTCACAAAGCAATGGATATCTACATGCAAGATTCGACTGGGTAATGTCTATCTTCAGGCCTACTCTGACTCCAACTTTGAAAACTTTCAACACACAGTTTTCCATACTTCAGAATACAATATGGTCCCTTACAAAGAAGAATTCACATGGTCCATTCGAAGAAGAATTCAAAGGTCCATTCTAAGGACATATAAATGGTGCCTTAGAAGGACATACATTTGATCCATTCAAAGGATAGACAAATGGTTCCTTCGAAGGACATACGTTTGGTCCATTCGAAGGACATATAAATGGTGCCTTCGAAGGACATACATTTGGTCCATTCGAAAGAGCCAGGGGGGCGAAACATGTCCAGGCTCATTCAAGATTTCAAAATGGCAAGAATTATCCAAATATGGACAACTTTCAATATGTTGGATTTTTGTTTCATGGCCTTGAAAGCCTTTGTCTCTTTCCATACTTGCTCTCCTTACACCCCTATAAATACAAGGCCAAGAGCACATTGCCAAAGGGACAAAAGAAAGAAAACTAAAAAAAGGGAGATACATACTACATCACACAAAAATATTGCCATCAGATAGAAACATTCCTGCCTATACAAGCATTATCCAGGCGAAAACCTTGCATCCAGGAGTCCACACCAGCCCTTACGCTAGCAATTCCACGCCCAAGTTCACAGATCAAAGCATCTCCTATTGGTAAGGGTTTGAAAAATGGAAATTGCATATTCAGGCTATTTAAATACATATTGCGCATACTTTTGTGTAACTAATATTTGCGTTTAAATGAATGTCTTATATGCAAGCTAAAAGTGCAGGGATGAGATCGTACCATTGTTGGGGCACAATCTAAGTTTCTTTCGAATTTCATGACTTAGGATGTTTCGGGCCAAACAAACCCAGATTTGAACTCAAGGGGTTCGAATTAAGGGAGGGTCTAATTAAGGGAAAGGACCTGGGTTCGACACCCAGGTCATGCTTTTATTTTTGTTAACATTTTTCTTGCAGATTCAGTGCCCTCCACACGCAATCCATCAAACACCTCCAACAATATCCTCTGCTGGATCGAAAGCCACATCCTTCTCTGGATCAAAGGATAACATCCTTCATTGGATCGAAAGCCATCTCTTTCTTTGGATCAAAAGACCTTTCTTTTTGTATTTTTATTTTTGTGTTACTCATTTCTTTAAATGGCTTCTCTCTTTAAATCAACATATAAATAAAAAATCACAAAAATTAGACTCTAGTCTTTTTTTATTAAAATTAATTTAGTTAATTAATTATTAATTACTGAAACATTTTTATAAATTAAAATAAATTAGATTTATATTTATATTTTTATTTTTGTAAAATAAAAAAACAACAAAAATATTTTCTTTTAACTTAATAATTTCTAAGGTTTTAGACGTTATTTCCATTACGCGGGCATTTATACACTTTTGCATTTTTTCATATTATTATAACTGCCTAATAGGTTGTAATAGTTAAAATTATGACTTTATTTTATGCTTTTTATTTCTCCCGAAAATTTTGGACTATGTAATTAATCCCCCTCCCCGAAGCCATGTAATAGCATAGCTTTAATTTCTGCATTTTAATTTCCTGTACATATTAACTGTTAGATGTACGTTAATAGGATTGTATGGAAAGAAAATAAAAGCAACGTTAGCAAACCTAACATCAAAGACAAATAACTGAAACAAACACACTTGCACATATACACCTCTAGGGTACTCCTACTTTGGTTTCCTTTCGGAAAAACAGTCACAACTCTCGAAACGTGAGAGATTTTAGTGGCTACCCTCTGGTTTAAAAGATCACAAATCCCTTGATGACCCTTTCGACGTTGCCTCAGTAAACGATGATCTTAAAATCCTAGGGTAGTTACTAAGGTTTCTTGCCCAGTTGCCTTTGTGACTATAAAACGTCTCTTTGAATGTCCCTCAAACATCCAGCGATAGGGCTACCTACTCACTAATAGTAGGATTGCACTGTCTAAAGGAAGGGAGGAAAAGAACAAACCTTTCGAGTAAAAGTAGATAGTTGTTAGATGCTTGCTCAAAAACAAACCTTCACACTGTAACACAGTGGGAGAACTGACTTGCTTGTTTTGCGTTTTATCGCAAATGTTGCGGTTAGCAAGAGTCGCCACCGACTTTTCTTTTATCCAAAAGGAAAGGTTGAAAAGAACAGGAAAGATCTTTGAGATGTTTTCTTGAGTTCGGGGGGTAGATTATGAAAAAGGAAGGTATTATCACCCTTTTCATCCGTAGTTATCTACGGGCTCTTAGTTGCTTGCTAGATCACTTGCTTTTGTTTGAAAATATGCTTTGTGTGGTTTTTGAAAAGGTGCCATCGTTTAGGCAAACTTTGTAATGATTCTCGTTCGTAAGAATGTATACAAAGTGTTGATCTTTTTAAAATGTTTTCAAGTTTGAAAGATGTTTTGAAAATGTTGGTGTTTGTTTTGAAAATAGCAAGGATGTTTTTGGTTTGAAAATGAGCAAGCAACTAGGAACATTCTACCTACTCAAAAGTCTTTCATGTTTATTTCATCTTTCCTTTGACATTATTATCTTACCATTAATTTGGTAATAAACCCTATCTTTGGATGTAAAAGGGACGGGCAAGGGTCATTGTATAGCTATGATTAGCAATGTTGTAAGATATCTTAGCATTTTCTTTAGGGACTAAGATCACTTTTGAAAGGCAACTTTGATAGCGTCATCGAGGGACTATAATATTTTATTTTTTGATTGCTTTTGCTAAGATACCTCACATGCATAATATGGCCATTTTATAAGGCAACCAAGTAGATTTACCCTAAGGGTGTAAGTGTGCAAGTGTGTTGGTTTACATGCTTGATTTGTCTTGATTAGGGTTTGCTATTTGTTGGTTTTAATCTTTCCATACAAACCCTAATTACTAGCATTTGTGTATAAAGTATTAAATTGCGAAAAATAAAAATACTAAGATATTACATCATTTAGGGGAGGGGGTGTACAAATTTACAAATGGGGAAATTGCAAGAAAATTAAATTTAAATAATTATTACAACCATATTGAATATTGTACACACAAAATGAATAAATAAAAATGTAAGAATGTAAATGTAAAAAGAAATGTGATTTTTGTTTGGATTTCATGAAAAGGTTTTTTGACCTAGTTTATTAAAATAAAATAATTAACTAAAAATAAGAAAATTAAAATTAAGTTAGTAAAATAAATTAATTTAAAGAGAACAAATTTTTTAGGTTTT
This sequence comes from Vicia faba, assembly GCA_948472305.1. Classification (NCBI taxonomy): domain Eukaryota; kingdom Viridiplantae; phylum Streptophyta; class Magnoliopsida; order Fabales; family Fabaceae; genus Vicia; species Vicia faba. The sequence continues at coordinate 504,230,691 of OX451739.1, read as the reverse complement.
TTTTTTTGTGAATTTGATTAAATTAGTAAATAAAATTAATTAAATAAAAGTCCTAAGTTCTAAATTGATTTTAATTTACAAGAAAATAATATATAATAATTAAGACTAATTATCTAAGTATTTAAAAAAAAGGGAAATTAATTTATTAAAGGAAATGTTTTTTTATTCTTTTGTTTTATGAAGAAAAATAAACTAAATAAATATAAATAATAAAATATAAATATTTTTTTGGATTTTTATTAGTAACAATAAAAATAATATTAATAATAATAATAATAAAGAAAATAAAAATTTAAAAGAAAGAAAATGTGCCAGAATGTATGAAAGTGGAACAGGGAGTATGAGATAAGCAAAAATGCTAGGCCCAGGGGGTTGAGGCCCAAGCGCCTGATTCAACAAAAAAGAAAAAAAATGGAAAAGAATGTGAAAATTGCAAAAGGTCTCGCTGAGGCTCGAACCCAGAACCTTCTAATACACGCGCGCTTCTTGTACCACTGGAGTGACCTGTTTCATCCGTTCATATAATAAAAGCATAAATATATATTAGAAACGGCTTCCTGAAGACAACTTCATCTTCAACCTCGCGCCTAGCCAGACTACCTGCATCTTGTTTATTTCTCATCCATTTGCAAGTGTAAACATGAATCTTGTGGAAAATTTCCTCACGATTTCAGAAATGTAAAGCATTAAAACTATAGATCAAAGACAAACATAAATTTTATTGGCCCTAATCTGAACGCTAACTTTTCCAGAAATTTCAGTCTTAAAATTCTCTAAGCTCAAGAAACAAAAATGAAAACTATGGACATGGTTAGCTTTAGGGCAATGATATCTACATTTTTCATTCACAAATTAAACATTAATGATGCCTATATGAAGAGTTCAAAATTCAGAAAACTCACCTTGCAAGAGGGTATCGTGTTTTGAGTTTGAGCAGCTTTTGATGAGTTCCAGTGATTGGGTTAGCTTCCTTAAGTTCCCAGGAAGCTAATGTGATGCTTGGCTTGAGCTGAAAGTGGTTAAGGAGTTCTGGAGAAGTCAACTTGCAAAGCTCTATTTTTGGTTATGAAGATTGATGAAAATGGAGTTACAGTTATAAAGCAGTGTCAGGGATGAGTTGTATTTGATTTTTAGAAGCTTTAGGAACCAAAAGGCTTGAAAACGCACGAGGGAGATGTGAGTTTCAAGTTTTTGGTCAGATCATGCAAGAATGGAGTTTTGTGTTATAGTTCCGAGTTCTAGGGAGCTTGAGGGCTTGCGTATGCGTATGGTTTGATGCAAATGTCTTGTGCATAAGTAAGGAGAAGGTTTAAATTCTTGAGAGGGTCAGAAGTACAAGATATAAACTGATTGCTATGTTACTTGATTTTGAAGAAAAGTGAAAACATGGTTTTAAGGTGAAGTACAAGCATGGGCTGACTTGTTAGAGGCTTAAGAAAAATTTCTTTTGGGTTATAGGTCATGTATGATCATAAGAGAACAAGTGTAAAGCTCAAGAACAGGTTTTGTGCATAAAGCTACTTTTCCAAAATGGCAATGTTCACTTTCTTCCTAAAATGGAAATAAAGCATGGGCAATGCATTGAGTGCTTGAGTTGGATCCTCTAACAGTTGTACAAAACATTAATTATGGAGTGCCAAACAAGTTTGAGGCCTGCAAAGCAAAGATTGTGCATCCTAAACATGGATTTGAATTCTTGTTCTTCATGAAAATGACCTATAATTCAAGAATGAAATGCCAATTCATGCCTTCGATTATCCTTGCTCAAACATGATCTCAAAGAGTTCTTGGACATTTTAGAAAGCTTGTAATGTGCTCTACAACCCCTATTTTAATCACTTTTGAAAATTCCCCTTGGAACTATGTGAAAAATTGCCATGAAGTTAGGTCAAAATTCGGCCTAAACTAGGGCAAAATTTTCACTAAGTGTTTAGTTTCATGAACATGTATTCACAAAATCATAACTTTAAATCCATGAATTTCTATGAGAATTTGTGTAAAGAAATGTTTTAGATCTCATTGAGATCTACAACTTTCATGTTGAAAGTTTCCTTTGAATCATCTTTCATCATGGTGAAAAATTGGCTCAAAGTTGTGAAAAAATATGAAGTTTTCAACACTTAGAAAAATTTCTAAGTTTGAAAACTTTGACTTTTCAAAAAGAAATCTTGAATTTTTTATTTCTTGATGAACAAGTTTCATATTTTGACATGTTTTGATGAATTGTGATCTTTGACACTTGATTTTGACCAAAAAGTTAAAGTTTGACTTTTCAGTGTGCAGTTGACTTTTGATCAGTTGATTGAAAATCAACTATCAATAAATTGATCTTGAAGGATGTTTTGAGTCATACCATTTGGTAAAAATGATGAAATTGAACTCTTGAGATCATGTCTCAAACCAATTAACCATTTTCTAGGTCAAAAATCAGAAATTGCCCTTTCTCAGTGAAAACCCTAATTTTAACCATTTTGCCCTTTTGATGATCTGGTCAAATTTCTTGAGGAATTGGGGTCCAAGCTTGACCAAATGACATATAGTAGTTAGAAATGTTGATATGGATCAAAAATTATGAAGTTTGACTGTAAATTAACCATAATTGACTTTTTCCCCAATACAGTTGATTTTTAGGTCAACTGATCAATTGACTGAGCAAAAATGTGATCCAAGGCTTAAAACTTGACATGAGCAGTCTTGAGGGTCCATAGTAATCCATGAAAGTCAAATGAGGCATTAAAAGATCAATTATCCTTGTGCAATCTCAAACCCTAATTTCAGTCATCAGTGCTTAAGGAGGTGTCTTGAGCTGATCAACCCTTGTGCAGTCTTGAACCAAAGGAGATTTTGCTTGATAAATGAGAGGGAAAATTTTGGGGTACAGCAGCTGCCCCTGTTCAATCTTCTTAAACCTGAAGAGTTAGATTGGCGGATCCGCCATTCGTGACTTGAAGGTGGAAGATGAATGGACAATTGGGTGCCCAAAAATTTGCACTCGAAGATCAATTGGGAATGGGCTTATAGATGCCATTTGGAGGAATGATGGAGATTTGATGGAGATGGGCTTGTAGATGCCATACAAGGGTGAATGTTGACAGAGAATGGACTAAGTCTGAACGTGATTTCAACTGGAAAAGAAATCAGCACAAATCTTTGGAGCGACTTATCTGAACCAGAAGAAGTCTTGTATATTGTTTGACTGGGAAGAATCAGAATAAATCTTGGAGTGATTTATCTAAACCAGGAGTGTTCCTTTGGAAAGTATCAGGATAAACCATTGAGGGGTTTAAACTGAACCAAAAGAGATCTTGAATATTCTTTAACTGGAAAGAATCAGAGTAAATCTTTGAGCGATTTATCTGAACCAGAGAAAGTGTCTGCGGAAAGAATCAAAATAAATCGTTGAGAAATTTATCTGAACCTGAAGTGTTCCTTTGGAAATTATTAGGATAAATCGTTGAGGGGTTTAAACTGAACCAAAAGAGATATTGAATATTCATTAACTGGAAAGAATCAGAGTAAATCTTTGAGTGATTTTTCTGAACCAGAGAAAGTGTTTGCGGGAAAGAATCAGAATAAACCGTTGAGAGATTTAAAATGAAACGACAGGGATCTGGAGAAGAATCAGAACAAATCATTGAGAGATTTATCTGAACCATAGAAGACGTCTACGGGAAAGAATCAGAGTAAACCGTTTGGAGATTTAAACTGAACCAACAGGGGTCCGAAAGAAATATCTGTTATGTAGATGGTTGACCAGTCCTTTTCTTGGGAATTGATCTGTAATTGACTTGTTGAAAATTTGACGATAATTCTCTGTTGATTGATCTTTCCTGAAAAAGATGAAAGGTTAGTTTCATGAAATGTCATGATGTATGAAATGCATGGTGCGATGATGTTCTCAAAATAAATGAGATTGTGTCGTATGTATTTGTGTTGTCAATGTTATGACGTATGGATGTAATGTATGGACACATTAATTGTTATGTCGTAGTAATGCTGGAGTCATGGGAAATAAATCCCTGAGCATTGCTGAGAATGTGGAGTGCAAGTATTCATGTTTTGAAGTTGAAGTGTTGATGATTTTCCATTTGTTAGAGAAATAAACTCCGTTGTGTAAGGGAACATCGTGTATTACTTGTAGACCTCGTGAAATCCTGCTGGGGAATCCTGAGAAACTGGGCGACTTTCACTAGGGAATCTTAGGAGCGGTAACTGGAAGTTTTGTTCTGTCTGGGATGTGAGAGAGCTTAATATCATTAAGCTGTATACTGGATATACGTTAGCGATCCTATAGTGGGATGTCCCATTTTTCGCTCTTGCTGGAAAAGTATCTGCGGGGGACTTTATGGAATAGTCTAAAGATAATATCCTATTTCTTAAAGCCATTAGTGATTGTCTTTCTATTTTCCGTTTCTCTTTTTTTTTATTCATTTGTAAACAATAGTCATGTTCAAATGCATATGTTCAAAAATAATCATTGGACGTTTTCGCAAACAAAACACGGAAAAAGAAAAACAGATGGTTTTGCACTTTCAAAGGGATATCTTGGTATTAATTTGAATAAGTATTTTTGTACAATGAGACGAGAATTCTAGTAAGAGAATATCGTCGTAAAAATTAAAATTGATACAAAGAAAAGATAGTTATGTGAAATTATCCCATGGGGTTCCCATTCTGCTATAGCCTTCGTGTCTCATAGTTACTGCCTTGTCAGAATTTGATTGGATTGATTAGACCCATTTGAGCTTGTCAGTCAATGCTAAAGGTTGTCTGTAAGGTGATCCAACAGGACATAGTTATACGCTTTAATTCCCTAACTATTTCCTGGACCGCCCTTTCGGGTTTTCAGTCCACCGGGATACCCTTTTTTACCCAAGCCACCCTTTCGAGTTTTTAGCTTGCCGGGTGTACAGATGTTTTTGTATTTTATCCATAATTTTTCCTCGAACCTTTTTGGTTCTCCGGGATGCCCTAATTTTTGCCTAGGCCAGTCGACCTAGAGGGTCTTTATTCATGCGTAGTATCTTTTGACTATGTCCGTGTTCACAGGGTGCGGAAGTTCGTCGCCATCCATAGTGGTTAAGATCATTGCTCCACCAGAGAATATGTTTTTGATCACAAATGGTCCTTCGTATGTAGGAGTCCATTTTCCCATGGGATCACCTTGTGGAAATATGATACGCTTGATTACCAAATCACCAACCTAATATACCTAACGTCTGACTTTTTTGTTAAAAGCTTTGATCATACATTTTTGGTACATCTGGCTATGACAGACATCCGTAAGCCTCTTCTCATCAATCAAGTTCAACTATTCAAGTCGAGTTTAGATCCATTCATCTTCATCCAGCCCTGCATCCTTTATGATTATCAAAGAAGGTATTTGGACTTCAGTTGGTAGAACAACTTCCATGTCGTATACCAAGGAGAAGGGAGTTACCCATGTTGATGTGCGTGCCGTGGTACGGTAACCGTGGAGAGTGAATGGTAGCATCTCATGCCAATACTTGTAGGTTACTGTCATTTTTTGTATGATCTTCTTGATGTTCTTATTTGTGGCTTCGACAACTCCATTCATCTTTGGCCGGTAAGGGGAAGAATTATGGTGCTGGATCTTGAATTGCGCGTATAGTGCAGTGATCATAGTATTATTGAGATTCGTACCATTGTCTGTGATGATTCTCTCTAGGATACCGTACCGACATATGAGATTCTGTTTGATGAATCGGGCCACAACATTCTTGGTAACGGAATCGAAAGAAGCTGCCTCAACCCACTTCATGAAATAGTCAATGGCAACCAAGATGAAGTGGTGTCCATTAGAAGTTGTAGGTTTGATTTCTCCAATCATATCGATTCCCCATATCGCGAATGGCCAGGGAGCAGTCAGGACGCTTAGAGGAACTGGAGGCACATGTACTTTGTCAGCATAGACCTGACACTTGTGACAGGTTCGTGAATGCTGATGGCAATCTGCTTCCATGGTAGACCAGTAGTACCCTGCTCGTAGGATCTTTTTAGCCATCGTGTGCCCACTGGAATGGGTGCCAAAAGTGCCTTCATGTAGATCAGCCATGATCTTTTCTGCCTTAACCTTGTCTATGTAACGAAGCAAAACAGAGTCGTGGTTGCGCTTGTAGAGAATGCCATTACTGAGGAAGAACTTAGCATAGAATCTTCTCAAGAACTTCTTATCATTGACTGAAGCTCCCTCCAGATACTCTTGGGCCTCGAGATACCTCTTAACTTCATGGAACCAAGGCTGGTCCACTACTTCCTTAGTGTCGATCTCGTGACAGTAAGCTGGTTCGTCCATCCGTTCAATGGTGATCTGGGGAGCCTCGTTACCCCACTTGAGTTTAAACATGGATGACATAGTGGCTAGCGCGTCCACTAGTTGATTTTCCTCTCGTGGAAAATGCTCAAAGGTAATTTTCTCGAAATGTGGGATTAATGTCAACACATGTTCTTTGTAGGGGATGAGATTAAGGTGCTTCGTGTCCCATTCTCCTTTGATATGGCTGATGACTAAGGATGAATCTCCAAATACACTTAAGGACTTGATTCCCAAATCTATGGCAGCTTTGAGACCAAAAATACACGCTTCGTATTCTGCCATATTATTGGTGCAGTTGAAACAAAGTCTCGCAGTGAAGGGAGTATGACATCCTTCCGGGGATATGATTACAGCACCTATGCCATTGCCGAGTGCGTTGGAGGCTCTATCAAAAACCAAGGTCCATCAGGATCCTTGTTCAGGTACGTCATATGGTCTGGGTTCTTCACAACTGTTTACCATCATGGTATCTTCATCTATGAAATCAAATTTCATGGACTGATAGTCAACCACAGCTTGATGAGCAAGGTGATCTCTAGTACACTGCCCTTTATTGCTTTTTGGGTAGTGTACTGAATATCGTATTCAGTCCGGATCATCTGCCATCTTGCTATTCTCCTAGAGAGGACAGGTTTCTCGAATATGTATTTAATTGGATCCATCTTGGATATCAATAAGGTAGTATGGGTCAACATATATTGTCTCAGCCGGCGAGCAGCCCATGCCAGAGCGCAACAAGTTTTCTCGAGCAGTGAATATCTTATTTCACAGTCGGTAAATTTTTTGCTCTGGTAGTAAATAGCATGCTCTTTTCGTCCAGACTCGTCATGCTGCCTGTTGTACCCCAAAATTTGCCCTCCCATATCCTTCAAGAAATTACCAAGTCATGCTTCAAGTCTCCCCAAGGGTTGCACAGTGTATGAGCCTCCTAAGCAGTCAAAATTAGGGTTTTCATTCTGATCAAGAAAATGAAGTTTCCAAAGGTCCAATCAAGTCTCATATGCCTACAAATATGGTCAAGCATCCTCATACCAAGTTTCAAGACATTCAGCTCAAAATTGCACAGTCAAAACCCTAATTGCACTACAGTCAATTGTAGGGGCAAAATGGTCATTTGGCAGTCAAAAGTTCAAATTTTTGATCAACATCTCATTTTGAAGCCACAAACATCATTTGATCAATGCTTGATCATGATTCTCAAAGCTTGGCTCAAAAATCATCAAGATGCAAAAGTTTCCTTATTTGGACAGCTGGAAAAGTCAACTGTAAATTGACCAGGGCATAACTTTCACATGGATTATCAGAAAAATTCCATCCAAAGCTCATTTTGAAGAGAAAGACATTTCCTACAACTCATCTTCATACTTCAAGTCCAAGAAATGCTCTCACAAAAAGTTATCAATTTCAACATTATAGGTCATTTTCAAAAGTCAACAAAAAGGGACTTTAAGTCAAAGGCCATAACTTGAGATTGGTAAATCAAAATGACATGGGACCAAAGGCATTGGTTATAGGACTCAAAGTCCTTTCCAAAATATCCAAGAACATGAGAAAATCTTAAAAATTGAGCAAGTTATGCCTTGTAGAAGTTGGGAAATATTTGGATATTTTGAAAAGTCAACATTGATTCAAATGACCTAAAATTGCTAATGGGCCCATTTTTCTTCCACAATTCATTGTCCCAAGCATGTGCACGACCATTAGGCCCAAAAGGAAGTTTTTCTCCATTTTTATTTATTTATTTGGATTTTTTATCATTTATAATTCATTTAATTAAATAAAATGCATGAAAAATACAAAACTAATGAAATAAAATCTTTTTGTGCAGAAATTATTCTCATTGGACATTCAAGATTCGTGCATGATTATTTGTGGAAAGTTTTGGCATGATTTGGTATCAAATTGCATGGAAAGATATGAAAATATTTTGCCATAAAAATCAAATATCCCTTTATCAAATCTTTGATTCTTTGGACAAGGAACTTGACCTAATTCACTCAGTATATGAGCCTGATCACAAACCTAATAAGGCTGACCACTAAGCTGCGCAGAAGAGCATAAACAAACTGGCATTTTTTTTTCAAGAAAACTCCAATTCTGAAAACTTGTTTGCAGGACGTTTCAAGCCACAAAACCCCTCCCATTGCATTCCTAGGACGCCAAGCAACGTGCCTGAATCAAGAACACGGTCCCTAAGCCCTTGAAACATTGTACAAAAGTCCCACTTTTCTTACTTTTTTGCATAATCGTATTTCAAGATTTATGCATTTTCATTGCATATTGTTAATGGATTCATGCTAATTAAGGTGTTCTGAAGCTAACCATTTATCTTAATTGTGTTTTCGTGTACTATATGCAATTATACCATTGATGCAGATTAGAGTTCGTGAAGCTTGAAATTGGGGGTTTCCAAACGCGGTAAAATCAGACCACCATAGTACCATGATTCAAATCAGCAAGCCCAGACGATTATGAACCCACCCTCGCGCTCAATTTATGAGCATCCAATGGCTATTCGCTATTTTTCAGTAGAGTGCCTAAGAGAACAGTTGGAAAACCGTGGCCTATGTTTGTGTTTCAGAAAAAAAATAAAACACAATGAAGAAGATGAACTCGTGGCCAGCAACCATTGGCTCTTTTAAATTTCGCGCTAAAACATTATCAATGTGTGTTTTTATTTTATATTAATTGTTTGATGTTTAGTATACAAGCGCGTTGGTTGGATCAGATGGCAAGCGAAGTTGTTGGTAAAGTTAGTGACCTGGGTTCGAGCCCCAGGTTTTCACTTTCTCAATATTATTTTCCAATTAACAATCACATGCAGGTTCAACGTTATTGTTCCATGATACACCTTCAGAATCCAGCGTCCACGCGTTCAATAGAATCCAATCAAAGGCCAAGAATTGAGGAACATGATGCATCTTGGTCAACGCCTCTGCACGTGAGTAAAAAAGTCCACAAGGCCAGGAATTGAAATGGGCCTGAATTGCTTGGGCCATACCTCCATATTGGGGACTAACACCCCCTAGGTTTGCTTTTTTTTTTTATATTTTCTTTTTGCATTGTTTCTACTTTTATTTTAATTATTATTTGTTTGATTAATTAATTATTTTCATAAATATAAAAAACACACATAAAAATCAGAAAAGAATTAAAATAATAAATATTTTTATTTCTAGTATTTTCATAAATAAATGCATATAATTAAATTTAGTGTAAATTAGGTTTAATTTTAATACTTTTAATAAAAATATAAAAAAACATAGAATTAGGGTTAGTATTTTTAATTAATTCTTTTTTCATATTAAATCCTAAAATACTAAAAAAAAATACCAAAAAAACAAATTCTTTCTTTCTTTTAATTTTAATTAATTCCTCATTAGTTTAATTTGGCAAAAAGGGTCCAACGCCCTCGTTTTTAATTCGTATTAATTCGCATATTTATTTTTATTTCGTTTAAATATTTATGTATCTCTCCCGAAGCCTTGTAAATAATTTTCTCGCACCTTTCTTTTAATTCTTTATTTTTCTGTCAAATCGGGTCCTGGTTAATTTTGGCGATGTGGACCCGCGCCTTTTGTAATAGTTTAGAATTTACTTTTCTCGCAACCTTTTAACTGTTAATCAAAGGCATGAAAGAATGTATGGACAAAAAATAAAAACAAGCGTAGAACACCAATAACATGACAAAAGATAAATGCAAATGAAAACGACACACAAATCGCACACACCACCCCTAGGGTACGCCTCACTGTTGCCTTGCCTCGAAAGGTGATCGTCGAGTAGAGGATGTCTTAGTATGTCCTCATGATCCGGGAACCTGGCATGAGGGTAGCTTCTAAGGTGTCTTCCCATTGCTCTGGTGATCACCATGTCCCGAACCTCGAATTGACCCGAACACCTCCAACGGTGGTGCTACCTACCTCTCAATGGTGGGATGGCACTACTTTAAAGGACATTTACACAGACGAATTCCTTAGGGTAGGTAGAAGATTCTAGATACTTGCTCTAAACTTCAAAACAAATCAAAAAAACACTTTTCACACCAACACATTTTCAAAAAGCTTTCGAAAGCAATTTTTCAAACACTCTTGAGGACTGATACAAGAGTCGAACTGGAATTTTCAAAGAAACTTTTTAAACCCACAGTTGAAAAGCAAACAAACATTTTTGAAAACACAAATGAGCAAGTATCTAAGAGCCCATGGATAACCATGGATAGAAAGGGTGCTAACACCTTCCCTTTCTATAACCTACCTCCCGAACCGAGAGCAATCTCTTTAAGGAATTTTTCTGTGCTTTTGTCCTTTCCATTTGGAGAAAATAAAAGACGGTGGCGACTCTTGCTTCCGCGACATTTCGCGAACCAGCGTTAAACAGTCAGTTCCAAATCCACCGATCACAGAACGGGCGACTCTGCTGGGGATCCTTTATAAAGTGAGGTGTATCTTAGGGATAGTTCATAACTGTGTTTTCAATTGTCTTCTTTGCTTGCTTTAAATTGTGGGACTGTCTTGGGAGTTCTATAGATCCTAACCCGGATCTGGGGATACCTTCTTAGAAAGTAGCAGCAAGGCTGTGAGGGAACTGTGCGGGGTATACCGACATGGTTGAAACAGTCTGCTACGTTGATGTGACACTTTGGTGTGTACCGGTAACCCTTGAGTTCAGTCAAGGAGAGTACAGGGCCTCCGCGTGGTGTCGTGAAGCATCAACAGACCTTAGGAACCTTAATTGAACTATCTTGGCCACTTTAGGGTAGTGAGATAACTGACTTTGGTGCAGTCTGAGGTTGGTTGATACTCGATACTACACTCAATTGAGGGTTGCTTTCCTGGAATATTTTGGTCGCCAGTTCAGTGGCTAAATCGAAACGATGAACAATGAAAGCAATCCCGTGATATTGGGACCCTTAGAACCCGGTTACTTCTAATAGGATAGGTTGAGCCCACCAACTTCAAGAGGGTACTACCCAGACCCCATGCTGGCCTTAAACCCTAAGGGCTTCTCTTGTGTGACTTGTGTGCCTTCGTACTTGACTATTTGCATGCTTGTTATCTAACACAGGAATTACTTGTAGAGTTTGCTTATAGTCCTTGAATGGGGACTCATGGCAAGGTTTGCTAAGTTTTTGCAGGTTTTGTCCATAGTCCTTAATTAGGACTCATAGCAGGTTTACTGAGTTCGCTTGCAGGTGTTGTTTATAGTCCTTCACTAGGACTCATAACAGGGTCTACTGAATTTCCTACAGGTTTTTTGTTTTAGTCCTTAACCAGGACTCATAACAAGGTGTACCAAGTTTCTTGCAGGGTCTGTTTTAGTCCTTAATTGGGACTCCTGACAGGTTCACTAAGTGTCTTACAGGTTTTGGTTTGCAGTCCTTAATAGGGACTCATAACAGGGTTACTTATATTACCCCATGCATAGCATACCATCATACCGTTGCATACATCCTAACCCACTTCAAGGATCTCAAGGGCTTGTGATGCAGGTCATGGTGAATCAACCATCCCAGCAAGGGGCAAAGAGGATTTATTTTCCTCTAGACAAAGTTGTCAGGGGCTATGACCCACTGGATATGGTGAGCCTTTGACCCTTGAAGAAGGACTCTCAACAACATGAAGTTCCTTCAATCAAGCTAAATTCTAATGCTAACAAATTTTCTTGTTTACCCCGCGAGGTCCTTGAAAGCATTGCATGCATACATACACATCATAACAGGTACCATTTTTGCAGGTCACTTACCTTTCCCGCTGTTTATTTCAGCCATGGCTTCTCAACAAGATAATCAGGACCTTCTTGCTCAAGAGATTCAGTTTGGGGAAATCCTCCTGAATCTATCCAAGGGGCAGGAGGAGTTAAGGACACTTCTCATGGAGACCATTATCAAGAACAGTGCTGAGGATGAAAGGCTGAAACACCTGCAAGCTGAGGTGGATGCATTGAAAATCTAGATGCTGGGGCAGGTGACTGCTATTCAAGGGTTAGCTCAAAGACAAGAAGAGCTCGGGGTTCTCGTTAACCAACTGTTTCGGGGTAACCAGCTGGGGCAAACATCTAGGGTTGAAGAGCCAGTCATCATTCAACCACCCTTGAGACAAGCAGACAAGGGAAAAGCTCCTCAGATGGCTTCAGTATCACCAATTCAGTATCAACCTCACCAGCTTCAGCCAGACAAGCCTGAAAGGCAGTTCACAAAACTCAACGTGTCACCGTCTCAAGCTTTACAACAATTGTTGAGGTTGAATCTGGTGACGGTAAGGGGCCCTCCTAGGCGTCTCAATACAACCTCACTAAAGTACAATCCTGAGGAAAGATGTGCATACCATTCTAACAGTCCAGGACATGACACCGAAGACTGCTGGGCTTTGAAGAATAAGATTCAAGATCTGATTAATGAAAGAGCTGTGGATTTCACCCAGATGGGCCAGGCTGAATACTCCTGCCATCCCTACAAGATGCACCAGTCGAAGTAATAAGCCCTGAGACTGGAAGACTTGTGTTTATTAGAATTTTCAAGTTGTAACCTTCTTTTAACTGTTCAAACATTTATTCATGATTAAACGTTGTTAGTTCATTAATGCATCGCATATGTCTGTTTTGAAGCAATATATTCGTATTCACTATACGCAAATTATTTTCATATTTTTTCTGATGTCAACTCTCAATCAATAATTCTAAGCCTCTTGAGGGAGGATGACGAAAACGATACCACGATCTCTACAGTATGCTTTTGAACAGACCCCGCTGATGAGGTACAGGCATTGTTTCAATTCCTAAACACTGGAGTTATAAGGAAGATAATCCCTCGTCAACCCCTTCGAGCCAAAGAAGTAGGAGTTTTTTCTTTTCGAAAATTAAAACCCTTATCATAACCTGGGGCAGGGTAGTTCTCTCAGTTGATCCAAGTGCATAACGAATGGCACCAAAGAGATCCTTACGAAAAAAAGAAAGACAGTGATGGTTCCGAACAATCGTAAAGACATGCAGTCATTATCAAAAAAGTTCATAAATGAAAAGCCCAAAAAGTCAAAACCTATAAAGGGGACTTACGAAACTGGGGCATCCCGCTGACTGTAATCACAAAAGAAACAGTTCAGGCAAAATTTAGGGATAGCGAAGTCAAAAAAGAAAGAGGTCTTACAAACTCTCGACAAAAAATGACTGCCTATTCAAAAGAAATCATCAACATCTGAATCATCACCGGAAAATCAGAGCAAAGACTCAAATAAGGTCTAACGTACGATCAACTGAGTTTAAGTTTGGAGAACATCACGAAGAACGGGTGGGTACAAATAGTTTGAGCCTTTATCCTTTGTTTCTTAAACCGTGAACCAAGCCACGTTATAACCCTTAAAAGTCCTAGCTGAAGCATGGGTTAGTTCGAAAGCATACTGTGACGAAAGGTATCCTGACTCCTTAAGGCTTACTATAAAGAAGGAGTTGACATCACGTTTTACAAACATTCATTTGTTTTATGAAAAAAAGAATGCATTTTCAAAATCTTCAAGACAGACATAGGCTTTGCATTTTTAACATAACTTTGTTTGCATATGACTTTTTGTTTGAACAGCATAGAAGTTCGCACGACGAATGCCTAATGAACAGAAGTACCTCCAATCAAGGGGCATGGCATGAGCATGGTCCATCATCTGGGGCAATTCAGTCAAGATTCGAAGAATCTCTCAAAGGCCAAACAGCCTGGGGCAAATCTCCGCCTGAGTCACTTGGGGCATTCTAATAACGAATCTCGCCTGATCAAACACCTTCTGGTGGCATGACAAAACACTTCTAACAGGGGCAACTCCCTACATTCCGAGAGAACGGACATAGTCGAAAAAATACTACGCACAATCAAAGACCCGCTAGGTTGACATACCTAGGCAAAAATAAGGGCTTCCCGGTGAACCAAAAGGGTTCGGGCAAAATGAAGGGATGAAATGAAAAAATCTGTACACCCGACAAGCCGAAAACCTGAAAAGGCGGCTTGGGCAAAAATGGGTATCCCGGTGGACTGAAATCCCGAAAGGGCGGTCCAGGCAAAAGTTAGGGATCAAAGCGTACTACTATGTCCCGTCATCATGTCACTTGCCTACCAGAAGAAGGTTTGTCCGTCAACGATTATCAGCACCCTCACAGGTCTTCCTCTCCCACTAGAAACAGGGGCAATAAAGAGTTGTCTAAGAAATCTAATTGTTCCATCCTCCAAGGTACCAAGGTAGGTGCAGCTGAAGAACACAACCAGGTATCTTAATTCCCCAGAGAGTAAGTCAGCAGTCAGTGCATTCTTCTCCAAGCAGAGTTATCAAATCCTTAAGAAGTTGGGTATCCTTCAGCAGATCTCAACATTCCCCCAGCAGCACGTATTCATAACAAGCATCCCCGGCAGTCTTGACCTAAAGATTGTTCCCCGGTGGTATACCAGATATTCAAAGGAATCACTTCCCTGCAGTTCAAAATCTCCCCAGGAGAGTCCAACCCAGTTTCCCCAGGAAAGTTGGAATTCATCTCCCCAAGCAGTAAGCTTATCCCCAATAGATTCTGGAAGCTTATCCCTCGCAGAGCACGAACGCGTTGCCCGACTTTATTTAAAGAGTTATGTCCTTAACAGGATATAACTGGGTTATCCTCAGCCAAAAGCCACGGAAAGAGCGTCCTCGACGAAGTCTCCTCTTCCCCAGCAAAGTCTATTAACACTTCCAACACAACAAGGGTATCCCCGGCAAGTTATTATCAACAACTTAACAAAGTACCTCTCTCCCCACAGAGTATTGCTTCCCAGCAAGATCGTTAGAGTACTTTTCTCCCTGCAGAGTAATCTTTTCGCCAAGTTTGTTTCCCAACGGAGTTATCTTCTCCTACCGGTATTCTTGCCATTCTCACCCCCAGCGGAAGCAAAATCTATTCTTCAACATCAGCCCAGAATACGACTTCCCGACACCCGTCAAAGATCTACTTTCCTAGACAAAAACACATTCATAAAACATCACATACATCATTATAGCATGCATAGACGCATCATATCATACAAATCTCATTTATGTTGAGAACATCATTGCTTGATCCATATCATGCATTGCATATGACTGACCTTTACCTTTCAGGAAAGATTCAGCTAAATTCTCAATCATATTTCAAGACCTAGACCGGTTCAGTTAATCGACTCCAGAGATTTCTTATCCAGTCCAAGGCCTTCTCTAGTCCAGCTAAATCGACTCCCAACAGATTTTTCTGATGAAGACTCAGTAGAAGTTATCAAAGGTTTTTCTCAAAACGTCCGCTTTTGAGATTATAATTTCCTATTGTTTCTCTCCCCGACGGTGCGTGAGATGATAATTCCATTCCAGGTTTTTCTCAAACGTCCGCTTTTGAGATTATAATTTCCTATTGGTTCTCTCTCCGACGGTGCATGAGATGATAATTCCATTTTAGGTTTTTTCTTTGAGATTATAATTTCCTATTGGTTCTCTCTCCGACGGTGCATGAGATGATAATTCCATTTTAGGTTTTTTCTTTGAGATTATAATTTCCTATTGGTTCTCTCTCCGACGGTGCATGAGATGATAATTCCATTTTAGGTTTTTTCTTTGAGATTGTAATTTCCTATTGGTTCTCTCTCCCACGGTGCATGAGATGATAATTCCATTTTAGGTTTTTCTTTGAGATTATAATTTCCTATTGGTTCTCTCTCCGACGGTGCATGAGATAATAATTCCATTTTAGGTTTTTTTTCTTTGAGATTATAATTTCCTATTGGTTCTCTCTCCGACGGTGCATGAGATGATAATTCCATTTTAGTTTTTTTCCTTTGAGATTATAATTTCCTATTGGTTCTCTCTCCGACGGTGCATGAGATGATAATTCCATTTTAGGTTTTTTTTCTTTGAGATTGTAATTTCCTATTGGTTCTCTCTCCGACGGTGCATGAGATGATAATTCCATTTTAGGTTTTTCTTTGAGATTATAATTTCCTATTGGTTCTCTCTCCGGCGGTGCATGAGATAATAATTCCATTTTAGGTTTTTTTCTTTGAGATTATAATTTCCTATTGGTTCTCTCTCCGACGGTGCATGAGATGATAATTCCATTTTAGGTTTTTTTCTTTGAGATTATAATTTCCTATTGGTTCTCTCTCCGACGGTGCATGAGATGATAATTCCATTTTAGGTTTTTTCTTTGAGATTATAATTTCCTATTGGTTCTCTCTCCGAAGGTGCATGAGATGATAATTCCATTTTAGGTTTTTTTTCTTTGAGATTGTAATTTCCTATTGGTTCTCTCTCCGACGGTGCATGAGATGATAATTCCATTTTAGGTTTTTCTTTGAGATTATAATTTCCTATTGGTTCTCTCTCCGACGGTGCATGAGATAATAATTCCATTTTAGGTTTTTTTCTTTGAGATTATAATTTCCTATTGGTTCTCTCTCCGACGGTGCATGAGATGATAATTCCATTTTAGGTTTTTTCTTTGAGATTATAATTTCCTATTGGTTCTCTCTCCGACGGTGCATGAGATGATAATTCCATTTTAGGTTTTTTCTTTGAGATTATAATTTCCTATTGGTTCTCTCTCCGACGGTGCATGAGATGATAATTCCATTTTAGGTTTTTTCTTTGAGATTATAATTTCCTATTGGTTCTCTCTCCGACGGTGCATGAGATGATAATTCCATTTTAGGTTTTTTTCTTTGAGATTGTAATTTCCTATTGTTTCTCTCTCCGACGGTGCATGAGATGATAATTCCATTTTAGGTTTTTTTTCTTTGAGATTGTAATTTCCCATTGTTTCTCTCTCCGACGGTGCATGAGATGATAATTCCATTTTAGGTTTTTTCTTTGAGATTATAATTTCCTATTGGTTCTCTCTCCGACGGTACATGAGATGATAATTCCATTTTAGGTTTTTCTAAGACGTTCGAGATTATAAATGCCTATGGTTCTCTTCCCGATACTGTGAAGATGGTAATTCCCACCAAGATTTTCTCAACGAGCGTTGTTGAAGATAAAGTCACCCAAGGTTCTCTCACCGTTCATACTGAGGTAGTAACCATCCCTGGTTCATTCATCATCTTTTGAAGCTCCAGATCCAGCTCCTATAACCAGTCAGGACACGCCTATACCAAGCGTCTGAAAACCAGTTCCTGCAACATGTCAGGTATTCATGTTTCTTTTGCAGGTACGCAGGTTCCCGCTAAGGAATCGCTTATGCGATCAACGTCCAGATGGCATCTATAAGCCCATCATCCTATTCACCAATCTCTAAATGGCATCTATAAGCCCATTTCCATCATACTGCTACTATGTGAGCGCAAATTTCTGGGCACTCTAGTGTTCAATCATCTTCTACCCTCGGATTACGAAAGGCACGTCAGCCAATCTGCATCCTCAGATTTAAGAAGATTGAACAGGGGCAACTATTGTACCCCAAAATTTGCCCTCCCATATCCTTCAAGAAATTACCAAGTCATGCTTCAAGTCTCCCCAAGGGTTGCACAGTGTATGAGCCTCCTAAGCAGTCAAAATTAGGGTTTTCATTCTGATCAAGAAAATGAAGTTTCCAAAGGTCCAATCAAGTCTCATATGCCTACAAATATGGTCAAGCATCCTCATACCAAGTTTCAAGACATTCAGCTCAAAATTGCACAGTCAAAACCCTAATTGCACTACAGTCAACTGTAGGGGCAAAATGGTCATTTGGCAGTCAAAAGTTCAAATTTTTGATCAACATCTCATTTTGAAACCACAAACATCATTTGATCAATGCTTGATCATGATTCTCAAAGCTTGGCTCAAAAATCATCAAGATGCAAAAGTTTCCTTATTTGGACAGTTGGAAAAGTCAACTGTAAATTGACCAGGGCATAACTTTCACATGGATTATCAGAAAAATTCCATCCAAATCTCATTTTGAAGAGAAAGACATTTCCTACAACTCATCTTCATACTTCAAGTCCAAGAAATGCTCTCACAAAAAGTTATCAATTTCAACATTATAGGTCATTTTCAAAAGTCAACAAAAAGGGACTTTAAGTCAAAGGCCATAAATTGAGATTGGTAAATCAAACTGACATGGGACCAAAGGCATTGGTTAGAGGACTCAAAGACCTTTCCAAAATGTCCAAGAACATGCGAAAAGCTTAAAAATTGAGCAAGTTATGCCTTGTAGAAGTTGGGAAATATTTGGATATTTTGAAAAGTCAACATTGATTCAAATGACCTAAAATTGCTAATGGGCCCATTTTTCTTCCACAATTCATTGTCCCAAGCATGTGCACGACCATTAGGCCCAAAAGGAAGTTTTTCTCCATTTTTATTTATTTATTTGGATTTTTTATCATTTATAATTCATTTAATTAAATAAAATGCATGAAAAATACAAAACTAATGAAATAAAATCTTTTTGTGCAGAAATTATTCTCATTGGACATTCAAGATTCGTGCATGATTATTTGTGGAAAGTTTTGGCATGATTTGGTATCAAATTGCATGGAAAGATATGAAAATATTTTGCCATAAAAATCAAATATCCCTTTATCAAATCTTTGATTCTTTGGACAAGGAACTTGACCTAATTCACTCAGTATATGAGCCTGATAACAAACCTAATAAGGCTGACCACTAAGCTGCGCAGAAGAGCATAAACAAACTGGCATTTTTTTTCAAGAAAACTCCAATTCTGAAAACTTGTTTGCAGGACGTTTCAAGCCACAAAACCCCTCCCATTGCATTCCTAGGACGCCAAGCAACGTGCCTGAATCAAGAACACAGTCCCTAAGCCCTTGAAACATTGTACAGAAGTCCCACTTTTCTTACTTTTTTGCATAATCGTATTTCAAGATTTATGCATTTTCATTGCATATTGTTAATGGATTCATGCTAATTAAGGTGTTCTGAAGCTAACCATTTATCTTAATTGTGTTTTCGTGTACTATATGCAATTATACCATTGATGCAGATTAGGGTTCGTGAAGCTTGAAATTGGGGGTTTCCAAACGCGGTAAAATCAGACCACCATAGTACCATGACTCAAATCAGCAAGCCCAGACGATTATGAACCCACCCTCGCGCTCAATTTATGAGCATCCAATGGCTATTCGCTATTTTTCAGTAGAGTGCCTAAGAGAACAATTGGAAAACCGTGGCCTATGTTTGTGTTTCAGAAAAAAAATAAAACACAATGAAGAAGATGAACTCGTGGCCAGCAACCATTGGCTCTTTTAAATTTCGCGCTAAAACATTATCAATGTGTGTTTTTATTTTATATTAATTGTTTGATGTTTAGTATATAAGCGCGTTGGTTGGATCAGATGGCAAGCGAAGTTGTTGGTAAAGTTAGTGACCTGGGTTCGAGCCCCAGGTTTTCACTTTCTCAATATTATTTTCCAATTAACAATCACATGCAGGTTCAACATTATTGTTCCATGATACACCTTCAGAATCCAGCGTCCACGCGTTCAATAGAATCCAATCAAAGGCCAAGAATTGAGGAACATGATGCATCTTGGTCAACGCCTCTGCACGTGAGTAAAAAAGTCCACAAGGCCAGGAATTGAAATGGGCCTGAATTGCTTGGGCCATACCTCCATATTGGGGACTGACACCCCCCTAGGTTTGCTTTTTTTTTTTTTATATTTTCTTTTTGCATTGTTTCTACTTTTATTTTAATTATTATTTGTTTGATTAATTAATTATTTTCATAAATATAAAAAACACACATAAAAATCAGAAAAGAATTAAAATAATAAATATTTTTATTTCTAGTATTTTCATAAATAAATGCATATAATTAAATTTAGTGTAAATTAGGTTTAATTTTAATACTTTTAATAAAAATATAAAAAAACATAGAATTAGGGTTAGTATTTTTAATTAATTCTTTTTTCATATTAAATCCTAAAATACTAAAAAAAAATACCAAAAAAACAAATTCTTTCTTTCTTTTAATTTTAATTAATTCCTCATTAGTTTAATTTGGCAAAAAGGGTCCAACGCCCTCGTTTTTAATTCGTATTAATTCGCATATTTATTTTTATTTCGTTTAAATATTTATGTATCTCTCCCGAAGCCTTGTAAATAATTTTCTCGCACCTTTCTTTTAATTCTTTATTTTTCTGTCAAATCGGGTCCTGGTTAATTTTGGCGATGTGGACCCGCGCCTTTTGTAATAGTTTAGAATTTACTTTTCTCGCAACCTTTTAACTGTTAATCAAAGGCATGAAAGAATGTATGGACAAAAAATAAAAACAAGCGTAGAACACCAATAACATGACAAAAGATAAATGCAAATGAAAACGACACACAAATCGCACACACCACCCCTAGGGTACGCCTCACTGTTGCCTTGCCACGAAAGGTGATCGTCGAGTAGAGGATGTCTTAGTAAGTCCTCATGATCCGGGAACCTGGCATGAGGGTAGCTTCTAAGGTGTCTTCCCATTGCTCTGGTGATCACCATGTCCCGAACCTCGAATTGACCCGAACACCTCCAACGGTGGTGCTACCTACCTCTCAATGGTGGGATGGCACTACTTTAAAGGACATTTACACAGACGAATTCCTTAGGGTAGGTAGACGACTTTAGATACTTGCTCTAAACTTCAAAACAAATCAAAAAAACACTTTTCACACCAACACATTTTCAAAAAGCTTTCGAAAGCAATTTTTCAAACACTCTTGAGGACTGATACAAGAGTCGAACTGGAATTTTCAAAGAAACTTTTTAAACCCACAGTTGAAAAGCAAACAAACATTTTTGAAAACACAAATGAGCAAGTATCTAAGAGCCCATGGATAACCATGGATAGAAAGGGTGCTAACACCTTCCCTTTCTATAACCTACCTCCCGAACCGAGAGCAATCTTTTTAAGGAATTTTTCTGTGCTTTTGTCCTTTCCATTTGGAGAAAATAAAAGACGGTGGCGACTCTTGCTTCCGTGACATTTCGCGAACCAGCGTTAAACAGTCAGTTCCAGATCCACCGATCACACTGCCCTAACACACACCCCATTGAATTTTCCAAGACAGTTAGATACATGATTAAAGGTCTTCCCTCGACTGGTGACATAAAAACAGGAGGCTCTTGAAGGTACTCTTTGATCTTGTCGAAGGCAGCTTGGCATTTATCATTCCATTTGACTACTTGATCTTTCTTCAGTAATTTGAAAATTGGTTCACAAGTAGCAGTTAAGTGAGAAATGAATCTGGCGATGTAGTTTAGCCGTCCTAAGAATCCTTTGACTTCCTTCTCGGTGCGAGGAGCAGGCATTTCTTGTATTGATTTCACCTTGGAAGGGTCCACTTTGATACCTTTACCGCTGACGATGAAGCTTAGGAGTTTACCGGACCTCACCCCAAATGTGCATTTATTCGGGTTCAACCTTAGCTTGTATTTATTTAGCCTTTCAAATAGTTTCTGCAAATGGTCAAGATGTTCCTCTTCAGTTTGAGATCTGGCTATCATGTCATCCATATAGACCTCTATTTCATGATGGATCATGTCTTGAAATAGAGCTACCATGGCGCGCTGATAAGTTGCCCCAACGTTTTTCAACCCGAATGGCATAACCTTGTAACAGAAAGTTCCCCACTGTGTGACGAAGGTCATTTTCTCCATGTCCTCAGGTGCCATTTTGATTTGATTGTAGCCTGAGAAACCATCCATAAATGAGAACACTTTATGTTGTGCGGCATTGTCAACCAAAATATCGATATGGGGAAGTGGGAAATCATCCTTAGGGCTTGCCCTATTCAAATCTCGGTAATCCACACACATGCGTACTTTTCCGTCCTTTTTAGGCACTAGAACACATTGGTGACCTATTGTGGATAGGAGGTGATGGCTAAGAATCCGACGTTGAATTGTTTCATGACTTCAGTCTTGATCTTCTCTGACATGTCTGGCCGCATGCGACAGACTTTCTGTTTTACTCGAGGGCGGTCTTCTTTTGTTGGTAGACGATGAACCACGATATCAACATCAAGTCCAGGCATGTCTTCGTATGACCAAGCAAAGACATCAACATAGTCATGTAGTAACTGATTTAAACGCTTCTTGACACTGGGTTCCAGATTGACACCCACCTTGACTTCTTTCCTGTCTTCTTCGGTACCTAAGTTAACTGTGTCCACTGGTTCTTCTTGGGGCTGTATGGTCTTTTCTTCCTGTTGTAGTAACCTGGCTAGTTCCCCTGGCACTTCACAATCTTCCTCACCTTCGTCTTCGGCTTGGTAGATTAGATTTTCAAAGTCACAATAGGCCATAGCAGAATCGTTACCCATGGGATCTTGGGTGGATGTAGATCTGCATTTTGATATGTGAGTGTGTGTAAGAGCATAGCTATTTTTGAAAGAAATAAAAATGTAAAAATGAAAGACAAAGAGCGTAAAGTTTGCATGCAAAAACGTCCATGATTCATTGATGACATATGAAAAATGAAGTAACAACCCTTACAAATGGACCGTTGTGCCCCGGGTAAGACATAAGGCTTTAAAAGTCTCAATTGTTTAGTTATTACAAGTCCCACAAAAAATTTAAAGACAACTACTGTTGGATAAAAGTAATTGGGACAAAAATATTTAGCTTCCTAGTTGGTGAGTCCTCAGTTGATAGTTGGGAAAATCCATTCTTCCAGGTCACAGCCGTCATCACTATCCTCCACTGTGTTGACTCCATGGTTGCTGATCCGCAAAGGTGGTCCCTCGGTACGAGCACGATGAACAACTTTCTGGGCTCCTGAAGTGAAACCCAAACCAAAATTTTCAGACTTGTAGGGAATGTCTAGGAGCTGGCCCCAAATAGTACACCCACCTTCTTCGACTACTGCCTTGGCATCTTTCAGAGAAGCCATCTTTAGCGGAAGTCTGGTAATCTTCGGAACTTGGGAAACAATCTTGGCTGCTACCACTGTTTGTGGGACTTCCTCGAAATGTTGACACGAAGTTTCGATGAATTCACCATCCATTTCTACGTATCTGAAGGAGTTCAAGTGACTGACCATATATTCCTCTTCTCCATGGACAGCGATGATTTTTCCCTTGGTTAGGTATTTCAGCATCTGATGTAATGTAGAGGTGACGACACCAGCGTCATGAATCCAAGGTCGGCCCAATAAACAGGAATAGGAAGGGCGAATGTCCATCACGTAGAAAGTTGAGTCAAAAGTTTTAGTTCAAACTTTAATGGGGATGTCCACCTCCCCATGCACCATTATTTTTGAACCGTCGAAGGCCCTTACCACTATGTTGCCAGGTTTTAAGGTTAGACCTTCACAGTCTAGTCTATCAAGAGCCTTCTCAGGTAGCACATTCAAAGATGAACCAGTATCCACCAGGACATGGGCCAAAGTTGTTCCCATGCACTCGACAGAGACATGCAACGCCTCATTGTGTTTCCTCCCTTTAGGTGTCAGGTCAACATCAGAAAAGCCTAAACTGTTATCAGCGGTCAAACTGGCCACACATTCTTGGAATTGGTCAGCAGAGGTTTCTTGTGGCACATGGGCAGTTTTAAGAAATTTTACCAAGGCCTTCACATGAGCCTCGGAGCACAACAACAAAGCCAGCATAGAAATCTTTGACGGAGTTTGCCCTAGCTGTTCGACTACGTTGTAGTCGCTTCTCTTTATAATTTTCAGAATTTCTTCCATCTCCTTCTTGGAGGCTTTTGGGATAGATATTGATTGTGCCTTCATCCGGACAGGCTCAACCAAAATTCCTTTGCCCCGAGTCTCGGTCGACTCGGCAGTAAGGGTGTCAGTAGGGGTAACTATAGGGACTGTAGTAGTAGGAACAAAAGCAGGGATGATCACAAGACCGGTAATAGTTTTCGGAGGAGCAATCTCAGGGGAGAATACTATTCCACTTCGGGTTATTTTGCGGGTTCCCGCAATGTTTCCGATGTCGAGGCCATCCTTCTCTAAAATCGAGTCTTCATCAGCCAGCCAATCCTGCTTGACGCCGTAATAGTAGACGTCACACCCATAGTTCCAGTGGACAATTTTAGCTGAGGAGTACGGGATCAGTCCTGGCATATAATTATCAGTGGAGTCACCTTAGGAACATATGTAATCCTAACGAGGCTTTTGGTGGAGAACCTGGAAGGATTGGTGGAAATGGTTATTATTGAAACATCATTGTAAGAAATGGTTGGAACGGGAGTTTTTTCAAACAAAATCTCTTTGTCATCCATCAAGTGTTGGACACCTGCTTTCAATAAATGACAACCAGTTGGTAGGGATAAATAGAGGTGGCAGCCTTTGCCACAACTTGGAAATAAATCGGCCTTCAACAGGTTCCTCTTGACGGTCAAGAGAGGAGTAACAAGCTCATCAACAACAGTAACAAACACATCATCTTCAACAGTGTTAGCATCACGACCATGCTTGGGAATAGGAGCGGTGATAACATTTGGGATCTCAAGAGCATCAAATTCAATTTCTTTTGCCTCAAGAAGGTCTTGCACCTTATTTTTCAAAGCCCAACAATTCTTGGTATCATGACCTGGACTTTCTGAATGGTAAGCACAACGAGCATTAGGGTGGTAATGAGGAGAGGTGTTTTTGGGATTCTCCGGGGATTCCTTTAAAGTTACCAGATTAGATCTCAATAAATGTGGTAAGACTTGAGATAGTGTCATATTTATCCAGGTAAATTGTCTTACCAGTCTTTCTGTTCTAGGCTGGTTATTCCTTTGTTGAATAGGTGTAGGCTTAGGGATCATGACAGCACCTACCTTTGGACGACATTCAGTTCTGTCCTGATTCCTTTGAGGGTATACGACACCAACTTCTTTCTTCCCAATTAATGGTTTTCACACGGCACTAGAGGATGCGTCTTTTTGGATCTTCCCACTCTTAATCCCAACATTCACTCTCTCCCCAGTCAAGATTAATTCAGTGAAGCCAGCTGAGGAGCTTCCAATTAGATGATTAAAGAAAGGATCAGACAGGGTACCCAGAAACATGCCCACTAGCTCTCTGTCAGACAGGGGAGGCTGGACTCTTCCTGCTAAGTCCCTCCATTTCTGAGCATAGTCTTTGAAACCCTCGCTCGAACCCATAGCCAGACTTTGGAGTTGAGTACGGGTGGGAGCAAGGTCTACATTGTATTGATACTGTTTATAAAAAGCGGCGGTTGGGTCTTCCCAATTATAGATATTGGCCCTCTCCAGTTGATATAACCAATCTAGCTGAGTTCCGGATAGACTATCCTGAAAGAAGTGGACCCACAAATCTCTGTCAGTAGTGTGAGGCTGTATATTTCTCACATAAGATCGGAGGTGCATCTTGGGACACGAAACCCTATCGTACTTAGCAAACACTGGTGCCTTGAACTTTGGTGGAATAACAATCCCAGACACCAAACCCAGCTCTTCAAAGTCCAGCCCGAGCACTTTCTGAATCTCCATTACACTTAGGCGTTCTTCCAGATGTTTGTATTTGTCGTCAGCCGGAGGATACTACTCTTCAGAGTAATCATCGTCTTCTTCCTCTTCATATTCTGGATGGGAAATCACTTCCTTGTTTTTCCCTTCTTGATTATCCTTTTCACCCGATGATATTGCAAAGTCAAGGGTCTGTCTGGCTGGCCCCGGGAACCTTCTTCCCAGATTCAAAACACCGGTTTATTTCTTTGTTTTCTTCTTCTTTTCTTTGATCAGCAAAGTTTTCAAATCCTTTTGCCCTTTTTCCAAAGTCAAGAACATTTGTTGAAACTGAGCATTTTGCGCATGGAGATCTTTTACTGTCTACTCAAGATCCATCTTACTGAAATAAGCAGTAGAAAGATAAGGAGACCTGTGGTAAGAAACCTGTTTATGTGATGATGAATGAAGATGCATATGCAATGATTTCAAGGAAATTAGAGATTTAAATTTTCTTTAGACCAAAAAGGAACACACTTTATATTAATAAATCAAAGTTTGAGTACATCATGCCTCTTTACAATGAAAGAAATAAAATACAAAATTCTAAGACAAAAAAGTTGAACGCATCCTCTTTGGTGCGATATAGGCGTTCAGGCTCCGCTCTTCATGAAGCCGCCTGGTGAGCTCCAGAACCTTCTTCTCGCTGGCGTAGAATTGGGCCTCGAAAGTGTCTCGCTCCCCTTTAAGTTATATCTAATCCCTTTGCAATTCTTTGAGAGAGGTGGGCATGTTGGGATGAAGGATAATGTATGGGACATCTCCTTCCACAACAGGATCTTTGATGACCGGGAGAATAGAGGGGTAAGGCATCATAAGACTTTGAGCACGAGCTCGTACCCATTTGAGATAAGGCTCAAGAGGGATGGAATACTTATGCCCTAGTGTCTTGCTATCAACTCTATGTACCATGCCCCAAGCTCGCATGAACCTTTTGCGGTAATCTTGAGCATCATTCTCGTAGTCGAAGACGATTCCTTGAATAAGTGCATCATGAGGACCACCCTTTCTTGCATATCCAAAACGTCGTAGTTCTAAACAAGGATTGTAAGTGATTCCTCCCCTAATGCCTAAAAGAGGGACATTAATGAATTCTCTGCATCGATCAATGATGATAACATTCTCCGAGAATCGAGGACACCAATGAATGCCTGAATATGTAAGAGTCATCAGCCTTTGAGACCATCTCAAGCCTTGTTCATTCTTCAAGACAGATCGGGGTAGGTGTGAAATAAACCACCTAGCCAAAATAGGGGTGCAGCACATGAGGGTTCCTCTCCTCTTTTCAGTGCGAGTATGCAACGAATGTAGGATATCTCCAAGCAGAGTAGGTATTACGTGACAGGAAAATATTAACCGCATTCACATCTATGAGCTGGTCCGGATTAGGAAACAGTACCAAACCATATATGAGAAGGGCTAACACCTCTTCAAAAGTTTGTAAGTCCAAGCTATCCCAAAAATGATGAGCTTTCTCGAACAAGAACTTAGCCAAAAAACCCTTGACACCTCTCCTGATTTCCCAATTTCCCACTACGTCAGACCATTGTAAGGACAGAGCTTTGGAAATATCTTAAGGTTTATGGTCTATTTCCATACCATTGAAAGGTACCTCATTAAGGATAGGCACCCCAACAACAGAGAAAACTCCTCCATACTAGGCACTAATTGGTAATCCGAAAAAGTGAAGCAGTGATGTAGAGGGTCAAAGAATTGAAAGATCACTTTTAACATTTCTTCATCAAGGTTTGAAGTAGCCAAGCTAAGAAGTTTACCATATCTTTCAGTGAATGGAGAGCTTTCGGGAACCCTTGATACCAAATCCTTGAGCTGAGGAGGTACTTTTACCAGACTGACTTGGATAGTGAATCTGCGTGCGAGAGCCATGTCCTACAAAACAAGACAAAAATAAACCCTAAGAATCCTTGAAATGGTTAGTATGACATGTTATGTTATGATTTCATGATTATGCTCAAATATAGTAGATATAACAAGCACAAGCAAATCACACAGAGACATTAGGTTTAAGGCTTGCATGGATTTTAAGGCCATACCCTCTTGAAGTCGGGTTAGCTTAACCTGTCTTAAATATAGTAACTGGGTTCTAAGGGATCTCAATATCACCGGTCTTTCCCCCAAATCTCGTTCCGATAGACAATTGACTTGCCACCAAACAAAACTCAAGGGTCAAACCTCAACGAGTGTAGCATCGAGTATCAACCGACTTTGGGCTTACACCAAAGAAGGCTATCTCACTACGTCCTAAAATCCAAGTTGGTCAATTAAGGTGCTAAGGTCAGTTGACGCTTTATGATACCATACAGTGGCCCCATATTCTCCTTAATTACTCAAGGGCTACCGGTACAAACCAAAGTATAGCATCAACGTAGCTACTATTTCAACCGTGTCGGTATACTCCGCACAGTTCCCTCACAGTTTATTGCTACTTACCTAAAAAAGGTGCCCCAAATTCGGGTGTAGGATCTTTGGTAAGCCTAAACAAGGAACCATAATGTAAAGCATGCAAGTCAAACAAGGAAGCAGGTAAATGTGACCTAGCCCTAAGGTAAACCCACTTTTAAGTTTCTCCCCAGCAGAGTCACCAGTTCTGTAACGCGGTGGGATAACTGACTTGGTCGTTTTGTGTTTTATCGCAAATATTGCGGTTAGTAAGAGTCGCCACCGAATTTTCTTTTATCCAAAAGGAAAGGTTGAAAATAACAGGAAAGACCTTTAAGATGGTTTCTTGAGTTCGGGGGGGGGGGGGGTAGATTATGAAAAGGGAAGGTATTAGCACCCTTTTCATCCGTAGTTATCTATGGGCTCTTAGTTGCTTGCTAGATCACTTGCTTTTGTTTGAAAATGTGCTTTGTGTGGTTTTTGAAAGTATTTTGAAAAGGCGCCACCGTTTAGGTAAACTTTGTAATGATTCTCGTTTGTAAGAATGTATACAAAGTGTTGATCTTTTGAAAATGTTTTCAAGTTTGAAAGATGTTTTGAAAATATTGGTGTTTGTTTTGAAAATAACAAGGATGTTTTTGGTTTGAAAATGAGCAAGCAACTAAGAACATTCTACCTACTCAAAATTATTCCATGTTTATTTCCTCTTTCCTTTGACATTGTTATCTTACCATTGATTTGGTAAGAAACCATATCTTTGGATGTAAAAGGGACAGGCAAGGGTCATCGTATAACCATGATTAGCAATGTTGTAAGATATCTTAGCATTTTCTTTAGGGACTAAGATCACTTTTGAAAGACAACTTTGATAGCGTCATCGAGAGACTATGATCTTGTATTTTTTTGATTGCTTTTGCTAAGATACCTTACATGCATAATATGGCCATTTTATAAGGCAACCAAGTGGATTTAACCTAAGGGTGTAAGTGTGCAAGTGTGTTGGTTTACATGCTTGATTTGTCTTGATTAGGGTTTGCTATTTGTTGGTTTTAATCTTTCCATACAAACCCTAATTACTAGCATTTGTGTATAAAGTGTTAAATTGCGAAAAATAAAAATACTAAGTGAAATTCTGGCTGCAGATACTCAATGTCACGTTCAATGTTATGACACCGTATCTGACTTACTATATGACAGTAAATACAAAAGCAATAAAGAACACAGTCAATTGTTTACCCAGTTCAGTGTGCAACAACACCTACTCTGGGGGCTACCAAGCCAGGGAGGAAATCCACTATAAGAGATGTTAATTCAGGAATAAACCAACCAGTTTATCTCCTTCACTTAAGACCTACCCAATGCAATTCCAATCTAAGTACAACTTAAACCTGAGTTCCTACTCACTCCCCCTCAATCACAGGAGTGATACATAAACCAATTTGACTTAAGAATTGATGAAGACACTCTTCAAAAACAAACACTTGATTAAGCTTCACAGCTTTTTAATCAAGCAACACAATCACTCGTGCTTCACAGCTTTGAGTGATGCACACAACTAACTTGACTCTGCTTCACAGCTTTAGTCAAGGAACATTCAAACACTCTTGCTTCAAAGCTTTGAGTGCTACACAACCCTTACAATTAGAAACCTATTCCAAGGCACTTATCACAATGATAAGTGCTTGGAGTACAATAATCAAATCTATACAGATTACAAATGATCTTCTAATCAAAATCAGCGGTCCTTGAAAAACAGCAGCTCTGTTGAATATATAGCAGCTGCAACTTTAGGGTTTCCAAAAACCTAGGGATAATTCCGTTTGACTTAAAGACCAGGTCACAGGACTTTATTAACCAGGTTAGGGTTGAGCTAGGTTACCCCTCAGAAAACGCAGGATTCTGTTCAGGAAGGACTGAGTTATTTTCTGAAAAAACTCAGACTTATCCAATCCTGCAATCCTGTTAGTTCAGAACAGGATGTCATAACATCTGTTATGACATCTGAGAAAACCTGTCTATTGATTTAGCAAAATGTGATCATTTTGCAAAATGCTCAGATACACACTTATAAACATCAGTATTTGAATTACAATATTTTTCTGCAAAGGTACCTAATGAGTCAGTACAAACTGAACTAGAATGTTATGACATCAGTCATGACATTCACTCATACACTTGGGATTTACCAAAAATGCAAGCCAATACCTAAACACCTACAAACTCCCCCTTTGGCAGATTTTTGGCTAAAGACCCTAAACAATCAGAGATAGATAGCAGCAGAAATAAGTGACAGCAGAAAAATAGAATGTCAAGTACTAATTAAGTAAGTACCAAAATATTCTCCCCCTCTTTAGCCACAAATGGGCCAAAGAAACATGTTAAAAAAAATTATACAGTTATCCAAAATAATAAGAGCAGCAGAAAACAACTGAATACACTTCCAAACTCCACCAGATATCAGCAACCAACCTTCAGGCTCTGTCATCAGATCCAGAGGATTCAGGCTTCTTTCTTTTCTTGTGAGCAATGTCAGCATTCTTCTCTTTGTTTGATGTCTCAACATTCTTAGAGACATCTGGATTTGTTTCAGCATTTGAGCTTTCTTGGTTCAGAGGAACATAAATGCCAGGAACTGAGTGGTTCTCGTTCAGAATTCTTGAAACAATTTTTGCTATTGCTTGATTAACATATGCTGTCCCTTCCCTATTTGCAATTTCAGGGGGAACTGAAGAAGAAGGATGAGATGGATTACCAGAGGCAGAAGCTTGGGGCTTTCCTGCATGTCTTGTTCTCAACTCTTTGACCTTGGTGGGGTTAGTTCCCACTTTTCTATGAGAGGAGATCTCCAGAGCGTCAGAGTCCAGACAAGAAGAGATTGTCCCAGAATCTTGATCAGAGGAAGAGATTGAAATGGTCGTATTGGATGATGATGGTGTTTGAGACATTTTGACAGTTTTAGAGGACCAACAGCAACTGAGGAGAAATTTCTGATTGAGAGACTGGGTTTTGATGAGGAGACGAGAGAGGAAGGAAGCAAGGGAGTGTCTATTCAACTTCTTAAAAGAATTGTAGGAAATGAGAAAATACAATTTTAAACCAATCAGAACAGGCATAAGTCCTTTGATCCTTGTTTTAAGCAAAATTAATTGCTACAATTCCTCATGTTGGCAAATACCCAGCTTACCCCTTAAGTTTTCAAATTGATTTGCATCCAGAGCCTTGGTAAAAATGTCAGCCAGCTGTAGCTCAGTGGCAACATGTTCCAATTTGATTGTCTTCTCTTCTACAAGGTCTCTGATAAAGTGATGTCGTATGTCAATATGTTTGGTCCTGCTATGCTGAATGGGATTCTTGGATATGTTGATTGTACTCAGATTGTCACAGTACAATGTCATAACATCTTGTGTGACATTATACTCAGTGAGCATCTGTTTCATCCAAATCATTTGAGAGCAGCTACTACCAGCTGCAATGTATTCAGCTTCAGCAGTGGAAAGAGACACACAATTCTGTTTCTTGCTGAACCAGGAAACCAGATTACTTCCCAAAAAGAAACATCCTCCAGAGGTGCTTTTTCTATCATCAGCACTACCAGCCCAATCAGCATCACAGTAGCCAGTCAGAGCTGGTTCACAGCCATGAGTATACATCAATCCATAGTTGTAAGTACCATTTACATACTTCAAAATTCTCTTCACTTGATTGATATGGCTGACTTTGGGATCAGCTTGGTATCTAGCACAAACTCCAACTGCAAAGGCAATATCAGGTCTGCTGGCAGTTAAGTACAACAAGCTTCCTATCATGCTTCTGTACAGACTTTGATCCACCTTAACCCCACTTGAATCTTTGGAAAGCTTTAGATGAGTAGGAGCAGGAGTCCTTTTGTGACTTGCATTCTCCATACCAAACTTCTTTACAATATTATTAGCATACTTGCTTTGAGATAAGAAGATTGAGTCCTCCATCTGTGAGACTTGTAGTCCAAGAAAATAAGTTAGTTCTCCCATGAGACTCATTTCAAATTCAGCCTGCATCTGGTCAGCAAAGTGTTTGACCATATGTTCTGACATTCCTCCAAACACTATGTCATCAACATATATTTGGGCAACCATCAACTTCCCTCCTTCAGTTTTGACAAAGAGAGTTTTGTCCAAGCCTCCTTTTCTGTAGCCTTTGTCTGAGAGAAACTTTGTTAACCTGTTATACCATGCTCTAGGAGCTTGTTTCAGGCCATATAGAACTTTTCTCAGTTTGTAGACATGATCAGGATGGGTTGGATCCACAAAACCTTTAGGTTGTTCCACATAAGCTTCCTCATTTAAGTACCCATTTAGAAAGGCACTTTTCACATCCATCTGAAATAACTTGAACTTCAGAAGACAAGCAATTGACAACAAGAGTCTGATTGATTCCAACCTGGCTACAGGTGCAAAGGTTTCATCAAAATAAACCCCTTCAACCTGGGTGTATCCTTGAGCAACAAGTCTTGCCTTATTTCTGGTGACAACTCCTTCAGCATCTGACTTGTTCTTGAATATCCATTTTGTCCCAATGATGTTAGTTCCTTCAGGTCTAGGAACCAGTTCCCAAACTTCATGTTGCTTGAATTGGTTCAGTTCATCTTGCATTGCACCAATCCAATATTCATCAGTTAAGGCTTCCTTGACATTTCTTGGTTCTATTTTGGACACAAAACAAGAGTTTGAGATGATTTCTCTAGATCTTGTGATGACTCCACTATTGGGATCTCCTATGATGAGCTCTTTTGGATGATCCTTCTGAATTCTGATGGAAGGAATCTTGCTAGCTTCCTTTGATTCAGATTCTGTTGTGGTGGAGTTGGGTAGATCATCCTGTTGGGTTGAAGTCTCAAGGAATGTCTCAACAGTACAAGGAACATCTATTTCTTCATGATAGTCATCAATTATAACATTTATTGATTCCATCATGGTTTTTGTTCTGGAGTTGAATACTCTATAAGCTCTGCTGTTTG
Organism: Vicia faba; assembly: GCA_948472305.1. Taxonomy (NCBI): domain Eukaryota; kingdom Viridiplantae; phylum Streptophyta; class Magnoliopsida; order Fabales; family Fabaceae; genus Vicia; species Vicia faba. Next base: position 504,197,536 of record OX451739.1, on the reverse strand, counting down.
AGGAGTATCCTAGAAATATGCCTTCATCACTTTTAGGGTCCAGTTTTCTTCTTTGTTCACGATCAGACAGAATATAGCATTTGCTGCCAAACACATGGAAGTACTTCACAGTTGGTTTTCTTCCTTTCCAGAGTTCATATATGGTGGATGAGGTTCCCTTTCTCAAGGTGACCCTGTTATGAACATAGCAAGATGTATTCATAGCTTCAGCCCAAAAATACATAGGAAGTCTTTTGGCATGTAACATTGCTCTGGCAGATTCTTGTATGGTCCTGTTTTTTCTTTCCACAACTCCATTTTGCTGAGGTGTTATGGGAGAAGAAAACTCATGACTGATTCCTTCTGAAGCACAGAAGTCATCAAACTTGCTGTTTTCAAATTCCTTGCCATGATCACTTCTGATTCTGACAATACATCCTTCCTTATCTCTTTGAATTCTCTTGCACAGTTCTCTAAAAACTTCAAATGCATCTGATTTTTCCCTAATGAAATTAATCCAGGTGAATCTGAAAAAATCATCCACAACCACATAGACATATCTTTTACCACCAAGACTCTCTACTTGCATTGGTCCCATCAGATCCATATGGAGGAGTTCTAGAACCTTAGAGGTGGTCAGATGTCTTGACTTTGGATGTGACATCCTAGTCTGCTTACCAACCTGACATTCACCACAAACTCTTCCTTCATCAATTTGCAGTTTTGGAATCCCTCTGACTGCCTCCAAGGAGATAATCCTCTTCATACCCCTTAGATGAAGATGGCCAAGTTTTTGGTGCCACAGTTTCACCTCTTTTTCTTCTTTTGCAATGGAGCACACAGATGAGAAATTAGTGTTCTCAGCCTCCCACAAGTAACAGTTGTCTTTGGATCTGACTCCTTTCATTACTATCTCTTGTTTGTCATTGATTACAAGGCATTCAGATTTTGAGAAATTGACCTTGAATCCTAGATCACACAGTTGACTGATACTAATGAGATTAGCGGTCAGTCCTTTCACCAGCAGTACTTCATTCAGACTTGGAACTCCAGGGCAGTCCAAATCACCAACTCCTTTGATTTCACCTTTAGCCCCATCTCCAAAGGTCACAAAACTGGTGGTGTGAGGCTTAACATTATTGAGGAGGTTCTTGATTCCAGTCATATGTCTGGAACATCCACTGTCAAAGTACCAGTCTTCCTTTGCAGAGACCCTCAGGGAAGTGTGAGCTATCAGTGCAGTAGCCTTTTTCTTCCATTGAGGAGCATGTGTTACCTTTTTAGACTTAGGTTTGACACCTGAGTTCTGATTAGGGTATCCGTGTAATCTGAAGCAGAAGGGCTTTATGTGGCCATATCTACCACAATGATGACATTTCCATCTTTGGTACCTTTTCCTCATATGTTTCTGTTCCTGATGTCGAGAGTTGTGTTGAGACATCTGTTTTGACATTTGCTTACCAGAACCAGATTTCGTTGCTTCCATAAATCCTAGACCAGATTTATTTCCCACATTTTGTCCAACCTGTAGGATCTCTTCCAATTTGTCTGTTCCATTTGTCAACATCTTGACAGATTTGGTCATTTGATTCAGTTGTGAGTTCAACAATTGAACTTTTCCTTCTAGATGACTTATAGTTTCAAGGTTTGCCCTTTTTTCAGCCTCCATCTTTATGATGAGTTTTGATTGTTTCTCATTCTGCACACAGACTTCAGTACTTCTGATACACAATTCCTTGTAAGTATCAGCCAGTTCTTCAAAAGTCACCTCTTCATCACTGATGTCACTTTCAGAGGTACAAACACCAGTTAAAGCAGTAACTCGTTTGGCAGTCTCTTCTTCAGAATTACTTTCTGAATCACAGTCAGACCAAGTAACTGTCATTCCTTTTTGTTTCTTAAGAAAGGTAGGACATTCAGCTCGAATATGCCCATATCCTTCACAACCATGGCATTGAATTCCTCTGCCTTGAACTCCCTTCTCTTCTGACCTTGGTTTTCTGCTGGAACTGTCAATGTTAGAGGGAATGTTATGAACATTAGACCTTGACTTTGGATCTATTCTTTTGATGAGTTTGTTGAACTGTCTTCCAAGCATGGCTATAGCTTCTGAAATGTTTTCTTCAACATCAGTGTTGGACATAAGTGCTATGCTCTTGTTCTTTTTGACACCATTATCAGTGATTCCCATCTCAAAAGTCTGAAGAGACCCAATAAGTTCATCCACTTTCAACTTGCTAATGTCCTGGGCTTCCTCTATGGCAGTTACCTTCATTGCAAATCTTTTAGGCAAGGATCTGAGAATCTTCCTCACCAGTTTTTCTTCTGACATTTTTTCTCCCAGTGCTCCTGAGGTGTTGGCAATCTCCAAGATGTTCATGTGAAACTCATGAATGGTTTCATCTTCCATCATTTTTAGATTCTCAAACTTAGTGGTCAACATCTGAAGCCTTGACATTTTTACTTTGGAAGTGCCCTCATGAGTAGTTTTGAGAGTGTCCCAAACTTCCTTGGCCAGTTCATATTGATGTACTAGTCTGAAAATGTTTCTATCAATTCCATTGAACAAGGCATTTAAAGCTTTTGAATTTCCCAGAGCTAACTCATCTTCTTCTTTACTCCAATCTTCCTCAGGCTTCAGACTGATTGTCCCATCTATCTCAGTTATGGTGGGATGAATCCATCCTTTGTCAGCAGCTCTCCAAGCCTTTTTGTCCAGAGATTTTAGGAAGGCAATCATACGAGGTTTCCAGTAGTTATAATTGGTTCCGTCCAGAATGGGTGGTCTATTTCCAAAAACTCCTTCTTTGTCCATAGTGCCAGAAAGTGATATCCCTAGATCTCACCCAGTAATACAGGCAGGGTACCTGCTCTGATGCCAATTGAAATTCTGGATGCAGATACTCAATGTCACGTTCAATGTTATGACACCGTATCTGACTTACTATATGACAGTAAATACAAAAGCAATAAAGAACACAGTCAATTGTTTACCCAGTTCAGTGTGCAACAACACCTACTCTGGGGGCTACCAAGCCAGGGAGGAAATTCACTATAAGAGATGTTAATTCAGGAATAAACCAACCAGTTTATCTCCTTCACTTAAGACCTACCCAATGCAATTCCAATCTAAGTACAACTTAAACCTGAGTTCCTACTCACTCCCCCTCAATCACAGCAGTGATACATAAACCAATTTGACTTAAGAATTGATGAAGACACTCTTCAAAAACAAACACTTGATTAAGCTTCACAACTTTTTAATCAAGCAACACAATCACTCGTGCTTCACAACTTTGAGTGATGCACACAACTAACTTGACTCTGCTTCACAGCTTTAGTCAAGGAACATTCAAACACTCTTGCTTCAAAGCTTTGAGTGCTACACAACCCTTACAATTAGAAACCTATTCCAAGGCACTTATCACAATGATAATTGCTTGGAGTACAATAATCAAATCTATACAGATTACAAATGATCTTCTAATCAAAATCAGCGGTCCTTGAAAAACAGCAGCTCTGTTGAATATATAGCAGCTGCAACTTTAGGGTTTCCAAAAACCTAGGGATAATTCCGTTTGACCTAAAGACCAGGTCACAGGACTTTATTAACCAGGTTAGGGTTGAGCTAGGTTACCCCTCAGAAAACGCAGGATTCTGTTCAGGAAGGACTGAGTTATTTCCTGAAAAAACTCAGACTTATCCAATCCTGCAATCCTGTTAGTTCAGAACAGGATGTCATAACATCTGTTATGACATCTGAGAAAAAATGTCTATTGATTTAGCAAAATGTGATCATTTTGCAAAATGCTCAGATACACACTTATAAACATCAGTATTTGAATTACAATATTTTTCTGCAAAGGTACCTAATGAGTCAGTACAAACTGAACTAGAATGTTATGACATCAGTCATGACATTCACTCATACACTTGGGATTTACCAAAAATGCAAGCCAATACCTAAACACCTACACTAAGCTATTACATCATTTAGGGGAGGGGGTGTACAGATTTACAAATGGGGAAATTGCAAGAAAATTAAATTTAAATAATTATTACAACCATATTGAATATTGTACAAAAAAATGAATAAATAAAAATGCAAGAATGTAAATATAAAAATAAATGTGATTTTTGTTTGGTTTTCATGAAAAGGTTTTTTGACCTAGTTTACTAAAATAAAATAATTAACTAAAAATAAGAAAATTAAAATTAAGTTAGTAAAGTAAATTAATTTAAAGAGAACAAAATTTTTAGGGTTTTTTGTGAATTTGATTAAATTAGTAAATAAAATTAATTAAATAAAAGTCCTAAGTTCTAAATTGATTTTAATTTACAAGAAAATAATATATAATAATTAAGACTAATTATCTAAGTATTTTTAAAAAGAGAAATTAATTTATTAAAGGAAATGTTTTTTTATTCTTTTGTTTTATGAAGAAAAATAAACTAAATAAATATAAATAATAAAATATAAATATTTTTTGGATTTTTATTAGTAATAATAAAAATAATATTAATAATAATAATAATAATAATAATAAAGAAAATAAAAATATAAAAGAAAGAAAATGGGCCAGGATGTATGAAAGTGGAACAAGGAGTATGAGATAAACAAAAAAGCTAGGCCCACTGAGGTTGAGGCCCAAGCGCCTTATTCAACAAAAAAGAGAAAAAAAAGGAAAAGAATGTGAAAATTACAAAAGGTCTCACTGGGGCTCGAACCCAGGACCTTCTAATACGCACGCGCTTCTTGTACCACTGGGGTGGCCTGTTTCATCTGTTTATATGATAAAAGTATAAATATATATTAGAAACTGCTTCCTGAAGACAACTTCATCTTCAACCTCGCGCCTAGCCAGACCGCCTGTATCTTGTTCATTTCTCATCCATTTGCAAAAGCGTAAACATGAATCTTGTGCCAAATTTCTTCACGATTTCAGAAATGTAAAGCATTAAAACTATAGATCAAAGACAAACATGAATTTTATTGGCCCTAATCTGAACACTAACTTTTCTAGAAATTTCAGTCTTAAAATTCTCTAAGCTCAAGCAACAAAAATGAAAACTATGGACATGGTTAGCTTTAGGGCAATGATATCTACATTTTTCATTCAAAAATTAAACATTAATGATGCCTATATGAGGAGTTTAAAAGTCAGAAAACTCACCTTGCAAGAGGGTATCGTGTTTTGAGTTTGAGCAATTTTTGATGAGTCCTAGTGATTGGGTTAACTTCCTCAAGTTCCCAAGAAGCTAATGTGATGCTTGGCTTGAGCTGAAAGTGGCTGAGGAGTTATGGAGAAGTCAAATTGTAGAGCTCTATTTTTGGTTATGGAGATTGATGAAAATGGAGTTACAGTTATGAAGCAGGGCCAGGGATGAGTTGTATTTGATGTCTAGAAGCTTTAGGAACCAAAAGGCTTGAAAACGCACGAGGGAGATGTGAGTTTCAAGTTTTTGGTCAGATTTTACAAGAATGGAGTTTTGTGTTACAGTTCTAAGTTCTAGGGAGCTTGAGGGCTTGTGTATGCGTGTGTTTTGATGCAAATGTCTTGTGCATAAGTAAGGAGAAGGTTTGAGTGCTTGAGAGGGTCAAAAGTACAAGATATAGACTGATTATTATGTTACTTGATTTTGAAGAAAAGTGAAAACATGGTTTCAAGGTGAAGTACAAGCATGGGCTGACTTGTTAGAGGCTTGAGACAAATTTCTTTTGGGTTATAGGTCGTGTATGATCAGAAGAGAACAAGTGCAAAGCTCAAGAACAGATTTTGTGCATAAAGCTACTTTTCCAAAATGGCAATGTGCACTTTCTTCCTAAAATGGAAATAAAGCATGGGCAATGCATTTAATGCTTGAGTTGAAGCCTCTAACATCTGTGAACAATATTAATTATGGAGTTCCAAACAAGTATGAGGCCTGCAAAGCAAAGATTGTGCAGCCTAAACATGGTTTTGAATTCTTGTTCTTCATGAAAATGACCTATAATTCAAGAATGAAATGCCAACTTCATGCCTTCGATTCTCCTTGCTCAAACATGATCTCAAGGAGTTCTTGGACATTTTTGAAAGCTTGTAATGTTCTCTATAACCCCTCTTTGAATCAGTTTTTAAAATTCCCCTTGGAACTATGTGAAAAATTGCCATGAAGTTAGGTCAAAATCCTGCCTAAACTAGGGCAAAAATTTCACTAAGTGTTTAGTTTCATGAACATGTATTCATAAAATCATAACTTTAAATCCATGCATTTCTAGGAGAAGTTGTGTAAATCAGTGTTTTAGATCTTATTTAGATCTACAACTTTCATGTTGAAAGTTTCCTTTGAATCATCTTGCATCATGGTGAAAAATTGGCTCAAAGTTGTGAAAAAATATGAAGTTTTCAACACTTGGAAAATTTTCTAAGTTTGAAAACTTTGACTTTTCAAAATGAAATCTTGACTGTTGGATTTCTTGATGAACAAGTTTCATATTTTGACATTTTTTGATGAATTGTGATCTTTGACACTTGATTTTGACCAAAAAGTCAAAGTTTGACTTTTCAGTGTGCAGTTGACTTTTGATCAGTTGACTGAAAATCAACTATCAATCAATTGATCTTGAGGGATGTTTTGAGTCATGCCATTAGGTCAAAATGATGCAATTGAACTCTTGAGATCATGTCTCAAACCAATTAACCATTTGCTATGTCAAAAATCAAAAATTGCCCTTTCTCAGTTAAAACCCTAATTTTGACCATTTTGCCCTTTTGATGATCTGATCAAATTTCTTGAGGAATTGGGGTCCAAGATTGATCAAATGACGTATAGGAGTTCAAAATGTTGATATGGATCAAAAATTATTAATTTTGACTGTAAATTGACCACAATGGACTTTTTCCCCAATTAAGCTAATTTTTAGGTCAATTGATCAATTGACTGAGCAAAAATTTGATCTAAGGCTTGAAACTTGACATGAGAAATATTGAGGGTCCATAGTTATCCATGAAAGTCTATTGAGGCATTAAAATTTCAATTATCCTTGTGCAATCTCAAACCCTAATTTCAGTCATCAGTGCTTAAGGAGGTGTCTTGAGCTGATCAACCCTTGTGCAATCTTGAACCAAAGGAGATTTTGCTTGATAAATAAGAGGGAAAATTTTGGGGTACAACACACAAATACACAAAAAAACTTTCAAAAACATTTTCAAATGCTTTATCAACACTCTTGAGGGATGATACAAGAGTTATAATAAAGCAAATTGCCGCACTAAGGCATTTCAAAATACTTTTCAAAACGATAAAACTTTTCAGAACTTGAGAACCCTTATGAAGCTCTACTATCAGAGTCATAGTTAGAAGAGATAAAACTAAATTTTATCAAAAATTTTGTTTTAAGAAGCATTCCAAGCAATGACACACACACTTGTATCTCTTAGTATATTAAGTCAAGAATATGCTGACATCACACATCAGTTCTTCAGAGTCAGACCCTGTTAGTAAAAGCTACACACTAAGTAAACCATTAGGGTACTAAATTGTTATCTAATCACCCATGCAATGTTATCATCAAACCTCAAGGAAAGATGTAGAACCTAATCTTGTTCTTACACCCATAACTTCTTAGGCTTACACACATCCACCCACTTGACCCAAACAATTTTAGGTTGCCCTTTCACTCTTCCCCAAAGAAACTTCCTATAAATCTTCACTACCCTCTTTAAAGACTTGAAAAACATCTTTATAAAATATAAGAAAAAGATAGGGATGACATTGAGAATGAAGTTAAGGTCGATGACTCTCCCACCCAGGGAGACATACCTATGCTTCCACGAAAGCAGCCTCCTAGATACAATATTAAATAAAGGTTCCCACATAGAAACTAGGTGGGGGTTAGCTCCAACCGGGATCGCAAGGTAATTAAAAGTAAGAGACTTATTCTTACAGTTATTAAGCTCACAAGCAAGATCTAGGAATACTTGATCATAATTTACCCCAATAAGAGAACTCTTAGCAAAGTTCATTCGAAGTCCTGAGGCAAGCTCGAAACCACATGGAATAAACTTAATGGTCCTGAGATTATCAATAATAGTATTAGCCATAATAATTGTGTCATTTTCATAATGAAGATTGGAGACCACCTAATCTGAGGATCATACTCTAATGCCAGAAAGAAGGTGCAACTCTACAGCTCTGGAAATCAAACTGCTCAAGCCTTCGACAACTAGGATAAAAAGGAAGGGATCTAGGGGGTCACCTTGCTTCAGTCCCATCTAAATATTAATCTTTTGGGTCAGGCAACCATTAACCAAGACCACAAGATTTCTACAAAACACACAAGATCCTATCACCATTAACCAAGACCACAAGATTTCCAAAAAACATACAAACTCTTATCCAACTCCCCCTCTTATCATTAAACCCAAACCTGGATAACATATAGTCAAGAAAAGACTAGATAATAAAGTCATAGAATTTCTCAAAGTCAACTTTAAAGGAGAGACAAGATTTATTATCCCGCTTGACAAGATCCACTAGCTCATTCACATCAACCACCTTATCCACTGAGAGTCTACATTTGAAAAAAGCATACTGCTTAGAGGAAATGATCTTATCCATAATACTAGAGAGCCTAGAAACCAACCATCACTACTACAAAAAGTACATATAACAATGCCACCATTATTACTATCCTTTGATGGACCACGGTGATATCTCTAAATTTAGGCGCCTATATATATTTTTATTTTTTTAATTAAACATTGTTAAATTATTACCACATTTTTTAAAACAACCATAGTGATATCAGTTGACGTTTCATGAGTTCGATTCTCAGTGCCTGCTAATTCATAATATCTTCATCATTTTAGTCGTGCCTTTCATTTTTAGTTAAAAAACAAAAGTGACATCACTACGGTTCGTTAACCTAACCGTTGTGATATATTTTCTATTTTTTAATTACTTAAAACCTGACACTTCTTTTATAAAACATCATTAATTTAAATCTTATATCACCACGGTTGTCTAAAAACCGTTATGATATATTTTTCATTATTTTTTTAAAATTTTAAATGCTTAAAACCTGGATTTTTGTATATAAAATGTCATCGTACATCACAACGGTTTTGATAAATAATTGTGGTGATATGATATATTCACTTTAAGGAAACAAAGCTAGCTAACTTGTCTCTTAAGTTTCATATTTTCCTTTCCATCAAGAAACAACTCCATTGCAACCCCTGACGAAATAACACGATTTCAACCCTAACCAAACAACACCATTTTCAACCCTAACCAAACAAAACCAGTTTCAAACCTAACGAAACATACAACACCATCTTCAAACCCGAAGAAACAATGTCATTTTCAACCAATGTTTGTGCTTTCATATGGTAGAGGAAGGAGCCGACATCGTGTTCTTTGTTCTTGACTAACCTTCGATTTAGTTGTCACAAAAGGAACTCAAAGATTCTAACAATCTTGTTTTACTTATTCATCACGTTTCTGGTACGTAAACGTTTTCCCCATGCATCTACAATACTGTCATTTTCCATTGTTGTTTATTTATTTGTCGTTGTTGATGCCATTGTGTTGATGATGCCACTGATGCTTATTTATTTTTTTGTTGTTGATGCCATTGTTGTTGATGATGCTATTGTTCATGATGTTTTTGTTGTTGTTGATGTCATTGTGTTGATGATGCTATTGTTGTTTATGTATTTATTGTTGTTGATTCTATTGTGTTGATGATACTATTGTTGATGATGTTGGTGTCTTGATGTTGATTGTTTTATGTCTTAAAAGATGGTCTCTTGTTAATCTAGTAGTGATGAAGCTACGTATACAAGTGAAACCAATACAAATGATTCTCAATATGTAGGCGGAGAACAGAAAAAAACACAGAGGTACCCCAATGATGGCTAAATTAATAAAAATCTGCAAGTTGGGTGTCAGACTTCTGGTTGAGTTTAATATCATTTATACGATTCTTGATGGTCCTCATTCTTCACTTTTTAAGAGTTATGTTGCGTTACTTGGACATACAAAAGTCAACATATTGTTAGATGATTGGAAAGATATAACATATGAGGTGAAAATAAGTATATAGACAGACATTCATGTATTAATTTTAATTTCCATCGATTCAATATTACTTTGTATAAACACTAATACATACTTATTGATGTAAATATGTAGTTGACGTTTGAGTTTAGTGATGATTCGAAGTTGAAAAAAAATGGATCACTTTTGTTGGTATGGCTTGGAGGAGTTTTAAGTCACGAATAACGAGTGACTATATTATGAAGCCTAAGCCTAATATTGAGCACACATGGGTTAAATATCCTTATCTTAACAAGAATGTTTGAAATTTTTTGTGAAGTGTCGTAGTTTTGAGGAGTTCATGGTTAGTACTGGTTGTATTTTCTAATAATTGTATGGATACAAACATGGATATTAATACTTTTCCTATGTTGAAAATAGGTTACAAGTGAAGTAGGAAAGTTTAACAAGTATAAAAACAAATACCCCCCTCTTAGATTGTCTCGTGGGAGATATAGGAAACTTGAGAAATTCGTGATTGCTGAAAAAACAACAACTAGGAGATGGGGACTTCATGAGTCATGATCGGGAAACATCTCCACCATCACGACATGAGAAGTGGAAGAGGGCTCAACAAAGACCAAAAGATACTACACTTCAGATGCCTCAATATTGGTGTTGTACCAAAAAATTTCCCCTCTCATGTTTTCCAAGATCTTCCCTTGCATGGGTGGTTACAAACACTTGCTTAAAGAAAATATTTTTTTTTGAAGATGGACAAGTGTCTTTCGATTGGCACCTTAACAAGGTACTTCGATTGGGGCATCTAAAATCCTTTGATGCAAGCTTGGCTCACCAGTCTTCGATTGGGCATTTGGCTTCCTTCGATGCAGGCCTGATTCACAAGCTTTGATTGGGTGCTAGGCCCCCCTTCAATCAAGTTCAATTCACAAGGCTTCGACTATGCATTGGCTGCTTCAGGCTTGCTTTCGATTCACAAGGCAAAAACCCCCTACAAGTTTGCTTCAATTCACTAGCAGTGGCCTCCTGCATGTTTATTTTGATTCACAAAACAATGACCTCCTGCATGTAAGATTTGTTTAGGAAAAGACTTCTTCGGACATGCCTTGGGTTCACAAGGCAAAGGCTTCCTCAGACTTTCCTTGGATCCACAAGGAAAAAGTCTTCCTCAGACTTTCCTTCGATCCACTAAGCAAAAAGCTTCTTTCATGTGTGCTTCAAACCACAAGGAAATGACTTCCTTTGTGCATGCCTTCAGCGCACAAGGCAAATGCCCCCTCAACTTGCCTTCGATTCACTAGGCAAAAGGCCCCTTTCCACTGACCTTCGATCCACAAAGCAATGGCTATCTACATGCAAGATTCGACTGGGCAATGTCTATCTTCAGGCCTACTCTGACTCCACCTCTAAAAACCTTCAACACACAGTTTTCCATACTTTGACACACAAGATGGTCCATTCCAAAGAAACATTCATATGTTCCATTCGAAGAAGCATTCAAAGGTCCACTCGAAGGACATACAAATGGTGCCTTCGAAGGACATACATTTGATCCATTCGAAGGATACACAAATGGTGCCTTCGAAGGACATACATTTGGTCCATTCGAAGGACATACAAATGGTTCCTTCGAAGGACATATATTTGGTCCATTTGAAGGACACACAAACGGTTCCTTCGAAGGATATACATGTGGGGCATTCGAAAGAGCTAGGGGGCGAAACATGTCCAGGTTCACTCAAGATTTTGAAAAGGCAAGAATTATTCAAATATGGCCAACTTTTAATATGTTGGATTTTTGTCTCATGGCCTTGGAATCCTTTGTCTCTTTGCATACTTGCTCTCCTCACACCCCTATAAATACAAGGCCAAGGGCACATTGCCAAAGGGACGAAAGAAAGAAAATGAAAAAAAGGGAGATACATACTACATCACACAGAAATGTTGCCATCAGATAGAAACATTCCCACCTATACACACATTATCCAGGTGAAAACCTTGCATCCAAGAGTCCACACCAGCCCTTATGCTAGCAATTCCACGCCCAAGTTCACAGATCGAAGCATCTCCTATGGGTAAGGGTTTGCAAAATCGAAACTGCACATTCAGGCCATTTAAATACATATTATGCATACTTTCATGTTACTAATATTTGCGTTTGAATGAATGTCTTATATGAAAACTATAAGTGCAGGGATGAGATCGTGCCATTGTTGGGGCACGATCTAAGTTTCTTTCGAATTTCATGACTTAGGATGTTTCAGGCTAAACAAATCCAGATTCGAACTCAAGAGGTTCGAATTAAGGGAGGGTCAAATCAAGGGAAAGGACCTGGGTTTGACACCTAGGTTATGCTTTTATTTTTGTTAACATTTTTCTTGCAGATTCAGTGTCCTCCACAGGCAACCCATCAGACACCTCCAACAATATCCTCTGCTGGATCGAAAGCCACATCCTTCCCTGGATCGAAGGATAACATCCTTCATTAGATCGAAAGCCATCTCTTTCTGTGGATTGAAAAACCTTTCTTTTTATATTTTTATTTTTGTGTTACTCATTTCTTTTCATGGTTTCCCTCTTCAAATCAACATATAAATAAAAAAAATACAAAAATTAGGTTCTAGTCTTTTTTTTATTAAAATTAATTTTGTTAATTAATTATTAATTACTTAAACATTTTTATAAATTAAAATCAAGTAGATTTAGATTTTTATTTTTATTTTTGTAAAATAAAAAAACAACAAAAAGATTTTCTTTTAACTTAATAGTTTCTAAGGTTTTAGACGTTATTTCAATTACGCGCACATTTATTCACTTTCGCACTTTTTCATATTATTGTAACTGCCTAATGGGTTGTAATAGTTAAAATTAGGACTTTATTTTCTGCTTTTTATTTCTCCCCAAATTTTTGGACTATGTAATTAATCCCCCTCCCCGAAGCCATGTAATAGCGTAGCTTTAATTTCCGCATTTTAATTTCCTGTACATATTAACTGTTAGATGTATGTTAATAGGATTGTATGACAAGAAAGTAAAAGTAACTTTAGCAAACCCAACATCAAAGAAAAATAACTGAAACAAACACATTTGCACATATACACCTCTAGGGTACTCCCACTTTGGTTGCCTTTTGGAAAAACAGTCATAACTCACGAAACGTGAGAGATTTTAGTGGCTACCCTCTAGTTTAAAAGATCATAAGTCCCTCGATTACCCTTTCCACGTTGCCTCGTTAAACAATGATCTTAAAATCCTAGGGTAGTTACTAAGGTTTCTCGCCTAGTTGCCTTTGTGACTATAAAATGTCCCTTCGAATGTCCCTCAAACATCCAATGATAAGGCTACCTACTCACTAATAGTATGATAGCACTGTCTAAAGGAAGGGGGGAAAAGAACAAACCTTTTGAGTAAAAGTAGATAGGTGTTAGATGCTTGCTCAAAAACAAACTTTCACACCTACACAAAACAACTCTCAAAAACATTTTCAAATGCTTTATCAACACTCTTGAGGACTGACACAAGAGTTATCATAAAGTAAATCGCCGCACTAAGGTATTTCAAAATACTTTTCAAAACACATAAAAAACACAAGTTATTTTTCAAATGAGCTAAGCATCTAAGAGCCCGTAGATAACTACAGATGGAAAGGGTGCTAACATCTTCCCTTTCCATAATCTACCCCCTTACTCAGAAAACTCTCGAAAGGTCTTTTTCTATTCTTTTCACCCTTTCCTTTGTTGGATAAAAGAAAAGTCGGTGGCGACTCTTGTTTAACACAATATTTGCAAACACAAACACAAAACCAGTATAAACAGTCGGTTCTGCCACCGTATCACAATTAGTCACTGGGAAAATTATAAGTTGGACTTGTTGAGCATATGTTAGTGTTATTTAAATCGCTTTGGTAATTAACATTGTATGTCTTATCAAGTTGTTTAGGATTCATTGGTTAACTCAGCCCGTGAAGATTCCTTTATTCCAAAACCATGACATGATATATTAGTAGCAACAATCAGAACAAAAGAGCATGATCGGTGTGTCTGTGGGGGTTGGAGATGGCATAGGCCTGAGAGTGTATTTTGGAACATCTAGGAAAAGCACCAGACAAGTGTAAAAAGAAATGTTATAAGAGTTTGAGAGGAAGATGGATAGTCAACAGAATTTTTTTGAAGAGAAGTTAGAAATGGAGCGGGAAACTCGCATGAAACAATTGGAAGAAGTAAAATAGTTATACACACTATATGAGAATATTGTGATATTTGAAATGTATGATATATATTCTGTTAATTCTATTTTGTGTTCCTATGTTTTTTATGATGTAGAGAATCAGTGGAACCATCCCATAGTGTACAAATGAAGATGATGATGATGATGTTGATCAATTGCCTGATAGAAATATTGTACATGGAGCAAACACGAAAGTCAGTTGTTCAACTATCGCCACTAGTAATGATATCTATAAGGGGTTATTGGCTCCCTCTGAAGGATTATATGCCAAAATGTTATGTTACGTTATACGCAACGGAGACACGGTGTTTTCTCTTACGCTAGAACATGATCCAAAGTTATAGGGCTTAGAGGAATTTTTACTCTTTCCTAAAGATATAAAGGATATAATCATTGGAAATCAGTGGCTGGACGTAGGGGTACTACAAGTTTGGTGCACATTAGTATATCTTGTAACATCCCGCTTTTATAATATATTTTATTAGTTACTTAATTATTTAATTATTATGTGGTATGATAATTAATTAATTAATTATTTAATTATGTGATTATATGTTAATTGAGTTATTTGGGTTATTAAGTGTGATAATAGAAACAAGCTATTGAGCCTAACTATGAAAAATATAAGTAATAAAGGGGTGTGTGCAAGTAAGCCCATTAGTTATATGATACTAGTTAGTAAGAAAACTAGGTTAGAGATTAATTTGTGAAAAACATGAGAATAGAAGAGGTAAGGGAGAGAAGAGAAGAGACAAGGGAGAAAAGAGAAGAAAAAGGAGAAGAGACAACCCTAGAGTATTCAACCTAAGAGGTAAGGATAGGTTTTCATGTTGTTATGGGTATATGATGTATGTAATGAGCAGTAACATGATAGGTGTTGTTGATTTCAATTTCTAGAATCTTACATGTTAGAGTTTATGTAGAAATCTATGAAATTGATAAGAATTGATGTGTTAAAGGGAATATAATGAGTACTATCATGTTAGAATAATGAGTTATTGCTAAAATTGATAAGCATGACGATTTATGGTGATTTATGGTGCTTTTAAGAAGGAAATTTGTGTGTTTTAAGTTAGAAAATACAGAAAAATCATGTTTATGCAGTATGCGTCGACTCACGAGGGGGGGGGGGGTGAGTATATCCGCGAGGCAGAGTCTCTCTATTTAACAACATTGCATTGATGTATAGAGGTTATGAGTCTATGCATAGGTGATTAAAAGACTCAGTATGATCCGACTCATGGGTCGGCTTGAGCAGTCCCGAGGGTCATCCAATATTTTTGACAAATTTTGTAACGACCATAACTTTTGAACCGTAACTCTATTTTAGGCGTTGTTCGAAGCAATAGGAATCTAATGCAATAAATTTTGAGATTGAACTAGGTTTGTTGGCATTGTATGATTGGATAATTATGTGATTATGTAGAATGACATGTATATGTGTATATGTATGTCATGAATTGGTGAAATATGAATAACATGTGTTAGTATTGTTGCTAAATGCTATTCGTGATATGTGTGATTGGTGAATGCTAAATAATTGCATTGTTGGTAATGATAACATGATAAATGTATGTTTTGTGCAATGTTGGGATAATTCATTTTGATGGATTATTGTGATATACGGTATGATTAAGGTTGGTGATAATCTTAATTTGCATATATTTGGTTATGTTTGCACATGCATACATGGGGAGATTGGTCTCTGGTTGGTTGCTTTAATCCTTATATGGAAATAGAAGCGGTGGACTACATGTTCATAATGATGGGCTTTGATCCTTGTGTGCAAATAGAAGCAGTGGACTATATGTTCATAATGATGGGCTTTGATCTTGTCCGAATCGGAAGCGTGGCTATGATTCTAGATATGGAATCGAGAGCGAGGTGAGCTTGATGTTCATGATGGTACCACGTGCATGAGTCTCATTGAGTTACATTAGAATCACATTTGTTGTTATGTGATGTTTTGCTTTGATGCGTAATGTATGTGATAATTGGTTTGATCGTGACATTGGTGATGTTTGTAATATATGTGATAATTGAATTAATTGTTACATTGATGTTACTTTGGTGAAAATGGTGCTATATGTGATGATTGTGTGAATTGTTCTACTTAGTATACATGTAATGTTTGAATATAATTGTTCTGGTACTTGGAATAGTAAAGCCATGTTGTATAGATAATTATATGAAGTGTGATGAATTCTTTGGATGTATATGTGTTATATACATTGTTTATATTTTATATATTTTACAATTATGTGAATTCTCACTCCTATGTTGGAATGATGTTTTATACGACATCACTCAAGTACCGAAGATAGTAGTACTGCTCGCAAGGACTAGGCGAAGAGTTTAGATTCTTGTTATTCCTTGTTATAGGTAGTTGTCATGCTCTGGTCATGTAACACTGGAGGGATAATTTGAACTCATGTTTTGTTTTTAAGAGATACTGTTATATTCTCTTACTTGGTTTTGTATTTTGAGATAATATGTTGGATGACCTTAATGCCCTATGTTAGGATTCATACATTGTATTTATGTTATGAATTTGTTATTATGTTGGTACATGATTATAGTATGGGATATAATCATTTGATAAAATTTTGAGTAAAGAAATATTCCGTTGTGATATGCATAGTTGTGGAAACATGGAGTTTGAATACGTGTTATGTATTATGACCAGGTGTATGTTGATGACTGTTTTGTTGGTTTTCTATGTTTTGGAAAATGACACGTGACACCCTTTTAATATTATGCATGCTACCCTACTATATTTTATGCTATATTTGCTAGGGGCTAGAAAGGAGTGTTGCATATCTCATTATGGTACATTGAATGTTTTTATAAGAACAAATTCCTCTCGTCTTTTCTGTATTTTGTATAATCATTTAGGTACACCAATTGTGTTTGTATAGAATTAAATAAATAATATACTTATAGATTGTTGGATCCAGTTAGAGTACGATTTTCAAGTAATTCTCTAATTTTTTTTGAAGATTAACTAAAATCATGGATAGCGGGAATAAAAGAATGTTATTTAGCACTATTTCTCAATAAGTGAGTAATTATAAATTATTGTTTCTCTATTATACTACTTATATATAGAATTTTTTTTATTAATAACCATGTATTAAAAAAATATTTCGCAAATAACCGGGTTTCGGAAAAAATTACGCAAATAACCATGTTTGAGATGGCTCCACAAAGGAGGAGCCATCTCATTTGGCGCATCCTCCTCTTTTTTTAAGGGAGGCGCCATCTCACTTGGCGCCTAAGGGCAAAGGGCAAGCCCTAAGCCAAGTGAGATGGCGCCTATGTACAAAATTAGGTCAAAAAAAAAAAAAAATTTCTTTCTTGCGCGTTGCGTATTAGACAGAGATAAACAAAATGGATTTTTTATTTAAAAAAAAATAATTACTTTCAACTATTTTACATTTAAAGAACAGTAAAAAAATAGATACAAAAAAATACTGGGAAAAAAAAAGATACATCAGTGATCCCCAGGAACCCGGTAATGACCCCCAGTTCCGCATCCCCGTCCCCGCCTTTCTCTTGCTGGGTGCCGTCTCGTTTCCTGTTGCGGCAAGGTCGATGGCCCAGCGAAGTCAATGCGATCCGAATCCATAAAATCGGTAAGATCTCCATATCTCGAAGATCCGCTCTGGTACAGTCGGTTACCCATACCCTCGAAGTTTGGTCGTGTTGGCGGTGGGTGGGGTTCCATGGTTGGTCGGTAGCATTGGTCGTCTGAGTATGGGGGGTAGAAAGGAAATGGATCTTGGGGTGTTTGGTATTGTGGATGTTGGGTTGTTTGGTGATATGGTGGTTGATGGTAGGTTTGGTCGGGTTGGTCATAATCTTCTGACATTCCCATATCAGGGCTAAGGCTGGATGTTGAGGGCGCCATATTGGGATATGTGGAAGATTGAAATTGTGTATGGGGTATGTGGGTTTGCTGGTATTGGGGTTGGTATTGTGGTTGGGTTTGAGGCATTTCCGGGTATTGGTAGTTTGGCGGTGATTGTGGTTGGTAGTACAGCATTTGGTTGTAGTTGTAAGAATGAATTTGGAGTCAATGGTGCAGTTGGAGATCTTTATCACGTGTCCGAAACCTGCATATTCCAGATAAGGGACGATAAATGGGTCGGAAGCAAGGTATTTGTGCGAACGGATTCTGAATCTTTGTGTATCCTGAGATCATAATTAAACAAGAGTAAGATTAATTAAGATGAACAACACGTTATTTGAAGTATGAAAAATGTATAACCAAAGAAGAGACTTACAAATGCAGCAATGTTTTCCCTTGTGCCTCTGTGAGTATCTCCCATTGTTAGAAGGGCCATTGTTCAGAACGCTTGAGAGAATGAAAGACTTAAGAATAAATAGAGAGTAGGATAGACTTAAGAAATATTTCGTAGCAGAGAGTGAGAGAGTTGTGTGGGTGTGAGAGATGTTTCATAAGGTATGTATTTATAGTCAAATAAGTTTGATGTAGTGGTTGCATGCCTGCGATGTGTCACATTTGCATGCTTAGGGTGTTACACATATGCATGCATGCATTTACAAAACATGTAAGGTGTCACTCTTGCAGGCTAGGTGGCAGCCCATGCATGTATCACGATTGGACAGTAAGGGAGGCGCCATCTCACTTGGCGAAATAGTACAAAAATGAATGGTGTCGCCACCCCATTTGGCGAATAAGAGGTGTCACGTTTTACTGTATTGGTTCAGGCTACGTGACAGCCTTTGGGATTCCTTTCTTTGTTGCATGCAAGGCCATTGGAGTTGATGGGTGGAGTCTTACACAAAACATTTATGTGTGCAGAATAGGGCCAGGCTAGGTGGCAGCATAAGCCCATGCATGTATCACGATTGGACAGTAAGGGAGGCACCATCTCACTTGGCGAAATAGTACAAAAATGAATGGTGTCGCCACCCCATTTGGCGAATAAGAGGTGTCACGTTTTACAGCATTGGCTCAGGCTACGTGACAGCCTTTGGGATTCCTTTCTTTGTTGCATGCAAGGCCATTGGAGTTGATGGGTGGAGTCTTACACAAAACATTTATGTGTGCAGAATAGGGCCAGGCTAGGTGGCAGCATAAGCCCATGCATGTATCACGATTGGACAGTAAGGGAGGCGCCATCTCACTTGGCGAAATAGTACAAAAATGAATGGTGTCGCCACCCCATTTGGCGAATAAGAGGTGTCACATTTTACAACATTGGCTCAGGCTACGTGACAGCCTTTGGGATTCCTTTCTTTGTTGCATGCAAGGCCATTGGAGTTGATGGGTGGAGTCTTACACAAAACATTTATGTGTGCAGAATAGGGCCAGGCTAGGTGGCAGCATAAGCCCATGCATGTATCACGATTGGACAGTAAGGGAGGCGCCATCTCACTTGGCGAAATAGTACAAAAATGAATGGTGTCGCCACCCCATTTGGCGAATAAGAGGTGTCACGTTTTACAGCATTGGCTCAGGCTACGTGACAGCCTTTGGGATTCCTTTCTTTGTTGCATGCAAGGCCATTGGAGTTGATGGGTGGCAGGCTAGGTGGCTGCATAAGCCCATGCATGTAATATTATTGGCAGCCTTGGGGGGTTGCATCACTTACTTAATTGAAATTTTTTGCCTTACGTTGAACATAACATTCATTCACATAAACTGTAAAATTTTCCAACCTTCGAATCAGTCATCTAACCTTCAAACATTCCAGCATTCATACCTTCATACAATCAATAAACCCAAAACATTCCCACCTTCATACCTAAAACAATTCTACACAATGGCCTCTTCACCATAATTTGTTGTCAAAGCACATTTCAACGGTGAGACATACATGTGTCCCACAGTTGGGTTTTTGTTTAGAAACACCGACAATGTCCGATTTCTCTTAAACGGGAAAGCAAATTTCTCGTACTTTAAGAAAAGATTAGAGGCCAAACTTGAACGAGGCCCGGTATCCCAGATATTTTATCAGAGTCCAGTCTTTTTTGGAAACAACCAAGTTATTTTTTATAAGGTTGCAATTCAAGATGACGAGGATTTCCAGAACATGATTTCCAGCCATGTCTATTCTGGAAACGACTCTATTGAGTTGTACGTTCTGTTTCAAGAGCCTCCGGTGACACAGGAGGTAGAGCCTCCGGTGACACAGGAGGTTGATCCTTTGGAGAATGAGAAAGATGAGGTGGATGCAGTTGATGATGAAGAAGAAGATAACGAGTTAGAGTTTGATGAAATGGTGAACGACGATTCTGACGATGATGGCATCCCAAGTATTCCTACCGACAAAATCTACACACCACCTACGCACATGACAAACTTCAACATGGGCAGAGATGAACCTTCTACGAACTTGTTTTTCCAACCGTATATGCAATCGGATGAAAATTTAAAAGAGAAGGACAAGTTTTGTAATAGAGAGGAATGCATAATGGCCATCAAAAAATTTCACATGCTCAACTCGGTTGATTATAAGGTGGATCGTGTAAACCCGGAAAGGTACAAGATCAAGTGTGTCCACCCTGACTGTATGTTCAAGCTGACCGCTTTATACAGACTAAGGGGTGACTGCTGGGTCATAGGTTCCATGACTACCCATACTTGTGTAAGTTCCACTCAATCACAAGACCACCGAAAACTCAACCATGATCTAATCTGTCAAGAAATCCTACCCCTGGTCAGCAACGACCCTTCTTTGAAGGTGAAAACAATCATCTCCCACATCACCACGGTTTTTAACTACACTCCGTCTTACCGTAAGGCGTGGTTAGCAAAGACTAAGGCAATTAAAAGGGTGTACGGGAACTGGGAGGAGTCATACCGAGAACTTCCACGCTACCTAAATGCACTCAAGACATATTCTCCAGGTAGTGTTTATGTTCTGGAAACATTGCCAGCGTACGCCCAAGATGGTAGTCTACTACATGGCAACGGAATATTCAGTCGCGTCTTTTGGGCATTTCAACCATGCATCACAGGGTTTGCTTCATGCAAACCAATTCTACAAATAGACGGGACTTGGTTGTATGGGAAGTACAAAGGCACGCTTTTGATGGCAGTTGCACAAGATGGCAACAATAACATTTTCCCCGTTGCGTTTGCCCTTGTCGAGGGGGAGACCGGTGGTGCTTGGAGCTTTTTCCTGAAAAATCTTCGTACACACGTGGCTCCTCAACCAGATCTCTGTTTGATCTCAGACAGACATGCCTCCATTGAAAGTGCCTATAATAATCCGGCAAATGGTTGGCATGACCCTCCTTCTACGCATGTCTATTGCGTCAGGAATATCGTCCAGAATTTCTCGAGGGAGGTCAAGGACAAAAAATTGAGGAAAGCGGTGATGAATGCGGGATACGCACTGACACAGCCCATATTCAAATATTACCGCAACGAGATCCGTTTGTCTAACCCAGAAGCCGGTACGTGGATCGACAATATATCGGTCGAAAAGTGGACTAGGTCATACGACAATGGCCAAAGATGGGGGCATATGACAACAAATCTTATTGAATCAATGAATGGGGTATTCAAGGGCATACGAAACCTCCCCATCACTACCTTGGTGAAATCCACGTATTTTAGGATGGCTGCGTTATTTGCCAAAAGAGGTGAAATGTGGTATGCGGTCTTGCAATCAGGACAACTATGGAGTGAAAGCTGTATGAAATACATTAAGGCTGAAAGTGCTAAAGCCAACACTCACATGGTTACACGGTTTGACCGCCATAGCCACAACTTCATTGTGAAAGAGACAATTGACCACAATGAAGGCCTGGCAAGACAAGAATACAGGGTCATTTTACCTTCTCAATGGTGCGATTGTGGCAGGTTTCAAGCTTTTCGTATGCCTTGCTCTCATGTCATTGCCGCTTGTGCGCATACCCATCAAGACGCGCTTCAACTGCTCTCAAACGTTTATAAATCTGAAACGTTGCTCACTGTTTACAACAACAACTTTCCTTTGGTGGCAAAACCGGACTATTGGCCTGAATACAACGGTGATATAGTTTGGCACAATAACCAAATGCGAAGGAACAAGAAGGGTCGTCCCAAAAGCAGGCGCATAACAACAGAAATGGACGATCTTGACAGGTTGGAAAGAAAGTGTGGTTTATGCCGTCAGGTCGGACACAATCGCAAAAACTGTCCGAATCGGGCGTCTGGCTCGACCACATAAATTTTGTAATACATTAAATCTTTTCAATATTTGTGTTGTAAACATTATGGGTTTTCCGTTAATAAAACTGTTCACACAATTTAAGAAATTCAATATAGGAAATTACATTAGGGTTTTCGCGTACAACAATGATTAACGATATTCAATCTAGGAAATTACAACTGTTAACACAATTTCATCTGACCCATGCATCATCAGCATTACATCACTGTCTGTTTTGACTTCCTCCAACCACACATTAGGTCTTCCTGTCGCATGCGAGGTTGTTGTTCGTTTTCGCTGGATCCTTCGAATTTTTCCCCCTCGGCGATGTCTCCATCTAGCCACCGCATCAACTCCCGCTTCAGACGCTCCATGGAGTGAATGTGCCAGAATTTCATTTTCATCGCAGGTTTCGTGGCGGAGAATATAACGTAACCATCTCTGCTAAAAATCATAGGCGACGTCATTACGTAAATAAGGGAGTACAAAATAAAAATACAGTGCGAGAAAGTGTGAGAAATTTCAAAGAAACGGACGAATTATTTATAAAACAGCAAAAAACCCTAGTTTTGCCCTAGGCGCCAAGTGAGATGGCGCCTCCTCTTCTTTTTAAGGAGCATGCGCCATCTCACTTGGCTAAATGCCAAGGGAGGCGCCAAGTGAGATGGCGCCTAGGGCAAAACCCTAGGTGCATGCGCCAAATGAGATGGCTCCTCCTTTGTGGAGCCATCTGAAACATGGTTATTTGCGTAATTTTTTCCGAAACCCGGTTATTTGTGAAATATTTTTTTAATACATGGTTATTGATAAAAAAAATTCTTATATATATGGTTTCTCTAATATACTAATTTTATATGCCTGTATTGTTCATTCAAAGAATATTTTCAATTGATTATCATAACTCTTCGGACAAATACGGTAACTACTTTGTGTTTGTTATACAAACCACTTGAACCTAAGATGAAACAAATCATTACTAGGTAACTTTATATTTATGATACTTTTATTAATTTTTCTTTGACTTTGTAATTTTCTTAGCGTGTAGTATTTTTAAATTATTTTCAATATACAGTATTGTGGAGAGACATTATATGATGAGCAACTCTTGAAATAAGCTCGTATTTTGTTAGCTTAGGGTAAGTGAATTACTTGTGACATTCACTTATATATATTCATGAAATGTGTGGTTATATATTCATGAAATGCTTAGATTTGTATACTAGGAAACAAACAGAGGGATACGAGTGAGGGTACTATGTAATGAAACACGTGTATAAGATATTCTCTGTCAGTATTTTTGATTCGTGGGATCAAATATATATAATGTCATGAAATATTTACAATAAAATATTAATGTTAAAGTAATTTGCTATTACAATTCAAATCACGTGATATTCATTTTTTTCCACTTGTTTATGTAGATGTTTAATGACAGGACATGTTTCTCTCCCGTTGACTTAGACGACATCTGTCGATGTTGGGCGTATATTTTCAATGCATTAGTTGAATAGGGGTGGTACTGTATGACTTTACCTTTGATGGTTGTAGATATATTTTTGTTGCTTAATTTGATATTTTGTAAGTATTTATCTAATATATGTATGATATACAAGTAAAAAAATACAGGTTTGTAATATATGGAAAAAAAAATAAAAAAAAATAAAGTGTAATTCGGTGGGAGAACTGACTTTTTTTTGTTTTATCCAAATGTGCAGTAATAAAGAGTCACCACCGAATTTTCTTTTATCCAATATTTAGGAAAGGTGAAAAGAATGGGAAATACCTTTGTTAGATTTTGAGTTTGGGGGGTAAGTTATGAAAAGGGAAGGTGTTAGCACCCTCTTCATCCGTAGTTATATACGGGCTCTTAATTGCTTAGCTCACTTGTAAAATTTGCTTTATATGTGTGTGATTTGTTTGAAAATACTTTGAAATGCCAATGTAAGGCAGACTTTGTAATGACTCTTGTATCAATCCTCAAGAATGTATACAAAGTGTTTTTGAAAATATTTGTTTGAAAGTGATGTGTAAAAATGTATTTGTTTTGTGAAAAAAGGTTGTAAGCAATTCTTCTTATTTTCCTTCTCCTTTGAAAATAGTATTATCCACACCATTAGTTTGTAGGTAACCCTATCTATTGGATGTGAAGGGACAAACGTAGCGTCATCGTATGGTCATCGAAGGCAACATGTAAGGATACTTTATCAATTTTATCCGAGGGACTATCATCATTTTGTAGGCAACTCGGAGGGTCATCGAGGGACCGTGATCTTTATTCGGAGGGACTATGATGATTTGATCGAGGGTCTTTTGCTAAAGTATCTCCACTTTCGAGGGACGTGACCAATATTCGTAAGGCAACAAGAGAGGTTATCCTAGAGGTGCAAGTGTGCAAAGTGTTTGTTTTCAATTATTTAGTCTTGACAATTAGGGTTTTCTACATTTTTCTTTTAGTCTTGTCATACAAACCCTAGTTACTAGCAGTTAAATATATACGGAAAGTTAAAGTGCGGAATGTAAAATCCACGATATTACATGGCTTTGAGAGAGATACATAAGTATAGAAAATGCGGGAAAGTAAACCCACACTACTATATCCTTGGAGCATATACATAATAGGAAAAATGCGAGGAAAGATAAATCTACGCTATTACATTGATAATGCGACCTATACAATTTTGTCTAAGAAAATTAAATAGCAAGAAGAAATAAGAAAAATATTAGAAATATGTTTAAAGACCTAAAGTTCTAAATGTTAATGTTTTTTGGTGTTTTTGTAGAAAATAATTTAAGTGTTAATAAATAGTTAAAACCTAATTGTTTCTAATTAATTTTAAAATTAAGAAAAGTTTAATTAATTAATTAATTAATTAATTAATAATAAATAAAAAATATGTCAAAAAATTTAATTACTAATTAAAAACCCTAACCCTAATTTGTTAAAGTGTTAAGAAAAATTAGGATTTGTTAATGATTAATTAAAAAGAATTAATTAAGAAAATGGAAAAGAAATTAAGGGTTAGAAAAATAAGAAAACAAAAGAATGCATGGGGTGGGTGTTGAACCCACGCCCTTGGCCTCATAGGATGCTCCCTTTACCATTAGGTGATGCGCTTGTTTGTGATGTTGACTGGGAATGAATCAATGTATGATGAACCCGCGCGTTAGTTTGGAAAAGAAACAAAATAATTACAAAACGTAGGGATCGAACCCACTCCTCTTATGTTACAACCTCTGTCTCTAACCATCTGCACTATGCTGGCGTTTTGTTATTAAAATACAAATAAATAAATATATAATAAAAGCTATATCAGAGAAGCGTCGGAGCCCTAGCTCCGATCGTCTTCTCTAGTGGATCCAAATTTTAACCTGCAAAAATAGAAAGATTTAAAGATCAAGAGAGGTCATGTCCCCCTAGTTTGGACCTCCTAAATTCAATAGTGGTGTTAGTTTGTCCTGAAAATGCTTGTAACAAAAGATACAAAACAAACAGAATTTTATGCCCTAACAATGAAATCTTGTACTCTCTGTGTCAAATCTTGCATTTTCTTATTCACGCATGTTATAAACATCATCGTGAATATATATGTATGCATCAAATTCATTTAAATCGCATGAACTAAAATTTTGAAATTCATAGAGTTTACAAAATCGACGATGTTGAGGTGTGATAATCTAGGATGCTACGAGCTTCAAGGATGGTTAGAATGAGTTCCAGGGAACTTCAAGAAGCTAGTGTGATGCTTGGAATGGATTGAAAGTGGCTGGAAATAAGGGTTTTGATTTGCCCTAGTTTCTTAAAATTTTGAGATTTTTAGGGTTCTTCTTGAGGCATATCTTCGTGTCCTCTTGCTATGAATATGTTAAGTATATATAGGAGAAAAGATTAGGTCAACATTTGGGCATAAACATCTCATGAAATCATATCTTTGATTTTTGTTTGAAAATAAGTTCAAATCTTCCAAAACCATGAATATTTGTTTCAATCATAAGCCACACGGTTTCTTGAGCTTCAAGGTAGATTTTTGGGCCTCCAATATGATTAGAACAAAAACCTACATGCCTTGATCCATTAGTCTTGTATTTTATTTGATTTATTTTGAATTTAAATGAATAAAATCAAAAATAAAAGAAATAAAAATCACAAAAGCATATGAATGGATTTAGAGGTCTCTTATGAGGTCATGATCACATTTGAACCTAAAATATTAGGCCCATTAGCCCAAAATATCAACTTTGCTCAATTTAGGTTTCATGCATTTTCTCAAAATTGCTTAACTTGCACCAATCATAACTCTCTCAATTTTTATCATATGAAGATGATCTTAGACTTTTTGAAAACCCCAAGATGTATCCTACAACTCTCATGTTGGTCATTTTTTTATTTGAAGCCTTTAACTTGATGTAAGTTGCTTTCACAAAAAATGTCTTTTTGTTGACTTTTAAAATGACCTGTAATGTTTTGGCCCATATCTCTCAAATGAAGCATTTTTGGCCTTGGGCTTAGAGAGACAAAATTTTAGAGATTTGAATTTCCTTCAAGATATGCTTTGGTTGAAGAATTTTTTATAAAGTATGTGAAAGTTATGCTTGGTCAAAGTTCAGTTGACTTCTCCTAACGAAAACCCTAATTTAGCAAATTTTGACTTTTGATGAATCTTGAGTTTTCTTGATGAATCATGATCAACCCTTGATTAAATGATGAATGTGACCTCAGAATCTTGATGTTTACCAAAAATCATAAAGTTTGACTGTAAATTGGTCAAATTTGACCTTTTGTCCAATATAGTTTATTCTCAATCATCTGGCTAATTGACTGAGCAAACTTGTGATATAAGGCTTGAAAATTGGCATGGTAATTATTTGAAGCATATGAGGAACCATGAAATCCACTTGAGGCATTAGAAACTCAATTTCCTTTAATAAAAGCAAAACATTAGTTGTAGGTCAATTGCTCAGGAGAAGAGTTTGTCTGGTCAACCCTTGAGTAGTCTTGAGTGTTTGAGACCTTCATGAGCATGAGGAGGCATCTTGAATCAATTTGTCTTGAAAATGGGAGGGAAATTTTTGGAGTACAACAGCTGCCCCTGTTCAATCTTCTTAAACTTGAAGAGTTAGATTGGTATGCTCGCCATTCGTGATCTGAAGGTGGAAGAGGATTGAATACTTATAAGTACCCAGAAATTTGCACTCACATGTGAATGGAGTAAAACTGTTGGTTAATTGTATTTCTTGAACAAGCTTAAAGATTCCATTTGGAAATTTGACAGAGTGTCGCCAGATATGGGCTTATAGATGTCATCCAAAGCAAATGTTGATAGGAGTATCAGAATGAGTCTATGCCCGACTATATCTGAAAAAGTAAACTAGAATGAGTCAGTGTCCGACTGTATCTAGCGGACATGCTAGGGAGTGTGAGAATAAATTTTATGTCTCGATTGTATATGAATGATGTTCTAGAATAAGTCTATGTCTTGATTGTATCTAGGAGAGAATCAAAATGAGTCTTCGTCTGATTGTATCTGAATAATGTATTGGAGTGAGTCTACGCCTGACTGTATCCAGAAGTGGATCAGAATGAGTCTTCGTCCGACTGTATCTGAGAAATATGTTGGAATGATTCTACGCCCGACTATATCCAAAGGAGTATCAAAATGAACCTTCATCTGGTTTTATCTAACTAATGCTTTTCAGAATGAATCTATCCAATTTTATCTGAGGGAAATGCTTTTTAGAATGAATCTCTAAAGGAAACGCTTGTCAAAATTAGTCTCTGAGGGAAGTGCTTTTCAGAATGAATCTCTGAAGGAAATCATATGGTCATGTAGATAGTCGCCATGTCCTGTTTCGAGAATTAATGTACAACCTGTCTATAAATCATTGGTAATATTCGTGTATTTGCGAACTTAACCTGAAAACAAAGTTAGATTTATGCAATGTTATGAGGCATGAAATGTATTTTGTAGTGATGCTCTCAAAATAAATGAGAATGGTATATGCGTTGCACATGTTATGATATTTCATGAATGATGTATGGATGCAATATATCACCAAACTGTATGGGTAGCTTCTTGTAATAATTATGGTCGGGGAAAATAAATCCCTGACTGTTGCCTGGGATTTCCGCTTTTTGTTTGAGGATAATTCGCTGGGGATGCTCGACTTTTTCTTGGGGATAAAAGCATTCAACGAGATTCGGTCGTTCGTTGTTCTTTTTATTGAAGGATTTGATTCTTATGTACCCTGTCTAGGGATGAAAGAGATGGATATGTTTCTCATGCGCTATTTGACCAGATTTCAGATATGGGTGTCAACTCTTCTAGGGAGGACAACATAGAATGACATCTGGCTGGAGAAGAGAATTCTGTCGAGGAATTTGAAGCATTGGAGAAATAAACTCCATTGGGGAATTAAATCCTATAGACTGTGTTGAGGAATTAATCTCTGATGGGAATGGAAATTCATAGGTTACTGAGGTAGTTTCTACTGTATGCTGGGGAAATGATCCAACTTCCTTGTCCGCTAGGAGGACCTATTGGGGAAGATGATCATGTTAAGTTGTCCATCATGGATGTGGAGGTGCACTGCTAGAGG
Organism: Vicia faba; assembly: GCA_948472305.1. Lineage (NCBI taxonomy): Eukaryota > Viridiplantae > Streptophyta > Magnoliopsida > Fabales > Fabaceae > Vicia > Vicia faba. The sequence goes on along the minus strand of OX451739.1, from coordinate 504,168,521 downwards.
ATACCCCAATTTCTGTATGAGGGCATATTAGATTTACTGGGGAATATATCTCTATTAAGGATGAGCTTGTGAAGATAGCTCTGCTCTGTAGAGATAGTTCCATGGAGATTTATCTGTGGGAATTTGTGTATAACTTGAACATTATTCCAACTCCTAGAGTCTTTAGTAAATGCTAATCTTGTTTTCATGCATATATTTGTAAATAATAATCATATTCAAATGCATATGTTCATTCAACGTGATCATTGGACGTTTTTGCAAACAAAACAGAGAAAGTAAAAACAATTTTAGATTTTGAAATATATTTGCATTGATTATGAAAGTTTACCTATAAGCAGGCAGTTTTATACAAGGAGACAGAAGTCCTAGTAAGAGGAAATCATCGTAAAAATTGAAAAAAAGGGGTACAAAGTGATAAACAAAGAAAAACAACTATGTGGAAACGATCCTATCGAGTTTCGACTCTGTTATTGCCCTTATATCTTCAAGTATCTCATCCCTTGCTGTTGGAAGAAGATGATTGAACTGGTTTGTACCGTTTGAACTTGACGCTAGTAATAAAGCTCGTTGTAAGTGAATGGGTGATCCAACGGGACATATTCGTACGCTTTAATCCCTAACTTTTTCCTGGACCCTCTTTCGGGTTTTCAGTCCATCGGGATATCCTTTTTTTCCCAAGCTGCCTTTTCCGATTTTCAACTTGCCGGATGTACATTTTTTTTATATATATCCCTAATTTTTGCCCGAACCCTTTTGGTTCATCGAGATTCCCTTATTTTTTCCTAGGCTTGTCAACCTAGCAGGTCTCTTTTATGCATAGTATTTTTGACTATGTATGCGTTCACAGGGTGTGCAAAATCTTTCCCATCCATGGTGGTAAGTATCATAACACCTCCAGAAAGTATCTTTTTAATCACAAATGGCCCATCGTATGTGGGAGTCCATTTTCCCTTGGGATCACCTTGTGGTAGGATGATGCGCTTTATTACCAAATCACCAGCCTGGTACACCTGATGTTTGACTTTCTTGTTAAAAGCCTTGATCATGTGTTTCTGATATATCTGACCATCGTGTACTTTGTCAGCATAAATTTGGCATTTGTGGAAAGTTCTAGAATGATAATGGCAATCGGTTTCCATGGTAGACCAATAATAACCTACTCTATGAATCTTCTTAGCCATTGTATGTCCACTAGAGTGTGTACCAAAGACGCCTCCATGCATATCTTCCATAATTTTCTCATCTTCTTTCTTGCCAACACAATGAAGTAAAGTCGAATCGTGGTTACACTTGTATAAAATTCGGTTACTCAGAAAGAACTTGGCAGAGAACCTCCTTATAAATTTCTTATCATTGATAGATGCTCCTTCAGGATACTCTTGAGTTTCGAGGTATCTTTTTACTTTGTGGTGCCAAGGATTTTCCTCTACTCCATCAGTATCAACTTTGTAGCAATGCGCCGGTTCGTCTAGTCTCTCAATAGTAATTCGAGGAGCTTCATTATCCCATCTAACTTTGAACATAGACGACATGGTAGCTAGTGCGTCTGCCAATTGATTCTCTTCTAGTGGATTATGTTCAAAAGTGATTTCTTTGAAGTACGAAATTAATGTCAACACATGCTCTCGATAAAGAATGAGATTTGGATGCTTTGTGTCCCATTCTCCCTTAATCTGACTGACCACTAGGGATGAGTCCCCATATACATTAAAGAATTTAATTCTCATGTCGACGGTAGCTTTGATACCCATGACGCATGCTTCGTACTCGGCCATATTGTTGGTATAGTCAAAATATAATCTGGTGGTGAAGGGTGTATGGCAACCCTCGGGAGAGATAATCACAGCACCAACTCCATTACCAAACACGTTAGAAGCTCCATCAAAAACCATAGTCCATCGGGATCCTGGTTCAGGTCCTTCATATGGTCCAGGTTCTTCATAATTAGTAACTAACATGATATTCTCATCTGGGAACTCAAAATTCATAGGCTGATAGTCATCTACAGCTTGATGAGCCAAATGTTATGTCAGTACACTTCCTTTGATTGCCTTCTGAGTAGTGTACTCAATATCGTATTTTGCCAAGACCATTTGCCATATTGTTATTCTTCCGGAGAGAGCGGGTTTCTCGAATATGTGTTTTATTGGATCCATCTTAGAGATCAACAAAGTAGTATGAGTCAACATATTCTGTCTTAGTCAACGAGCAGCCCATGCCAAAGCGCATTAAGTTTTCTCGAGCAGTGAGTATCTTGTTTCATAGTTGATACACTTTTTGCTAAGGTAGTATATTGCATGCTCTTTTCGACCAGACTCGTCATATTACCCCAATACACACCCCATTGAGTTCTCTAATATTGTCAAGTACATGATCAGAGGTCTTCCTTCAACTGGTGGTATCAGAACTGGAGGTTCCTGGAGGTACTCCTTGATTTTGTCGAAGGCTATCTGACAATCATCGTTCCACTTCACTACTTGATCTTTCTTCAGTAACTTGAAGAATAGCTCACAAGTAGCGGTCAAATGGGAAATAAATATGGAAATTTAGTTCAATCGTCCCAAGAAACCTCTGACTTCCTTCTCAGTACGGGGAGCTGGAATTTCTTGAATGGATTTAACCTTGGCAGGATCAACTTCAATACCTTTACCATTGACGACGAAACCTAGGAGTTTACCAGATCTTACTCCAAAGGTGCACTTGTTTGGATTCAAACTCAACTTGTATTTCTTCAATCTCTCAAACAGCTAGTGTAGGTGGTCGAGATGTTCTTCTTCTGTCTGAGACCTGGATATCATGTCATCAACATAAAACTCTATCTTATGATGGATCATATCATGGAACAAAGCTACCATATCACACGGATATGTTGCACCCGCGTTCTTTAAACCAAAAGGCATAACTTTGTAATAGAAAGTTCCCACTGTTTGACAAAAGTAGTCTTATCCATGTGTTGCACCCCAAAATTTAGCCTCTTGATTTGGGCTTATGTTTCATCATAATCATCATATTTCATTGCATCCATTTCTTTATGACGTGATCAATGTAGTCTTTATATCAATCAATTCAAAATGTATTTCATATCCTCATTTGTCTTTTTGGTTCAAGTTACCAAGGCTTCTCAGACTTTGTGACATCTCAAGTTGATTCTTTGTTTCATCAGAGAATTGAAGTTGTCAAGGGTTTTGAAGAGAAACAACATTCTTGTATATTTCTATGCTTGAGCTAATGTTTTTACTATTGGAGTGTATGGCATCTTTATGAGCAATATTTTGAAGCATCATCTTCATCATGTCATACAAAGCAGGATTCAGAACACAAGGTTTGAGTTTGTGGATTTACTCATGATCAAGATTATTTTGAGGTAATTATTCAAGTGCATGCTAAAATTAGAAAGATGGATTACATGGTTTTCGAGGTCTTAAAGTTACAAGATTAAAATGGTTATCATGATCATTCAACATCTATCATGATACGGTATCATGCTTCATTCTTTCAATTCTTGTGTCCTTAAGTCAAGGCATATATGGTCATGATTCCTACAAGATACAAATAGACTTATCTCACCAATCAACGTTATGGACATTATAATGTGAAGTACTTTGCATATCCAATTCTACAACTTGTCACACGAGTTTCTTTGGATCTCATTCAAATGCCTAAAATTCAAAATCTAAGTGTTCTTGTGGAAGATTAGGGTTTTGATGTAAATATCACAAGAATTCAAGACATTTTTGAGATATGGAAGAAAGTTTAAAATTGAATTTTGTGTTCAAGCACCATTTTTTAAGGCAATTCAATTGATCCTTCTCCTAAATTCTAATACACCATTCAAAGTTTGGTTGCAATTTTTGCAAAAATCTGCAAAGTTTATAATGTTTTCTACAAGACATTCAAGTATAACTTCATTCAAGTTTTACATGATTTATCACAAGGCTTACAAAGAAAGTTTCATTGTTTATAAGTTTGTTTCATTAAAAAGCCTAAAACAAGAGAGTTTGAAAATTCAAAATCTAAATCAGTACAAGATGTTCCTAAAGGCTAAATGTCTTCAAGCTTTTTAGTTTGTTTACTCCAAGACTTCTTCCTCTTCAAGATTTATTCCAAACTCTTATGTGTTGTCCTACTATGGCCACAGATTCTCCCAAAGGAAGTTCCTCATAACTTCACCATCTTTCCAAAGTCTTGACATCTTGATCCATTCCTCAAGACAAGCTCGTGACATGAAAACAAGAAAAAGAAGAAATGAGATTGATCAATAAACAAGCGTGTGAACATAAGCAAGAAATATTCAAGGAGATTTTATTCAAGTTTCATCATTAGGGTTTGTGTAGGAATCATAAAAATAGGGCTGGTTTTCAAATCATGTTCATAAACATTTCACAAGGCCTCATACTTTGTTTCAACAAATTCAAAATTCAAGAGTTCAATCATGGGCCGAGTTCTTCACTATAAATCACAAAAATAAATTTGGTTCATAGTGAAGACGAATTGAGATGAGACAAAGATTAAAAAAATAGAATTATCACATCCCAAGTACAATTCAGAAAAAGAACATCACAATCTGGCAAGTACAGGATCGCAAACTCTAGCCTAAACAAGCAAATTACTGCAGCAAACAGATTCACCAGCAAATAATAATAATCAGAAAAATACTTCAAAGCCAGCTTAGAAAATCAGAGAACCGTGAGTGAAGTCAAAAGATAAAATATCAGAACAGAAAAAATAAAAGATATCAGAATTCTAGCTCAGCAGTTTAACCAAAGCTTCTCGAGGAAGTTTCATAAACTCAATCCTCACCATTTATTCTTCTAACCAACTACTGTAATCCAAGGGCCTTGATTGATCTAGCTCATCAATCTTTAACAAACCATTTCATAAATATATAACATATTTTCACAGGGTTAATCCTCATTCTCCAATCATTGGAAGAATCACAGAAAAATTCTCTCTGCTTTCTCAAACTTTAGGTTCATTTTCATCATTTTCACAATAAAAGATTCTAGACAAAATCTCAGAAATTATCACAAAAAGGAACTATCAAGCTAACATAGAAGCTAACGAGTTATGAATCAACAACCAAAAACCCTAAACAAATCTCATCATCATTTTCCCTATACAGAACCCTTCAGATTTTCAGATCAAGGGAGAAGAAGACGAAAATAGTGAAAATCAGAAAGAGGTTACCAAGAGAAGTCTCAACCGTTTGATGAGCTTGCCTCTGATCGCGGACTTCCTTCTTCATCATCGTCACACCGTTCATCATCATCATCATCATCATCATCATCGGTTTTCATCATGTTGAGAACCTAGGGTTTCAACTTTCCCCTTCAAGATCTACGTTCAACCACTAAGCCTCTGCAAAATCAAATTCTAGATTAATGACGAGAAGGACAAGATGAAGAGAATCGTGAAAGAAATTTGAAGATCATAGTAATCTGCGGCGGCGGCGGCGCAATCTTCATCGTCACCGTCGTGGATATTCATAAGCCCCGCCATGTGTTCTTACACAACCACCGCGTGTGATCCATTTTTATGGTTTTTATTTATGTTGTTTCTGTATGTGTTTGAATAAAGACAAAGAGAACGAGATAGAGTTTGACGCTGAGAGAGAGAGGATTATATTTCCATTTGTTTAATTCTTTTATTAGTGTTGTATTTTGCTAAATAAACAAAGAGTAAGGGGCTAATACGGTGTTGACATTTGTCACCACCTGTTGGATTAACTTTCAGATCATGTGCATGCACCCTCAACAGACCACCATACACAATCTAATGATGGCCTTTTGATCATCATCTCATCACTGTTTCTCAGCACCAACAGGTGAAGATGCATCCTCATATTGCACCCCTAGAGCTAACCACGCGAAACCAAACAAATCCTCTCTAATGGGCCTGCACCGAGACTTCCCTAAATTGAGCCCAATACATCATTTTTTCCACTCAAAATCTCCTTGGCACAAAAATCTGGTTGGACCTTGTTGTTAATGGGCCTAGCGCCCAGATTCCATCGGTATGCCACACCTGCATTCAGTTTGCACCCCTTGGGCTTTGTTTTGTTGTTTATTATTTGAGTATTTTCTTTTAAATAATTTTGATAATTGTTTAGTTTTAATATTTTATTTTAAATAATTTTGATAATTTCTTAGTTTTAATATTTTCTTTAAAATAATTTTGATAGTTGTTTAGTTTTACTATTTTTTTAAAATAATTTTGATAATTGTTTAGTTTTAATAATTTCTTTTAAATAATTCAGATAATTGTTTAGTTTTAATATTTTCTTTTAAATAATTTTGATAATTGCTTAGTTTTAATATTTTCTTTTAATTAACTTTGATAACTGATTAGTTTTAACATTTTCTTGTAAATAATTTTGTTAATTGTTTAGACTTGTTTAAATTTTTCTTCACATGATAAAGATAATAAAATCAAATATAAAAATTGTTATATTTATTTTATTTGATTTTAGGAATTAAATCCCAAACATCCGATTACTCGAGATTTGCGATACGCATTTGTTTATTGAGATCTGAGTCTTATGCATGTTTATTGTGCGATATGCAGATATGCTCGAGATTTCGATTGTGATTTATTTTCGCATTGATGATGCCTCAACACTTATATTGAGTTTCGAAGTAGGTATTCCGCACGTGTGTTTTCATTTGTGCCCGCATTATATTACAGGTGATAAGTCCTTAAAAGAAGGCAAGCGGGGAGGGTTCGCAATCGACCCCTGCACATTCTAGTTCGTGCCATCCTTAGCTCACGTTGCACGTCGATGCTTCGGAGTCGTACATATCATATATATATAGAGTCCTTCAATTGGGGAAGGGTTTTGCAATCAAACCCCAACTCTCTGTCAGGAGTTTGCATTGGCCGATGCTGACACTCTATGATCGTTCATATTGTCTTCTGTCGCATATCTCGGTCTTTTATATCTTTGTTAGGTGCTCAGTCGCTTTGGACGTCACATTTTTATTATTTCATCCGTCTTCCGCTTGTTTGCTTCAGGTGATCCGCTCCCCTTAGCTAAAGCATTTTCTCTTCATACCCCCATCCCCTGAGTCAGTATACCCTGATTGTGTGCTTTTTCCAAAACACTTGTTTGCTCACTTGTTTGGTATTTACCATTCTCCCTTAGGATCCCGATAGTCCTCGAGCTAGACATTAGGATATTTATCCATGTATGCTCACTCAGGTAGATATTTCCCTTTCATCCTCGACATATGGCCATCTTTGTATGATTACACTAGGGCTAGATATTAGGATAGTCTCCCTTAGTTGTTTTCTTTTCTTTGCATATTACATCTTAAAACAAAAACTTTCTTTTTCTTGGAAAATCATATAACTTCTCTAATAAACTTAAATCCTTTTTCAAGGTAAAAAATACAAACCGATCTTAATTGTTTATGCACCTTTTGGCTTTGTTTTAAACCTTGTCAACTTGATGTTTTGCCATCCTTGCCATGATATTTTGTTATCTTTTCGTCGATGTTTCGCCATCACACATGTTTGTTATCCTACTTTGATTTTCAATATCATTGTTAGGTGTGATGTTTTATCATTTAAGTTTTGATGTATTGGCATCTTTGCCATGATATATTACTATCTTTTTGCTGATGCTTCGTCATCGCATATGTTTGTTAGCCTACTTTGATTTTCGATATCATTGTTAGGTTTGATGTTTTATCATCTTATCTGATGTTTTTATTATCGTGCTGATGTTTTATCATCTTATCTGATATTTTTCTATCATTGTGATGTTTTATCATCTTATCCGATAATTTTCTATCATGGTGATGTGTTATCATCTTATCTGAGTTTGTGTTGCCATGTGATATATTGTCGTCCTTGCTTTGATGTTTTATCATCATTGCCAATTTTGACATTTTATCTGATGTTTTTCCATCTTGATTATTGCCTTTATCTTTTTAACTAAAAAACACAAACCAACCAAAATATGTGAGTCAAACTATGGCTGCTCTGATTCCTTAAAAGGGATACATAGGCATTGGGGTAGGGCCCGAACGACCACAACTTTATTTTCTCTATATTATTTTCTCTTTTCTTTTGTATGCATCCCCCATTTGAGGGTCAATTCGAAAGGGACGTATGGTCACTAAAGCAATGTTAGGACGTCTTAGTAGTAACCCTAATGTCTGAGATCAATTATTCGAGGCAACAGTATCCGAGGCAACAATTCCGAGGCAACCATTCCGAGGCAACTTTTCTGAATCGGTACTTTGATCTTTGTTTAGACAAAAGGACGACCACTAAAATATCCTATACTCAATGACCGTTTACCGAAGGTAACCAAGTGGGAGTGTACCCTAGGAGTGCGCATGTGCGAGTGATTCAGTTTCAGATTTATTATCTTTGGACATTTTAGGGTTATCTAACTGTTTTAAAGTTTTACATACATTCTTGTCATGCATCCTAATATCATACATCTAACAGTTTAATATTTTGCAGAATTTAAAGTGCGGAAATTAAACTGCGCTATTACAAGGCTTCAGGTATTTACATAGCCAAAAACAAACCCTTAAATAATAAAGCGATAAATGAAAAGTAAAAGTCATAATTAACTATTACAACCTGTGAGAAGTTACATTAATATGGATAATAATAATAATAAAGCGCGCGAGAAAAATTAAGATCGGGAAGAAATTAGGGTTTTGACCCTTCTAACCTAATCAAAAGAACAATGTTTTTTTGTTGTTTTTAATAAAAGAATTAAGTTTTCTAAACTAAATACAAGAATTAATTAGTTAATTAATTAATTAATGAAAATAATGACATGGCCTATTTTTGGTTTTTTGTTTATTTTAAGAAAAAGTAAATGTAATTAAATTAGAAATAAAACCTATTTGTTCTAATTAATTTTAATTATGTACAAAAAAGAAATTAAAGTTATCTAAATTAACAAACCTAATTAAATTAATTAATTTTTTTAATAAAAATAAAATCTAGACCTAATTTATGAAAAGTAATATTTTTGTGATTTTTTGATAAAAAAGAAAATAGTTGATTGGTTAGTAAAGTAAATTAAATAAATAAATTAAAATAAAATATAAAAAGAAAAAGGGATAAGAAATTGGGCCTTCAAAAGCAATTTGGAGGGTGCAAAAATCAGAATTTTGGGCCCAAAGATGGAAGTCCATGTTGACCTCCTGGATTCAGTGTGTTGTGTTGACTAGACCTCATGATGGTCTCTCATGGATGGCCTTTGGATTTGGCCATTTGGCCACTTGGCAGACTGGATCTAGAGGGAGCATGGTGGTCATTAGCTTCACGTGCGCGCTGGAACCTGGAAAGCAAAATAATATAGAGAAATTGGGGGACCTGGGATTCAAACCCAGGTCCTGAAGCAATTACCATACACTCCATTGCCACTACGCCACTTGTTTCTGTTTGTTCATATAATACAAAATATTTATCAAATATGAAAGCAGCCAAACACAATAACTCAGCGCGCGTTTTTTCAAACAGGCTAATGGTTGATTGCCAACTGGTCATCTTCTTCCTTGGATCCGTTGGTAAAAGTTCCAAACTTTTACCTACGGACACTTGGTCGTAGCTACAAGTCCTGCAAACCTTAAAATTTAATACAAGCGTGATAAATGGAAACCAAGGCCATGGATGGATTCGATTGGCCTTGCTGAACACAATGGTGGCCCTTTCATGGCCCAATTTTTTTCTGTAAATGAAAATCCCAAATTGAAGCAAAGCACCCTAATAATGGTGAAATCCACTATAGGCCACATAAATGCAAGGTCGTGATGGACTTACAACGCGATATAGGGCCTGGAAATGCTTGGTTTCGATTGCTGGGAATCTCAGGAAGTGATTGAGATAGCTAGGATGCCTTGAGGATTCTTGGAACAATGAATTCGATCCAACACTTTTGTTGTGATTTTTCAAGTTTGGTTCTCCTTGTTGCGCCTCCTTCTAACCTCATTTTTGAGTCTGCACGCACTCTATATGTATTGAGGAATAGATTAGGGTTGATAACTAATCTCAATCTTCCTCCATCAATGAATTGGATCTTGATTTGATACACCTTAAAAATATTTCCAAAAATGGCCTAATTCAATCTTTTTGTACACACCATGCCTTGATACGAATTTGACCTGATGCTAGCTGGACATTAAGACCTGAATCATGTAAAAAAATCTTTAGTTTTCAATACTTTGGATTTTATATGATTTATTTTGATTAAAATTGATTTAAATCAAATAAAAATCAAAATAAATAACAAAAAACATGATAATGACAAGTGGCAAGGGCTAGAGCTCGTGGACTATGTTGTCAACTCAAAACAAGTGAAAAAGATTGGGCCCATTTGGCAAAAATTGAAGTTTTAGGTATAGTTGACTTTTGGCAATTTTGCAAAAAAGGTCAACTTCACCAATGTATAACTTCCTCAATTTTGACTCGTTGGAGGTTTTCTTTTACTTTTAGAAAGCTTGAGATGTCCTCTAAGCAAGCCTTTTGGTCTCATCTCAATTTGATATTCCATGCTCATATATGAAGCTTTGACACAAAAGGTGTTTTTGTTGACTTTTCAAAATGACCTATAATGTCAAAATTCATAACTTCTTGTGAGTTCTTATTTTGAACTTAGGAGATGAATATGGATTGTATGGAATTGCATCCTCTTCAAAATGAGGTTTGGATGAGTCATTTCTCATAAAGTATGAGAAAGTTATGCTTGGTCAAAGTTGAGTTGACTTTTCCTGCAAAACCCTAATTTAGCAACTTTTGAGTCTTGATGAATTATGAGAAATCCTTGATGAATCATGATCAGTGTGATATGGTGGGAGAACTGACTATGGTTTTGCGTTTGTTTTCGCAAATGTTTCGGTTGAGCAAGAGTCGCCACCGACTTTTTATTTTATCCTAAGGAAAGGTTTAAAAAGCACAGCAAAAACCTTTGAGATGTTTTCTTGGGTTCGGGGAGTAGATTATAGAAAGGGAAGGTATTAGCACCCTTTCTATCCATGGTTATCCATGGGCTCTTAGTTACTTGCTTAGATCAACTTGCCTTTTATTTCAATTATTTGAAATGGTGCTCTTGTGTGTGTGTGTTTGAAAATGTTTTGAAAAGAAGCCAATGTGGTGGCAACCTTTGTAATGATCCATGTTGGGATGTATACAAAGGTGTATGTCTTTTGAAAAGGTTTTCATTTGTTTTTGAAAGTTTGTTTTGAAAGTGTTGTGAGGTGTAGTTTTAGAAAATAGGCAAGTGTTTTGTTTTTGCAAGTTTGATTCAAGTAACTAAGAGGTTATCTACTCCTAAATTTCTCAAAGATTATTGCTATGTTTTAACCCTTTTAACAAGTTTGTTCCACCATTGCATTTGGTGGACAATCTTATGTTAGGATGTGAAAGGGACGGGCGCGGGTTATCGTTTAGACCATAATTGCAATGGTGCCAAGTATCTTTGGGCAATTTTCTTTAAGGGACTTGATCATTTGTTTAGGCAACTTTTTGAAAGCGTCATCGAGGGACTATGATCATTTGAATTGTTTTGTTTTGCCCAAAGAGACCTAACATGCAATATGGCCCATTTATTGAAGGCAACAAGTGGAATACCCTAGGGGTGCTTGTGTGATTAGTGTTGTCCATTTTCATGCTTGTTTATCTTGAAATTAGGTCAAATTATTTTTGTTGCTTTTGATTCGCATACAAACCCTAATTCTAACATGGTATAATTAGAAAGCAATAAAGTGCGAAAAATAAATTTACTAAGCTATTACAACACAGTATATGGAAAGGGGGGTACAAATGTTCAAATGGGTTTTTTTGACAAGGAATTTAAACCTAAACTATTACATCAATATTGAATTATTTACAAGATAATTAATTGCACAAATTAAATAAAATAAGAATAAATATGCAAGATGCAAAAATGTTTTTTTTATATGTATGAAAAAAAGGTATTTTTATATGTCAAATAAACAAAATAAAAGTATTAATTTTTTGGAGTTTTTATGTATTTTAGGGCAAAACCCTAATTTCATTAAGTAAATATTATTATTTATTAATATATACAATATTTATTTATTGTATACAAAAAATAAAATAAAAATGAAGTATATTTGTCAAAAAGGGATTTTTTTATATTAAATATTAATAAAAAATAAAAGTGTATATATTTTGTATTTTTAACCTAAATATACTAATATACATATAAATATTTGTATTATTTTCTAAATATATATTATATATACAAAAATAATAATATTTAATATTTATAAAAAAAAAGTATATTTTATATAAAATATTTTCAGAAGATAAAATGAAATAAAAATGGAAAATAAAATGTGTTGCCATTATTTTAGTATTTTCAAATAAAAGTATGTTTATATATTCATTTATACACAATTATTAATCTAAACAAATAAATACCTAATAAATATGAAAATAGTGTAAAAAATATTTTTTGTATTTTTAATATCATAAGAAAAAATAAATAAGTCAAACCAAAAAAGAAAAAGTCAAAAAATCATTAAAATAAGCAAAATGGGCTCAGGGGGTGTAAAAGTAATAAAATGGTGTAAAAAGAAAGTCAACTCAGGCCCAGCCCAAGAAGACTTCATCTTCAACCTCAGAACAATGTTTGAACAACCATCCACGCGTTTTCTATCTCCCAATTCCTGGACTTTCAAGCAAAACTCACAACATGAAAAATGTAGAGCATTAAGAGACGAATTCAGGGATATAAAGAACTTGTCTTAACTCTCTAAGATGAGAGAGAATTTCTTCTCTCCCAATTCCTGACCTAGTTTTTGTTCAATGTTCAGACTTAAAATTCTCTAAGCACACATAATATAAATGAAATCTAACTACATGGGCATGTTCAGGGCTATGAATGTGACATGTTTTCTTCACAAACCTAAAGCTAACAATGCCTGGATAGAGAGATTCGTGTTCATGAACTTACCTGTTCAGTTGAAGTTGTATCTGGTGATGGAGGTGTCCTCAATGCAAGGTGATGATTGGTACAGCTTCCTTGATGTCCAGGGATGCTATTCCAAGCTTTACTTTGTCTTGAAACCTTTTGAATCGTGCTATAGAACTTCAACTGCAAAACAAGAAAATGAAAATGGTGATGTTGCCTGGGAGTGTTACAGGTCGTGTTTGAGGTTTTGATTAGCTTCAAGGGATGTTAGGGAATGTGTTTGATGGGTTTTTAGCAAGAAAGCATGGAAGGTTTGAGCTATGGAACTCAAACTGCAGGGATGCCCTGTTTTGAGCAGTTTGAAGGTGATTCTGGGAATGGGGAGGTATTGGGGATCTTAGGTTCGTGCTTCAGCTTAGGATGAATGTCTTGAATGTGCTTGACCACTTTTCTTAAGCCTTGGTTAACTGATATGAGAGTTGTTCTATGTTATGCAATGTTGCTTCCTTCTTAAGTCAAAATGCCAAGTCTTTGTTACAAGCTTATGCAGGCCCCCTAAACATGCTGCAAAACCTTGTCTTGATCAGTGGGATATTTCTAATAACTTGTGCCTCAGAGATTTCTTTGTACTTCAAAGATATGTGAACTTGACATAAAGCAATCTTTTCAAAAATGGCTAAAATGCTTTTTCCATTTTAAGGTTAATCTCTTGTGTAATGGTTTAATGAACAAGATAATGCTAGGACACAAAGGTTTTGCATTAAATTATTGAGTGTGGATGAGATAAAAGGCCTGTAATCAAGTTGTGCAAGCTGAGATTGAAAATGCATAGTGTTATGAACATGAAATTGGCCATGAACAAAGTGACTTTTGCCCATATTGCCAAATTCGATTCTCCCTAACTACAAGGTTGTTTGAGAAGTTCTTGGACATTTTGAAAAGCTTGGAATGTGTAATACAATCCATCTTTGAAATGCAAATTGAAATTCCAAGTGGAAGTGTATGAAAAATGGTCTTGAAGTTAGGTAAAAAACTTGCCTAAAATAGGTCAAATTTTCTCTAAGTTAAGAATGGTTTGGTACCCTTGTTCCAAAAATTGTAACTTGAGATACAAGCCTCTTTTGGGAAAACTTTGTGAATCAAAGTTGTATATTATGCAATAGGCTACAACTTTCATGTTTTAACTTTTGCTTGAATCCAAATGAATCTTGGTGAGAAAGTGGGACAAAGTTAGGAAAAAATTAGGGTTTTTCATAACTTAGAAAAATTCTAAGTTATGAAAAATCTTCATTTCAAACCCTAACTTGCATTTCTTGATTTCTTGATGAACAAGTTTCATGATTTGGCATGTTTTGATGAAAAATGAATCTTGACCAAAAAGTCAAAGTTTGACTTTTCAGTATACAGTCAAAATTGATCAATTGACTGGGAAATTCAACTGTCAATCTTGTGTATTTGGGATCTTTTGAACTTGTTGAGCATGTCAAGATAATTCCATGGGGTCCTTGAGTCCATATGTGAGCTTGGTTTGCCATTGGCTAGGTCAAACAGTCAAAAATTGCCTTTGTGCAGTCAAAACCCTAAAAATAACCATTTTGCCCTTTTGGTGATCTGATCAAATTTCTTGTGGAATTATGATCCAAACTTGATCAAATGGTCCATGTGAGTTCATAATGTTGACGTGGGTCAATTTTCATGAGATTTGACTGTCAATTGGCCACAGTTGACTTTTTCCCCAATACAGTTGATTTCTAGGTCAACTGTCCAATTGACTGGGCAAAATTTGGAATCAAGACTTGAAACTTGGTATGGATAAACTTGGGAGTCCAATATGAAGCATGAAAGTCATCTTAGGCATTTTAGGTCAAAATATCTTTGTTCAAACACAAACCCTAATTTGGGTCAACAGTGCAAGGAGAAGTCTTGAGCAGAGGAAACCCTAATTGGATCTTGATCTTCAAGGGTCTTGTGATGAGAAAATGTTGAGGAAATGGGAGGGAAATTTTGGGGTACAACAATCAGCCCTTGATCAAATGATGAAATATACTTCAAAATGAGGATGTTGACAAAAAATCTTGAAGTTTGAATGTATGTGGGCCATAGTTGACTTTTGCCCTAGCACAATCGATTTTCAGGCCTTTGAGCAATTGACTGAGCAAATTTCCTCTGTAGGGCTTGAAACTTGACATGGATGTTCTTGAAAAAATATTGGGACAATGTTGAGAATTTGGGGTCCCTTGGACTCAAGTATCTTGATGCAACATGAAACCCTAATTTGAGGTAGACTGCCTTAGGAGAGAGCTTGTCTGGCCAACCCTTGGACTACCTTGAGCAACTTGAGGATCTTTCTTGAAATGTTTTGAGGAATATGGGAGGGAAAATTTTGGGGTACAACAGCTGCCCCTGTTCAATTTTCTTAAACTTGAAGATTTAGATTGGCTTGTCTGCCTTTCATGGTCTGAAGGTGGAAGATGATTGAACACTAGAGTGCCCAGAAATTTTCACTCGTATGAAGTGGTGTCCGTCTTGTGATGTCGAGAATGGGCTTATAGGCGCCATTTGGAGGTTGCTGACGGGGGATGGGCTTAAAGATGCCACCCGAAGGAGCGTCGATCGCATAAGAGATTCCTTAGCGAGAGCTTGTGTACCTGTTGTTGAGTAAGATTCCGCTGGGGAATGCTGGTCTCTGTCTTGAGAAAAATAGAACTTTAGGAGCTTCAGTCATCCGTTATTCTACTGGAAAAATCGTCTTTGTTGAAATTTAGGAACTTCGGTCGTCCGTTATTCTACCGAGGAATCACCTCTGTTGAATTTTAGGAACTTCGGTCGTCCGTTATTCTACTAAGGAATCATCTCTGTTGAAATTTAGGAACTTCGGTCGTCCGTATTCTACTGAGGAAACATCTCTGTTGAATTTTAGGAACTTCGGTCGTCCATATTCTACTGAGGAAACATCTCTGTTAAATTTTAGGAACTTCGGTCGTCCGTATTCTACTGAGGAAACATCTCTGTTGAATTTTAGGAACTTCGGTCGTCCGTATTCTACTGAGGAAACATCTCTGTTGAATTTTAGGAACTTCGGTCGTCCGTATTCTACTGAGGAAACATCTCTGTTGAATTTTAGGAACTTCGGTCATCCATATTCTACTGAGGAAACATCTCTGTTGAATTTTAGGAACTTCAGTCGTCCGTATTCTACTGAGGAAACATCTCTGTTGAATTTTAGGAACTTCGGTCGTCCGTATTCTACTGAGGAAACATCTCTGTTGAATTTTAGGAACTTCGGTCGTCCGTATTCTACTGAAGAAACATCTCTGTTGAATTTTAGGAACTTCCGTCGTCCATATTCTACTGAGGAAACATCTCTATTGAAGAGGAAAGTTGAGAATGAACTACTATCTGGTCGTGGTCCAGGCTTCACAACGACTTACTGGGGATTAAACTATTATCCAGTTGTAGCCGGGCTTCACAGCTTGAATTTTGTGAGAATTTGATTGTATCTTTCCTGAAAGGTAAAGGTTACTTGTATGTAATGCGTGATATGTATCAAGCAATGATGTTCTCAAAATAAATGAGATTGTGTTGTATGATGCGTATGCATATGTCATGATGTATGGACATGTAATGTTTTTAGTTGGGGAAAATAAATCCCGGATTGTTGCTGGAGAAAAGAGTTGAATTCTTCGTTTCCGCTGGGGATAATGAATGAAGATGATTGTGAGAATAAAATGGCAGGAGAGGATAACTCCGTTGGGGAATAAACTGATGAGGAAATGACTCTGTGGGGAGGTCATATTCTGCTAGAGGACCTGTTGATTTGGAGAAATAACTTCGACTGAGGATGAATCATCATTGCCGGCGATGATAAACTCTGTTGGGGATTGAGTTTCTGTTTGTAAAAAGGAATGAACTCCGCAGGGGATGATTTTCCAGTTGCGACTTCAAGGGGAATAATCTTTTAGACTCTACTGGGGAAGTTTTCCAGACTCTACTGGGGATTATCTTCCAGTGCTGGTGATAGATAAACTCTGCTTGGGGGAGAATATCTCCGACTCATTCGCGGTTGTGAGCCTCAGCTGGGGAGAGTGGTGTCCTGTTCGGGACCGCTAATGTCACTATCTTTTTCTTACTATGCGGGCAGTGAATGTACTTTCAATCGTTTTCTCCAACTAGGTCTATCCCTATACCTGGTGGATAAAGCAACTGTACGGTTTGGGCATTTCTTATTTGCCCCTGTTTTTGATATTACGAGTAATCGTCTTTTGTTTCACATGTAAATATTCATGAGTAGCAATTAATGTCAAATGCATATATAAAAAATGAACACTGGACGTTCTTGCAAAACAAAACAGAAAAAGAAAACAATATGAAATTTCTTTGTGGAAATGAGTTGTATTGATTTTGGAGTTTGGCCCGTAAATAGGCGTTTTTGTACACGAGGCTGACGTCCTAGTAAGAGAACGCCGCCGAACAAATAGAATTTATACAATTTGTGATAAACAAAGAAAAACAGCTATGTGAATAATTCCACTGGGTTCCAACTCTGCTATTGCCTTTATATCCTCGAGCATCTCATCACTTTGCTACTCGGTTGAAGGTGGATCAGACTGATTAGCGTCGTCCGAGCTTGATAGTCGATACCAAAATCTGGTTGCAAGATGATCAAACGAGACATAGTGTTACGCTTTGATCCCTAATTTTTGCCTAGACCGCCCTTTCGGA
This sequence comes from Vicia faba, assembly GCA_948472305.1. Taxonomy (NCBI): domain Eukaryota; kingdom Viridiplantae; phylum Streptophyta; class Magnoliopsida; order Fabales; family Fabaceae; genus Vicia; species Vicia faba. Next base: position 504,150,895 of record OX451739.1, on the reverse strand, counting down.
TTTTCAGTCCACCGGGATACCCTTTTTTGCCAAATCCGCCTTTTCAGGTTTTCGACTTGCCGGGTGTGCAAATTCTTTTCATTTTCATCCCTTATTTTTGCCCGAACCCTTTTGGTTCGCCGGGAAGCCCTTATTTTTGCCTAGGCCAGTCAACCTAGCGGGCCTTTGATTATGCGTAGTATTTTTTCACTATGTCTGCATTGACGGGGTGAGGAAGGTCGTCACCATCCATGGTGGTTAGAATCATAGCTCCTCTTGAGAAAATGTTCTTAACCACAAATGGCCCTTCGTACGTAGGGGTCCATTTGCCTTTGGGATCACCTTGTGGTAGGATGATGCGCTTAATCACCAGATCCCCAACTTGATACTCTTGTCGTCTAACTTTCTTGTTAAATGCCTTGATCATCCGTTTTTGATACGTCTGACCATGACAAATAGCAGTTAGCCTCTTTTCTTCAATTAGGTTCAGCTGATCAAGCATGGTCTGGATCCATTCGTCTTCACTCAAACCTGCATCCTTCATAATCCTAAGAGAGGGTATCTGAACTTCAATGGGCAAGACGGCCTCCATGCCATATATCAAGGAATAGGGTGTTGCCCCTGTTGACGTCCGCGCTGAGGTGCAGTACCCATGAAGAGCAAATGGTAACATCTCGTGCCAGTCTTTGTATGTCACCGTCATCTTCTGCACAATCTTCTTGATGTTCTTATTAGCCGCTTCAACAGCCTCACTCATCTTCGGTCGGTAGGGAGAAGAGTTGTGATGCTATATCTTGAACTGCTTGTAGAGCTCGGTGATCATCGTATTGTTGAGATTTGTACCATTGTCCGTAATGATCCTCTCTGGTACACCATATCGACTGATCAGATTGTGCTGAATAAACCGTGCCACAACGTTCTTGGTTACAGTAGCAAAGGAAGCTTCCTCAACCCACTTCGTAAAGTAATCAATTGCTACCAAGATGAAATGATGCTCGTTGGACACAGTAGGTCTGATCTCGCCGATCATGTCGATGCCCCACATTGCAAAAGGCCAAGGAGCAGTCAAGACATTCAGAGGTACTGGAGGTATGTGTACCTTATCAGCATAGACTTGGCACTTATAACAGGTCCGAGAATGCTGATAACAGTCGGCTTCCATGGTAGACCAATAATATCCTACCCGTAGGATCTTCTTTGCCATGGTATATCCACTGGAATGAGTTCCGAAAGTACCCTCATGTAACTCCGCCATGATTATTTCTGCCTTGTTCTTATCCACACATCGCAGTAAGGTTGAATCATAGTTACGCTTGTAAAGAATACCATTACTAATGAAGAACTTCGCCGCGAACCTCCTCAGAAACTTCTTATCATTAACAGATGCACCCTCAGGGTATTCTTGAGCCTTAAGATACATTTTTACATCGTGAAACCAAGGTTTATCTGCTACCTCTTCAGTCTCAATGTCACAGCAATGTGCAGGTTCGTCCAACCTCTCAATGGTAATCTGGGGAGCCTCATTGTCCCATCTGACCTTGAACATATAAGACATCGTAGCTAGCGCATCCGCCAACTGATTCTCCTCTCTGGGGAAGTGTTCAAATGTTATCTCCTCGAAGTGCGGAAGCAACGTCAACACATACTTTTTGTAAATAATAAGATTTAGGTGTTTCGTATCCCACTCGCCTTTGATTTGACTGATCACGAGAGCGTAATCTCTGAATACACTTAAGAACTTAATCCTTAGGTCAATAGCTGCTCGAAGACCCATAATGCACGCTTCATACTCCGCCATGTTGTTGGTGCAGTTAAAACATAATCGGGCGGTGAATGGAGTATGACAGCGTTCAGGAGATATTATCACGGCGCCAATGCCATTACCTAAAGAGTTTGAAGCTCCGTCGAAATACATAGACCATCGGGATCCTTCCTCAGGTCCTTCATCCGGTCCAGGTGTTTCACAGTCAGTCACCAACATGATGTTCTCATCTGGGAATTCGAAGTTCATAGACCGGTAATCGTCCACTGCCTGATGTGCCAAATGATTTGCCAACACACTTCCCTTGATTGCCTTTTGGGTCGTGTATTGGATGTCATACTCGGTCAAGATCATCTGCCATCTTGCTATTCTTCCGGACAAGGCAGGATTTTCGAAGATATACTTGATTGGATCCATCTTTGATATCAACAAAGTAGTGTGAGTCAGCATATACTATCTCAGCCGGCGAGCAGCCCATGCCAAAGCGCATAAAGTTTTCTTAAGCAGTGAGTATCGGGTCTCACAGTTGGTAAACTTTTTGCTAAGGTAGTAAATAGCATGCTCTTTTCGGCCAGACTCATCATGCTGCCCCAGCACGCACCCCATTGAATTATCGAGTACTGTCAAGTATAAGATAAAAGGTCTTCCTTTAACTGGAGGCATCAGAATAGGTGGCTCTTGAAGATATTCTTTGATCCTTTCGAAAGCGGACTGACATTCATCATTCCATCTTACCACTTGATCTTTCTTCAGTAACTTGAAGATTGGCTCACAAGTAGCAGTTAGGTGTGAGATGAATCGGGCAATGTAGTTCAGACGTCCCAAAAAGCCTCTGACTTCTTTTTCTGTTCGGGGAGTTGGAATTTCCTTTATAGCCTTCACCTTTGTAGGATCCACTTGAATACCTTTATCACTAACGACGAAATCCAGCAGCTTACCAGACCTTACTACGAAGGTGCACTTGTTCGGATTTAGCCTCATTCTGTACAACTTCAACCTGTCAAATAACTTCTGGAGATTGTCAAGATGTTCCTCTTCAGTCTGGGATCTTGCAATCATGTCTTCAACGTATACCTCAATCTCATGATGAATCATGTCGTGGAACAAAGCGACCATGGCGCACTGATATGTTTCCCCAGCATTCTTCAATCCGAACGGCATGACCTTGTAGCAAAAGGTACCCCATTGAGTAACGAACGTTGTCTTCTCCATGTCTTCGGGAGCCATCTTAATCTGATTGTAATAGGAGAAACCATCCATAAAGGAGAAGACCTTATGATGTGCGGTATTGTCAACCAGAACATCGATATGAGGCAGAGGGAAATCATCCTTGGGGTTTGCCCTGTTCAGATCCCTATAGTCAACACACATTCGAACCTTACCATCTTTCTTCGGCACTGGAACCACGTTGGCAACCCACTGCGGTTAAGAAGTAACTGCTAGAAAACCGGCATCAAACTATTTCATAACCTCAGCTTTGATTTCCTCAGACATCTCTGGGTGTATTCGGCGAACTTTCTGCTTCACTGGAGGACAGTCTTCCTTAGTTGGCAAGCGGTGAACCACAATATCGGTATCCAACCCATGCATATCTTCATAAGACCAGGAAGAGATCTCAACATAATCATGCAGCATCTGTATCAACCGTTGCTTGACTCTAGGCTCCAAATTTGCACCGATCTTGACCTATTTTTTGTCTACCTCTGTACCCAGATTTACTGTTTCCACTGGCTCTTCATGGGGCTGTATGGCCCTCTCTTCCTGAAGTAACAATCTAGAAAGCTCTCCAGGCACTTCACAATCATCCTCACCTTCATCCTCGGCTTGGTTGATCGGATTTTCAAAGTCATAACTGGCAGTAGCAGAGTCGTTATCACTGGGATCCAGAGTGGATGTAGACATGTATATGTGAGTGTGTGTAAGACAAATAGTTGTTTTGATAAAGTGCAAGATAGAAAAGAAAAACAAGGAGTGCAAAATTTGTAATTCAAGAAAACGTCCAATGCTTTACTGATGACATATGGAAATGACAAATAATAAGCCCTCACAAACAAAGCCACGACGTCTCGGGCAAGGCATCGGGCTGTAAAAGTTTCAAATTGTCTGTTACAAATCCCAAAACAAAAGTCTTATTACTTTGTAATAAAAGAAATGGGCATGAAGTCCTTCACCGTCCAATTTCTCAAGCCACTGTTGGTAGTCGGGTAAATCCAGCTGTCAATATCTGACTCTTCTTCATCCTCCTCAATTGCATTCACTCCATGATCATGCTTGGGCATGGGTGCCGTTATAACGTTGGGCTTTTCTGGCGCGTCAAACTCAATTTCCCTAGCTTCAATCAAATCTTGCACCTTATTCCTCAAGGCCCAGCAGTTGTCCGTATCATGCCCTGGGCTATCAGAGTGATAGGCGCAGCGGGCGTTCGGATTGTACAACGGTGATGTAGTGCTGGGATTCTTTGGAGCTTCCCTCAGAGTCACCAAGTTGGTTTTCAATAAATGTGGCAAAATTTGAGATAAAGTCATACTGATCCGAGTATACTGTCTTTGCAGTCTCTCTACTCTTTGCTGATTGTTGCGTTGTGGGGCAACAACATGTCTTGATATTACTAACGCATTAACCGCTTGGCAGCGCTCAGGTCGATTTTGGCTCCTCGAGCTGTAAACTGCACTAGCTTCTTTTCTGAAAGGCTTCTTCTCTGTACTTGACGAAGCACCTTTCTGTATCTTGCCACTTTTAATACCGGCTTCAACTCTCTCCCCAGTCATAAACAATTCAGTAAACCCAGACGATGAACTACCGATCAAATGATTAAAGTATGTACCAGACAAAGTCCCAAGAAACATATCCACCAACTCCCTATCAGCCATAGGGGGTTGTACTCCTCCAACAAGATCTCTCCACTTTTGAGCGTAGTACTTAAAACCTTCTCTCGCACCCATAGACATACCCTGAAGTTGGGTACGCGTGGGAGCAAGGTCGGCATTATACTGGTATTGCTTGTAAAAAGAGGCAGCAAGGTCCTCCCAGTTGCGGACATTAGCTCCTTCTAGTTGATAGAACCATTCAAGTTGAGTCCCTGACAGACTATCTTGAGAGAAATGAACCCAAAGGTTCCTATCAGCAGTATATGGTTGAACCTTTCTGACATACGAGCAGAGGTGTAACTTTGGGCAGGACACCCCATCGTACTTAGCAAAGACAAGAGATTTAAACTTGTGTGGGATCACCACCCCAGATGCCAAACCCAAATCTCCGAAGTCCAACCCAGGTATCTTCTGGATGTCCATTGCGTTCAACCGGTCTTCGAGTTGCTTATACATATCCTTGGCAGGAGGATACTGGTCTTCATCAAAGTCAATGTCATTGTCAGAAACCACATGGCTAGGACCCTTCCTTTCCTCTTGATTCTCTCCTCCTCCAGATGAATGAGACAAATCCACCTCTTCTCGCAACCTATTCCCAAACCGGTGACCCATATTCAGGAGGACCACCTTCTTCTTCTTCTTCTTGTCCTTAAAGATAAGAGTCTTCAAATCTTGTTGACTCTTGGCCAAGTTCAAGAACATCTCCTAGAACTGAGCATTCTGAGCTTGCAGAGCCTTGATGGCTTGATCAGTAGGTGTTTCAGAAGACATGTTGTGCTGAAATAAACAGCGAAGAAGATGAGAAACCTGTAAGGGTACCTGTAATAAGGTGCATGGGAATGAAATGCGTATGAAATGATTTCAAAGACTCTGGGAGATTCAAATTTGTAAACCAAAATAAAACATACTTTATTAGATTCAAACTTGTAAAATGTTTAACAATGCCTTTAAGGCGTTACAAAAGAAATACTGAAAAGTAAATCTAAACTAGAAAAGCAACAAAGAAATCAAAAATCCCATGGTCGCCTTCCATTCGTGCTGACATAATCGTTGATGGTCCTCTCATTCTCAAGATGCCTTGTAAGCTTCAAGATCTTCCGCTCCTGCTCATGATACTTTTCTCTGTAGGTATCCCTTTCTTCCCTTAACTGGATCCAAGACCTCTTAAATGCCCCAATATCAGTAGGCATATAAGGATGGAGGATTGTGTAGGGAACACCTTCTTCGTTAGTATGCTCTATAATCGCTGGCAAAACAGCTTCATAAGGCATCCCCAGCTTTTGAGCACGGGCTCGAACCCACTGGAGATACGGTTGCATCAGGAGAGAAGTCTTCATTCCTAACTCATGGGGGTCAGACCTGTTCACCCTTTCCCAAGCTCGTATAAACCTGCGGCGATGTCCCTCAACATCCCCTTTGAAGTCAAAGACAATTCCTGTAAGCAACGGCTCATGAGGACCGTCTCTCCGAGCGCGTCCAAACTGTTGTAAAGCCAAACAAGGATTGTAGGTTATTCCTCCTCTAATTCCAAGCAATGGAACATTGGGGTATTCCCCACACCAATCAATGACAGCTACCCTTTCCATATCCTTAGTACTCCAAGGGATGTCCGTATGAGCAAGGGACATGATTCAGGAAGCCCATCCTACACCTTCCTCATTCTTCAATACAGATTTGGGGAGGTGCGAAATAAACCACCTCGCCAGCAGCGGTGTACAACACATGAGAGTTCCCCTTCTTCTCACAATACGAGTATAAAGAGCATGCAGAATATCACCTAAGAGAGTAGGCACTGGGTTACGAGACATGAAGATCTTGACCGTGTTCACATCTATGAAGGCATTTGGATTCGGGAACAGGACCAAGCCGTAGATGAGGAGAGCTAGGATGTCTTCAAAAGCTTGAAAGTCTAAGTTGTCCCAGAACTGTTGAGCTTGATCGATCAAGAACTTAGCCAAGAAACCTTTAACCCCACTCCGAATCTCCCTGTTAGATACTACATCAGCCATTTTAGATGTAGGGCTGAAGCAATATCCTCTGGCCTAGGAGCTATCTCCAAACCTGTAAAGGGTGTCTGCTTTAGAATAGATATGCCAAGTAAATCAGAAAACTCCTCCAAAGTAGGGACTAACTGATAGTCCGGGAAGGTGAAACAATGATGCAACGGGTCAAAGAACTGGAACAGGACACTCATCATTTGCTTATCCAACTTGGAAGTGACCAGGATAAGGAGATGACCATGTCTTCTAACAAATGAAGAAGTATCAGGAACCTTTGAGACTAACTCTCTGAGCTGAGCAGGGATTTACACGAAGCTGATTCGAATGATATTTCTGTGCATAGAGGCCATGATCTGCAAAACAGAACAAAGATGAATCTCCTCGGTCTTTGAAATGGTTAGTCTAATGAAATATGCATGCGATGTCATGATGCATGATGTCATGATAAAAACACACCACAATTATCACAGATAGAAAACATGGTAAGGGCAAACAAGTCACACAATAGCCCTTAAATTTCAGGCTGGCATGGAGTTTAGGTATTACCCTCTTGCAGTTTAGTTGGTTCAACCCGTCCTAGTAATAGTAACCGGGTTCTATAGGTTCTCAATATCACTAACCATCCTCCATCAGTCATAATTCCAGACACACAATCTTTTCTCGCTGCCGGAACCATCTTGAGAGTATGGTCTTAATGAGTGTAGCATACTACTACTTTCTATGGCCAAGTTGGTCAATTATAGGTTCTAAGGTCAGTTGATGCTTAATGACCCATATAGCAGCCCCATACTCTCCTTGTTCCTCCATAAGGGATATCGATACCAACTAATGTGTCACACCAACGTAGCTACTGCTTCAACCGTATCGGTCTACGCTGTACAGTTCCCTCACAGTCTATTACTACTTACCTAAAAGGTATCCCCAGATCCGGGTTAGGATCTATAGTAACTCTGATACAAAGCCCACAAATATAAAGCAATCAAATCAAACAATAGAAAGCAATATGATGAACTAATCCTAAGGTACACCCCACTTATTTATATCCCCAACAGAGTCGCCAATTCTGTGATACGGTGGCAGAACCGACTGTTAATACTGGTTTGCGTTTTTTGTTCACAAAATGTCGCGGTAAGCAAGAGTCGCCACTGACTTTTATTTTATCCAACAAGGAAAGGAAAAAAGCATAGAAAAATTCCTTTTTCGAGATATTTCTGAGTACGGGGGGTAGATTATAGAAAGGGAAGGTATTAGCACCCTTTCTATCCGTAGTTATCTACGGGCTCTTAGGTACTTGCTCATCATTTTCAAAATTGTTTTCTTTGTGTTTGGGTTATTTGAAAAGCTTTTTGTTTTGACTTCGATTTAACTCTTGCTTCTGTCTTCAAGAGTGTAATGAAGTGTTTTAAAAACTTTGTTTTTAAAGGAGTGTAAGTGTGAAAAGTTTGTTCTGTTTGAGCAAGTACTTAAGAGCTAATCTACCTACACGAAAAAAGAATCGTTTTATGTTCATTTCCTTTAGACAATGCTATCCCGCTATTAGTGAGTAGGTAGCACGGTCGTTGGAGTTTTGAGGGTCAATTCGAAAGGGACGTATGTTCACTAAAGCAATGTTAGGACGTCTTAGTAGTAACCCTAATGTCTGAGATCAATTATTCAAGGCAACAGTATCCGAGGCAACAATTCCGAGGCAACCATTCTGAGGAAAATTTTTCGAATCGGGACTTTGATCTTTGTTTAGACAAAAGGACGACCACATAAGCATCCTATACTCAATGACCGTTTACCGAAGGCAACCAAGTGGGAGTGTACCCTAGGAGTGCGCATGTGCGAGTGATTCAGTTTCAGATTTATTTTCTTTGCACATTTTAGTGTTATCTAACTGTTTTAAAGTTTTACATACATTCTTGTCTTGCATCCTAATATCATACATCTAACAGTTTAATATTTTGCAGAATTTAAAGTGCGGAAATTAAACTGCGCTATTACAAGGCTTCAGGTATTTACATAGCCAAAAACAAACCCTTAAATAATAAAGCGATAAATGAAAAGTAAAAGTCCTAATTAACTATTACAACCTGTGAGCAGTTACATTAATATGGATAAAAATAATAATAAAGCGCGCGAGAAAAATTAAGATCGGGAAGAAATTAGGGTTTTGACCCTTCTAACCTTATCAAAAGAAAAATGTTTTTTTGTTGTTTTTAATAAAAGAATTAAGTTTTCTAAACTAAATACAAGAATTAATTAGTTAATTAATTAATTAATGAAAATAATGACATGGCCTATTTTTTGTTTTTTGGTTATTTTAAGAAAAAGAAAATGTAATTAAATTAGAAATAAAACCTATTTGTTCTAATTAATTTTAATTATGTACAAAAAAGAAATTAAAGTTATCTAAATTAACAAACCTAATTAAATTAATTAATTTTTTAATATAAATAAAATCTAGACCTAATTTATGAAAAGTAATATTTTTGTGATTTTTTGATAAAAAAGAAAATAGTTGATTGGTTAGTAAAGTAAATTAAATAAATAAATTAAAATAAAATATAAAAAGAAAAAGGGATAAGAAATTGGGCCTGCAAAAGCAATTTGGAGGGTGCAAAAACCAAAATTCTAGGCCCAAAGATGGAAGTCCACATTGACCTCCTGGATTCAGTGTGTTGTGTTGACTAGACCTCATGATGGTCTCTCATAGATGGCCTTTGGATTTGGCCATCTGGCCACTTGGTAGATTGGATCTTGAGGGAGCATGCTGGTCATTAGCTTTACGTGCGCGTTAGAACCTAGAAAGCAAAATAATATAGAGAAATTGGGGGACCTGGGATTCGAACCCAGGTCCTGAAGCAATTACCATACACTCCATTGCCACTACGCCACTTGTTTCTGCTTGTTCATATAATACAAAATATTAATCAAATATGAAAACGGCCAAACACAATAAATCAGCGCGCCTTTTTTCAAACAGGCCAATGGTTGATTGCCAACTGGTTATCTTCTTCCTTGGACCCGTTGGTAAAAGTTCCAAACTTTTACCTACGGACACTTGGTCGTAGCTACAAGTCCTGCAAACCTTAAAATTCAATACAAGCGTGATAAATGAAAACCAAGGCCATGGATGGATTCGTTTGGCCTTGCTGAACACAATGGTGTCCCTTTCATGGCCCAATTTTTTCTGTAAATGAAAATTCCAAATTGAAGCAAAGAACCCTAATAATGGTGAAATCCACTACAGGCCACATAAATGCAATTAAACAATATAGAAAGCTTGCAAATGTTCCAAGGATCAAGAATATATGATTAATTTATGCTAACAATGTCTAAATCATACAAACCGAATTCAAGAAACCAGCAAGGTCGTGATGGACTTACAGCGCGATATAGGGCCTGGAAATGCTTGGTTTCGATTACTTTCGATTGCTGGGAATCTCAAGAAGTGATTGAGATAGCTAGGATGCCTTGAGGATGCTTGGAACAATGAATTCGATCCAGCACTTTTGTTGTGATTTTTCAAGTTTGGTTCTCCTTGCTGCGCCTCCTTCTAACGTTGTTTTTGAGTCTGCATGCACTCTATATGTATTGAGGAATAGATTAGGGTTGATAACTAATCTCAATCTTCCTCCATCAATGAATTGGATCTTGATTTGATACACCTTAAAAATATTTCCAAAAATGGCCTAATTCAATCTTTTTGTACACACCATGCTTTGATACGAATTTGACCTGATGCTAGCTGGACATTAAGACCTGAATCATGTAAAAAAACTTTAGTTTTCAATACTTTGGATTTTATATGATTTATTTTGATTAAAATTGATTTAAATCAAATAAAAATCAAAATAAATAATAAAAAACATGATAATGACAAGTGGCATGGGCTAGAGATCTTGGACTATGTTGCCAACTCAAAACAAGTGAAAAAGATTGGGCCCATTTGGCAAAAATTGAAGTTTTAGGCATAGTTGACTTTTGGCAATTTTGCAAAAAAGGTCAACTTCACCAATGCATAACTTCCTCAATTTTAACTCTTTGGAGGTTTTCTTTGACTTTTTAGAAAGCTTGAGATGTCCTATAATCAATACTTTTGGTCTCATCCCAATTTGATATTCCATGCTCATGTATGAAGCTTTGACAAAAAAAGTGTTTTTGTTGACTTTTCAAAATGACCTATAATGTCCAAATTCATAACTTCTCGTGAGTGCTTATTTTGAACTTAGGAGCTGCAGATGGATTGGAGGGAATTACATCCTCTTAAAAATGAGCTTTGGATGGGTCATTTCTCATAAAGTATGAGAAAGTTATGCTTGGTCAAAGTTGAGTTGACTTTTCCTGCAAAACCCCAATTTAGCAACTTTTGAGTCTTGATGAATTATGAGCAATCCTTGATGAATCATGATCAACCCTTGATAAACTGATGGAATATAATTCAGAATGAGGATGTTGACCAAAAATCTTGAAGTTTGACTATATGTGGGCCATAGTTGACTTTTGCCTTAGCACATTCGATTTTCAGGCCTTTGAGGAATTGACTGAGCAAATTTCCTCTGTAGGGCTTAAAACTTGACATGGATGTTCTTGAAAACATATTGGGACAATGTTGAGCATTTGGGGTCCCTTGGACTCAAGTATCTTGATGCAACATGAATCCCTAATTTGAGGTAGACTGCCTTAGGAGAGAGCTTGTCTGGCCAACCCTTGGACTACCTTGAGCAACTTGAGGATATTTCTTGAAATGTTTTGAGGAATATGGGAGGGCAAATTTTTCGATACAACATGTTTGTTTCAATTGGCGACTTCACTGGGGAATAAAGATGTTGACCAATTGCTGGTTCATCCCGGAGTCGATCCTAGCTCATGTTTGTTTGCTTTTCTATTGGGTGTTTATTTGTTTATTACTTTACTGCTTTATTTGTTTATATGCTTGCATGCATTGCATTTTATTGCTTGGTTTCCTATACTCTGGACACTGCTATTGTGTTGTTTCTTTGATGGGTGGGTTTGTTACTATGAGGTAAAAATCCCAATACCTAGGCCAGAGTTGTACACCACTAGGAACACGTAGGATTAGAGTGGAGAGTAATAATGGTTGATAGGCGTATGCCCTGTCGTGTCCGATCATGAGAGCCACGACCATAGTAGGTTTAATGAGGGTGATATTAGTATCATGTATGTTGTACGATGATAATACTTTCAAGCGAACCTACGACTCTAATTACCCCTTGCCTTACCTTTACCTAGACTACACCCTTGAGTGGGAAGGGTTTGATTCTTACAGGTACCGATAGTGACTTTTGGGTTCTGCTGGTGACTTTGCTCCTACTAGTGGCTACTTGATCTTCTAGTTTTATTCTGGACTTCTCACCTTGTGATGGCCATTTATTTCGGAATTTCAGTAGTTATCTTCTATGATAGGGAGATTTTGGTCTCATACAGTTACTAATCCCCTTGGTACTTGGTTCTTTTATATTCCAAGGTGGCGTCGGACCTTTGATCCGGTGATATTCATTATTCTGTGTAGAGACAGTGTAATCATTTTCCATGTTTATGGGACCTTGTTCCTGTGTTCTTTCATATATAATCATGTTAACGTCATTTAAACACACGTGTTCTTTCCATTTCCAAGGAACCATGCTTGTGAGCTCTGTGTTGCACTTCTCCACCTTTTACTGGTCTAAAATCAAAATTAAAAGCACGTGAGTTCCTTGAAAATTCCTGAAATGACATTGCATCCACTCACGCACCTCATGCATATTCATGCATTCATAATAAGTATTCAGAGTTGGAGATTCATATTCAGCCTTGGTACGCTCTTCATAGTTACAAACTTGATTTCCAGCTGTCACATGTTCAGAGATCAATTATAGAACAATTTCGTGGGGTGTTGGCTTGGATGAAGATTCAAATATGGTTGTTTATGGTATACATGCAAGCCTTGGCCGTCATCAGGAACTCTTCGAGAAGGAAGATAATTAGTTGAAGACCCAATTGAGTCAGGTCATGGAAGTCTTGATGATAGTGTCGGCAATCCTACACCGACTGTTGTAACATGAGTTATTCTCTTTTCCTCATCTTTTGGGATTTCTTTTAAACCATGGAGTGCCTTGTGGATTTCATCCACTACCTTGAGTGCTTGGAACATTTTATCAGCAGATGGTTCCTATTTACCAGTTGAATTCAAGAGGTTTATTTTATCAACAAGGGCATAATAGGTCTGGAGAACGGTTTTGATCCCATCTCAGTGCTTTATTCTTATTTGTTTCCATGCTTGTTTGAGCTTTAGTGGGTTAGGCTTTGTGCTTTAGTATCGTCTATAAAACTCCTTCCAAATCCTGTTGCCAACGCCATATGTGGTTACCACACAGGGGTACCCGATTATTCAATCAAGGGTACTCTCCACGGTTTTGTGTTCCCTGATCTTCTCATCAGCACTCAGTGATTGTTCCCCAAGTGAATCCATGGGGAAAATCCTTTAAGCAAAGACAGAAAAATACTGAGAAGTATGTTGATACCATCTCAATGCCTTACATCTTGACACTTCCCCGTCTATTGGGAATTCAGTTGACTAAGCTTCATGCTTTGAAGACTATTCAGGTTATTATTCTCACTCCTGATGCAAATGCTAGGTGTGTCTCTCATTTTGGGGCATTTGGCCATGATGTTGAAGATTTCAAAAGGTTTAACCAAAGTCCAGTTCTTGTCTGGCGTCTTTCTCAAATTCCAATTTCTAAGGTGACGGACAATTTCAAACTTTTCGCTTGGTACAATATCCACCCTCTCTTTTGGGAGAATATTCTGTGAACAATATTCTGGGGCACTCGATTATTCAGTTTAAGATGGTTTGTCATCCAGAGACAAGGTCCAGGACTGGATCAATTCAAAGACTGTTGTGTTCACAACATATTCAAAGGGGAACTCTTGCCCAAGTGAGTACCAAGACTTCAGAAAATCGTCAAAATTAAGAAGTCTATACAGAGTCTTGTCTCCCCAACATGGAAATTTCAAATTTCATTTGCATTTTCATTTGTAATCTTAATTATTTTATTTAGTACTTTCTTGTATACAAAACTTGCTTACTTTTGAATATTAAATCATGATGCATTGAATGTGTTTGTCTTGAAATAATCCATTTGTTATCACTCTTATTTGTTTTACAATGCTTTTTATACCCAACTCTTGTTAATAAAGCAATAACTCTGGAGGGAGGATGACAAAAATTTACCTGAAATCACAAATGGTATGCTTTCGAGTAAAAACCTTGCTGACGATGTACATGCCTTGCTTCAATCTCCAAACACCAGAGATATAAGGGAGATAGACCCTCGTTAACCCCTCTGAGCCTTCGAAGTAGGAGTTTCTTTTCTGTTCGAAAAAAAAACCCTTAGGGGTAGGGTAGATGTTTAGTTAATTTGATCGAGTGTTCAAATTTTAGAAGGAGTGTCCCATCCGAGGATCACCATACCTTATCCCTCGCATTATGAGGTTGGGAAAAGATCAAAACCACAATGGTTATTTCCTCACAAAATCCTAAGGTCAAGATCGAATCGATACAACAATGGTTATCCCTCGCCGACCAAGGAATGAGGCAGTCACTTTCTTCCAAAGGGTTCAAAGACTTGGGGTCACACGACTTGTTCGAAATGGAAAGTATGAATAAGAAAGAAACAAAAAATAGCTCTGTTAAGTCAAAACTTGAAAATAAGTTGCTTAGGCAAAAGTTAGGGCATCCCGCTGGACTTCCAAATTGAAATTCAAAAGAATTGGTCCAGGAAAAAGTTAGGGAAAGCGAATAGAAATTTGAAAATCCTGAAAAGCGGAAAAGAATTATCTAATAAAAATCTTCGTCAAAAGAAAAGTCGTGTGATCGAACACCCAAAAACCAAAGGTTAAGTGACTGTCAGGTCCAAGAAATCGCTGTGGTTCCTCAACCATCATAAACTCTTTTGAGAGATGAGTGCTCGTATTGAGTTAAATTAATGTAAGACTGGAGAACATCATGGATAATGGGTGGGAACTAAATAATTTTGAGCCTTAAAAACCTTTTTTCTAAAAACCGTTAACCAGGCCACGTTACAACCCTTAAAAGTCCTAATTGAAGCATGGGTTAATTCGAAAGCAAAATTGTAACGAGAATACGACAACCTGACTCCTAGGAGGCTTGCTAAAAAACTTTTGAGTTGGTATCACTACCTCTTTTATTTTCTTTGTACAGAAAAACTTTGATGTTTCAACATCTTTTTAATAAAAGTTTTCTAACGTCAAGACAAGTATATGATTTGCATTAGATTTATCATTCATAGGATAAAATATTCTTTGCATATGAAAGAGTGCTTAAACATCAAGTGAACTTGCATAATGAACATCAGATGAAGAGTTTGATTGTCCCGAGGGACGAATTGCTTCAAGAATCTGTTGAAAAGAATAATCTTAATATGGGGCATGCTTTCTAGCTACTCCTTTGAATTGAAGAAGGCTAGTTTGAGATATTGATCAAGAACTATTTGTTTGATGATTGTATGGAAGTTTTGTATGCCTACAGATCTTTAATTTTGCAATGGTGTATCGTTTCCAGTTGGTCCCAAAGGACAATTTTCTTCAAGCATCTGCTTGCGCGCGAAGTAGTTCGAGTTGAGAAGTATGATTATGTACTAAGACGTAAGTCAATCATCCTGAGGAGGTGTTAACTTCCAAACTCCGTGAACTTCTCATTCCTCTGTGAGCATGAAGTAAGGAAATGGTTTGCCAAGATTCTGCTAATCTGGGGAAATCAAGTCAATATCCATTGGCTCTCAAAGTTTTGTCAATCTGGGGCAGTTCTGTTGAGATTCAACAAATCTCTCAAAATATCTCAAAGTGTCGAGAAATCAGGGTTCGTCACCCAAAATTTATTAAAGCTACTTCTAATATTGATTAGTCAGAGGTTGTGTTTCAAAGTTTGTAACACTGGGGCCGTTTATTTGGATGGTACAGATATTACGAAGTCCTTTCAAGGAAAGTTCTTTCACATCCCTACAAATTGGGGCAAGGCATTATGCAAGGGCATTTCTCCCATTTCATAGTTGATCAGTTTAAGTCTGGTCGCAGGCTAGACAATGTGTGAAGGTGAAGAGCATGACAAGAAATCAGGATTGTTATCCTTAGCTCATCATAATTTTAAGTCTTTGAATTGTTGTTCCTTCGTCAGTAGTTGAGACCTTTATCTCCGACTGAAGTCAGGATTGCTATCCTCAACACAGATCTCAGGAAGTCCTCTCGAGGAAATATATTTAAAGGTTAGTCAACCTGAAGCAGTTACATCAAGATTCAACGAATCTCTCCATGGACCTGTTGTGTCAGGGAATTATTCAGAGCTCGAATAATTTGGGGAAAGTTATCTCAAGTCAAAACTACCCTCTCCAGCGAAGTTGTCACACTATCTGGGGCACGTTCAGTGGTCTGTCTCGCAGAAGTTATCATTTGCTTTACTTGTCTGTGTAATTCACCATTACCAGAGAAACATCTTTTAAGATGATTAAATTATCCCTAACTTGGTTCGTTTCCTCTGGGTAACACTGAAGTTTCTACTTCTCCTAAGTAAGTCTTCCCAAATGAGAAATTTTAAGATTAACCAATTGGAGTTCTGGATTAAAAGAGTCTCATTCTCTGGATGCATAATCTTTTTCGCCTAATATCACCTAGTAGAAAGTCTTTTGACTAAAAGTTGTGATATTTTGATATGGAGTTTCCATTTCTCGGTAAATCTAACATGTTTGTGTTCATAAGAGAATATCTATTCCTCGGAGCAGAGCATCTTTACCCTGACTGAAGATTTGGTTAAATATCTTCTTATTCCCCTGTGAAGTCACTTCATGGAGACCAAATCTATTTTAGATTAATAGTGGGTTTCTATAGAGATCTGAAGTTGTTATTACTCCCCATTAAATTTCCCAAAGAGGGGAATTTTAAAGATTTACTAATTGGAATTTCAGATTAAGAGAGTCTTATTCTCCAAGTGCTTGAAGTTTTGTCTCCCCAACATCACCTAGCAAAAGAATGTCTATTCCCTGAAGTGGAGTGTTCTCATCCCCAACTAAAGTAGAGAGTTCCTTCAGAAATTTCTTCTGTTCCCTGGTGAAGTCACTTCATAAAGATTTCTTGTTCAAGAATTCTCTAATCTCCATAGCAGAAGCATGGTTCAAAGTTCTTTTTGCTGAGAATATTTATTATCCCCAATAAAGATTGTTTTGTTTCTTAGCAAAGTCATAGGAGCATCATCTCACTTCCTTAGAGGAGGTTGTTTATGAGGATCTCTTGTCCAAGATTTCCCGTTCCCCAATGGATCTGCCATATTTGAGATCTCACTCTCAGGAATTTTCATTCCCCCAGCTGATTTGTGTTGGGCTTTATTTCATCTCTCAAGAAAAGACCATTGTCCGAGATCTCTTATGCAAAATTTCTCCTTTCTCCAGCGTAGATGCCTTCAGAAATATCTTATTCAGAAATCCTCATCTCCCCTGTGAAGTTGCGTTATCAAGAAATCTCCTATTCAGGAATTCTCATTTCTCTAATAGAGTCGTTTCATCGAAAGTACTTATTCACAGATTCTCTCTTCTTCCACTAGATCTCAATCTTGGATGTTGATAAGTTTTACTTCCCTAAAATAGTATGCTATTGTGGTTACTATCCCCAGGGTAGAGTATAATAGCAGGATTTCGTTCTAGTTAAAGTACATCGTTATTCCCCAGTGGAGCTAAAGATCTCGTATTTCCAGCAGTAGCATATTTTGTTAAGTTTCTCATACAAAGAATATCTCATTCCCAACAAGAGTTATGTTTGTAAGGTCTCTTACCCCCAGCATGGATCTTCATATCCTTGGCAGTATAATTCCCGACAAGAGTTATGTTTGTAAGGCCACTTACCCCCATCATAGATCTTCATATCCTTGGCAGTATAAGGTTTCGTTCTCCCTAGTGAGAAATTGACAAGTTATCAAACAAAAGTCATATGAATTTTGATTTCCCATAGACCCCATTTTATTAATGCTCTCTCCAGCAACGTCAAGTATCCATTTGGCGTTTCCTCACAGATGTTACAATTTTGATCTGATCTTTTCTAGCAGAATTTGCAATTTATTTGTGTAAGTTTTATCAGGGTTTAACTTGTGGTTATTGGTTTCTCCGTTTTGCTAATCCGGGGCAGTCAAGTTGAGGATCGAGCTCTCAAAGTTTCGCTACTTTGGGGAAGCATATTAATGATGGTATAAATCCTATGAAGTCCTCTCGAGGAATTTTTGTTCACTTTGTAAGTTGCATCTTGTCAGCACCAATACATGAGTCTAATCTCTAACCTTTGAAGTCTAGAATAGGGAATTCCCCGCAGAGTTGCTTCTCCTCAACATTTTCATATGAGGGATTCTAGAGGCAGATAAGGTTTTTGGATACCTTCATTCCCTAACCAAGTCTTGATAGGCATTATTTCGTTTCTTAATAAAGACTATTCCCATCGGAGTTTACCTTCTGATTTGAATTATCATTGAAGTTTGCATTCAAAAATTTTCATTTTTCCATCTGAGTTGTAACTAGGGGCGTTTAATATCAAAAGAATCTATCATCATCCTCGGTATGGTTGATGTTAGCTGAGATTGTTGAATCCCTAGTAGAGTTGATACTGTTTGACTATCTTTATCGTCTATTTTATGGTTGCATACCAAAGATTTTGGGATCCCCAACAAAATACTCCCCGATAGAGATTTGTATCCTTAGTGGAGTTTTGTTTCCTCAACAGAGTTTTGTTGCCCTGGAATATTTTTCAAGAGAAAGGCTTCGTTTTGAGACTTCAAGTTTGAAGACGTCTCATGTCCCCAGTGGAGTTTCTTAGATGAGAATTCACAGTCTGAAGAAGTTTCAATTCCATAGCGGAGTTGCCAATCAGAGATTCCTCGTCCTAGTCTCTCATTTTCCATCTAATTTTTTGCTTAGGGCATCCTTATTTAAGGATCTTTCCTTATCCCTAGTATAGTTGATGCTGATCAATTAAATGAGATTATGTTAGTCTTCGGCAATCGGTAAAGGATTTTCCGACAGAAGTTTCCCCAGTAGCTTTGGAAATTTTTGAAGAGTATCGTCAGTCTCCATCAGTGTGGTCTTGACTAAATTTTCTGTTAGAGGTTTTGCATTCCCCCAACAGTAATATTTTTGATCGAGTTTTCTTATCGAAGAACATCTCATCCCCGACAAGGTTGGCCTTGACAAAGTTTATCTGATTCCCCGGCGAGGTTTTCACTTCTCATGTCTGGTTTGTTATTTCAGTATCATCCTCAACACGACTGAACACTGTCTTTTCCAGAAATTACAGTCTTTCCCTAATCCTCTCTAGCAATGTCCAACTTCTATTTTGAATACTTCTTCAAAAGTTACAGTCTTTCCCTGATCTTCTCTGACAATGTCCAATCCTCACTGGCACCTCTTTTTATAGATTACAGTTTTGATCTGATATTCTCCAGCAGAGTTCACCACTTATTTTTGCAACTCCTCTTAGTGTTTGTAGCCCATTTCTACCGGTTACTCAGTTTGTTACTCTGCATAGAGTTTCAACTCTTCAAGGCTTTCTCTCCAATCGTTCCTTATATCTTCTCTTCTCCATTGGATTTTGCAATTTATTTTTGCAAGACCTATCAGGTTCCGACTCTCTGGTTGTTGGCTTCTTGATTGGCCATTCCTCGATAAACATTTAAACATGCATCATCATATTGCATCCTCAAAGTGAATGGTTTCCTTTCTCTTGGAACATTACTCGATAGAAAAATAATTCAAACATGCATCAGAACATAAGCCATTACTATTTTTGTTTTCCCTAGTGAATATGCTAAAGCTTCGAATTATATCCCCAACGAGGTCTTCATCCTCAATATCTCAGTTTCACCCCATACACATATCCTGTTGATGTTAATCATTTGATTGGTTGAGTGTCTACTCTTGATTGTAGTTCAGTTTTACCTTGACGCAGTTTTCTCGGGTTTAGTCTTTACTACCCTCGTTGGTTCATTCCAATGTCTATTGATGTACTTTTTGAATACCAGTTTTGTCCTGATATTCATTACCAGCAGGTTTTTAGTAGTACGCCCTAATCACCTTGCTTTGGGTCGAGTTTTTAGTTTTGTCTCCTCACCCACGCATGAAATCCAGTTTTCGCTCTGGTACTCATCTAACTTAGTTTTGTCTAACTAGTTATATTGATTTAAGTGTTGTCTAGTTTTGTTTTCATACGTTGGACTTCCATCAGTGTTTGATTACTGAGTCCTTTATCAGTTTTCATTTACCGAGTCTTTTTGCAATGTTCGTTTAACTACGTCCTTGGTTGAAATCAGTCTCCTTAGTTCCTTGGATTCTTCTATTAGTTTTTGTTTACTGTTTATCTATTGGTCTGAGACTAGCAAGTGCTCTGAGAAACATGCGCTCTCACCATTTTGCTTTGGGTCGAGTTTCGATCTCGTTGTCTATGCATGAAATCCAGTTTGTTTTTGCCCTGGTACTCATCTAGCTTATCTTGCCTAACTAGTTATTATGAGTCGAATGTCGTCTCATTTTGTTTCTTTCCTTGGACTCTTCTATCGGTGTTCATTTACCGTGTCCTTGGTCGAAACGCCTATCTCACTCTTTGGACGTCTATCAGTTTTTGATTACTAAACCTTTGAAAATGTTTGTTTACTGTATTACGGTTTTCATTTGTTGTTTCCATCGACTTGAGATGTCTCTTTTATACCTATTTGGGTCTTAGACAGTTTTTGTTTACTGTTTACCCATAGATAGTGACCAACAGGTGCTCTGAGAAACATGCACTCTCATCACTTTGCTATGGGTCAAGTTTTTCCTCGTTACCTGTGCATGAAATCCAGTTTGTTTTGTCCTGGTACTCGTTTCTAGAAAGTTTTGATCTTCTAGCTTTGACGGGTCAAGTTTTGTCTCGTTTGATGTCATTCCTTGGACTTTTATCAGTTTTTGTTTACTGAGACTTTAACATTGTTTGATTACTATACTTTATATTTCGTTTGATGTATCCTTGGTTGACTGGTCTCTTTTGAGACCAGTAGGTGCTCCTAGAATTACGCGCTCTAGCCATTTTGCCCCGTGTACTTTTCTAGAGTTTAGCTTTTCCTATTCTTTGTGGTTTGAGTATTATCTCACACCTTTTGTGGTCTAGTTTTATCCTAACACTTTATTCTGAAGTTTAGTTTCATCTACTCTTTTAAATTTGAGTTTTGTCTCAACTTTGTTAAAGTCTGCGTTACAGCTTCATTCTGACGCATGTCTTTGAAGGGCCAATTTTCATTAGACCCTCCACTTGCTAAATCCAATTTCATTTGGTACCTTCGAAGTCCCGTATCTATTGGTAATCTTTGTCTTTGGGGGCTTTTGCTTCTTTATTTTTCAAGAGTGTAAATTTTTAGGTTCTTTCGTATTCAATCATCTTCAACTCTGAACGCTAGAAATCTGTCGCTTTCCTCACTTATCACGTCTAAGATGATTGAATAGGGGCAGCTGTTGCACCCTAAAATTTACCCTCTTGATTTGGGCTTATGTTTTATCATAATCACCATATTGTATTGCATCCATTTCTTTATGATGAGATCAAGGTATTCTTATCTTCCTAGTTTTCTTTAAACAGTGGAATTTGGTTGTTTTTTCAATCAATTCAAGATGGATTTCATATCCTCATTCGTCTTTTTGGTTCAAGTTACCAAGCCTTCTCAGACTTTGTGACATCTCAAGTTGATTCTTTGTTTCGTCAGAGAATTGAAGTTGGCAAGGGTTTTGAAGAGAAACAACATTCTCGTATATTTATATCCTTGAGCTAATGTTTTAACTATTGGAGTGTATGGCATCTTTCTGAGCAAGATTTTGAAGCATAATCTTCATCATGTCATACAAAGCAGGATTCAAAACACAAGGTTTAAGTTTGTAGATTTACTCTTGATCAAGATTATTTTGAGGTAATTATTCAAGTGCATGCTATGTTTAGAAAGATGGTTTACATGGTTTTCTTGGTCTTCAAGTTACAAGATTAAAACGGTTATCATGATCATTTAACATCTATCACAATATGGTATCATGCTTCATTCTTTCAATTCTTGTGTCCTTAAGTCAAGGCGTATATGGTCATGATTCCTACAAGATACAAATAGACTTATCTCACCAATCAAGTTTATGGACATTATAATGTGAAGTACTTTGCATAGCCAATTCTACCACTTGTCACACGAGTTTCTTTGGATCTCATTTCAAATTCCTAAAATTCAAAATCCAAGTGTTCTTGTGGAAGATTAGGGTTTTGATGTAAAGATCAAAATAATTCAAGACATTTTTGAGATATGGAAGAAATTTGAAATTTGAAATTTGTTTTCAAGCACCATTTTTTAAGGCAATTCAATTGATCCTTCTCCTAAATTCTAAGACACCATTCAAAGTTTGGTTGCAATTTTTGCAAAACTCTACAAAGTTTATAATGTTTTCTATAAGAAATTCAAGTAAACTTCATTCAAGTTTTACATAATTTCTTACAAGGCTTACAAAGAAAGTTTAATTGTTTATAAGTTTGTTTCATTAAAAAGCTTAAAACAAGAGAGTTTGAAAATTCAAAATCTAAATTAGTACAATATGTTCCTAAAGGCTAAATGTCTTCAAGCTTTTGAGTTTGGTTACTCCAAGAATTCTTCCTCTTCAAGATTTATTCCAAAATCTTATGTGTTGTCCTACTATGGCCACAGATTCTCCCAAAGGAAGTTCCTCATAACTTCACCATCTTTCCAAAGTATTGACATCTTTATCCATTCCTCAAGACAAGCTCATAACATGAAAACAAGAAAAAGAAGAACTGAGATTGATCAAGAAACAAGTGTGTGAACATAAGCAAGAAATCTTCAAGGATATTTTATTCAAGTTTCATCATTAGGGTCTATGTAGGAATCAGAAAAATAGGGCTGTGTGATACGGTGGGAGAACTGACTTGAGGTTTTGCGTTTGTGTTCGCAAATGTTTCGGTTTAGCAAGAGTCACCACCTACTTTTTTATTTTATCCAAAGGAAAGGTCAAAAAGCACAGGAAAGACCTTTGAGATATTTTCTTGGGTTCGGGGGGTAGATTATGAAAAGGGAAGGTGCAAGCACTCTTTTCATCCATGGTTATCTATGGGCTCCTAGTTACTTGTTTAGATCACTTGCTTTGCTTTTCCAATTGTTTGAAATGGTGCTTTGTGTGTGGTTTTGAAAGATGTTTTAAAAAGAGGCCATCGTTGTGGCAACCTTTGTAATGATTCTTGTTTGAATGTATACAAAGGTGTTTTTGTCTTTTGAAAAGATGTTTCAATGTTTGAAAGTTTGACAGTTTGTTTTGGGAAATGTGTTGTGTGGTGTGTTTGAAAATAGCAAGGATGTTTTTACATGTTTTGATCAAGTAACTAAGAGTTGTCTACCCTATTTTACTCAAAGGTATTTTCTACACATTTTTAACCCTTTTAACAGTGTTGTTTTACCATTGCATTTGGTAAACTACCTTGTATTAGGATGTTAAACGGGACAGGCGCGGATCATCGTATTGACCATGATAGCAATTATGCTAAATATCTTTGGCAAGTTTTTAAGGGACTAGATCATTTTGTATAGGCAACCAAGACAGCGTCATCGAGGGACTATGATCTTTTGTTTTGTTTTTGTTTTGCCAAAGTACTCAACATGCATAACATGGCCAATTTTAAAGGCAACAAGTGGATGAAACCCTAGGGGTGCATGTGTGTATTGTGTTGTCATTTTCATGCTTTTTGTCTTTGGATTAGTCAAGCTATTTGTTTGATTTTGGATTTTTGCATACAAACCCTAATCTCTAATCATGGCATAATTGAAAGCATAAATGCGTAAAATAAATCAACACTATTACAACATTTGATATGGGAAGGGGGATACAATTTTTGAATGGAGATTATTTGCAAGAAATTAAAACCCTAATATTTACTATTACATTCAAATTGAATAATGGTACAAATCAATAAATAGACAAATATTTAAATGATCAATTAAATAAATATGCAAAAAAAAAAAATTATGAATATGCAAAAATGTTTTATTTATTTTTATATATGTAAAAATATGATATTTAATGTAAAAGAAAGAAATAAAAAGATTATTTTTTTATTAAGGGCAAAACCCTAATTTTCTTTTAAGAAAGTAAATATATATTATATATTTTTTATGTACAATAAAATAAGGTATATACAAAAATAAAATAAATCTTAATAAAAAATATTAGAAAAAAATATTATTTAAATATAAATGATAAAAAAAATAAAGGTACAATATATATATGAATATATATATATATATATATATATATATATATATATATATATATATATATATATATATATATATATATATATATATATATATATATATATATATATATATATATATATATATATATATATATATATATATATATATATATATATATATATATATATATATATATATATATATATATATATATATATATATATATATATATATATATATATATATATATATATATATATATATATATATATATATATATATATATATATATATATATATATATATATATATATATATATATATATATATATATATATATATATTAATTATATTAGTCATGTATAATAAAAATAAAATAAAATATATATAAGACAAAAATATATTTAGAACAATATTTTTTGAATATAAATAAAATAAAGAATAAAAATAAAGGTATAATATTATATATATTATTTTCAAGTTTATTAAATAAAAGTCTATACTAATTAAATGACTTTTATGTTAGAAAATAAAATAAAATAAATGTGAAAATTTATAAAAATATTTTTTGATATTTTTTTATGTTTGAAAAATAAGAAAATAAAATCAGAAATGAAAATAAACACAAAAATATAAAAATATAAAGAAATGGGACAGGGGGGGTGTGATCAGTAAAAGGGGTGTGTCAAAAACAAGGCCAGAAGCAAGCCCAGCCCACTGACTTCATCTTCAACCTTTGCCAAAACAAAAACGCGCGCCCTATACAAATGCCAGATCCTGCATACGTGCTCTAATGCAAAAACTCAAAACATCAAAGTTGTAGCATTTTTCAAGACGAATCCAACCATGTATAGACCTCATCCTAACTCTCAAAGACCAGAGAGAATTTCTCTGGCCCTAAATCGTAACCTAATTTTTTCAGGAAGTTCATAGATCAAATTCTCTTAACACACTTAATTTAAATGAAAACTGAGCATATGTACAGCTTCATGGCTATGAATACTACATTTTTTATTCACAAACCTAAGCCTAATGATTCCTAAATAGAGAGATAGGAAGTTGACAAAAACCTTCTTCAGTTGAGATCGTGTCTGACAATGTGGAGCTTTTCAATGAGGCCTGAGGTGTTTGGGAGCTTGCTTGAACTTCCTCTGACCTTCCCCAATGCCTAGCTTGCCTTGAATGTGCTTGAACAAGCTTGCAGAACTCAACCTGCACAAGCTAAAATCAAAAATGGCAAACCTTGTAAATGGAGTTACAGTCAGTGTTTAAGGGTTGGGATAGCTTGGATAGGTTGTATGGAAGGTGTTTGAACAGGTTTAGGGCAAAACGCACGAGCAACTTATGAGATAGAACTCAAGATGCAGAAGCTGCCCTGTTTTGCCAATGGAGGGTGATTTTTTGCTATGGAAGGTTTCAGGACTCAAAGGCTCGTGTTTTAGGTTCAATACAATGTGTAAAAACTGTCTCAAAAGCTTGCACAAGTTGGTTTTATCAGATGTTCAAGTTCTTTGAATTTTGACAAGTTTCTTGGTTATGAAGCAAAATGAGAAGTGACAAAGAGCAGGCATGTACATGCTAGCTCTAACCCTGCATACATTGTGTAAGCTTGGCCCCAAGTTTGTGGATTTTATTTTCTGCATAAGATCTTGTTCAAGGCTCAAGGATTCTATTTGACATAAAGCAAGATTTGGACAAAAATGGCAAAGTTACCTTTTACTATTTTTGGATTAATCTATTGTATAATCCTCTAATGACCAAAATAAAGCCTTATACCAATGGATTTGCATTTAATTATTGAGTATGGAAGGTTTTTGAGGCCTGTAATATAGTGCAAACAAGGCTGATTAGAGTTTGCAACTTGTATCCATATGAAAATGCCATGGTTCAAAAGTGAGTTTTTGCCAACTTCAAGCCTTCGATTCTCCCTAACCACAAATGATTTTGGAGACTTCTTGGACTTTTTAGAAAGATTGTAACATTCTCTACAATCCATCTTTGAAATGAAATTTGAGATTCAAAGTGGAAGTAAGTGAAAATGGTCATGAAGAGGGGTCAAAATCCTGCCTAAACTAGGGCAAAATTTCACTAAGTTAAAAGTTTCACGGACCCTTGTTCCAAAAATCATAACTTGAAACCAAAGCTTCTTTTGAGAAAACTTTGTGAATAAAAGTTGTATACTTTGTGGAGGAATACAACTTTCATGTTGGAAGTTTTATTTGAATCCAATTGCATCATGGTGAAAATGTTGGGCAAAGTTGGGAAAAATTAAGAAAATTTCATAACTTAGAAAAATTCTAAGTTATGAAATTTTTCAATCTTAAACCCTAATTTGCAAAATTGGGTTTCTTGATGAAAAAGTTTCATGTTTTGACACATCTTGATGAAAAATGACCCTTGGCACATGATTTTGACCAAAAAGTCAAAGTTTGACTTTTCACTATACAATTAAATTTTGATCAGTTGACTGAAGAATTCATCTGTCAATCCAATGCATTTGGGATTCTTTGAACCTTGTGAATAGGTCAAGATGATGCCATTGAGTCCTTGAGTCCATGCTTGATCCCATTTGCCATTGTCTAGGTCAAAAATCAGAAATTGCCCTTGTGCAGTCAAAACCCTAAAAGTGACCATTTTGCTCTTTTGATGATCTGATCAAATTTCTTGAGGAGTTGTGGTCCAAACTTGATAAAATGGTTCATAGGAGCCTATAATGTTGATGTGGATCAAAATTTGTGAGGTTTGATTGTAAATTGGCCATGATTGACTTTTTTTTCCAAATACAGCTGATTTCTAGGTCAACTGTCCAATTGACTGGGCAAAAATTTGATTCAAGGCTTGAAACTTGATAGAGGCAATCTTATAGGTCCAATATGAAGTATGGAAGTCATTTTGAGCATTGAAAGTCCAAAAATCCCTGTGAAACCTCAAACCCTAATTTAGGTCATTAGTGCAAGGAGATGTCTTGAGCAGAGCCAAAACCCTAATCCTGTCTGGAGTTCAAAGAATCTTGTGAGGGGAAATCTTGATAAATGAGAGGGAAAATTTTGGGTTACAACAGCTTCCCCTGTTCAATCTTCTTGAACCTGAAGAGTTAGATTGGCGAGTTTGCCTTTCGTGACTCGAAGGTAAAAGATGATTGGACACTAGAGTGCCCGTAAATTTGCACTCGTCAAATTGTAGGTTGAGGGAATGGGCTTGAAGATGCCATTTGGAGATGATAGAATCTTGCTGGAGATAGGCTTAGAGATGCCATCCAAATTGTTTGTTGAATGTCAGGAGAATGAACATCAGAATGGTATCCGCGTCTGGAACGTATCTGAGTTGTATTTGGAGATTGGATTCGTATGAGCAATGGAATGGCGTCCGTGTCCGGAGCGTATCTGAGCTGTAACTGTATTTAATTCTTGAATGAATATCAGAATGACTGCCATGTTTGGAGTGTATCTGTATTGTATCTGAATTCCGAATGGGCGACAGAAAAACATCCGTGTATGGAGTATCTCTGGGCTGGGGAATAGGTTTGAATGAGTGACAAAATGGCTGTCGTGTTTGGAGCGTATCTGGACTGTATCTGAAGTTGAGATCTTGTATGAGTAGCAGAATGATTTCTGTGTCTGGAGTGTTTCCGTACTGTAATTGGGATCTGGACAAACGGCAGAATGACTTCTGTGTCTGGAGTGTATCTGATCCTGAAGTTGATAGTTGAATCTGAATGAGAAATAGAATGGCTTCCGTGTCTGGAACGTATCTAGTATGTATCTGATTGCTGAAGTCTGTATGAGTAGTAGAATGACCGTCGTGTCTGGGGTGTATCCATACTGTATTTTGACTTGAAATTCTGAAAGAGTAATAGAACGACCGCCGTGTATGGGGTGTATCCATACTGCATCTGAAATCTTTGAACATCTGTTAAAGGTAGCTTTTAATCTTATCCTGAAAAGGGTAAAATGTTAGCTAAAACACAAAGTTATGTTGCATGACATGTATGATGCAATAAAATGTGTTCTATCAATGGTTATGATATATGAATGTAATGGATGTGCATGTAAGCTGATTAGCTGTCTTGCCGAGGAAAATAAATCCTTGCTAGCTGGAGATAATAAAATCTTTGACCGCTGCCGTGGAAAATAAACCCTTGACTGCTGTTGGACATTCAAAATCTTTGATTGTTTAGAATGAGAAATCCTTTGGACTACTGCTGGGGATTGAAAATCCTTGGTGACTTGCAGGGATTAACAAGAGCTTTGACAACTTCTGCAGGGATGTGAGAATCCTTCATGACTTTCCTGGGGAATAAGGAAAACTCTGACGATCTCTACTGGGAGTTGAAACCTTGGAGGCTTCTGTCGGAGAAATGAGACCGAGAATCTTCGATCTGCTGGGAAATAACTCTGTGGGGAGAATGCTTATTCTGTTTGAAGAGTTTTCAAGAGCTTGGGTTGTATGCCAATATTTTGAGGAAGCAAGAATGAGAATCTTCATTCAGGCGTTTGGGTCAGGAGGTTGGGTGTATGCCAATCTTCTGGGGTAAGAATCTTCATTCTGTTAAGGGTATCGGGAGGTCGGCAGTCACAGTCTGGCAAGTACAAGATCGCAAACTCCAGCCCAAACAAGCAAATTACTGCAGCAAACAGATTCACCAGCAAATAATAATAATCAAGAAAATACTTCAAAGCCAGCTCAATAATCAGAGAACCGTGAGTGAAGTCATAACAAAAATATCAGAACAGAAAAATAAAATATATCATAATTCCAGCTTAGCAGTTTAACCAAAGCTTCTCAAGCAAGTTTCATAAACTCAATCCTCACCATATATTCTTTTAACTAACTACTGTAATCCAAGGGATTTGATTGATCTAGCTCATCAATCTTTAACAAACCATTTCAAAAATATATAACAGATTTTCACAGGGTTAATCCTCATTCTCCAATCATTGGAAGAATCAAAAAAATTCTCTCTGCTTTCTCAAACTTTAGGATTCGTTCTCATCATTTTCACAATAAAAAATTCTAGATAAAATCTCATAAATTATCACAGAAAGGAACTATCAAGCTAACACAGAAGCCAACGAGTTATGAAGCAACAACCAAAAACCCTAAACAAATCTCATCATCATTTTCCCTATACAAAACCCTTCATATTTTTAGATCGAGGGAGAAGAAGAAGAAAATAGCGAAAGCCAGAAAGAGATTAGGGAGAAGTCTCAACTGTTTTACGAGCTTGTCTTTGATCGCGGCCTTCCTTCTTCGTCATCATCACACTGTTCATCATCATCATCATCATCATCATCATCTGTTTTCATCATGTTGAGAACCTAGGGTTTCAACTTTCCCATTCAAGATCTACATTCAACCTCTAAGCCTCTGCAAAATCAAATGCCAGATTAGTGACGAGAAGGACGAGACTAAGAGATTGGTGAAAGAAATTTGAAGAACAGAGCAATCTGCGGCAGTGCCGCCATAATCTTCATCGTCTTCGCCGTGGATATTTATAATCCTCGACGCGTGTTCACGCGTGTTCTTACAAAACCACCGTGTGTGATCCATTTCTCTGGTTTTTATTTTTGTTGTTTCTGTTTGTGTTTGAATAAAAACAAAGAGAACGAGAGAGAGAGAGAGAGAGAGAGAGAGAGAGAGAGAGAGAGAGAGAGAGAGAGAGAGAGAGAGAGAGAGAGAGAGAGAGAGAGAGAGAGAGAGAGAGAGAGAGTTTGAGGCTGAGAGAGAGGATTATATTTCCATTTGTTTAATTCTTTGATTACTACTGTATTTTCCTAAATAAATAAAGATTAAGGGGCTAATACGACGGTGACATTTGTCACCACCTGTTGGATTAACTTTCAGATCATGTGCATTCATCCACATCAGACCACCATACACACTCTAATGATGGACTTTTAAACATCATCTCATCACTTTTTCTCACCATCAACAGGTAAAGATGCATCCTCATGTTGCACCCCCTGGAGCTAACCACACGGAACCAAACGAATTCTCTCTAATGGGCCTGCACCGAGACTTCCCTAAATTGAGCCCAATACATCATTTTTGGAACTCAAAATTTCCTTGGCACAAAAATATGGTTGGACCTTGTTGTTGATGGGCCTAGCGCCCAAATTCCTTCAACATACCACCCCTGCATTCAGTTTACACCCCATGGGCTTTGTTTTGTTGTTTATTATTTTAGTATTTTCTTTTAAATAATTTTGATAATTGTTTAGTTTTAATATTTTCTTTTAAATAATTTTGATAATTGCTTAGTTTTAATATTTTCTTTTAAATAATTTTGATAATTGTTTAGTTTTAATATTTTATTTTAAATAATTCTGATAATTGTTTAGCTTTAATATTTTTTTAAATGATTTTGATAATTGCTTAGTTTTAATATTTTCTTTTAAATAATTTTGATAATTGATTAGTTTTAATATTTTCTTGTAAATAATTTTGTTAATTGTTTAGACTTGTTTAAATTTTTTCTTCACATGATAAAGATAATAAAATCAAATATAAAAATTGTTAGATTTCTTTTATTTGATTTTAGGAATTGAATCCCGATCATCCGATTACTTGAGATTTACAATACGCCTTTGCGAGATCTGAGTCTTATGCAGGTTTATTGTGCGATATGCGGATATGCTCAAGATTTCGATTGTGATTTATTTCTGCATCGATGATGCCTTAACACGTATTTTGAGTATTTAATTTATGACTCTTTTCCTTGATTTGTGAAGCTATCGTGAATATCGTCGGGTTTCTTTGTTTCGATGCGCTTTGCTACAGATTAATGTTTGTTTGGTATTTTCCCTTGTTTATCTCATTTCAGCATTTACCGCTTTCTAGAGATCGTGTATAGTATGGACGTTTATTGCTTTCTAGAAATCATGTGAAGTAGGAAGCAGGAAATAAAGAGCATGTGCTCGAAGTCGCTGTTTAAATTCCTGTAGCAGGCACCGTTTCTGTATGCTATCTGTGTTTGTTTAAAATCCTACCTTTGAAGTAGGTATTCCGCCAGTGTGTTTCCATTTGTGCCCGCATTATATTACAAGTGATAAGTCCTCAAAAGGAGGCACGCGGGGAGGGTTCACAATCGGCCCCCACACATTCTAGTCTGTGTCATCCTTAGCTCAAGTTGTATGTCGATGCTTCAGAGTCGTGTAAATCATATGTATCGAGTCCATCAAGTGGGGAAGGGTTTTGCAATCAAACCCCCATGCTCTGTCAGAAGTTTGCATTGGCCGATGCTGACACTTCATGATCGTTCATATTGTCTTCTATCGCCTACCTCGATCTTCTATATCTTGGTTAGGTGCTCAGCCGCTTTGGACGTCACATTTTTAATATTTCATCCGTCTCCCGCGTTTTTGCTTCGGGTGATCCGCTCCCCTTAGCTAAAGCATTTTCTCTTCATACCCCCATCCCATAAGTCAGTATACCCCAATTATGTGCTTTTTCCAAAGCACTTATTTGCTCACTTGTTTGGTATTCACCATGCTCCCTTAGGATCGCTCGTTTAGGATAATCCTCGAGCTAGACATTAGGATATTTATCCATGTATGCTCACTCAGGTAGATATTCCCCTTTCATCCTCGATATAGGGCCATCTTTGTATGATTACACAAGGGCTAGATATTAGGATAACCTCCCTTAGTTGTTTTATTTTCTTTGCATATTGCATCTTAAAACAAAAACTTTCTTTTTCTTGGAAAATCATAGAACTTCTCTAATAAACTTAAACCCTTTTTCAAGGTAAAAAATACAAACCAATCTTAATTGTTTGTTTGCGTTTTGGCTTTGTTTTAAACCTTGTAAAATTGATGTTTTGCCATCCTTGCCATGATATTTTGTTATCTTTTCGCTGATGTTTCGCCATTGCATATGTTTGTTATACTAATTTTATTTTCAAAATCATTATTAGGTATGATGTTTTATCGTCTCAGTTTTGATGCATTGTCATCTTTGCCATGATATTTTACTATCTCTTTTCCGATGCTTCATCATCGCATATGTTTATTAGCCTAATTTGATTTTCGATATCATTGTTAGGTGTGATGTTTTATCATCTTATTCGATGTTTTTATTATCGTGCTGATGTTTTATCATCGTATTCGATATTTTGCTATTATTGTGATGTTTTATCATCTTATCCGATATTTTGCCATCATGTTGATGTGTTATAATCTTATCTGAGTTTGTGTTGCCATGTGATATCTTGTCGTCCTTGTTTTGATGTTTTATCATCGTTGTCGATTTTGACATTTTATCTGATGTTTTGCCATCTTGATTATTACCTTTATCTTTTTAACTAAAAAACACAAACCAACCAAAATATGATAGCCAAACTATGGCTGCTCTGATTCCTTAAAAGGGATACGTAGACATTGGGGTAGGGCCCTAACGACCACAACTTTATTTTCCTTACTTTATTTTCTATTTTCTTTTGCATGCATTCCCCCTTTGCATCTTTCTTTTTAGATCTTAAGCTTTAGACATAGAATTTATACACCCTTAGATTAGAACAACAAGAGTGGATATCATAGAGTACTACGGACGTGTGGGGTGCTAATACCTTCCCCTCGTGTAACTGAATCCCTTACCCTATCTTTACGGTCGCAAGACTTTGATTTCACCCCTTCAGGTTTTCTCGATGTTCTCCTTTCCCTTTCGGCGGGATAAAAGACATTCGATGGCGATTTCATTGATTTCATATCCGATGACGGTTCGGCTGGTTATTTCACCATGTCTTCAGGTGCCATCTTGATTTGATTATAATCAGAGAAACCATCCATAAAGGAAAACATTTTATGCTGAGCGGTGTTGTCAACCAGAACATCAATATGCGGAAGCATAAAGTCATCTTTGGGGCTTTCCCTATTCAAATCCCTATAGTCTATACACATATGCACGTTATCATCCTTCTTAGATACCAACACCACATTTGCATCCCACTGAGGATAGGAAGTAACATCTAAGAAACCTATATTGAAATGCCTCATGACTTCTTCCTTGATCTTTTCAGACATCTTGGGACGTATGTGATGAAGCTTCTTATTTATAGGAGGGCAATCTTCCTTCATCGGTAGACGGTGAACCGCAATGCTAGTATCAAGCCCTGTCATTTCTTCATAAAACCAAGCAAAGATCTCAACATAGTCACATAACATCTGGATTAACCTCTTTTTAACACTGTCTTCTAGGTTGGAACCTATCTTAATTTCTTTCTTATCCTCTTCAGTACTTAAGTTCACAACCTCAACTGGTTCTTCATGCGATTGTATGGCTCTTTCTTCCTGCTCTAACAGTCTAGCAAGCTCTCCAGGTACTTCACAATCCTCCCCACCTTCGTCTTTGGCTTGGTAGATCGAATTTTCGAAGTCATAATTGGCAATAGCATAATTTTATCAATGGGACTCAGGCTAGATGTGGATCTGCAATTTGTTATATGGGTGTGTGTAAGAACACATAGCTATTTTGAAAGTAATAAAGTAAAAGAAAGACAAATAGAGCAAAATTTGAACGCAAACATCCAATGATTTATTAAATGAAAATATATGGATGAAAAATGATAATGCTAACAAATGGACGGTTGTGCCCCGGGTAAGGCACAAGGTTTAAAGTTATTGTTCAAATTACATAACCAAAAACTTGAAAGAAATAAAATAGAAAATATTATTTACTCCTAACTAAAGGAGATTGATATAAAGTCTCCAGCCTTCCAATTGTTGATGAGCGCCTTCAGTTCTTCTTGTCCCTTGGCTAAGTTTAGGAACATCTCTTGAAACTGAAATTATGAGCCTAGAGTTATTTGACTGTTTGTTCGAGAGCCATTTTTGCTAAAATAAACAACAAAAAGATGAGAAATATGTCTTGGAAACCTGTTATACGATGATATGTATGGCATGTAAATGCATATGCAATATTTTCAAGGACCTCGTGGGATTTAAATTTGTTAATAAAAAAGAGAACAGAAACAAAGATTCTTATTAGTAAGTTTAAATTATAACAAAAAGGGTTACAAAGAAACAACTTATGACTCAAGTCTCCCATGGACGTTTTCTCTTTGTGTTGACATATGCGTTAAGGCTCTGATCTTCCTGAAGTCGTTTTACGAGATCTTACACTTTCTTCTCACTAGCAGAGAACTTAGTCTCAAAGGTGTCTCTTTCTTCTTTCAATTGAATCTAAGAATTCTGTAGCTCTTCTAGGTCAGTAGGCATATCTGGATGAAAAATGGTATAAGGAATATCTCCTTCAACATCAGGCTCCATAATCACTAGTAGGACAACAAGATATGGCATTATAAGATTTTGAGCACGAGATCGCACCCATCTGATGTAGGGCTCCAAAGGGATGGAGTTTTTGTGTCCCAAAGTCTTGCTATCAATCTTATTCACCATGCCCCAAGCACGTATAAACTTTTGACGGTAACCTTGAGGATCATTTTCGTAATCAAATACAATACCCTGGATAAGCATATCATGAGGACCGTCTCTTCGAGCATAACCAAATTGTTGTATATCTAGAAAAGGGTTGTAAGTAATACCTCCCCTTATGCCAAGGAGAGGCACATTAGGGAATTCCACACAACGGTCTATAATAGTGATGTCCTTCTGGGATCAGGAACACCAATAGATATCTGAATGAGAGAGTGGCATCATCCTTAGAGACCACCTCAAACCTTGTTCATTCTTCACCACTGATTGAGGAAGGTGCGAAATAAACCACCTGGATAGAAAAGGTATGCAACACATGAGAATCCCTCCTTCCTCATAGTACGAGTGTGAAGAGAGTGCAAAATATCTCCAAGTAAAGTAGGCACATGATTATGAGTAAGAAATATTTTGATGGTGTTCACATCTATGAGTTGGTATGGATTAGAGAATAGTACCAAACCATAGATCAACAAAGTAAAGATCCCCTCAAAATCATGAAAATTCATAGCATATTTAAAAATGAGCCTTCTCTATCAGAATTTTAGCAAGAAGACCTTTAACTCCACTTATTGTTTCCCAATTAGATATAATGTCTGACCGCTTCAGATGAAAGGCTGTTGCAACAACTTCAGGTTTTGGAACTTTCTCTAAACTGGTGAAGGGTGTCTGATTAATAATATGTACTCCAATTAGCTTAAAAAACTCTTCCATTGTGGGTACCAACTGATAATTTGGGAAGGTAAAACAGTGATATTAAGGATCAAAGAACTGGAACATAACACTCATCATGTCTTCTTCAAAACCTAAGGTAACCAAACTAAGTAGATAACCATACCTCTTGGTGAATTGAGATTTTTCGGGGACCTTTGTGACTAACTCCTTAAGCTTGGAAGGTATCCTCACAAAGTTAATCCGGATAGTATTTCTGCGAGCGGAGGCCATAACCTACAACAAGGAACAAAGATAAACCCCTAGGTCCTTGAAATGATTAGTGAAAATGTTATATTATGATGATATGATGTTATGATTTTATGTTCATGTTAAATAAGTAGAAAACACAAACAAGTCAAACAAGAGCCTTAGGTTTAAAGGCTTACATGAAGTCCATAGGTAAATACCCCTCATCATTGAAGTTAAGTTGGCTCAACCTGTCCTAAAATAGTAACCGGGTTCTAGGAATCTCATATCACGGATCTTTCTCGTAGGATTTATTTTAGCACGACAACTGGCTTACCACTAAAAAATCCTGAAATTCGAATTTCTATGAGCGTAGCCTCGAGTATCAACCAACTTTGGATTGCACCAAAACCGGCTATCTCACTACTTTCTAATGGACAAGATGGGTCAATTACGGTTTTAAAATTAAGTTAGTGTTAACGACACCATGCAGAAGCCCGATGTTATCATTGACTGACTCAATGAACATTAGTACAAACCAAAGTGTCACACTAACTGTATCTATCATGTTAACCATATTGATCTACACCGTAAAATCTTTATGATTTATTGCTACTTAGCTAAGGAATCCCTAGATCCGGATGTAGGATCTTACAAGCAATAATACCCCAACATGAACCCTTAAAGTAAAGAAAACAATTCAAACAATTAAAGCAAGTAAAAGTGATCTAAATTATAAGGTAACCCCTCTTTTAAATAGTCTCCAGCAGAGTCGTCAGTTCTGTAATATGGTGGGAGAACTGACTTTTTTTTTGTTTTATCCAAATGTGCGGATAGCATGAGTCACCATCGAATTTTCTTTTATCCAACGTTTATGAAAGGTGAAAAGAACAGGAAAGACCTTTGATAGATTTTGAGTTCGGGGGGTAAGTTATGAAAAGGGAAGGTGTTACTATCCTTTTCATCCGTAGTTATCTACGGGCTCTTAATTACTTAGCTTACTTGTAAAACTTGCTTTGTGTGTGTGTGATTTGTTTGAAAATACTTTGAAATTTCAATGTAAGGCAAACTTTGTAATGACTCTTGTATCAATCCTCAAGAATGTATATAAAGTATTTTTGAAAATATTTGTTTGAAAGTGATGTGTAAAAATGTATTTGTTTTGTGAAAAAAGGTTGTGAGCAAGCAACTAGGAGTTCTTACCCACTAATAAGTCTTTCTTGTTATTTTATTTCTCCTTTGGAGATGGTATTATCCATACCATTAGTTGGTAGGTAACCCTATCTATTGGATGTGAAGGGACAAGCGTAGGATCACGGTATGGTCATCGAAGGCAACATGTAAGGATACTTTAACAATTTTATTGAAGGGGCTATCATCATTTTGTAGGTAACTCGGAGGGTCATCGAGGGACTGTGATCTTTATTCGAAGGGACTATGATGATTTGATCAAGGATCTTTTGTTAAAGTATCCCCACTTTCGAGGGACGTGACTAATATTCGTAAGGCAACAAGAGAGGTTACCCTAGAGCTGCAAGTGTGCAAGTGTTTGTTTTCAGTTATTTAGTCTTGGCAATTAGGGTTTTCTATGGTTTGCTTTTAGTATTGCCATAAAAACCCTAGTTACTAGCAGTTAAATATATACGAAAGTTAAAGTGCGGAATGTAAAATCCTACGCTATTACATGACTTTAGGAGAGATGTATAAGTATAGAAAATGCGGGAAAGTAAACCTACACTATTACATCCTTGGAGCAGATACATAATAGGAAAAATGCGAGGAAAAATAAATCTACGCTACTACATTGATAGTACGACCTATACGATTTTGTCTAAGAAAATAAAATAGTAAGAAGAAATAAGAGAAATATTAGAAAAATGTTTAAATACCTAATGTTCTAAATGTTAGTGTTTTTTTGGTGTTTTTGTAGAAAATAATTTAAGTGTTAATAAATAGTTAAAACCTAATTGTTTCTAATTAATTTTAATATTAAGAAAAAATTAATTAATTAATTAATTAATTAGTAAAATTATAAATATGTCAAA
Source organism: Vicia faba (assembly GCA_948472305.1). Taxonomy (NCBI): domain Eukaryota; kingdom Viridiplantae; phylum Streptophyta; class Magnoliopsida; order Fabales; family Fabaceae; genus Vicia; species Vicia faba. The sequence goes on along the minus strand of OX451739.1, from coordinate 504,113,616 downwards.
AAAATTATTTACTAATTAAAAACGCTAACCCTAATTTGTTAAAGTGTTAAGAAAAATTAGGGTTTGTTAATGATTAATTAAAAAGAATTAATTAAAAAAATGGAAAAAAAATTAAGGGTTAGAAAAATAAGAAAATAAAAGAATGCATGGGGTGAGTGTTGAATCCACGTTCTTGGCCTCACAAGATTCTCCCTTTACCACTAGGTCATGCGCTCGTTTGTGATGTTGACTGGGAATGAATCAATGTATGATGAACCTGCACGTTAGTTTGGAAAAGAAATAAAATAATTGCAAAACGTAGGGATCGAACTGACGCCTCTTATGTTACAACCTCCGTCTCTAACCATCTACACTATACTGGCTTTTTGTTATTAAAATACAAACAAATAAATATATAATAAAAGTTATATCAGAGAAGCGCCAGAGCCTTAGCTCCGGTCGTCTTCTCCAGTGGATCCAAATTTTAACTTGCAAAAATAGAAAGATTTAAAGATAAAGAGGGGACGTGTCTCCCTAATTTGGACCTCTTGAATCCAATGGTGGTGTTACTTTGGATGGAAAACGCTTGTAACACAAGATACGAAACAAATAGAATTTTATGCCATAACAATGGTATCTCGTATTCACTGCGTCAAAACTTGTGTTTTCTTATTCAAACATGTTCTAAACATCATCATGAATATATATATGTATGCATCAAATTCATTTAAATCGAATGCACTAAAAGTTGAAATTCATAGTGTTTACCAAATTGGCGATGTTGAGGTTTGATGATCTAGGATGCTACGAGCTTCATGGATGGTTGGAATGAGTTTCTGGGAACTTCAAGAAGCTAGTGTGATGCTTGGAATGGATTTAAAGTGGCTGGAAATAAGGGTTTTGATTTTCCCTAGTTTCTTGAAATTTTGAGATTTTTTAGGGTTCTTCTTGAGAAAATTTTTTGTGTCTTCTTGATCTGAATATGTTGAGTATATATAGGAGAAAAGATTAGGTCAACATTTGAGCTTGGACATCTCATGAAATCATATCTTTAATTTTTGTTTGAAAATAAGTTCCAATCTTACAAAACCATGAAGATTTGTTTCAATCATAAGCCACACGGTTTCTTGAGCCTCAAGGTAGATTTTTGGGCCTCCAACACGATTATAACAAAAGCCTACACGCCTTGATCCATTAGTCTTGTATTTTATATGATTTATTTGGAATTTAAATGAATAAAAAAAATCACAAAAATATATGAATGTATTTAAAGATATTTTATAAGGTCACGATCACGTTTGGACCTGGAAACTTAGGTCCATTAGCTTAAAAATTCAACTTTGCTCAATTTAGGTTTCATGCATTTTCTCAAATTTGCTTAAGTTGCACCAATCATAACTCTATCAATTTTTATCATTTGAAGATGGTCTTTGACTTTTTGAAAATCTCAAGATGTATCCTACAACTCTCATGCTGATTATTTTTTCATTTGAAGCCTTTAACTTGATGTAAGTTGCTTTGACAAAAAATATCTTTTTGTTGACTTTTAAAATGACATGTAATGTTTTGACTCATATATCTCAAATGAAGCATTTTTGGCCCCGGGCTTTGAGAGACAAAGTTGTAGAGAATTAAATTTCCTTTAAGATAGGCTTTGGTTGAGGAATTTCTGATGAAGTATGTGAAAGTTATGCTTGGTCAAAGTTCAGTTGACTTCTCCTAAAGAAAACCCTAATTTAACAACTTTTGACTTTTGATGAATCTTGAGTTTTCTTGATGAATCGTGATCAACTCTTGATCAAATGATGAATATGACCTCAAAATCTTGATGTTGACCAAAAATCTTGAAGTTTGACTGTAAATTGGTCAAAGTTGACCTTTTGTCCAATACAGTTGATTCTCAATCATCTGGCTAATTGACTGAGCACACTTGTGATATAAAGCTTGAAACTTGGCATGGAGATTCTTTGAAGCATATGAGGAACCATGAAATCCACTTGAGGCATTAGAAACTCAATTTCATTTGAGAAAAGCAAAACCCTAGTTGTAGGTCAATTGCTTTGGAGGAGAGTATGTTTGGTCCATTCTTAAGTAGTCTTGAGTGTTTGAGACCTTCATGAGCATGAGGAGGTATCTTGAATCAATTTGTCTTGAAAATGGGAAAAAAAAATTTGGGGTACAACACAAAGTATTTCATCACAGTTATTTATACCAACTGTTGTTATACATATATCACAAAATATTATAAATCATACAATTACTGGTTTCGAACCCATGACCTTTCGCTTTATATCACAACGGTTGTATACTTTAATCGTTGTGATATATAGTGTGTTATCTAGTTTATTACAACGACCATACACCTGTGGTGAAAAAACATCATACATAAAATCACACCTTACCTCACAACTGTTAGTCAGACATTGTGGTATCCTTTTTCCAACCGTTATAATATTGATTTTCCGTGGTATCTTTTTTTAAGTGATTTGACAAAATTTAACAAAATGTTTTAGTAAAAAAATTCAACAAAATTCTTTTGAGGAGTATACTATGCAAGCGGACAATATGTCTTGTGTTAAGAAGATACTCCTTCGACCAAGCAATTGAAATTCATAGACCAGTTGTTAATTACTCAATCCAGCCATCATTCCCAAGTTTTCCACATATATCGGCGAAATCCAAACATATTTTCCATGACCTATTGTAATAGTTCCACTCTTGCGAGTTTGACGACTAATGGACTTTTAGAAAGTGCATTAAATTGTCTTCAAGCAATGTAATTTATAAAATTTCTATCTGTAGGGATCAATCTCCTTTTGTTGCTCTTAGAGCTGACATGGATGCTTTGCCTATTCAGGTAACAAAAACATCATTTTCTTGTGTTTCTATTAAGGGCATGTTTTGTTTTGTTATGTACATTACTACTTTATTTTGTTTGTTTTTAATTATAGATCAATCATGCATGTTTGAAATCATGGTTGTCACTGTCAGTCAAAACATGCAAGGACATAGTGGAGATTTGTATATGTTTGCATGTTTGTTTTTGTTATGTACATTACTACTTTATTTTCTTTGTTTTTAATTATAGATCATCGTGCATGTTTGAAATCATGGTTGTCACTGTCAGTCAAAATATGTATAAGTTGTTGTATCTACATATGGTTTTGTAACAAGTTTCTACATGATTTGTATCAATTGATATGAATGTGCTTCTTTTATTTACAGAAAACATTTATCAATTAAGTAAGATTTTATCACTATAATTTATTCAAAATGCGCCTTATTTGTTTATTAATAGTTGAACATGTAGAAAGAGTTGTCCTTCTTGGAACTCCTATTATAATAGCAAGTGTGAATTGTGAAGTTGTTATAAAGATAAGGAAGGACTTTGAATTTTCTCTTAATAGTTACTACGTGCTCAATCTCAATAGGATAACGAAAAATTTAGTTTTTAATAGTTTCGATTATATGCTGAAGTAGAGATGTCAATTTTGAAGAGAATAAAGGCTGGAATTGGGGGAGGACTTCCGAAGAAGTAAAGCTTGACATATTGGTTTATGAGGGCAGTAATGACAGTGAGAATCCCTCCTTTGAAGAAGAAGAATCCGTAGAAGACAATAAAACAACATCAGACCAAAATCAAGAAACAAATACCTCAACATCAAGTGATTCATATAATGAAGATGCACCAGTACTTGCTGAAAGAAGGATTCGAAAAGTACCCAACTACTTGCAGGATTTTGTAACCAATGAAGGATTGTTCAAAGATGAGAACTATTTTGCAATGTTTACCTCTCACGAAGATCCAAACTCATTTGAAGAAGCTGAAAGATATGAGAAATGGAGAAAGGCAATGGACTTGGAGATGGAGGCAATAGAAAAGAATAAAACATGGCAGCTTACAACTTTGCCTAAAAGTGTTTCGAAGATTGGTGTCAAATAGGTGTTTAGAACCAAATTAAACGAGAATGGTGAGGTTGATAAGTTCAAATCCTGATTAGTAGTTAAATGCTATGCTCAACAACAAGGAATTGATTATAACGAAGTCTATGCTCGACCAGAAACTGATGATGTTACTGATAACACCAAAACACACTGTATAATTGACTCGATTTACATATGTTTTATTGTTGTTTTATCTCCATTTCCACTATTATGTTGGTATTTTGTCTGTATTTTAAGTATTTAACCAAATGAAAGTCGTACGTGAAGAAACAAATTAATTCAGATGAAAAACAGAGAAGAAATGGGCATATTACACTCAAGGCAACCACCGTGGAGTTCACCATAGAGGTGGCCATGAGTGGTCCACGCGCAAACTGTCATAAAGATCGAGTCATGGCCATCTTGTGAGCATGGCGTTCGCCATAGGGGTGTGGTGGTCGCCACACCTTGTAAAATTACAGCAGTTACAAATGAGTTTGGCTTGGTCTCCCATTCTCTCCATTCACTCCTATATTTTCTCCCACGAATCCACCAACATCCCACATGATATTTTAGGTCTTGGAACATTATAAAGAGGTGTTTAGCTTCACATTTTGGATTATCCAAGCTTAGTATAAATTTAAGCCATATATTGTTGCATTTTGTAAGCTTTAACTCTTCACATCAGTGAATTATAACGATGTCAATTGAGTATGTATCGAGTTTGGAGCAACCACTCTGTAGAAGTTTAATCTTGCCGCCACTTTGTTTCTCACATTCAAGTCTTTCTGTTGATTTACTTTCTGATTAGAGTCTCTTCGGAGTAGATTTTTATTAATCGTATTACTTTTATTTTATCGTCTCTTTATTTATCTACACTTAATTCACTTTAAATTAATTTCTATCAATTGCATGTTTCTAACCACACTTTCTATGCCTATTGTGTTTTATTCCATGATCGAATCAATCGTTTTTTCGTATGTTATAATCATGTCTAACTAAATTATAAGTGTTGGACTGTGAGGACCATCGACTCGACGGTACTCTAAATTGTTGTTCTTTGAGAAATACTTAAAGGGCTGTTTTGATTTTATAACAACTTTGCTATACTTAATTTGGTCGTTTTCTACAAAAGTAGAACCATTTATATGTCGGGTAAGATCGAAAGTCGTCCGGTATAAAAGGTTAATATTGTTTAGTTTTTAATTGATAAATACTGTGAAAGCTCTTTGTTAATTAATTAGGAAAGTCAGTATTTTTTAGTAAGTGTTTTTAAACCCATTTTCTGACGCATTAATGAGTTTGAGGTATGGTTGGCCGAGCGAACACCGGGAACCCTTCAAAGTCTAATTTTTCAGTCAAAACTACTTTTCATCTGAATAAAAGAAAATTATTTCTAAAAAAGGTATTTACTTATTTAAAGAAAAATGCGTCGGGCACGCGACAGCAGATGATATAAATTAGAGAGTAAAATATAGTTCTGATTATGCGACAACGACGATTCCTTTTAAATTAGTTCATTTTCGAAGAGGAAAACATTGTCTCATAAGTTGTTCAATTTAGGAACAATAAGAGTATCGACGAATTGATGAGATCCACATTCCAGCATTGCATTTCTGAATTAATTTTATTCTCGTATTCTACTTTATTTTCCGTATCTACAATCATTATCTTAATCATCTTGGATAAACACGGTAGCAATAGAAAATGACAACTTGACTATTAGGTCTCTGTGGGTTCGACTCTCTTTGTATTACTCTGATACTTTTCGTGCACTTGTGAAATACCCCATCAAATTTTTGGCACTGTTGTCGGGGACCAATTATGTCAAATATCATAACTCTGTTGTTTGACCCTCTATACGTAGACACCTTATTTTCGATAAATATGAAGACGCAGTACTGTAACTTTAGAAGATCCAATAGCTGAACTAGAAAGATGCGCATATGCGAGACTTTTACTCCGACCAATTTGAATAGCAATGGCATACGAATAAGACCGTAAGCCACTTAAGGATTTTGCCTTACCTTCTAACGAAGAATCTCGTTCAAGTATTCTTAACCTTCACGGATGCTTAGCACTCACCCCTAATCATATGCTCGATCCTTAGAAGCTGACATTAAAACTTAAAGAATTACCTAAGAATCTAATATATGAGTTCCTTGATGATGAATTTAATCGTCCAACTATAGTAAATTCTAATCTAAACAAAGACGAAACTAATTAACTCTTATCTGTCTTACGAAAATACCATGCAGCTCTAGGCTATAATATCTGACTTAAAAGGGATAAGTCAGTCTGTGTGCATGCACCAAATAATGCTAGAGGAAGATTCTAAACCCTCTAGAGAACACCAAAAATGGATAAACCCTATTATGAGTGATTTGGTTAAGAAGGAAGTTTTGAAACTACTTGATGCCGAAATAATCTATCAAATCTTCGACAGTAAGTGGGTTAGCCCAGTGCATATGGTACCAAAGAAATGAGGCGTAACAGTAGTGCAAAATGAAAAGGGAGAATCAGTAAAACAATATATAGTAAGTGGATGCCCCATGTGTATTGACTATAGGAAGCTAAACAAGGTGACCAGGAAGGACCACTTTCCTACTTCTGCTATTTAGATGGTGTTATACCCTGATTTTTCCCCCTAAGATCCCTCATTATTTCATATTATCACAATGCATCAAGATCACACATTTGGGTTGGCTATCACTTCTACTCTCTCCTATCTAATTTTTTCCCTGAGGGATCACCAAGCACCTTGAATTGTGTATCTTGTATATGTGTATCTTATATTTACTAACCCTTAACTAAAATCTAAAAATAGATATTCCTTGTTTTGAAAATTGTAGATATTGATTCAAGGGCATTTATCCTATCTCCTGAAGCTAGCGTTTTGAGGATTGATCTTCAGTCAATGGGTTGTTCATTGAATCTCAAAGGGGCTTGGGCTTCAAAGTTTCTCCCAATCATATACGTGGTTCATGAGTTTATTTTCATGTCTTCTTTAACAAGTTTCATGGATATATGAGCCTCATCATCAAGATGACATGATTTCAAGGTCCTATGTACTTCATCATACCTTTAAATGTGAGCAAACGCTTAAGGGATTCAAAGTTGATTCAAGTGGTTTGACCTAATTTAGCAAGTTCTTGATTTTATGATCACAAGTGCATAACTTCATCAATTTTCAACATCTTGAGTTTGTTATTTTTGCTATGTACTCTCCTGATAATCTCTAACAACTTCTCTTGACATGACTAAATCCAATTGTGAAAAGAAAATCATAACTTAAAGAAAATCATAACTTAAATAAAATCAAAAGTTGAAGAATATTACAAGTAAATTTGTAATTTTAAGTAAAAGTTTGTCAACTTCAAAAGATCATAACTTGGTCAATTTTCTTCTCCTTGAGCTCATTATTTTTTTACAACAATCTTGAGGATGTCTACTATAATTTTGATTCGAAGTGCAAGGTCTAAAAATGCTTGGAAAGTTATGTAATTAAAGGAAACATTATAGGTCTTCTATGGAGTTTTCCAATGTTCTTCACTAACTTCCAAGGACCATAACTCTCTCATTTTTTATAATTTTTGAGTAATCTCAATTTCACAATTCTCTTTAAGGAGTCTACTTTATTTCATATTCAATGATCAAGAGCTAATTTTGATTGGAAGGCCATGTAAGTTTGCAAAATATTATAGGTCATTATGAAGCTCTATACTTAGAAATTTTTCTAAATATGAAAATCAGTTGGATTTTCCCAATTTTAAAAAGGCACAACTCTCAGCTCAAGTGGCCAAATTGAACCTTTATTTGTGTTGTACCCCAATTTTTTCCCCTAATATTCCTTTATCATCTCATACCATCACAATACAACAAGATCACACATTAGGGTTTTGAGTACTTCTCCTACTTCATTTAGGTTTATCCATGAGGGATCATCAAGCACCTTGAATTGTGTATCTTGTATATACATCCTTTTTACTAACATCAATATATATATATATATATATATATATATATATATATATATATATATATATATATATATATATATATATATATATATATATATATATATATATGTCTCTTTGGATGTCATCTTGTAGGTAATGGCAAAATTGCATGTACCTTACCATCTCCTAGCCTAGAGGATCAAAACTAGGGTTTGGAATTTAATCAGGAAATATCTGACTTTTTGGACAATACTTGGTTCCATCTTTCTCTATATGTTCATGAGCATCTATGATTGGAAATTTGATCATCAATTTTGGTTTGGAATGACTTAATTGACAAAAGGGGGGTAATTTGGTCATTTTGTCAGAAATCCACCAAAGTCAACTGTTGACCAAGGGGAATTTTGGTCAACTATAAATTAAATGTCCATATTTTCATATTTCATGGTCAATGGTGGCATAACATCAAGTTTGAAGGGTAAATTGGAGATAACTTGTCCATGAAGTTATTTGGAATTTTGAATTTTTCTAAGTGTTCATAGTACTGAATTTTGATTGGTCATAACTTTCTCAATTTTTTATTGAAAGTGTACAAACTTTACATGTTTGGAAAGAGGAAACAAAATCCTTCAACTTTTTATTAGAGGCCTCAAGTCCAAAAAATGAAAGGAGAAAAAGTTATGGAGCTTGGAAGTTTTTGACACTTAGTGAAATTTCTCAAATATGCACAAAAATTTGATTCCTTCATGTTTAATTTTGAATGTCCATTTGAGATCAAATCAAAAGTTTGGAAAAATGAAAGTTGAAGTATGAAGTTCACTCTTCATTTTTGGTTCAAGAAGCATCTCAAATGGTCAAGTGTGGAGAGAGAGAGATATTGCTTAGGATTTGGAGCCTGGAGATGACATTTTGCCCAGCCACGCGCGCGCTAAGCCAAGCATTTTATCAAACAGTTTGTGGGCATGCCTTCACCATTATTTTTCTCCTTGAAATTTTCATTGTTTTGAAAAATGTCCAACATCAAAGATCAAGCCCTAAATGTGAGGAACAACTTTTCTTCAGAAAGTTTATCAAAATAATTCCTACATTTTGAGATATAATAATGGGAAGAAGGTACCGTGCAAACTGAATTTCTGCCCAACATAAGGCAAGTTATGCGCGTGCATAGCCAGACATTCCAGAAAATACTTGATGTGCATACACTCATGGCTATTTATCTCATTGATTCAAGCTTCGTTTTAAAGAATTTTGAACATGAAAGTTAGAGTATGTAATGCCCTCTCCATTTTTTATTCAAACTTTGTTGCATTTCATGCACTATGGAGAGAGATATAATGAGAGGAAGCCATGATCATGATTTTTTCCAAGACTTCATGAAATGCATGTGTTTTACATCAGCCAAGCCATTACTTGCCAGATCACACGCCCGTGCATGCCTCACTTACTTAAAACGCGCGCTTGGCATCTTCAATTCAACATAAAATGCAGGATCACTCACTTATCACATTTCCTTGCCTCTTTTTACCTCACTCTCTTACTCTATAAAAGGAAGTAGCATTAAGCATAGCAAGGCAGAAAAACATTTGAAGAGCATTCCTTCTCTCCCTCGCGAACCCCCCCCCCCCCCCCCCCTCTCTCTCTCTCTCTCTCTCTCTCTCTCCACAACTCAGTTTTTTCTGCATTTTTGCTCTCAAGAGAACTCTGCTCAAGCTTGCTTATCATACAAAATACTCTGTTGTACCCCAAAATTTTCCCTCTCATTTTATTCAAGACATATTCATAGAGGTCCCTAAGTGCTCAAGGTTGACTAAGAATTGACCAGACAAATTCTCCTCCTAAGCAATAGATCTCCAACTAAGGTTTCATTTTTCACAAAGAATTTTGGGTTTCAAATGCCTCAAGTGATTTCCATGGTCCCTGTTGTACCCCAAAATTTTCCCTCTCATTTATCAAGATTTTTCTCATACGACTTCTTTGACTCAAGACAAGATTAGGGTTTGGTCAGCTCAAGACATCTCATATTGCACTGATAACCCAAAATTAGGGTTTGAGTTTGCACAAGTATTTTTGGACCACCAATTCTTCATTTGACTTTCGTACATCATTTTGGACCCCTAAGATTGCTCATGATAAGTTTCAAGCCTTGAACCACATTTTTGATCAATCAATTGGACAGTTGACCTAAAAATCAATTGTATTGGGGGAAAAGTCAACCATGGTCAATTTACAGTAAAACTTCATAATTTTTTATCCACATAAACATCTTAGACTCATATGTATCATTTGATCAAGTTTGGATTACAACTCCTCAAGAAATTTGATCAAATCATCAAAGGGGCAAAATGGTCAAAATTAGGGTTTTGACTGAGAAAGGGAAATTTCTGATTTTTAACTTAGCCAATGACCAATTGAGTTCAAGCATGATTTCAAAGATTCAATGGCATCATCTTGACTTAATTACATGGTTCAAAACATCTCAAGTTCATTGGATTGACATATGAAATTTGCAGTCAACTGATCAAAAGTCAACTGTACACTGAAAAGTCAAACTTTGACTTTTTGGTCAAAATCAAGTGCCAAGGGTCATAATTCATCAAGACATGTCAAAATGTGAAACTTGTTCACCAAGAAAACCAAATTTGAAAATTAGGGTTTTGAATTTGAAAATTTTCATAACTTAGAGTTTTTCTGAGTATAAAAATTTTCTTATTTTTCTCAACTTTTCACCACTTTTTCACCATGATGCATTTTGATTCAAGAAAAGTCCCCAACATGAAAGTTATAGTCCTCCATTAAATATACAACTTTGCTTCACAAACGTTTCCCTAAAGATGCTTGGATCTCAAGTTATAAATTTATGAATACATGGTCATGAACTTTTTAACTTAGTGAAATTTTGCCCTAATTTAGGCAGGTTTTGGACCCAACTTCATGGAAACTTTTCACCTAGTTCCAAGAGGTATCTCAAAATGAATTTTAAAGATGGATTATAGATCACATTGCAAGCTTTCAAAAATGTTCAATAAATCTCCAAGATCATTTTTGAGTAGGGAGAATCGAAGAGAGGAAGTTGGCATTTTCTCACTTTTTGTTCAAGCCATTTCCATGAAGAACCAAGTTGCAAACCAAACCTATGCTGGATATTTCTTAATTTAAAGGTCATAAACTTTATACACAATCCTTAATTAAATGCATACTCAGTTTATAAAGCCATTATCCTTGCTTTTGAACTTTTACACAAGTTGTATTTCCATTTTGGGCAAAAAGGCTCCATTGCCATTTTCATAAAGAAGCACTTTTGCAAACTTGTCAACTTGGAGCTTTGAACTTGTCCCCTTGATACAAGCAAACCACACAAGTCTCAAGCAACTTGTAAAAACTCATACCAACCCTAAAGCAAGCTGGTACAAGCATGTGGGTTTGGTCTTGTCAACTTGCTTCCAGTACAAGAAAAGTTGCAAAAAAGGCTAAGGCTTGCACAGCTAGTAGAGAGCTGACTTTGGATCACTTCTATACTAATATGCAAACAATGTACAAGACATTACACACCAAGAAAAGGCCTGAAACTCTCTAGAACTGAAAAACACCAGAAAACTGCCTAAGCATACAGTTTCTGCACAAACTCATCCAACTCTCATTTGGCTCGTGCGTTTTGTGTTTAACTCATCCAAACATCTTACATATTAGATATCAAACACATCCAAGCCATGACCCCTGTTCTGTAACCTTTGTTTCACCATCTTCCATTATTAACTTTAAAGCTTGCAGTTGGACTTGGTCAAGGAGTTCTAGCCATCTTCAGAGCAAGGTAAGAGTTGGAATAGGTTCAGGGAAGCTCAAGGAAGCTCAAGCAATCATCAGGCCTCCTTTAAAGTCCATATATTCCATACACGATTCCAGCTGAAGGAGGTATTTTTTCAAACTCTATCTCCTTATACAGGCAACCTCAAACCACGATTTGTGAATAAAAAATGTAGCTCTCATCATAACGAAGTTGTACATATCATTATATTGCATTTATATTACTTGTGCTAAGAGAAATTGGAGTTTGAAATCTTTGAAAATTTTAGGTCACGATTTAGGGATTTCAAAATTCTCTTTGATCTTTGATAGTTAGGTTACATAATTTATATGGTTGGAATCGTGAGCTCAAATGCCACATTTTTCATGTTATAAGTTTTCATTTTTATGCAAGCATTAGGAAGTTACAGGTTGACTGGCAAAAGTGTGAAGAAGAGGAAGACAGGACAGGGATGAAGTGGTTCTGGGCTTGTTTCTTCTTGGGCCATCTATTTTTGCTAGCATCATCACCACTATTTTGCTTTCTCACCCCCTGGCTAACTTTTTCATATTTTTATATTTTTTTTCATTTTTATATCTAATACTTTTATTTATTTTTCTTTATGATTAAAAATCCTAAAAAATGATTTATTTCTTTTCACACTTTTATTTTTTATTTTTTTTATTTCTCACATGAAAAAATAGTTTATTTTGATAAATATAATTGATTTTCTTTATAAACTTATAAATAATTAAATATACTTAATATTTTTTATTTTATATTTTTATACTTACAAATACTTATTTTTGTACATATTTAATTTTTAGTATTTAGGCATAATATTATTTATTATTTTTTTATACAAAAAATGCACAAAATAATAATATATAACATTATTTTCTTTTGAATAAAAACTAGGGTTTAATCCCCTTCCAAAATTAAATATATTTTTTCCTTATATTTTTAGGTTTAAATTAATTTTTTTTTTTACACAAAAACAAGACATAAAACATTTTTTTTAACATGAACATTGCATTGCATTTTAAATATTGTATTATATTTATTTTAATTCGCGCAAATTCGATTTGGTTGTGATAATATATTTAGCTTTATATTTATGTAAATCCCCATTCAAAGTTGTATTCCCCCCTCCCATAAAATTGTTGTAATAGCTTAGTATATTTACATTACGCAATTTATTGCTTTCATATGCCATGATTAGTAATTAGGGTTTGTATGACAAGAACGAAACCAAACAAATAGAAAACCCTAAATGCAAGATCAAAAGCATGAAAATGATACACTTTGCACACAAGCACCCTTAGGGTTTCTGCCACTTGGTTGCCTAAAATAAAATGGCCATGTTACGCATGCGAAGTATCTTGGCAAAACAAAACAAATATAAGATCATAGCCCCTCGATGACGCTATTCAAAAGTTGCCTAAACAAAATGATCTTGGTCCCTCAAAAATGCTAAGATACTTTGCAACATTGCTATCATGGTTATACGATGACCCACGCCCGTCCCGTTTACATCCAAAGATAAGGTTGCTTACCAAATCAATGGTAAGTCAACAATGTCAAGGGAATAGAAAATGCATGAGAAAGACATTTGAGTAGGTAGATAGCTTCTAAGTTACTTTCTCCATTTCAAACAATCCTTGCTATTTTTAAAAAAACAAACACACAGACATTTCAAAAAAACATCTTACAAACAATTGAAAACATTTTCAAAAGACAAACATCTTTGTATACATTCTTACAAACGAGAATCATTACAAAGATTGCCTAAACGAATGGCCTTTTTTCCAAAATACTTTCAAAATCACATCAAACACCATTTCAAACAAACCAAAGCAAGTGATCTAAGCAAGTAACTAAGATCCCATGGAAAACCATGGATGAAAAAGGTGTTAGCACCTTCCCTTTTCATAATCTACCCCCCGAACTCAAGAAACAATCTCAAAGGTCTTTCATGTGCTTTTTCACCTTTCCTTTTGGATAAAAGAAAAGTCGGTGGAGACTCTTACTAACCGCAACATTTGCGACAAAATGCAAAACCTCAAGTCAGTTCTCCCACCGCATCACAGAACTGGCGACTCTGCTAGGGAACAAATTAAAAGTGGGGTACCTTAGGGTTTAGATCAAATTTATTTGCTTACCTTGTTTGGCTTGTTTTCTTTACGTTATGGTTCTTTGTTTGGGTTTGAATCCTCCACCCGGATTTGGGAAACATTATAGGTAAATAGCAATACGTTATGGAAACTGTGCGGGGTATACCGACATGGTCTAAGCAATAGGTATGTTAGTGTGACATATTTGTGGGTACCGGTAGCCTTTGAGTCAATCAAAGAGAATACGGGGCCGCTGAGTGATGTCGTGAAGCACTAATGAACTTCTAGAACCCTTTACTTAACCAACTTGGCCTTTTAGGATGTAGTGAGATAACCGACTTTGGTGCAGTCCGAAGTTGGTAGATACTCGATACTACACTCATTGAGGGTTGGTTTCTTGGGACATTTCGGTCGCCATTAAAGAGGCTTGAGCTGAAACAATGACCAAGGAAACAATCCAGTGATATTGAGCTCCTTAGAACCCGGTTACTATTGTTAGGACAGGTTGAGCCAACTAAACTTCAAGAGGGTACTTACCTATGAAACCCCATGCAAGCCTAAACTAAGAACTTTCTTGATTTGTTTGTATATGCATGCTTGTACATAAACATCATGGACATCATAAACATCATATGCATTCACTAACCATTTCAAGGATTTTGGAGATTCATCTTTGTTCTTGTTTTGTAGGTTATGGATTCACTTCGCATGAAAACTATCCAATTAAACCTTGTAAGAATTACTCCATAACTCAAGGAGCTAGATTCAAGGATCCCTGAGAACTCTCCATTCACCGAGAGACGTAGTCGTCTACTCAACTTGGTCACCTCCAACACAGAGGAGGATATGATGAAGGTTCTCTTCCAGTTCTTTGACCCTTTGCATCATTGCTTCACATTTCCTGACTATCAACTTGTGCCCACTTTGGAAGAATTCTCTAAACTCTTGAGGATTCCTATTATAAATCAACTACCTTTCAACGATACGGAAAGAGATCTGAAGCCAGAAGAGATTGCTCAAGCCCTGCACTTGCACTCATCTGATGTCACAACCCATTGGGAAACTAGAAGTGGTGTCAAAGGCTTCTTGGCAAAGTTTCTGTTTGAGAAAGCCCAAAGTTGTTGGAACTCCTTAGACTTACAAGCGTTTGAGGAGATTGTAGCTCTTCTCATCTATGGGATGGTCTTGTTCCCCAATCCTGACCAACTCATAGATGTGAGCGCTGTCAAAATCTTCATGTCTCGCAACCCGGTGCCTACATTTCTTGGGGATATCCTACATTATTTTCACACTCGTACAATGAGGAAAAGAGGTGTTCTTATGTGTTGCACTCCTCTCCTGGCAAGATGGTTTATTTCTCATCTTCCCCAATCAGTCTTAAAGAATGGGCAAGGTTTGATGTGGTCACAAAGGTTAATGACGCTAAAACATTCAGACATTCATTGGTGCTCTCGATCCAAAGAGAATGTTATCATTGTTGACCGTTGTGGGGAATTCCCTAATGTCCCTCTACTTGGCATTAGGGGAGGCATCACCTACAACCCGTGCTTAGCTCTAAGACAGTTTGGTTATGCTCGAAGGGATAACCCACATGATATGCTGATTCAAGGTTTGGTTTTCGACTACGACAACGACGATCAAGGACTTCGCCAGAGATTCATCCGAGCTTGGAGGATGCTAAACAAGGTGGATAGCAAGACTTTGGGACACAAGAATTCCATCCCTCTTTAGCCTTACCTCAAGTGGGTACGAACCCGCGCTCAAAGTCTTATGATTCCTTATCCTTCCATTCTCCCAGTGATTATTGAGCCTGTTAAGGAGGGAGAAGCTCCATACACTATCCTACATCCTGACATGCCTACATCACTCGAAGACTTACAAAGGGATTGGATACAGCTCAAAGGAGAGCGCGATACTTTCGAAGCCCAATTCTACGCAAGTGAGAAAAAGGTTTTGGAACTCATTCAGCTACTTCATGAGGAGCAGACTCTAAATACCTACATTGCACCAAAGAGGATGCGCAATGTCTTTTTACCTTAGAATTTTGTATTATTTTGCCCAAGGGGCATTGATGTACTCAAATTCTATCTTATTAATATGACGTGTGTTTATTTTTGTTTGAAACAAATTTGAATTTATAAATCCTTGAAAGAATTGCATGAATACATATCATTCATCATAAACATAAACAGGTCTTTGCAACAAGTTTCCTCATCTCTCTACTGTTTATTTCAGTAAGATGGGTCTCGAACAAACGGTCAAAGATCTTCAAGCTCAGAACACGCAATTTCAACAGTTACTCATGACCTTAGCCAAGGGGCAAGAGGAGCTGAAGACTCTGCTAGAAAAATAGAAAGAGAAAAAGAAGAAGAAGCCAACTGGTGTGGTAATCATGGGCAGAAGGTTTCAGGGACAAGCTAGAAGGACCTTAGATTTTCCAACAACATTTGATGAAGGGGAAAGAAAAGGAAAAGAAACGGCAGTACCATCAGATTCTGAAGAAGAAGAGGAAGAGGAGGACTACTTTGAACAACAATACCCTTCGGCTGATGACAAGTACAAACACCTTGAAGAGCGTTTAAGAGCTATGGAGATACAGAGAGTACCAGGGCTAGATTTTGAAGAGTTGGGGCTGGTGTCAGGAATTGTGATCCCACAAAAGTTTAAAGTGCCATTATTTGCCAAGTATGATGGGGTGTCTTTGTCCTAAAATTCACCTCCGATCATATGTTAGAATGATTCAGCCGCACTCTGCTGATAAGGACTTGTGGGTCCACTTTTTCCAAGACAGTTTATCAGGAACGCAACTTGATTGGTTTTACCAATTAGAAAAGGCCGACGTCCACAATTGGGAAGACCTGGCCGCAACTTTCTATAAACAATACCAGTACAATGCCGATTTAGCGCCTACCCGTACTCAACTTCAGAGTATGGCTATAGTTTCCAATGAGGGCTTCAAAGATTACGCGCAAAAGTGGAGCGATCTAGCTGGAAGAGTGCAACCCCCTCTGTCTGAAAGGGAGTTGGTGGACATGTTCTTGGGAAATCTATCGGGCCTTTTCTTCAATCATCTGATTGAGAGCTCCTCTGCATGGTTTACTGAATTAATTTTAACCGGCAAGAGGGTGGAAGCTGGTATAAGAAGTGGGAAGATTCAGAAGGATGCGTCTGCCTCTACAACTGTGAAAAAACCCTTCACTGGAAGGAAGGAAGTATCTGTTGTTTATTCATACAGGAATCAAGGAAGAACTGAACGCCGACCAACGGTGGGGGGCGTTATGATTCCAAAGCTTGCAATCGACCAGCCAAGAAATAACCAGCCAAGGGTGGAAAGGTCAGTCCGGCAATTCACCAGGATTAACATGACTCTAGCCCAGGTTCTACCACATCTTCTAAAATTGAATCTGGCAAATTTAAAAGAGGCCCCAAAGAATCCCAATACTGCGTCTCCTCATTACCATCCAAATGCCAGATGCGCATACTATTCTGAAAGTCCAGGGCACGAAGCTAACAACTGTTTGGCTCTGAAGAACAAAATTCAAGACCTGATAGATGCGAAGGAAGTTGAGTTTGATGCGCTTGAGAAATCGAACGTCATTTCCACTCTGATGCCTAGGCATGGTCACAATGCTAATGTTGTCGAGGAAGATTTATTTGTTGCCACCATGGATGAACTGTTGACTCCGCTCCCGATCATTAAGTTGAATTTGTTGAAAGCTGGTATATTCCCAGGTTATGATAAAGACTTCCATGTTTGCCTATCCTCATCATTTAACTGCCCTCTTTTGAAAAAAGGTATCCAACGACTGATTGATAACCAAGAAATTCTGTTTGAGAATGCTCCTATTTCACCCGTTCCAGTTAAAGAAGTTTCAATCATAACCATCTCCGCCAATCCTTCCAGGGTCCCTAAAAGACCCGTTAGTATTACATCTGCTCCAAAGACTACTCCACTTAAGATTATAATACCCGGGCCGGTCCCGTACAAATCAGATAAAATAGTACCATGGAATTACGGTGGAGAAATCTACTACCATGGTATTAAAAAAGATGAATTGACTGCCGAAGAAGAGAGCTCCGAAGAGGACAATTCCGACATTAGCAATATTGCCGGAACTAGCAAGATTACCCACAGTGGTAGAATCTTCTCTCTAGAGATTGCCCCTCCAAAGGCAGTTTTTGGACCCGTGGCCGTTCCGAAGATTACCTCTGTACCAGTGATTATACCTTCAAGCGTACTTACCGACAAAGACAACACAATCCCTATCTCTACTTCCACTACTGAGAATAAAGGAAAAAACGTTCAAGAAGAGCCTGTCCGGACGAAGGCTCAATCACTAGCTATCCCCGAAACATCCAAGAAGGAAATGGAAGAAATCCCGAGGATAATAAAGAAGAGTGATTATGATGTGGTCGAACAGTTGGGGCAAACCCCCTTCAAGATCTCTATGCTAGCTTTTCTGCTGTGCTCTGAAGAACATGGGAAAGCTCTGGTAAAATTTATGAAAACAGCTCATGTGCCACAAAAGACGTCTTCCGACCAGTTCCAAGACTGTGTGACCAGTTTGACAGCTGATAATGGCTTGGGTTTCTCCGATGCTGATTTGACACCCAGAGGGAGAAAACATAATGAGGCATTACATGTATATGTGGAGTGTAGAGGAACGACTCTGGCCCATGTCTTGGTGGACACGGGATCATCTTTAAACGTCTTACCGAAGAAAGCCCTTGATAGATTGGATTGCGAATGGCTGACTTTAAAACCCAGTAACATAGTGGTGAGAGCATTTGATGGTTCGAAGAGGATGGTCCACGGGGAGGTGGACATCACAATAAAGGTGGGAACTCAGATTTTCAACTCAACCTTCTATGTGATGGACATCCGTCCTTCTTATTCCTGTCTGTTAGGACGCCCCTGGATTCACAATGCCGGTGTTGTCACCTCAACATTGCATCAGATACTGAAGTACCCGGTCCAAGGAAAGATCATAACCATCCACGGGGAGGAGGAGTACATGATTAGTCATCTGAATTCTTTCCTATATGTAGAGTTGGATGGCGAATTCATTGAAACCCCTTTCCAACATTTTGAAGAAGTCTCTCAAGAAATAGCGGTGACCAAGGCGGTATCCTCGATTCCTAAGATCACAAGACCTCCACTTCGGATGTCATCTCTAAAGGACACAAAGGCAGTAGTGGAAGAGGGTGGATGCACCATCTGGGGGCAGCTTCCAGACATTCCATACAAATCAGACAAGTTTGTCTTGGGGTTTACTTCAACTGCTCAGAAGGATGTGCGCCGCTCCCATGCCGGAGGGCCACCTGTGAAGCTTAGCAACCAAGGGATCAATGCAGTAGAAGACAATGAAGAGGATGGCAGCTTGGAAGATTGGATATTTCCTACTGTCAACGGAGGACTTCGCAACTGGGAAGCCAGAGACTTTGTCCCAATAACTTTCATCTCTCAGTAATTTATCTTTTACATTTCTATTGGACTTGTAATATTCATGAACAATTCGCACTTTAAAAACCTTGTGTCTTACCCGAGGCACAATGGTCCATTTGTAAGGGTTTTTATTTCATCTTCATATGACATTCAATGAATCATGGACTCTTTTTCATATATAAACCTTTTGTGCTCGTTGTCTTTCTTTTATTTTTTATTTTTTTAAGATGGCTATACCCTTACACACACCCACATTCACAAATGCATGTACCCCTCCATTCCAGATCCCATGGGTAATGATACTGCTATAGCCTTCAGTGACTCTGAAGATCTGATCTACCAAGCCGAATACGAAGGTGAGGAAGATTGTGAAGTGCCGAGGGAATTGGCCAGACTACTACAACAAGAGGAAAGAGCTATTCAGCCTCATGAGGAGCTGTTGGATACAATCAATTTGGGTACCGAGGAAGATAAAAAGGAAATCAAAGTGGGTGCCAATCTAGAGCCGAGTGTCAAGGAGCGCCTAATTCAGTTGTTGCATGATTATGTTGAGATCTTTGCCTGGTCATACGAAGACATGTCGGGACTCGATACAGACATTGTGGTACACCGTCTACCCACAAGAGAAGACTGTCCACCAGTGAAGCAAAAATTCCTCCGCATGAGACCTGACATGTCAGAGAAGATCAAAGCGGAAGTCATGAAACAATTCAATGCTGGACTTTTGGCTGTTACTTCCTATCCTCAATGGGTTGTCAACATTGTTCCCGTGCCTAAAAAGGACGGCAAAGTAAGAATGTGCATGGACTATAGAGATTTAAACAGGGGCAGCCCTAAAGATGATTTTCCACTTCCACACATCGACGTCCTGGTTGACAATACAACCCAACACAAAGTATTTTCTTTCATGGACGGATTCTCAGGCTATAACCAGATCAAAATGGCACCTGAGGACATGGAGAAAACTACATTTGTCACACAGTGGGGGATGTTCTGCTACAAAGTGATGCCATTCGGACTGAAGAATGCCGGGGCAACCTATCAACCCGCCATGGTAGTTTTGTTTCATGATATGATACATCATGAGATAGAGGTCTACGTAGATGACATGATAGATCGATCACAAACTGAAGAAGAACACCTTGATCACTTACAAAAGCTGTTTGTGAGATTGAAGGAGTATAAACTAAGGTTGAATCCGAACAAGTGCACATTCGGAGTCCGGTCCGGTAAACTCTTAGGTTTCATTGTCAGCAACAAAGGCATCGAGGTTGATCCTGCCAAGGTTAAAGAAATACAAGAAATGCCTGCTCCTCGTACTAAGAAGGAAGTCAGAGGATTCTTGGGACGCCTGAACTATATTGCCAGATTCATTTCTCACCTAACATCTACTTGTGAACCAATCTTCAAATTGTTGAAGAAAGATCAAGTAGTCAGATGGAATGATGAGTGTCAGATTGCTTTTGACAAAATCAAAGAGTATTTACAAGAACCTCATATCTTGATGCCACCAGTCGAGGGAAGACCACTGATCATGTATCTGACGGTTTTAGAGAACTCAATGGGGTGTGTATTGGGGCAGTATGACGAGTTTGGCCGAAAAGAGCATGCTATTTACTACCTGAGCAAAAAGTTTACCGACTGTGAAACCAGATATTCACTGCTCGAGAAAACTTGTTGCGCTCTGGTATGGGCTGCTCACCGGCTAAGACAATATATGTTGACTCATACCACTTTGCTGATATCTAAGATGGATTCGATAAAGTACATATTTGAGAAGCCTGCTCTGTCTAGGAGGATAGCTAGATGGAAGATGATCCTAACAGAATATGACATACATTACACAACCCAAAAAGCTATAAAGGGTAGCGTGCTAGCTGATCATCTTGCTCATCAAGCTGTAGAGCATTATCAATCCATGAAGTTTGAATTCCCGGATGAAGACATCATGACATTAGACAACTGTGAAGAAATCAGACCATATGACGGACCTGGACAAGGATTCCGATGGACCCTGTTCTTTGATGGGGCATCCAATGCACTTGGTAATGGTATCGGCATTGTACTCATATCTCCGGAAGGATTCCATACTCCTTTTACTGCCAGACTTTGCTTCAACTGTACGAACAACATGGCAGAATACAAAGCATGCATCTTTGGTCTCAGGGCTGCCATAGACTTGGGAATCAAATCTTTAGTTGTATTTGGAGATTCAGATTTGGTCATCAGTCAGATCAAAGGAGAGTGGGACACTAAGAACCCAAACCTTATCCCTTACAAAGAACATGTTTTGACATTGCTACCATATTTTGAGCAGATTACCTTCGAGCACTTCCCGCGAGAAGAAAATCAGCTAGCAGATGCTCTAGCCACAATGTCATCTATGTTTAAACTTAATTGGGATAACAAGGCTCCACAGATCACCATTAAACGAATGGACGAACCAGCACACTATCACGAGATTAATACTGAAGAAGTAGTGGACCAACCTTGGTTTCATGAAGTCAAAAGGTATCTCGAGACTCAAGAATATCCAGAAGGAGCTTCAATCAATGATAAAAAGCTCCTAAGGAGATTCTCCGCTAAGTTCTTCCTAAGTAATGGCATCCTGTACAAACGTAATCATGATTCTATTCTGCTCCATTGTGTGGATAAGATTGAAGCTGAAAATATTATGGCTGAATTGCATGAAGGTACCTTTGGCACTCAGTCTAGTGGGCATATGATGGCGAAGAAAATTCTACGGGCAGGCTACTATTGGTCTACCATGGAAGCAGACTGCTATCAACACTCCCAGACCTATCATAAGTGTCAAATCTATGCAGACAAGGTGCACATGCCTCCGATTCCTCTAAATGTCTTAACAGCTCCTTGGCCCTTTGCTATGTGGGGAATCGATATGATTGGGGAGATCAAGCCTACAACCTCCAATGGACGCCGCTTCATTCTAGTGGCCATTGACTATTTTACAAAATGGGTCGAAGCAGCTTCCTTCGCATCCGTTACTAAGAATGTTGTTGCCCGCTTCATCAAGCAGAATCTTATTTGCCGGTATGGTATCCCAGAAAGGATCATCACTGATAACGGTACAAACCTTAACAATACTATGATCACCGCCTTGTGCGAGCAGTTCAAGATTCAACATCATAATTCATCCCCCTATCGGCCAAAGATGAATGATGCAGTCGAAGCTGCTAATAAAAACATTAAAAAGATCATACAGAAGATGACAGTCACCTACAAAGACTGGCATGAGATGCTACTGTTTTCTCTCCATGGGTACCGTACCATGGCTCGCACATCAACTGGGGAAACACCCTATTCTTTGGTTTATGGCATAGAGGCTGTCTTGCCTATCGAGGCTCAGATCCCCTCTTTGAGAATTATGAAGGATGCAGGTTTGAATGAGGACGATTGGATCCAGACTCGACTTGATCAATTGAACTTAATCGATGAAAAGAGACCCATTGCTGTTTGCCATGGTCAGATGTATAAAAAACGGATGATCAAGGCTTTCAACAAGAAGGTTAGACGCCAAGTATATCAAGTTGGAGATCTGGTGATCAAATGCATTATCTTACCACAAAGTGATCCCAGGGGCAAATGGACTCCTACCTATGAAGGACCATTTGTAATCAAGAATATCTTTTCCGGTGGGGCAATGATCTTAACCACCATGGACGGCAACGACCTGCCACACCCTGCGAACGCAAACATAGTCAAAAGATACTACGCATAAGATACCCGCTAGGTTGACACACCTAGGCAAAACAAGGGCATCCCGATGAACCAAAAGGTTCGGGAAAAAATTAGGGATAAAATAAAAAAATCTGTACACCCGACAAGTTGAAAACCTGAAAGGGCGACTTGGGCAAAAAAGGGTTTCCCGGTGGATTGAAAACCCGAAAGGGCGGTCCAGGCAAAAGTTAGGGAATTAAAGCGTATGACTATGTCTCGTCGGATCACTTTGAGGACAACTTCAACCTCTTCGTTGACAAACTCGGAGTTCTGATCGATTCAATCATCTTCGGACGAAGCAACGGATATACAATATATTCAGAGATATGGAGGCTATAGCAGAATGGGAACCCCATGGGATTATCACATATAGCTATCTTTCTTTGTATAAATTTTTCTTATTTTTATGACACCATCCTCTTACTAGGATGTCTGTCTCCTTTGTACAAAATACTTATTCAAAGTGAATACAAAGATATCTCTTTAAAGTACAGAAAACTATTTGTCCTTTTCTTTTACACTTGTGTTTTATTTGCAAAAATGTCCAATGATTCATTAATGAACATATGCATTTGAACATAATTACTGTTTACAAATAAGAAAAGTGGAAAAGAACAATTACTGACAGGTTGAGAATAGGAAAACATGTTTTAAGCTATTCCATGAACAATCCCTACAGTACGTTATTAAGATCCCCAACGGAGCTGAAACTTCAAAACTACTAATCCCCGGTGGAAACCATCCAGTTTCCCCAAGTTCTCCAGCAAGTTGTCTTGAAGCCTGAAAATCAACCAAATAACGGCTAACTTTTGTTTCTCCCTAACCTAGGATAATTCCTCGGTAGAGTGGCAGACGACCGAAACTCCTGAACTTTTTCCCAAACAGGAATAAGCTTTTTCCCCACAGAGTTTTCACTGCTCCCCAACGAAACAAAGATTCCCATTATTAATCCCTAGTAGAAGTCATCAAAATTCTCTGGATTCCCCAAGCAGATTACTCAAGCAATATACAACATTGCTCTCACAACAGAATTTTTGTCAAATACTCCAACTTCAAGACATGAAGAATCCACATATCCTCAGCAGCAGTCAATGATTTATTTTCCTCCGCAATACAGCGAATCAGCTTACATGCGCATACAATACATCCACATATCATAAACATTGATAAAACGCATATATTGCATCATACATTTCATGCATCATAACTTTGTGTTTCAGCTAACATTTTACCCTTTTCAGGATAAGATTAACGAGCTACCATTAACATTATGCAATCATGATACAGTTTAGATATGCTCCAAACACGGAAGTCATTCTGTTACTCATTCAGATTCAAGTTCAGATACAGTTCAGATACGCTCCAGACACGGATGTCATCCTGATACTCATTCAGATTTCAAGTTCAGATACGCTCCAGACAAGGATGCCATTCTGATACTCATTCATATCTCAACTTCAAGATACGGTACAGATACGCTCCAGACAAGGATGCCATTCTGATACTCATTCAGATCCAACTTTAAGATACGGTACAGATACACTCCAGACAAGGATGCCATTCTGATACTCATTCAGATCCAACTTCAAGATACAATTTAGATACGCTCCATACACGGTTTCCATTCTGTTGCACCCCAAAATTTGCCCTCCCATATTCTTCAAGAAATTGCCAAGCCAAGTCACAAAATTCCCCAAGGGTTGTGCAGTGCAACTGTCTCCTATACAGTCAAAACTAGGGTTTGTGTTCTGATCAAGAAAAGGAAGTTTCCAAAGGCCCACTCAAGTCTCATATGCTTACAAAGATGGTCAAGTATCCTCATATCAAGTTTCAAGGCATTCAGCTCAAAACTGCACAGTCAAAACCCTAAATTGCACTACAGTCAACTGTAGGGGCAAAATGGTCATTTGACAGTCAAAAGTTCAAATTTTTGGTCAACATATCATTTTGAAGCCACAAACATCATTTGATCAATGCTTGATCATGATTCTCAAAATTTGGCTCAGAAAATCATCAAGATGCAAAAGTTACTATATTTGGACAGCTGAAAAAGTCAACTGAAATTGACTAGGGCATAACTTTCACATGGATTATCAGAAAAATTCCATCCGATGCTCATTTTGAAGAGAAAGACATTTCCTACAACTCATCTTCATATTTCAAGTCCAAGAAATTCTCTCACAAAAAGTTATCAATTTCAACATTATAGGTCATTTTCAAAAGTCAACAAAAAGGGACTTTAAGTCAAAGACCATAATTTGAGATTGGTAAATCAAAATGACATGGGACCAAAGGCATTGGTTAGAGGACTCAAAGACCTTTCCAAAATGTCCAAGAACATGTGAAAAGCTTAAAAATTGAGCAAGTTATGCCTTGTGGAAGTTGGGAAATTTTTGGATATTTTGAAAAGTCAACAATGGTTCAAATGACCTAAATTTGCTAATGGGCCCATTTTTCTTCCATGATTCATCATTCTAAGCATATGCACGACCACTTGGCCCAAAGGGAAGTATTTTCTCATTTTTATTTATTTATTTGAGTTTTTATTTATATTAATTCAATTAAATCAATTAAATATGTGAAAAATATTTAACCTAACAAAACCAATCTTTTTATACATGTTTTAAGGTCAATATTTCGTGTAAATGCAAATGGGGAAAGATTTGGAGCTGATTGGCATGATTGAGAGCAAAATACACATGAAAAGATATGGAAAAGATCCTTAAGAAATCAAATATTGAAAACCATTATGGCCATGGATTTTATTCAATTTTCTTGACCTAATAGCTTCAATACATAAGCATGATTCAAAACCTAATGCTAAACACTGAAAAGCTGCGCTAAAGAACACTTTGCAAACTTGAAAATTTTTCCATAAAACTCAAATCTGAAATCAGTGTTCTAGGTCGATTCAAACCCTAATACTCATTCCAAAAGCTTCCTCGTGGGCTCCTGATCATATTCCAACTCCAAACATTCATCAATACGCAAAGAATTGGTAATAAGGACCTCTCCTGTACAGAGAAAAAGTCACCATCGTGTTTTCAATTCTAGGCATCCTCATTGCATTTCAATTATATATTCTTGTTCCTTGTGATGTTTCAAAGCTAACCATTATGTTCAATTTGATTTTTGTATTGTATATGGGATTTCACCATGATCGATTTCTAGGGTTACAGGTTTGCAAATTTGGGGCTTTTAGAACTAGGCAAAATTAGAACTCCAGATCACCACCGTTCCATTCAGCGGACCTAGACGAAGAAGAAACATTGGTCGCGATCAATTTATGATCCTTACAGCCCTATTCGCTATTTTCCAATAGCCTACCTAAAGCAACGCGTCTAAAACCGTTGTTGAATGTCTATGTTACAGGGGACGTGAAGAAGACGACATCGTGTCAATCAGTGATTCGTTGGTTTGAATTTGGCGCGTTTCTCTCCACTAACGCGTTGTGTCCATTTATATTGTTTATTCGTTAATTATATGTTAAACGCAATTCACATGGCGTAGTGGCACAGGTGTTGAGCTTGCAACGTCCAAGACCTGGGTTCGAACCCCAGGTCTGTATAATTTCACTATTATTTTTCCATTGCAATTCCTATGCAGGCATAACCTTAAAGCGCATCATATTGCCTCAACATCCAAAGAGCCACGCGTCTAGCTGCTTCAAATCAAGGGCAGGGATTCAAAGAACACATTATGCCTTAGTCAACGCACCATATGGAACCTGGGAAAGTCAGCAAATTTCCAGCTTATTGGGCCTAAATTATTGGATCCATACCTCCATGTTGGGACAGAAAACCCCCCTGGTTTGCTTCTCTATACATTTTTGTTATTTTATTTTCAATAATGATTTTATTTTCTTTATTTGTTAAATTAATTAATTATTTCTTTACAAAATATAAAAATATACAAAAAAAAAATCAGAAAAAGACAAAATGTAATAAATATTTTTATTTTAATTATTTTCATAAATAAATTGTATAATTGAATTTAGTATAATTAGGTTTTTTTTGCAATTTTAATTCTTTTCATAATAAAATATAAAAAATATAGAATTTAGGTTTAGTTGTTAATTTTATTCCTTTTTAATTTTCCCTTTTTACAATAATATTGCTTATTTTATTTATTTTATAGTTAAATTGTACAATAAAATTAGGTTTAAATTAGGTTAAAAACTTTAATATTTTCTTAAAAAAACTTTAAAATAATTAGACTTAGGTTTAGCTTTTTATTTTACTTTTAATTATTTCTTTTCCATTAAATCTCAAAAAAACACAAAAACACCAAAAAAAAACATTCCTTTTTAATTTTTAATTTTTTATTCCTCATTAATTCTAATTAACTAAATTCATTAACTTTAATTTTTTGCAAAAGGGTCCAACGCCCTCGTTCGTAACTTATTTAATTCGCGCATTTGTTTTATTTCGCTTAGTTCATTATGTATCTCTCCCAAAGCGTTGTAACTTAAACTTTTCGCACTTTCTTTTGCTTTATTTATTTTCTGTCAAATCGGGTCCGGCTTAATTTTGGCGATGTGGACCCGCGCCATTTGTAATAGTTGTAGATTTATTTTCCCGCAAATATTAATTGTTAAATAAACATGTGTTATACCCCAAAATTTGCCCTCCCATATTCCTCAAGAAATTGCCAAGCCAAGTCACAAAATTCCCCAAGGGTTATGCAGTTCAACTGTCTCCTATACAGTCAAAACTAGGGTTTTGAGTCTGATCAAGAGAAGGAAGTGTTCAAAGGCTCAATCAAGTCTCACATGCTTACAAACATGGTCAAGCATCCCCATATCAAATTTCAAGGCATTCAGCTCAAGATTGCACAGTCAAAACCCTAAATTGCACTACAGTCAACTGTAGGGGCAAAATGGTCATTTGACGGTCAAAAGTTCAAATTTTTGGTCAACATATCATTTTGAAGCCACAAACATCATTTGATCAATGCTTGATCATGATTCTCAAAATTTGGCTCAGAAATCATCAAAGATGCAAAAGTTACTATATTTGGACAGCTGAAAAAGTCAACTGAAATTGACCAGGGCATAACTTTCACATGGATTATCAGAAAAATTCCATCCAAAGCTCATTTTGAAGAGAAAGACATTTCCTACAACTCATCTTCATACTTCAAGTCCAAGAAATGCTCTCACAAAAAGTTATCAATTTCAACATTATAGGTCATTTTCAAAAGTCAACAAAAAGGGACTTTAAGTCAAAGACCATAACTTGAGATTGGTAAATCAAAATGACATGGGACCAAAGGCATTGGTTAAAGGACTCAAGGACCTTTCCAAAATGTCCAAGAACATGAGAAAAGCTTAAAAATTGAGCACGTTATGCCTTGTAGAAGTTGGGAAATTTTTGTGAAATGGCAAAAGACAACTATCCTTGAAACTTCAATTTTTGACAAAAGGGCCCACTTTCTTCCACTTGATTCATCCTTGTCATGCCACACACGTGTCCCATGATTAATTTCAAGATCAAACATTGATTTTTCTATTTTATTTAATTTTTGATAATTTAATTCATTTTAAATCTTTAAAAATTCAAATAAAATTCAAAAACCAATGGAATAGTGTCATTTGAATTTGGACAACTTCCATATATCATGGGCCAACTCAAAAACTCAGGCTAGGGTTAAATTGCACACCAAGTCTTGGTTTGCTTAAAAAAAGGGAAAATTGGTTAATGGTGAAAACCCTAGGACTAGTTCTCTCATGAGCATGAATTAAGGCCAAATAAGAAGCTAATTCTCTTCCATCATAAGCACTGAGTCAAACCCTAAGCCTTGGACACCATATGCTGCGCTCAAAAGCTTATTGAAGATTTGAAAAATTGGCCATATAACTCAATTCTGAAATCAAGGTTCTAGAGAGTTTTAACCCCTAATTCTTTTTCTAAAGGCTTCCTCAAGGCTCCCTGAAGCGATTCCAACTCCAAACATCCGTCCAAACGCAAAGAACTGGCAGCAAGGACCTCCCCTGTACAGAGAAATTTTTGAAATCCTATATCATAATTCATACATTCTTTTGCATTTTTATTTGTGAATTCTTGTTTAATGTGAAGTTTCCAAGCTAACTGATGTGTTTAATTGAGTTTTCATAAGCCATACGCGATATTACCATGTTCATATTCTAGGTTTTTCAAAGCTTGATTTAGGGCTTTTGCAAATAAGAAAAATCAAAGCTTCAGACCATGGCCATTGAATTCAGCGTGTTGAGACGGACATGAACCACTATTCGCGAACAATTTATGAAGCCTATATCTCCATTCGCTATTTCTCCAAAGGCAGCCTAAGAAAACACAACGAAAACCGTTGCTCAATGTTTTGTCTTTCAGGCACGCGAGGAAGATGATGCCATGTCAAGCGTGGATTGGTCCGTTCAAACTCTGGCGCCAAAATGCCACTAATGCGTTACTTTCTTTTTTAATATTTGTTTGCATATTATATATCAAATTGACTAAGTGGCTCAGCTGGCAAGCTATCAACGCATTGATGTCCAAAGACCTGGGTTCGAACCCCAGGTCTGAATAATTTCGCTATTATTTTTCTATACTCATTCCTATGCAGGCACAACGTTGAAGCATATCATGTACCACCATCATCCAGATGCCCACGTGTCCAGGAGATTCCCATCCAAGGCTGAAGATTGGTGTATACCATGAGCGCGAGTCAATGCATCATACATGATCCAGAAAAGTCAACAAGTTCAAAGCTAATTGGGCCAGCATCCTAAGGCCTTCACCTCTAATTTGGGGCTACCCCCCCCCCCCCCCCCTGGTTTGTTTTTTTATTCTATTTTATTTTTAATTGTTATTTTCTTTTCTAATTTAATTAATTATTTTTTAACAAAAACACAAAAAACATCATAAAATCAGAAAAAGGATAAAAATATAAAAAAATATTTATTTTATTTATTTTCTTGTAAATAATTAACATGTAAATAAATGTAGTAAAATAGGTTTTAACTTTAATTCTTTCTTCCATAAAAAAATCCAAAAATATAGCATTAGGTTAATGACTTTTTTTATTCCTTTTAATTTTCCTTGTTTTTTGCCATAATATTAGTAATTTTCATAATTAAACTTGTAAACTAATTAGGGTTGCATTTAGGTTAGAAAGGGTGCTAACACCTTCCCTTTCTATAACCTACCTCCCGAACCGAGAGCAATCTCTTAAAAGGAATTTTTCTGTGCTTTTGTCCTTTCCATTTGGAGAAAATAAAAGACGGTGGCGACTCTTGCTTCCGCGACATTTCGCGAACCAGCGTTAAACAGTCAGTTCCAGATCCACCGATCACAACATGCAAGAATGAATGACTTAAATAAAATCAAACGTAGAACACCTTAACATGACAAGACAAATATCAATGAAAACGACACACAATTCACACACACCACCCCTAGGGTACGCCTCACTGTTGCCTTTCGAAAGGTGATCGTCGAGTAGAGGACGTCTTAGTAAGTCCTCATGATCCGGGAACCTGGCATGAGGGTAGCTTCTAAGGTGTCTTCCCATTGCTCTGGTGATCACCATGTCCCTACAAACTCGAATTGACCCGAACACCTCCAACGGTGGTGCTACCTACCTCTCAATGGTGGGATGGCACTACTTTTAAGGACATCTACACAGACAAATTCCTTAGGGTAGGTAGGTTCTCAAGGATACTTGCTCTAATTTCAAAAACAAATCAAAAAATACTTTTCACACCAACACATTTTCAAAAGCTTTCAAAGCAAATTTTTCAAACACTCTGACGTACGAGTCGAACTGAAATTTTTCAAAGAAACTTTTTTAAACCCACAGTTGAAAAGCAAGCAAACATTTTTGGAAACACATTGAGCAAGTATCTAAGAGCCCATGGATAACCATGGATAGAAAGGGTGCTAACACCTTCCCTTTCTATAACCTACCTCCCGAACCGAGAGCAATCTCTTTAAGGAATTTTTCTGTGCTTTTGTCCTTTCCATTTCGAGAAAATAAAAGACGGTGGCGACTCTTGCTTCCGCGACATTTCGCGAACCAGCGTTAAACAGTCAGTTCCAGATCCACCGATCACAGAACTGGCGACTCTGCTGGGGATATACTTTTAAAGTGAGGTGTACCTTAGGGCTAGGTCATAACTATGTTTTCAATTGTCTTCTTTGCTTGCTTTATTATTGTGGGTTGCTTGGGAGTTCTATAGATCCTAAACCCGGATCAGGGGGATACCTTTCTTAGAAAGTAGCAACAAGGCTGTGAGGGAACTGTGCGGGGTATACCGACATGGTTGAAACAGTCTGCTACGTTGATGTGGCACTTTGGTGTGTACCGGTAACCCTTGAGTTCAGTCAAGGAGAGTACGGGGCCTCCGCGTGGTGTCGTGAAGCATCAACAGACCTTAGGAACCTTAATTGAACTATCTTGGCCTCTTTAGGGTAGTGAGATAACTGACTTTGGTGCAGTCCGAGGTTGGTTGATACTCGATACTACACTCAATTGAGGGTTGCTTTCCTGGAATATTTCGGTCGCCAGTTCAGTGGCTAAATCGAAACGATGAACAATGAAAGCAACCCCGTGATATTGGGAACCTTAGAACCCGGTTACTTTGATTAGGACAGGTTGAACCCACCAACTTCAAGAGGGTACTACCCAGACCCCATGCTGGCCTTAAACCTTAAGGGCTTGTCTTGTGTGCCTTGTGTGCCTTACATGTTTGTCTTTGTAAATATCCGTGGTGTGTTTAATCATAGCATCATGACATCATCCAGCATCATATGCATTGACTAACCATTTCAGGGGTTCGGATTTTCATCTTTGTTCTTGTTTTGTAGGACATGGAAACTGTTCGTAGAAAGACAATTCAAGTTAGCCTTGTAAGGATCCCTCCTCAGCTTAAGGAACTTATATCCAGGATTCCCGAGAACTCTTCATTCAGTGAAAGGCATGGAAGCCTCATCAGCTTGGTCAACACCAACATTGAGGAAGATATGATTAAGGTCCTGTTCCAATTCTTTGACCCTCTGCATCACTGTTTTACCTTCTTGGATTATCAGTTGGTACCTACATTGGAGGAGTTCTCCCGGCTCCTGAAGATCCCTATCCTTGATCAGCTACCCTTCAGCGGTACAGAAAAGGAACCTAAGCTTGAATAGATTGCTAAAGCCTTGCACCTACAGTCATCTGACCTCAAGGGACATTGGGAAGTTAGAAGTGGTATCAAAGGGTTCTTAGCCAGGTTTCTGTTTGAAAAGGCCCTTGAATGTTGGAACTCCCTTGACTTGCAAGCTTTTGAAGAAGTTGTGGCCCTCCTTGTCTATGGCTTGGTGTTGTTCCCTAACCCAGATCAGCTTATTGATATCAGCGCGGTTCAGATCTTTATGTCCAGGAATCCTATACCTACATTGCTGGGGGACATCCTTCACTCATGTTACACTCGAACCATGAGAAAAAGAGGTGTCCTTATGTGTTGCACTCCTCTCCTGGGAAGGTGGTTTATTTCGCACCTTCCACAATCTGTCTTGAAGAATGAGCGGGGTTTGAGATGGTCACAACGGTTGATGACTCTTACGCATGCAGATATACATTGGTGCCCTAGGTCCAGAGAAGATGTCACTATCATTGATCGTTGCGGGGAGTACCCTAATGTTCCTTTACTTGGAATCAGAGGAGGTATTACTTATAGCCCATGCCTGGCTTGGAGACAGTTTGGTTATGCTCGGAGGGATGGTCCTCATGACATGCTAATTCCTGACATAGTTTTTGACTTCGACAATGATACTCAAGGACTTCGCCAGAGATTTATCAGAGCTTGGAGGATGCCAAGTAGGATAGACAGCAAGACACTGGGGCACAGGAACTCCATCCCTTTGGAGCCTTATCTCAAGTGGGTACGCACCCGCTCCCAGAAGTTAGTGATGCCTTATCCTCACATGCTCCCAGTAATCAAAGAACCAGTCTTGGAAGGGGAAGTGTCCTGCACTATTCAGCACCCTGATATGCCCACATCCTGGGAAGAGATGCAGAAGAGCTGGATCCAGCTTAAGGAGGAAAGGAATTCTCTTGAGACTAGTCTGCATGCCAGTGAAAAGAAGGTCTTGGAGCTCACCCGCCTGTTGCATGAGGAGAGGAATCTCAACACCTACATAGCTCCGAAGAGGATGCGCAGTGTATTTTGGGATTGATTTGCTTTTTGTACTTTTGCCCATGAGGCTTTGATGTATTAAACAATGATTTCTTTAATGATAACGGGTGTTCCTTTTTGTCTACAACAAATTTGAACTTTCGAACCCTTGAATGCATTGCATACGCATTTCATACATCATGTGCATATCAGGTTTTTCCTCTTTTCAGGTTGCTTACAGTTCTTCGCTGTTTATTTCAGCATCATGAATCCCGAATCTGCATCAACCGAGACATCAATCAAGGCTCTTCAGGCGCAGAATGCGCAGTTTCAAGAATTAATCAAGGGTCTGGCTAAAGGCCAAGAAGAACTAAAGGCTATGCTCCTGAAGAAGGAGAAGAAGAAGAAGAGAAGAACTGTTCTGTTCAACTCGGGCCGAAGGTTCGGCAATACTCTGCAGCATGAAGAGGCTGGTTCTTCTGTTGGCAAGAGTCCTTCTCAGGCAGAAGTAAAGGTTCCTAGTCCGGTCGTCTCCGACAACGAGACAGATTTTGATGAAGAGCAGTACCCTCCTTCAGATGACAGATATAAGCAACTGGAGGACAGGTTGAAGGCTATGGAGGTTCAACAGGCACCTGGGCTGGATTTCGGAGATCTGGGTTTGTCGACTGGTGTGATTATCCCCCATAAGTTCAAAGCACCATCCTTCTCCAAATATGACGGGGCGTCTTGTCCCAAGCTGCATTTAAGGTCCTATGTTCGGAAAATTCAATCGTACTCTGCGGATAAGAATCTATGGATCCACTTCTTCCAGGAGAGTCTTTCAGGGACTCATCTCGAATGGTTCTATCAGCTGGATGGGACCAAGGTTCGTAACTGGGAGGAGTTGGCTACTGCTTTCTACTAGCAGTATCAATATAATGCCGACCTTGCCCCCACACGTACCCAACTCCAGGGTATGGCGTTAGGTGCAAGCGAAGGTTTTAAGGAGTACGCTCAGAAGTGGAGAGACCTGGCTGGCAGGGTGCAGCCACCATTGACTGATCGGGAGCTGGTTGACATGTTCTTGGGGACCCTATCTGGGCCATTCTTCAACCATCTCATCGGGAATTCTTCTGCTGGGTTCACGGATTTGATTCTGACTGGAGAGAGAATTGAAGCTGGGCTGAAGTCTGGGAAGATTGCAAAGGGTGCATCCTCTAGTTCGGAAAAGAAACCATTCAAAAAGGAGTCTAGTGCCGTGTATGGTTCTAGGAAATCAGAGAGACCTGAGCACCGCCAATCCGTCAGTGCGGTGATGATTGCTAAGCCTGCTGCCGCTCCTCGGCCAAACAATTCTCAAAGGGCTGAAAGACCCCGGAGGGAGTTTACCCGGTTAAGCATGACCCTATCACAGATTCTGCCACAGTTGCTAGCCACCAACTTAGTGACTGTCAGGGAGGCTCCAAAGTTCCCCAATACCACATCTCCCAAGTACAACCCGAATGCTCGTTGTGCTTACCATTCAGAAAGCCCGGGGCACTCTACCGATGACTGTTGGGCACTAAAGAACAAGCTGCAGGACCTCATTGACGCTAAGGAGGTACAGTTTGAGGCATCTGACAAGCCTAACGTAGTGACAGCTCCCCTGCCTGCTCATGGAGTTAACGCTATCGGGGATGAAGAGGAAGTTGATGAAGCCGAGTTTGATAGCTGGATTTACCCGGCAACTGACGGTGGACTTAACAATTGGAGCGCAAAGGACAATCTCCCTGTTTCTTTTGTTACTAAGTAATGAATTCCTATGTTTTGTTATTTTGTAATAAACAATGATAAACTCTATGGCCCGGTGTCTTACCCGAGGCACCGTGGTTCTATTTGTGAGGGCATACGAACTGTCATTTCATATATCATGAATGAAAATCTTGGACGTATTTTTCGCATTGCAAATATTGTGTTCCTTTTCTGTCTTTCTTTTCCTTTACATAATTTTCAAAACAGCTGTATTTACACATACACTCACTCATACAGGTTCCAATCCACTCTGGATCTCACTGATAACAACTCTGCTACTGCCAATTATGACTTCGAAAATCCGATCAACTTAGCCGAAGACGAAGGTGAAGATGATTGCGAAGTGCCTGGCGAGCTTGCTAGACTGTTGCTTCAGGAAGAAAGGGCAATTCAACCCCATGAAGAGCCAGTGGAAACCGTAAACCTGGGTACTGAAACAGACAGAAAAGAGGTGAAGATTGGTGCCAACCTAGAGCTCAGCGTGAAGCAACGGTTAACCAAGATGCTGCATGATTATATGGAGATCTTTTCCTGGTCCTACGAAGACATGCCAGGGTTGGATACCGATATTGTGGTCCATCACTTGCCGACTAAGGAAGACTGCCCTCCAGTTAAACAAAAGGTCCGTCGGATGCGTCCAGAGATGTCCGAGAAGATTAAAGCCGAGGTTATGAAACAGTTTGATGCCGGGTTCCTTGTAGTAACTTCTTACCCTCAGTGGGTTGCTAATGTGGTGCCGGTACCTAAGAAGGACGGTAAGGTCAGAATGTGTGTCGATTACAGGGATCTGAACAGGGCCAGTCCCAAGGATGACTTCCCCTTACCTCACATTGATGTCCTTGTTGATAACACAGCTCAGCATAAGGTATTCTCTTTCATGGATGGCTTTTCAGGTTACAATCAGATCAAGATGGCACCTGAAGACATGGAAAAGACTACATTCGTTACTCAGTGGGGCACCTTCTGTTACAAGGTCATGCCGTTCGGATTAAAGAATGCTGGGGCAACCTACCAACGTGCCATGGTTGCCTTATTTCATGACATGATCCATCATGAGATAGAAGTGTATGTGGACGACATGATCGCAAGGTCCCAGACTGAGGAAGAGCATCTGGATCATCTGCAAAAGTTGTTTGACCGGCTGAAACTGTACAAGTTAAGATTGAATCCGAACAAGTGCACCTTCGGGGTAAGATCTGGGAAATTGCTAGGCTTCGTGGTCAGTGATAAAGGTATTCAAGTGGACCCTGCTAAGGTCAAAGCTATTCAAGAGATGCCAGTTCCCAAGATAGAGAAGGAAGTCAGAGGCTTTTTAGGACGCCTGAATTACATCGCTCGATTCATCTCACATCTGACTGCTACCTGTGAGCCAATCTTCAAGCTGCTGAAGAAAGATCAGGTAGTGCGTTGGAACGATAAATGTCAGGCTGCTTTCGACAAAATCAAAGAGTATCTCCAAGAACCACCTATCCTTATGCCACCGGTTGAAGGGAGACCTCTGATATTATACCTGACAGTGCTTGACAATTCAATGGGGTGTGTGCTGGGGCAGCATGACGAGTCTGGCCGAAAAGAGCATGCCATTTATTACCTTAGCAAAAAGTTTACCGACTGTGAGACCCGATACTCACTGCTTGAGAAAACTTGTTGCGCTTTGGTATGGGCTGCTCGCCGGCTGAGACAGTATATGCTGACTCACACTACCTTGTTGATCTCAAAGATGGATCCGATAAAATACATATTCGAAAAGCCTGCTCTGTCTGGGAGAATTGCGAGATGGCAGATGATCTTGACGGAATACGACATTCAGTACACAACCCAGAAAGCCATCAAGGGGAGTGTATTGGCAGACCACTTAGCACATCAAGCTGTGGATGACTATCAATCAATGAACTTCGAGTTTCCGGATGAAAGCATTATGATAGTAACTGATTGTGAAGTACCTGGACCGGATGAAGGACCTGAGCCAGGATCCCGATGGTCTATGCACTTTGACGGAGCCTCCAATGCTTTGGGAAATGGTATCGGCGCCATCATCATATCCCCTCAAGGTACTCATACTCCACTCACTGCCCGGCTGTGTTTCAACTGTACTAACAACATGGCGGAGTATGAGGCGTGTATCATGGGTCTTCAAGCTGCGATCGACCTAAGGATCAAATTTCTAAGTGTCTTCGGAGATTCCGCTCTCGTGATCAATCAGATCAAGGGAGAGTGGGATACGAAACATCCAAACCTGATTCCTTACAGAGAATGTGTGTTGACCCTGATTCCCCACTTCACAGAGATAACCTTTGAGCATTTTCCGAGAGAAGAGAATCAGTTAGCGGACGCGTTAGCTACAATGTCTTCAATGTTCAAGGTTAAATGGGATAATGAAGCTCCCCGGATCATCATCTGGAAACTGGACGAACCGGCATACTGTTGTGATCTCGAAACTGAATTGGTGACCGAGAGGCCTTGGTACCACGAAGTGAAGAGATATCTGGAAGCTCAGGAATACCCTGAAGGTGCCTCTGTCAACGATAAGAAATTCCTGAGGAGGTTCGCAGCCAAATTCTTCCTTAGCAACGGCATCTTGTATAAGCGAAACCATGATTCAACCTTACTGCGTTGTGTGGATAAGACTGAAGCAGAAAGGATCATGGAAGAGCTACATGAAGGGACCTTTGGTACACATTCCAGTGGGCACACAATGGCAAAGAAGATCCTACGGGCAGGATATTATTGGTCCACAATGGAAGCTGACTGCTACCAACACTCCAGGACATGCCACAAGTGTCAGATTTATGCGGACAAGGTGCATGTTCCTCCGGTTCCCCTGAATGTTCTGACTGCGCCTTGGCCGTTTGCAATGTGGGGCATAGACATGATCGGCGAGATTAAACCTACGGCATCTAACGGGCATCGCTTCATCCTAGTGGCGATTGATTATTTTACGAAGTGGGTTGAGGCAGCATCCTATGCTACGGTAACCAAGACTGTTGTGGCACGGTTCATTCGGCACAACCTGATCTGTCGGTACGGCGTCCCTGAGCGGATTATTACAGACAACGGTACCAATCTGAATAACAAGATGATCGCTGAGCTCTGCGAACAGTTCAAAATACAGCACCACAATTCTTCTCCTTACAGACCGAAGATGAATGGGGCTGTAGAAGCAGCAAATAAGAACATCAAGAAAATCGTGCAGAAGATGACAGTGACGTACAAAGATTGGCACGAGATGTTACCGTTCGCTCTACATGGGTACCGTACCTCAGCTAGGACGTCAACCGGGGCAACTCCTTTCTCTCTGGTTTATGGCATGGAGGCAGTCTTGCCGATCGAAGTACAAATTCCCTCTCTCCGGATAATGAAGGATGCAAATCTGAACGAAGATGATTGGATCCAGACACGACTTGATCAACTCAACCTCATAGACGAAAAGAGACTTGCTGCTATCTGTCATGGTTAGACGTATCAAAAACGAATGATCAGGGCATTTAACAAAAAGGTCAGACCACAGGAGTATCAAGTTGGGGATCTGGTAATCAAGCGAATCATCCTTCCTCAGAGTGATCCAAGGGGCAAATGGACCCCTACATACGAAGGGCCATTTGTGGTTAAGTATGTGTTCTCAGGAGGAGCAATGATCTTAACCAACATGGATGGTGACGACCTTCCTCACCCCGCCAATGCAGACATAGTTAAAAAATACTACGCATGAAAAAAGACCCGCTAGGCTGACATGCCTAGGCAAAAATTAGGGCTTCCCGTCGAACCAAAAGGGTTCGGGCAAAATGAAGGGATGAAAATGAAAAATCTGTACACCCGGCAAGTCGAAAACCTGAAAAGGCGGCTTGGGCAAAAATGGGTATCCCGGTGGACTGAAAACCCGAAAGGGCGGTCCAGGCAAAAATTAGGGATAAAAGCGTAATACTATGTCTCATTGGATCACTTTGCATCCAGAATCCAGTATCTACATCAAGTTCAGACGGCATCGATCAGTCAGCTTCACCTTCAACCAAGGTCATCAAGTGATGAGACGCTCGGAGTTATAAAGACAATAGCAGAGTTGAAACCCAGTGGATCATTCATATTTCACATAGCTGTTTTATTTTCTTTTGTACAAAATTTATATAAACTCTTTTGTTCGGCGGCGTACCTCTTACTAGGACGCCAACCTCTTGTACACAAAACGCCTATTCAGGCCATTCAAAAATCAATACAAATATATTTTCAGTTAAACGTGCCAAGTATTTTTCCTTTTTCTGTTTTGTTTTGCGAAGAACGTCCAAGGTTCAATTTGTGATATATGCATTGACAATAATTTGCTAACTCATAAATACTTGCATACGAAACAAAGGAATTAATTGCAGGTGACATTTAGAAACAGGGGCAATAAAAAGAGTTGTCTGAGCAGTCTAATTGTTCTATCCTCTAAGGTACCAAGATAGGTTCAGCTAAAGAACACGGCCAAGTGTATCTTAACTCCCCAGAAGAGTCCAATCCAGTTCCCCAGGAAGGTTGGGATTCTTCCCCAAGCAGTAAGCTTATCCCCAGTAAATTCTGGAAGCTTATCCCCTCGCAGAGAACGAACGCGTCGCCCGGCTTTATTCAAAGAGTTATTTCCTCAATAGGATATAACTGGGTTATCCTCAGCCAAAAGTCCCGGAAAGAACGTCGTCGACAAAGTCTTCCTATCTCCAGCGAAGTCCATTCACACTTCCAATAACAAGGGTATCCTCAGCAAGTTATCAATAATTCAGCAAAGCATCTCTATCCCCACAGAGTATTACTTCCCAGCACGGTCGATAGAGTATCTTTTCTCCCCGCAGAATTCTCCATTTGCCAAGTTTATTCCGCAACGGAGTCATCTTCTCCTACCGGTATACTTGCAACTATCATCCCCAGCGGAAACAAAGATCTAATTTTTCAATATCAGCCCAGGATACGACTTCCCGGCACCCGTCAAGAATTTACTTTCCTAGACGAAAACATTCATAAAACATCACATACATCATTATAGCATGCATAGACGCATCATATCATACAAATCTCATTTATATTGAGAACATCATGGCTTAATCCATATCATGCATTGCATATGACTGACCTTTACCTTTCAGGAAAGACGCAGTTAAAATGCTCAAACATATTTCAAAGCCTTCTCTAGTCCAGCTAAATCGACTCTCAACAGATTTTTCTGATAAAGACTCAGCAGAAGTGAAGGCCCCCTCTCCGGCAAGTGCGTGAGGTGGTAATTCCTTCTTCAGATGTCTCCCTCTCCGACGATGAGTGTGAGGTGATAATCTCCTTATGGTCCCCTCTCCGGCAAGTGCGTGAGGTGGTAATTCCTTCTTCAGATGTTTCCCTCTCCGACGATGAGTGTGAGGTGATAGTCTCTTATGGTCCCCTCTCCGGCAAGTGCGTGAGGTGGTAATTCCTTCTTCAGATGTGTCCCTCTCCGACGATGAGTGTGAGGTGATAATCTCCTTATGGTCCCCTCTCCGGCAAGTGCGTGAGGTGGTAATTCCTTCTTCAGATGTTTCCCTCTCCGACAATGAGTGTGAGGTGATAATCTCCTTATGGTCCCCTCTCCGGCAAGTGCGTGAGGTGGTAATTCCTTCTTCAGATGTTTCCCTCTCCGACGATGAGTGTGAGGTGATAGTCTCTTATGGTTCCCTCTCCGACGGTGTGTGAGGTGATAAGTCCTTTTCAGATGTTTCCCTCTCCGACGATGAGTGTGAGGTGATAGTCTCTTATGGTTCCCTCTCCGACAGTGAGTGAGGTGACAATTCCTTTTTCTATGATTCCCCTCTCCAACGGCGAGTGAGGTGATTCCCCTTCAGATTATAAATTTTCTATGGTTCTCTTCCCGATATTGCAAAGATGGTAATTCCCGCCAAGATTTTTCTCAACGAGCGTTGTTGAAGTTAAAACCGCCCAAGGTTCTCTTACCATTCATGCCAAGGCAGTAACCATCCCTGGTCCGTTCATCATCTTTTGAAGCTCCAGATTCAGCTCCTGTAACCAGTCAGGACACATCTATACCAAGCATCTGAAAACCAACTCCTGCAACGTGTCAGGTACTCATTTTTCTTTTGCAGGTATGCAGGTTCTCGCTAAGGAATCTCTTACGCGATCAACATCCAGATGGCATCTATAAGCCCATCATCCTATCCAGAAATCTCCAAATGGCATCTATAAGCCCATTCCATCATCACACTGCTATTATGTGAGCGCAAATTTCTGGGCACTCTAGTGTTCAATCATCTTCCACCCTCGGATTACGAAAGGCACGTCAGCCAATCTGCATCCTCAGGTCTAAGAAGATTGAACAGGGGCAACTGTTGCACCCCAAAATTTGCCCTCCCATATTCTTCAAGAAATTGCCAAGCCAAGTCACAAAATTCCCCAAGGGTTGTGCAGTGCAACTGTCTCCTATACAGTCAAAACTAGGGTTTGTGTTCTGATCAAGAAAAGGAAGTTTCCAAAGGCCCACTCAAGTCTCATATGCTTACAAAGATGGTCAAGTATCCTCATATCAAGTTTCAAGGCATTCAGCTCAAAACTGCACAGTCAAAACCCTAAATTGCACTACAGTCAACTGTAGGGGCAAAATGGTCATTTGACAGTCAAAAGTTCAAATTTTTGGTCAACATATCATTTTGAAGCCACAAACATCATTTGATCAATGCTTGATCATGATTCTCAAAATTTGGCTCAGAAAATCATCAAGATGCAAAAGTTACTATATTTGGACAGTTGAAAAAGTCAACTGAAATTGACCAGGGCATAACTTTCACATGGATTATCAGAAAAATTCCATCCAATGCTCATTTTGAAGAGAAAGACATTTCCTACAACTCATCTTCATATTTCAAGTCCAAGAAATGCTCTCACAAAAAGTTATCAATTTCAACATTATAGGTCATTTTCAAAAGTCAACAAAAAGGGACTTTAAGTCAAAGACCATAACTTGAGATTGGTAAATCAAAATGACATGGGACCAAAGGCATTGGTTAGAGGACTCAAAGACCTTTCCAAAATGTCCAAGAACATGTGAAAAGATTAAAAATTGAGCAAGTTATGCCTTGTGGAAGTTGGGAAATTTTTGGATATTTTGAAAAGTCAACAATGGTTCAAATGACCTAAATTTGCTAATGGGCCCATTTTTCTTCCATGATTCATCATTCTAAGCATATGCACGACCACTTGGCCCAAAGGGAAGTATTTTCTCATTTTTATTTATTTATTTGAGTTTTTATTTATATTAATTCAATTAAATCAATTAAATATGTGAAAAATATTTAACCTAACAAAACCAATCTTTTTATACATGTTTTAAGGTCAATATTTCGTGTAAATGCAAATGGGGAAAGATTTGGAGCTGATTGGCATGATTGAGAGCAAAATACACATGAAAAGATATGGAAAAGATCCTTAAGAAATCAAATATTGAAAACCATTATGGCCATGGATTTTATTCAATTTTCTTGACC
Source organism: Vicia faba (assembly GCA_948472305.1). NCBI lineage: Eukaryota > Viridiplantae > Streptophyta > Magnoliopsida > Fabales > Fabaceae > Vicia > Vicia faba. The sequence goes on along the minus strand of OX451739.1, from coordinate 504,071,301 downwards.
TAATAGCTTCAATACATAAGCATGATTCAAAACCTAATGCTAAACACTGAAAAGCTGCGCTAAAGAACACTTTGCAAACTTGAAAATTTTTCCATAAAACTCAAATCTGAAATCAGTGTTCTAGGTCGATTCAAACCCTAATACTCATTCCAAAAGCTTCCTCGTGGGCTCCTGATCATATTCCAACTCCAAACATTCATCAATACGCAAAGAATTGGTAATAAGGACCTCTCCTGTACAGAGAAAAAGTCACCATCGTGTTTTCAATTCTAGGCATCCTCATTGCATTTCAATTATATATTCTTGTTCCTTGTGATGTTTCAAAGCTAACCATTATGTTCAATTTGATTTTTGTATTGTATATGGGATTTCACCATGATCGATTTCTAGGGTTACAGGTTTGCAAATTTGGGGCTTTTAGAACTAGGCAAAATTAGAACTCCAGATCACCACCGTTCCATTCAGCGGACCTAGACGAAGAAGAAACATTGGTCGCGATCAATTTATGATCCTTACAGCCCTATTCGCTATTTTCCAATAGCCTACCTAAAGCAACGCGTCTAAAACCGTTGCTGAATGTCTATGTTACAGGGGACGTGAAGAAGACGACATCGTGTCAATCAGTGATTCGTTGGTTTGAATTTGGCGCGTTTCTCTCCACTAACGCGTTGTGTCCATTTATATTGTTTATTCGTTAATTATATGTTAAACGCGATTCACATGGCGTAGTGGCACAGGTGTTGAGCTTGCAACGTCCAAGACCTGGGTTCGAACCCCAGGTCTGTATAATTTCACTATTATTTTTCCATTGCAATTCCTATGCAGGCATAACCTTAAAGCGCATCATGTTGCCTCAACATCCAAAGAGCCACGCGTCTAGCTGCTTCAAATCAAGGGCAGGGATTCAAAGAACACATTATGCCTTAGTCAACGCACCATATGGAACCTGGGAAAGTCAGCAAATTTCCAGCTTATTGGGCCTAAATTATTGGATCCATACCTCCATGTTGGGACAGAAAACCCCCCTGGTTTGCTTCTCTATACATTTTTGTTATTTTATTTTCAATAATGATTTTATTTTCTTTATTTGTTAAATTAATTAATTATTTCTTTACAAAATATAAAAATATACAAAAAAAAATCAGAAAAAGACAAAATGTAATAAATATTTTTATTTTAATTATTTTCATAAATAAATTGTATAATTGAATTTAGTATAATTAGGTTTTTTTTGCAATTTTAATTCTTTTCATAATAAAATATAAAAAATATAGAATTTAGGTTTAGTTGTTAATTTTATTCCTTTTTAATTTTCCCTTTTTACAATAATATTGCTTATTTTATTTATTTTATAGTTAAATTGTGCAATAAAATTAGGTTTAAATTAGGTTAAAAACTTTAATATTTTCTTAAAAAAACTTAAAAATAATTAGACTTAGGTTTAGCTTTTTATTTTACTTTTAATTAATTCTTTTCCATTAAATCTCAAAAAAACACAAAAACACCAAAAAAAACATTCCTTTTTAATTTTTAATTTTTTATTCCTCATTAATTCTAATTAACTAAATTCATTAACTTTAATTTTTTGCAAAAGGGTCCAACGCCCTCGTTCGTAACTTATTTAATTCGCGCATTTGTTTTATTTCGCTTAGTTCATTATGTATCTCTCCCAAAGCGTTGTAACTTAAACTTTTCGCACTTTCTTTTGCTTTATTTATTTTCTGTCAAATCGGGTCCGGCTTAATTTTGGCGATGTGGACCCGCGCCATTTGTAATAGTTGTAGATTTATTTTCCCGCAAATATTAATTGTTAAATAAACATGCAAGAATGAATGACTTAAATAAAATCAAACGTAGAACACCTTAACATGACAAGACAAATATCAATGAAAACGACACACAATTCGCACACACCACCCCTAGGGTACGCCTCACTGTTGCCTTTCGAAAGGTGATCGTCGAGTAGAGGACGTCTTAGTAAGTCCTCATGATCCGGGAACCTGGCATGAGGGTAGCTTCTAAGGTGTCTTCCATTGCTCTGGTGATCACCATGTCCCTACAAACTCGAATTGACCCGAACACCTCCAACGGTGGTGCTACCTACCTCTCAATGGTGGGATGGCACTACTTTTAAGGACATCTACACAGACAAATTCCTTAGGGTAGGTAGGTTCTCAAGGATACTTGCTCTAATTTCAAAAACAAATCAAAAAAAAACTTTTCACACCAACACATTTTCAAAAGCTTTCAAAGCAAATTTTTCAAACACTCTGACGTACGAGTCGAACTGAAATTTTTCAAAGAAACTTTTTTAAACCCACAGTTGAAAAGCAAGCAAACATTTTTGGAAACACATTGAGCAAGTATCTAAGAGCCCATGGATAACCATGGATAGAAAGGGTGCTAACACATTCCCTTTCTATAACCTACCTCCCGAACCGAGAGCAATCTCTTTAAGGAATTTTTCTGTGCTTTTGTCCTTTCCATTTGGAGAAAATAAAAGACGGTGGCGACTCTTGCTTCCGCGACATTTCGCGAACCAGCGTTAAACAGTCAGTTCCAGATCCACCGATCACACATTCTGTCACTTATTCAGATTCAACTTCAAGATACAGTTCAGATACGCTCCAGACACGGTTGTCATTCTGTCACTTATTCAGATTCAAGTTCAGATACAGTCCAGATATGCTCCACCAGACACGGAAGCCATTATGTTGCTCATTCATATTTAAGCTCAGATACAGTTCGGATATGCTCTAGACACGGATGCTATTATGTTTCTCATTCAAACTTAAGCTCAAATACAGATCAGATACGTTCCAGACGCGGACATCATTCTGATACTCATTCTTTCAGCTTACAACTTACAATTCAACAAACATTCTTGGATGGCATCTACAAGCCCATATCCAACAAGATTTTATCACCTCTCCAAATGGCATCTTTAAGCCCATTCCCTCAACTACACTTTATCGAGTGCAAATTTATGGGCACTCTAGTGCCCAATCATCTTTTACCTTCGAGTCACGAACGACAAAGCTCGCCAATCTAACTCTTCAGGTTCAAGAATATTGAACAGGGGCAGATATTGTATCCCAAAATTTGCCCTCTCGTTTATTAAGATTTTTCTCACAAGACTTCTTTGACTCAAGACAAGATTAGGGTTTGGTCAGCTCAAGACATCTCATCTTGCATTGATAACCCAAAATTAGGGTTTGAGTTTGCACAAGGATTTTTGGACCACCAATGCTTCATTTGACTTTCATACATCATTTTGGACCCCTAAGATTGCTCATGATAAGTTTTAAGCCTTGAACCACATTTTTTATCAGTCAATTGGACAATTGACCTAAAAATCAGATGTATTGGGGAAAAAGTCAACCATGGCCAATTTACAGTCAAACTTCATAATTTTTTATCCATATCAATATCTTAGACTCATATGTACCATTTTATCAAGCTTGGATTAAAACTCCTCAAGAAATTTGATCAAATCATCAAAGGGGCAAAATGGTCAAAATTAGGGTTTTGACTGAGAAAGGGAAATTTCTGATTTTTAACTTAGCCAATGACCAATTGAGTTCAAGCATGATTTCAAAGATTCAATGGCATCATCTTGACTTAATTACGTGGTTCAAAACATCTCAAGTTCATTGGATTGACAGATGAAATTTGCAGTCAACTGATCAAAAGTCAACTGTACACTGAAAAGTCAAACTTTGACTTTTTGGTCAAAATCAAGTGCCAAGGGTCATAATTCATCAAGACATGTCAAAATGTGAAACTTGTTCACCAAGAAAACCAAATTTGAAAATTAGGGTTTTGAATTTGAAAATTTTCATAACTTAGAATTTTTCTGAGCATAAAAATTTTCTTATTTTTTCTCAACTTTTCATCACTTTTTCACAATGATGCATTTTGATTCAAGAAAAGTCCCCAACATGAAAGTTGTAGTCCTCCATGAAATATACAACTTTTCTTCACAAACTTTTCCCTAAGGATTCTTGGATCTCAAGTTATAAATTTATGAATACATGGTCATGAACTTCTTAACTTAGTGAAATTTTGCCCTAATTTAGGTAGGTTTTGGACCCAACTTCATGGCAACTTTTCACCTAGTTCCAAGAGGTATCTAAAAATTCATTTCAAATATGTATTATAGAGCACATTTCAAGCTTTCAAAAATGTCCAAGAACTCTCCAAGATCATTTTTGAGTAGGGAGAATCGAAGAGAGGAAGTTGGCATTTTCTCACTTTTTGTTCAAGCCATTTCCATGAAGAACCAAGTTGCAAACCAAACCAATGCTGGCTATTTCTTGCTTTACAGGTCCTAAACTTGCTACACACTCCTTAATTAAATGCATACTCAGTTGATAAATCCATTATCCTTGCTTTTGAACTTTTACACAAGTTGTCTTTCCATTTCGGGCAAAAAGGCTCCATTGCCATTTTCATAAAGAAGCACTTTTGCAAACTTGTCAACTTGGAGCTTTGAACCTGTCCCCTTCATACAAGCAAACCACACAGGTCTCAAGCAACTTGTACAAACTCATACCAACCCTAAAGCAAGCTGGTATAAGCATGTGGGTTTGGTCTTGTCAACTTGCTTCAAGTACAAGAAAAATTGCAAAAAAGGCTAAGGCTTGCACAGCTAGTAGAGAGCTGACTTTGTATCACTCCTATACTAATATGCAAACAATGTACAAGACATTACACACCAAGCAAAGGCCTGAAACTCTCTAGAACTGAAAAACACCAGAAAACTGCCCAAGCATACAGTTTCTGCACAAACTCATCCAACTCTCATTTGGCTCGTGCATTTTGTGTTTAACTCATCCAAACATCTTACATATTAGATATCAAACACATCCAAGCCATGACCCCTGTTCTGTAACCTTTGTTTCACCATCTTCCATTGTTAACTTTGAAGCTTGTAGTTGGACTTGGTCAAGGAGTTCTAGCCATCTTCAGAGCAAGGTAAGAGTTTGAATAGGTTCAGGGAAGCTCAAGGAAGCTCAAGCAATCATCATGCCTCCTTTAAAGTCCCTACATTGCCATACACGATTCCAGCTGAAGGAGGTATTTTTTCAAACTCTATCTCCTTATACAGGCAACCTCAAGCCACGATTTGTGATTAAAAAATGTAGCTCTCATCATAACGAAGTTGTACATATCATTATATTGCATTTATATTACTTGTGCTAAGAGAATTTGGAGTTTGAAATCTTTGAAAATTTTAGGTCACGATTTAGTGATTTCAAAATTCTTTTTGATCTTTGAAAGTTAGGTTACATAATTTATATGGTTGGAATCGTGAGCTCAAATGTCATATTTTTCATGTTATAAGTTTTCATTTTTATGGAAACATGAGGAAGTTACAGGTTGATTGGAAAAAGCGTGAAGAAGAGGAAGACATGACAGTGATGAAGTGGTTCTGGACTTTTTGCTTCTTGGGCCATCTGTTTTTGCTAGCATCATCACCACTATTTTGCTTTCTCACCCCCCTGGCTAACTTTTTCATATTTTTTTTCTTTCATTTTTATATATAATACTTTTATTTATTTTTCTTAATGATAAAAAATCCTAAAAAATGATTTATTTGTTTTCACACTTTTTTTTTATTTCTCACATGAAAAAATAGTTTATTTTGATAAATATAATTGATTTTCTTTATAAACTTATAAAAAATTAAATATACTTAATATTTTATATTTTATATTTTTATACTTACAAATACTTATTTTTGTAAATATTTAATTTTTAGTATTTAGGCATAATATTATTTATTATTTTTTTATACAAAAAAGGCACAAAATAATAATATAGAACATTATTTTCTTTTGAATAAAAACTAGGGTTTAATCCCCTTCCAAAATTAAATATATTTTTTCCTTATATTTTTAGGTTTAAATTAAATTTTTTTTTTTACACAAAAACAAGACATAAAACATTTTTTTAACATGAACATTGCATTGCATTTTAAATATTGTATTATATTTATTTTAATTTGCGCAAATTCGATTTGGTTGTAATAATATATTTAGCTTTATATTTATGCAAATCCCCATTCAAAGTTGTATTCCCCCCTCCCATAAAATTGTTGTAATAGCTTAGTATATTTACATTACGCAATTTATTGCTTTCATATGCCATGATTAGTAATTAGGGTTTGTATGACAAGAACGAAACCAAACAAATAGAAAACCCTAAATGCAAGATCAAAAGCATGAAAATGATACACTTTGCACACAAGCACCCTTAGGGTTTCTCCCACTTGGTTGCCTAAAATAAAATGGTCATGTTACGCATGTGAAGTATCTTGGCAAAACAAAACAAATATAAGATCATAGCCCCTCAATGACGCTATTCAAAAGTTGCCTAAACAAAATGATCTTGGTCCCTCAAAAATGCTAAGATACTTTGCAACATTGCTATTATGGTTATACGATGACCCACGCCTGTCCCGCTTACATCGAAAGATAGGGTTTCTTACCAAATCAATGGTAAGTCAACAATGTCAAAGGAATAGAAAATGCATGAGAAATACATTTGAGTAGGTAGATAGCTTCTAAGTTACTTGCTCCATTTGAAACAATCCTTGCTATTTTTAAAAAAACAAACACGCACATATTTCAAAAAAACATCTTACAAACAATTGAAAACATTTTAAAAAGACAAACATCTTTGTATACATTCTTACGAACGAGAATCATTACAAAGATTGCCTAAACGAATGGCCTCTTTTCCGAAATACTTTCAAAATCACATCAAACACCATTTCAAACAAACCAAAGCAAGTGATCTAAGCAAGTAACTAAGAGCCCATGAAAAACCATGGATGAAAAGGGTGCTAGCACCTTCCCTTTTCATAATCTATCCCCCGAACTCAAGAAACAATCTCAAAGGTCTTTCCTGTGCTTTTTCACCTTTCCTTTTAGATAAAAGAAAAGTCGGTGGCGACTCTTGCTAACCGCGACATTTGAGACAAAACGCAAAACTTCAATCCAGTTCTCCCACCGCATCACAGTCCCTAATATGTCCCAAAAAATTCTCATGCCAATTTGCATGCCTTGCATTACAAGTTTGCTCAGTCAATTGCTCAGATGACTAGAAATCAACTATATTAGGTCAAAAGTCAACTATGGCCAATATACAATCAAACTTCAAGATTTTTGGTCAACATCAACATTTTTAAGTGATAATCATCATTTGATCAAGGAATGCTCTTAAATCATCAAGGACCAAAAATTACTAAATTAGGGTTTCTATAGGAGAAGTCAACTGAACTTTGACTAGGCATAACTTTCATATGCTTCATCAACTTTTCCCCAAACAAATCCCATTTTTAAGAAAATTCAATTCCCTACAACTTTATTTTATTCTCAAGTCCAAAAGATGCATCATTTGAAAGATATGATCTCATACATTATAGGTCATTTTCAGAAAGTCAACAAAAGACAATTTTTGTCAAGGCAACTTACATCAAGATAATGTCTCCAAATGAAAAAATTATTAAAATAGAAAGTGTAGAGAACATCTTAGGATTTCCAAAAAGTCTAATATCATCTTCAAAAGATGAAATTTGAGCAAGTTATAAAGTGCATAAGTTGGGCAAATTTCAAGAAAATGCATGAAATCTCAATTGAGCAAATTTGTGATTTTAAGTTATTGGGCCTAACTTTTTGGAGTTAAAACATACTCGTAATATGTCCAAGGACCTCTAAATCTATCCATGCATTATTTTGATTTATTTGAATTTTTATTCATTTAAATATGAATTAAATCAAATAAAATATGAAAACTAATGGGCTAGTGCATATGGGTTTGGCTTGATCCATCATAAAGCCCAATAATTCATGCAAGATACATAGAAAGTGTCTAGGTTCATGCAAAATTCGAAAAGGGAAAGAATCAAACAAAAATGGCAAGGGATCATGAAGTTTGGAAACTTTTCAAATTTTGATTTTTTGTTTTAAGGCCATGGTTAATGGCTTGATTCTTTCTACGATGGTTTACACTCCTATATTTCCTATATAAATACATGACATTGTAAGCAAGAAAGAACACACACCAAACTTCCTAGAGAAGCTCTCAAAATTTTCATAAAATTCTCAAGAATTACAAAATTCCAAACTCAAACTTCCAGCCCATATTCATCAAAACTAAGTCTTGCATCGTGTTTCTGAAGCTCCAAGGATCTCATTACTATCCTTCTTGTAGATTGAAGCATGCTAGAATGCGCCTATAAGGTTGCTCCGGTTGGGTAAATTTCTCAATCTAAAAATTTTTAATTCTCACGTTATAAATTGTTTTTAAACACTCATACATGTTCACACTGATGCTTGGATTGTTTTAGAACCATTGCCTTCGAGTTTTGACGCGGTAATCCAGTTCTGCCATTGTTAGGGCTCATGAACTTTTGAGTTTCGGATCCGACACTACGAACCATTTCAGATCAAACCATTACCATGGTTGGATTCGTAGCATATGTCCCATTTATTATATTTTTTTGCTTTATTTCATTTTCATTTTTCTCTTTTATTTCAATAATTTCTTTTCCTATTAAAAAATCATAAAAGACATCATAAAATCAAACAAACCAAAAAGAATTAGACTTAGATTTTCATTAATTAAATTAATTTTAATTAGTTATTTTAATCACCTTTCTTTTTTTAATTAATTAATCAATTAGAATTAGGATTAATTTAATTTCAAATCTTTTTCTTAATAATAATAAAAAACAAAATAATATTAGATTTTCTTCTATAGTTAATTTTTAATCAATGTTCATTTTCTTATATTAATTTAAATTAGATTTAGCTTTTTAATTTTAAATTTAAATATTTTCTTAAAAAATAAACAAAACAAAAACAACAAAAGTTATCTTAATTTGCTTAGAACTTTTTTTGGGTTTTTAGACGTTCCTTCTTAATCTTTGTGTGTTCTTTATTTTCTGCATTATTACTTTTGAAATATTGTATCTGCCCATGGTTTATAATAGTTTAAAATTAGGATTTCTTTACTATTTTTACCCCCATTTTTGGACTTGTAATTTCCCCCTCCCCGAAGCCATGTAATAGTTAGTTTAAATTCCGCACTTTAAATTCTCTGTACTTGTATATATTAAACTATTAGATGTATGCCTAATAAGATTGTATGACAAGAATTAAAAACAAAAATGTTAAACCTAACCTCAAAGAAAAATAATTGAATACAACACACTCGCACATGCGTACCTCTAGGATACTCCCACTTCGGTTGCCTTTGAAATAAAACGGTCACGATTCTCGAATGTAAGAGATTTTAGTGGTTTCCCTTTGGTTTAAAAAGATCATAAGTCCCTTGATGACCCTTTCGATGGCGCCTCAATGAAATGATCTTAAAACCTTAGGATAATTACTAAGATATCTTACTAGTTGTCTTTGTGACCGTACGACGACCCTCGATTATCCCTCAAAGATCCAACGATAGGGCTACCTACTCACTAATAGTAGGATAACACTGTCTAAAGGAAAAGAGGAAAAGAACAAACCTTTTCGAGTAGGTAGATAGTTCTTAGATGCTTTCTCAAATAAAACATTTTCCACACATACACTCTTTTCTAAAAAATATTTTCAAAAACACTTTGTATACGTTCTCAACAATACGAGAAACATTACAAAGTACTCCGCACTAAGGCGTCTTTTCAAAATACTTTTTTTCAAACACACAAACACAAAGTATTTTCAAACGAGCTAGCATCTAAGAGCCCGTAGATAACTATGGATGGAAAGGGTACTAACACCTTCCCTTTCCATAATTTACCCCCCTTACTCAAAAATAATCTCGAAAGTTCTTTTTTCTGTTCTTTTCACCATTTCCTTTGTTGGATAAAAGAAAAGTTGGTGGCGACTCTTGTTTACCGCAATATTTGCAAATACAAACACAAAACCAGTATAACAGTCAGTTCTCCCACCGTATTACATACTCCAATGAAACTTGAAGAACAAGTTGCGTCGAGTTTCTTACTTCAAAATAGAGGCACTAAGTGGATTCATTTTCCACTCATCAAGGTAGAACTCCAAATGAGAATATCTCTCATGCTAGCTCCAATCATGCTTTAAATTTTGTTTACATTAAATGTAGCTGACCGGATCTTACATCTGAGTATAATCATGCGTGCATGTGTTGCTTGGTTTTGTTCCATAAGTCTGCTAAAAAATGCTTCTCGTTTCACTACTTTCACACTCAGTTTCAATCATACCTTGCATTCATTTTTAAATTCATGAGCATTTTGTTGTTTTATGCATTGAGGTGATGAATTTTGATTTTTGAATCAAAGGAAATGATTGAGAATTGAAGGAGAAATGTGAGTTTGAAATCTGTTTGATGAATTGTCCAAATCAAAACCGTGTTCATGCATCAACATTCGCGTGCGTTTTTCTCTATCATCAATGCATCATTTCATGAAGTTTTTGATTCTATCATGTTCTACTAATTTCCATCTTGAATTTTGATGTTTGAATTATTTATTTTCATCAAGAAACGCATGAGATATTTGGATATGAAAGTTTGGTTTCAAAACTGGAAAATGATAAGGGTTTGCATACTGGTAGGGATGATTATGTGGCATCATTTTATTGAACATGTTGTTGATTCATTTTACATCGCATTTGGATAAAGGCATGTGTAATAAGCCTTTGCATTTTTAAATTTTATTTGTCTTCTCAAATTTTCTTCACTTCAAAAATTATCATAAAAATATTTTAGACTCCTTTTTCAATATATTTCCATATTTTAATTTTAATTTCATTTTTTTAATCATTTTTATTGATTAAATAAATTCATGTAGTTAATTAGAATTTTAATATTCTTTTAAGTCTTGAATTTTATTTTCCCACTTCTACTAAATCAAAAATTATGAAAAAAAATATTTTCTAGCACCTCTCTGAGTTTATTTTTTGAAAATAATTTTTTTCCAATTTTATAAAATTCGTGAGTTACAAATTAAATCATTTGTTGGACATATCATCTTTTCTTTGTTTTCTTTGGTGAATAGAGTAAATAATTTTCATTTAATTTCTTCTTTTGGGATAAAATTCAAGAAAAATATACTTACTGATCCTTAGGATTTTCTTGACTTTTAGGTCATCTTACATCAAAATTATATGAACTTTAGATCAAATTGATTAATTTTGAACTTAATTTCCTTTTTTAGGGTTTTTGTTTGATCATTCACACTAATTGATTAAAATTTCTAACTTTCCATGCCTATAAAATCATAGATGAAGTTGTTTAGAGTTCCTGAACATGTTGAGGTCATAAAAAACATTTTTCTGGAATTTTAAAATGTGATTTCATATTTTTCACAAATTGTTTTCCAAAACAATCTAGTTTAAGCCTTTTGCTTGCTAGTTTCAAAGTTTGCATTTTTTAAATAAACTTTTCACCACAATCCAAGAACTCTAAATTTTATTTCTTACTTTTGTAGAACTTTAAGAAGTTAGGTTTTTAATTTCATAATTTTTCAAGTTATTTTCCCATTTTAAATTTAATTTTTGACTTAGGTTTGCATTTAGGGTTTTACTTTTGATTAAGACTTGTAATTGAGAACTTTTGTACATGATTCTTGTTTAATTTTTGAAACATATGATAACGACTTGAGGCTTATTTTAGGACAAATTCTTCAACATCATTGGATCTTGGGTATTGATAGGTTGAAAAACCAAATCCATCAAGAAGGATGAATGATGTTGATGATATTTGAAACTATATTTCATCTAATTCATCCCCTCCCTCTTCATCTTACCACATTCTTACTTGTGCTAAATGTTATTGGAGAATGGTTTATATATCATTTCTCTGAACATATGGTACATAGATTGCTATTGACCGGCCTAAAAATAGATGTGACTTCTACATAAGTCCACTTACGATTGCTTAACATAGTGCTAAATTTTGTCTCGATTCAAGAAATGATCATTCGTGGCCCAAATCCATGTTGTAAGCCCAAGTATGTTAATTTGAATCCTTTGATCCAATAACCTTAAGATTCATTGTTAGGAGACTTTGGTCTTATCAATCCTCTAATGAATCTTCATAAGCTCTGGTCAAAGTGAATCACCTAAACATCGTTGATCATTTATTGTTGCCTTATGCTCTTTATTTTAAGCACATTTATTTTAGCATTTACATTTCATTCCATTTTTATCTTTGCTCATTTAAGCATTTATCTTTTATGTCATTTTATTTTTCTCACTTGAGCTTTTCATTTCTTTTTGAAGATACTTAATAATCAACTTGAACAATAAAAAACTTTAATTTCATTTGGACTACATGGTTACTATCCTTGGCATTTTGGAGTTATGGACTTCTTGGACTTAGGATTAGAGACTTTGACCTACCTTGAGACCTCAATTATTATTTTGTCTGGAGCTCTTGGGGTTTACCCCAAGACATTGGGTTGTTTATTTGTTTGCTTTGTGTGCAGGTTATTGTGATTATATGCTCTGTCTGTGATCGGGAATTCATCTGTATACAACCATTACTCTGCCCAAATTTTGTGAAGACTTAGGAAAATTGAAGTTTGGTTTTCTTAAGAGGTTTATTATCTTTGTTTGTTTGGTTTCATAATCCAAAGGATGGGAATTATACATCAACTCACTGTGTTAAGTGTTGGCTTCTTGTTGGTTAGACGATTATTTTCCATAGCTTTTACCTCATGCTTTAGGATAATCCCTTCATCTCCTCCCATTCTCTTTAATTTCAATAATTTTATCCCTCCTTTTGAAAAATATTCTTATTTTTTAACTTGAACCACTTTCATAATAAACTTGAACTTAGGTCCATGCATTTTCAAAAATATTTTCTTAATCAAACTTTAAGCAATTTAACAATACTTTGACATTATGTGAGAAGACTAAAAGTAAATCATTCTCATTCGAACAATTTTTTCACTTTGGCTTTTTACCTTAAAATTTTCTCAAAAGATTAGACTCTTGGAAATCCTTATAGTGACGCGAACTACTATACTTCTACAATATGTAGTAAAGTGAGATATTTTCCACTTGGATGTTGAGTGAGGCTTTGTTGATTTTAAAATCCAAGCTATATCCTCCACTTTGAGATGACGCAAATTCTCCTTTCTCATATTCATGGGTAGTAAGTATGTTCTTTCACTCAGATAATACGATGATGTCTTGTCTCTTAAAATTAACCAACGCACACGTGTTTTAAATTTTTAAAAGGTGAACTACGAGTACCCTGATACCCTATTACACAGAAGGTGGTACATAGGCACTAAAGGTTCGCAACCGCAGCGGGTGCAAAAATTATAAAAAAATACCTCTTTTCTCATCTCCACCATCTATTTTTTATACAACTTTTATAGCCAAAATACATATATTCTCAAAGAGGTTCCTGCAGAGTACCGTAGATGTTTAGGGTGCTAAGACATTCCCTTTGCATAACCAACCCCCGAACTTAGATTCTCTCCCCCTCTCTTTGGGTTATTCACTCTTTTATCGTTCCTTTAGAAACAATAAAGCACGGTGGTGATATTTTTATTTGATCTGTACGAGTCAAGTCAACCCAATGACTTAGTCTCAACATTTCTACCGCTACAGAAAATGGAGCCTTCACTGGGGAAAGATCTACCTATAGCTGGTCCATCCCTAAGTGGGTTGAGCATATATTTGTTTGTTTGTGTATGTGCTATTATTGTTGTATATTATATGTTGTATATATGTTTGTCTGGACTTTTCCTAGTTTTCAGGATGCTTGGTGGTTTCTCATAAGTCCTATACCAGGACTTGGGAAAACTTAAGATAGGACAGGTGGTATAGTCATGTTAACTTTGAGGGAGTAATCCCAAAAAGGAGACATGAGATCCCCCACTCAGTGGAGGCCCCTTTGACTGTAGTGTCGTTTACCGAGTAATCTGGAAGATATGCTGCTTTCGACCTGGGAGCCTGCTGAAACTAAGGACCATAGAATCTTTAACCCATCTTGGACTTTTAGGTGTAGTGCGGAAGCTATGATGGAGTAATCTGGAAATGGTTGTCACGCGATACTACGCTCGGACGAGTTTTTCTTTAGAATATTGCTAATTACTGATTTAATCGGGAAGTTGGTAATATCCGAAGGAAGGATGTAGACTATGGGAACCTCTTAGAATCTTGTTTGGCAGGTGATAAACTTTTAGACCATACCTTATGGGTAGTACCTTCGACCTCATGCTCGTGACGTTGAACCTATGAACCCTATGTTTGTGATCTTGTGTGTGATTGACGCATCATGCATTCATGCACCCATGAGCATCCTTTAAAACATTTTGTTTCAAGGGACTTAAAAGTTGACTCTTTGCGAATATCTCAGGTACTTTTTGACTATGGATTATGGAAAAAGAAATACTAAGAAGTATATTTTCAAAGATCCCAAGATAGATGAGTTGATGAGTCTGATTCCCGAGATCGAGAGTTCTACAGATTTTCAGAGGAAGTATGGGTCCATCATTTCTCTTATGAATCTTAGGATGAAGGAGGGTATTCTCTCGACTTTGGTCTACTTCTATGATCCGATGTATCAATGATTTACTTTCCCTGATTATCCGTTGATGCCTACATTGGAAAAGTATTCTTATCTATTGGATTTACCTATTACCGGTTATGTTCCTTTTACCGGTTTGGAGGGGGAACTAAAGTCCCATGAGATTATTGCTTTGATCCATTTGGGGAAGACTGAGGTTGAAGCCCACATGACTACCAAAGAAGGGATTAAAGGATTACCCTCTCAATTCATGTTGGAGAAAGCTCGCTATTTTGTAGGATGAAAAGTATGGTTGCTTTTGAGACCATATTTGCTCTACTTGCTTATGTGTTGTTCTTATTTCCCAATATCGACAAATTTGTGGATATCAATGCCATCAGGATCTTTATGATTGGGAATTCATTCCCTACATTATTGGGTGATGCTTATTATTCTATTCATCTTTGACATTCTTACCATGGAGGGATGATCATTTGTTGCACTCTTTTTTTGTATAAGTGATTTATTTCTCACTTACCTAGGTCTGATGCTTTCTGGGATGTCAGGAAGGAACCACATTGGGCTTCAAAGATTATGGCCCTTACTCATTCAGATATTGTTTTGTATCATCAGGCTTACTATGATGTGGAGATTATCGATAGTTGTGGTAGTTTCTCCAATGTACCTCTTCTTGGTACAAAGGGAGGAATTAACTACGGTCTCGTTCTTGCACGACGATAGCTTGAATATCCGATGCAGGATAACCCAAATAATATTCATCTGAGTAGTTTCTTCCTTAAGGAGGGAGAGATTCATAAGGAAGATAAAGAGGAGATTCAAAAGCTTGACGTCACATTCACTGGAAGAGCAGGAAGGACTTGGGACCTAGAGGGGCTAGTTCTTTGGAGTCTTATCTTCAGTGGGTACAAGTAAGAGCCATCCAATTGAAAATGTCGTATTCCCGTGAAGCACCCATGCCTGATATGTTTGTGAAGATCACTCCTCCCCTATTAGATGATGTGGAAGAACTTCAACTATCCTTAGTCAGGATGCAACAGGAAAAGGAAGCTTGGAAGAATACGTGTCACACTTTAGAGGTGTCCTACCGAGCAGACTTGAAAGAGAAAGATGACCTGATCGAGATTCTTGAGAGTCGTGCTGTAGAGACGATGGAGAGGCAAGATGATTTATTTTCCTCTAGAGCTCAGCCAGGACCTAGTTGCTCTCTTCTCGACTTTGATGATTGGAAAGAGGTCGCCAACAAGTATGTAGAAGAAAATAAGTAGTTGAAGGCTCAAATTGCATGACTCACAGGGAAACGCCAGTGTGTGGAGTGATCTTCATCAGCTTTGCTTTCTTAGAATCTTAGATTATTATCTTATCTTGTATTTGGGATTATTGAAACTTGTACTAAAAAGTTGTAATCCGTTTTGAAGTTATTATAATGAGATTTTCAGTATTTCAAATGTGTAGTACTTTAATATTTGCAAATTGTCTATAAATCTTTGAGTTTCTGAAATATTAATAGTAAAATAAATCATGTGCATTGCATATCATGCATCATATTGTACATACTTTTTACATTTATGTTCATACCTAGGTGTCTTACTGTGCTTCTTTACCTCATTCAGCAAGCTGTCTCACCAGTACAATACTCAGACCAATTTCAGAAGGACTCCGCGCGATCAAATCTTAATTGTGGTCTATATATATATATATATATATATATATATATATATATATATATATATATATATATATATATATATATATATATATATATATATATATATATATATATATATATATATATAAACTTTGACCCGACATTAATCAGCAAAACCAATTAAGATTCATGGGTGTTTATATAATTGACCAAATGGGAGACAGTTTTCAATCCCGAAAGTATACATAATTAGAATATAAGTTTTAGATATTATTAGAAAAAATATAGTAGGATTTTGAATCATAATTTTTCATCTTTGACCTTTCTAGTACTTAATAATAACTCTGAGTTTAATACGAAAATTGAAACTAATAATAACCATTAAACATTTCATTAACTGTATTCAATTTAGACCTCAAGAATGAGTAGTTTCCCTTCAACCAAATGAAGAAAAAAAGCAGAATCATCAAATATACAAACCTCTCTAAAATTAACCATCACCTCCCTCAAAGTCCTATCTACCACATATAATTCAATGCCATTTACTCCAATGTTACATCCTTGACCTTTCATTCCTTCACACAATACCAAATTTCCTTCATCTCATCAAACCATAGTGCAAAAGAATCTCATTCATCTTCCTAACCTTAATCAAACAAAAAATTAACATTTCTTAAAAAGATTCAATTTTAACACAAATTTGAAAACTAATAATATTGATATATTAGAAACAATATGATTTGTAAATACAAATCTCACATTTTATTTCTATTTTTCCTAGCCTTATTTCCCTTTATCCAATCCAAACTCAACCCAAACTACTACGAAAAAACATGCCCTAGATTCTTAGACATCATGAAGGAAACTGTGGCCGCGAAGCAGCAATTAACACCCACCACGGCCGGTGCTACACTCCGCCTCTTCTTCCACGACTGCATGATTGGAGGCTGTGACGCCTCCGTCTTGATAACCTCAAATTCCTTCAATAAGGGAGAGCGTGATGCGGACATCAATCTCTCCCTCTCAGGAGATGGCTTTGACGTGGTCACGCGTGCCAAAAACATGTTGGAGTTGGAATGTCCCGGCATTGTCTCATGCTCTGACATAATCGCAACAGCCGCGCGTGACCTCGTAGTCTTAGTTGGCGGCCCATTCTACGAGTTAGGCCTCGGTAGAAAAGATAGTCTAGTCTCCAGAGCCATTGACGCAGAAAACAAATATCCAACACCAACCATGACAATGAATCAGGTTAGAAACGAAACTTATCTATTTCATTTCAATAATTTTTTATCTAATATTTTTAGACGAAGTTTAGAGACTCATGCATAACAATGTTACGCGTGGCTGTGCTAGGTGATAGACATTTTCACATCAAAAGGGTTTACAATTCAAGAGATGGTGGCTCTAGTTGGAGCACACACAATAGGATTCTCTCATTGCAAAGAGTTTAGCCACAGGCTCTACAACTTCAGCAAAACGGCTGAAACTGATCCAAAGTATAAACCAGAATTTGCTGCGGGGCTAAAGAAACTCTGCCAGAATTACCAAAAGGACCCTTCGATGTCGGCATACAACGACGTGATGACACCTAAGAAGTTTGACAACATGTATTTTAAGAATGTGAAGAGAGGGTTAGGTCTATTGGCTACGGATAGTTTAATGTTTGAGGACAAGAGGACAAAGCCATTTGTGGAATTGTATGCGACAAATGAAAGCAAATTCTTTGAGGATTTTGGTCATGCTATGCGTAAGGTAAGTGTTTTGAATGTTAAGGTGGGGAAGAAAGGAGAGGTACGAAATAGGTGTGACTCTTTCAACAACCTTGATACTAATTGAGATTTTGGTGGTAATTATTGTGGAGTGGAAATTCAAATGTAATTCAAATATTTAGCAATGTTATGTGCGACTTGGTTATGTCCAGCTATGGTCACATGCTTGAAATTAAAGATCCTTTTAAGGCAAATAGCATGTAGTTCAGTTAGATTTGAATGTTTTTCTTAACAAAATTTGATATGCTATGGTTAAAATGCTTAGGTATCCGATCTGTTCATTCGACTTTTACGAATATAAATATATATAACGCATATAACATACTAAATATTAATATTAAAAATACTGGGTTGGATTAGCTCACCTGAGGAGTTGTTGTTGGTAGAGTTTATGGCTTTCTTTTTCCATGGTCAGAAAGTGAAGTGCAAGATGAAGAGAACAATTGTAGCCGTAGTTTGACTTGCCACAACATGGAATCTTTGATTGTTCTGTAATGCTGTCATTTTAAAGGAAGTCAAGTTCAATTTTTACGATTGTATGTGGCTATCGTTCTTAGGTCTTAGAATTGGTTAAGCTCTTTTTATATATTATTTGATTACTGTAACTTTTCCTTTTGAAATACCCTACCTATCCTCTGTTTTAGGAAGCGAGCATTTTTTTTAAATTGTAATTTAGGGCGAAGTATCCCTTAGGCTCTCTTTTAATTGGAATCACTGCCTATTAAAATAATATTAAATTTTAAAATTAGGATTCTTCCCTAATACTATTACTTAAACACGCCACAATCTCATCCAATAGAGTTTTTGAATTGTAAAACCCTAAATATATCATGTTATAAAAAAAATTCAAAAAAACATAATAAATTTTAGAC
Source organism: Vicia faba (assembly GCA_948472305.1). Lineage (NCBI taxonomy): Eukaryota > Viridiplantae > Streptophyta > Magnoliopsida > Fabales > Fabaceae > Vicia > Vicia faba. The sequence goes on along the minus strand of OX451739.1, from coordinate 504,052,489 downwards.
AAGAACACAAAATCGTGAAATGAGATTTTTCTGCAATATAAAATCTAAAATATAATCTAATATCAAAAATACAGAAGTAATTTCAAAAAAGAGATCAAGAAAACACAAATTAAAATAAATCGCCATTATAAATAACTTTTTTAAGACAAAACTTTCACCTCGAACATGATTAAATCCGATAGTATAGGTCATAGAGCGTCATGTTTGATTTTTTAAAAAGAAAATAAACAATATTTCTCCCAATTTTCTCAAAAACCGAGATAACATAGCTATAAGTGAGTGTCATGTTTTATCCATAAAAAAATAGTAATAAACTTATTCCCTCGATATTTTAGAAAATCAAGGGAATATAACTATAAGGGATCTCACTTTGAATCCTTGTTACAACATTTAAAGTTTTTTTCAATGATTTTTCACTTGGTGACTTTCCAGATTCCTTTTTTTTTCTTAGTTTTTTCTTTGTTAATTAGTAATTCTCAAAATCTTTGTTATCAATAAACAAGAAAATTCTATAGAATCAGTACAGATACAGGGACCTAACATCCTCCTCCAGGCTTCACCGAGAAACATTACACAAACTTCAAAGGGGGAAAACAAATGTTTCAACATCTAGATTTTCACTGGAGATTATAATATTAACTTTATTAGGGAAGATGAAAACCACATCGTCGAGATATCACCCGAGGATCTCGTGCTGACTTCATAGGGGAGTATAATACCAAATCATTGAGGGGAGCCCAAAATACATTCTTCAATGCCAAGAGTGATGATTACACAAACTTCCATGTGGAGAAATTATGAAACCACCTGGGAATAACAGATTTCAGAGAGAACAAAGTCTCAGCTTCACTTGGGGGATTAAGAAGTCAAACAATACAGCAAGAAAAATCAAAATTATGGGGATTTTAAATCAGACCTAACACTCGGCGGGGGAAAACCCAAAAAGTTGACAACTGCTTCAACATTTCTTAGAAAAGATGTTGCCCTTGCCTAGTTTCCTGGGAAAACAACAATAATGCCATTACTGCAAAGGGCGTCATTTTACAAATGATTCCACCTCAGCATGCAACGGGAGAAGGGACTTTCGTCATATGAGCGAAGAACTTACTGGGGAATCTAAGATAGAGGCTTCAAACCATGCAAACCTGAAATCGAAATGGACCAAGATTTGACTGGGAAAAACGAGATCACAGGCCCAATACCGCACCTTACACCAATTGGTATCATCTCCAACTACCTGAGAGAACCTTCCAGGGGAAAACAAACTTCCAAAAATTCCGAGTTCGTCCATCCTTGGGATTACCACTTTTGCTTTTCTTGAGTCACAAACTCTAAAGTAAAAAGTAATTTGTAAATTCTTTTCAAAAACAATATTTTTATTTAATCTTTTTGCTTTGAAAATTACTATCAATAATAAATGGAGTCTTTGTAAGAAGAATAAAATAAGAATTGCAAAGAATTGGATAAAAGCTCAAACTTTATTAATAGAATGGTGGTTTGCAAATTGCGAGACTCCATAGATGATTACAAAGTTTAGAAAATGGTAATATACATTAGAAAATATACATTGAAATATAATGACAACTATTCTCCATAAAAACTTTGAATTCTTGAGCAGAGACTTCTGTTGAAGTATGGTGTGTAACGCCCGTAATTTAATTAATTATTTAATTAAATTATTTTTGGAATATTTGTGAAATTGTGTTGTGGTTAGTTGTAATTTATTATTTTATTAAATGGTGGAATAATATGAGAAGGATAATATTATTTGATGTGAGCTTGTTTTAAAGGAATGGAAGTAGTAATAAGGGGGTGTAGTAGTCTTAAGCCCATTAAGGAATAAAGAGAATAATAGGGTTATTTTATTATTGTTAGAAATAATAGGAGATAGAAGAAGCAGTAAGAGAGAAAGAAATAAGGGTTGGAAGAAGAGAACGTGAAAGCTGTTGGAAAGAGAAAAAGAGGCAGAATGAAAAATCAACCGGAAAAGTATAGAGCAACCTTCAATCCAAGGTAAGGGTGGGGTTCTGACTCTATAATGTGGTTTATGATGATTGGTTTATGGGATTAGATGTAAAAATGTTGTCTTGTTCATGATTGAATTATATGTGGTTGCATGATAAGAATCGATAATTGGAAGATGAATAATGATGCCCTAATGCTGTATATTTGATGTAGAATTATAGGATAATTATAATTGATGATTATCTATGATTAGAGGATGTTTATAGGGCTTAAAATATGGAAAACGTAGTGAAAACGCAGTGAATCGCAGAAAGTATTCATGACAGCAATTTGTGTCGACCCCAAACATTATGTGTCGATACAAGAAGGCTTTTAGACTCAGGATGAGTCGATATGAAGGAGTCTTGCGTCGATACACGAGGGCTTTTGGACTCAGGATGAGTCGATACGAAGGAGCATGTATCGATACATGAAGTGTTGCAGAATCAGTATGAGTCGATACAAGAGAGTATGCGTCGACTCATGTAGCGTGTTCAGTTCAGTACGCGTCGACCCAAGGCATTACGTGTCGAACCATGTTGTCTGGTTTTTGACAAATTCGTTTTGAAAAGGTTGTAACTTGAGTTTTCGGACTCCGTTTGAGGTGCTGTTCGAAGCGTCGAATAGGTAACGCGATGAACTTCATTATTAAGGATCAAATGAAGAATAGGAAGGATAATCCTAGTATCCAAATTAGGACTAGAGTTTGTTCCCGCGTTAATCACTAAGTTAATTTTTGTGAAGAATGATGAGGATGAGATGTTTATAGATTACTGTTTGGTTTGTAACAGGAAGATTAACGATGATAATAATTTAGTATTACAGAATAAATAATATGTAGAGGTTCGTTGATTTAGAAGTAAGCCTTAGATGATTAAATAATTATAGGAAATATCATGTTGTAGGCCTATGGCCAACGTTGCGAGATTGACGAGTTAATGTTGTATTGTTGTACGACTGAGTTGTTGATGAAATGATGTTAATGAAATTATGTTTGATGAATTATGATGTATAAATGATGTTTGATGAATTATGATGATGAAAGATGTTGAGATGCCCCTAATAATTGGAAGCTATTAAGATGTAGGCTTATGGCCAACGATGATGTTTGTGTTGAGATGTTGTTAATTATGGTGTGGTCATTACATTCATGATTGTGTCGCATACATTGCATTTCAAGATGGAGCTGATGCTCGTTAAGATGGCCTGTATTGGCGAATATTAAGATGATGGCTTATGCCTTGTTGATGCCTCTATTTATTGGCAGATTTTTAAGATGGGAGTTCTGCTCCAATGGTACCACATGCATTTTCATAGTATTGAGTCGCATTATATGATTGCATATAGAAGTTGTGAATTAATGTGATGAATGTGTATTATAGTTGGTATTTCTGTTGCGATTATTGTTGATTATAGGATGAGAAGCGGTTGTGTTATGTGATCTAATTTAATATATTAATTATCATACGTTTTATTATATTGTTAGATATCTCACCCCTTCTGTTTGAATGTTACCCTTACGTTGGTAACGTGTAGGTAATCAAGAGTGAAGGCTGTATACCTTTAGTAGTTCGAGTATGTGTCATTGCTCTAATATGTAACACTCGGGGGGATGAACGCTTGTTGCTTTTAATTGTTGATTACTCAGTTGTTGAAATTTAAGTTGATTATTATTAAATATGTGTTGTTTTGAAGTTGCTGTAACGATGGATAAAGATGTTATTAAGAATTTCGCTGTGTAGATGTTTAAATTGTTGAATTAAGATATTAAAGTATTATGCTGACGGTTCATCCAAAGTTTTAAAGTGTTACGTATCCACGATGAATGCAATGAGTTTTTAAAGTTGAGTTTGTGGCATCCTGATTCGTTTGTATGAATGATTATAACTCTGATTTGCATATATAATTGTCGGGTAGAATTAGGGTGTTACAAAGTTGGTATCAGAGCAAAGGTTGGTCCGACCTTGTTGTCGAGTCGTAGTTGTCTAACAATTGAGTATTGTTAATTCGAGTTCTAATCGTTGTTTATGTTGTAGTGTTAAGTTGAGATGGCTGGAAGGAATGATGTTGCACTTGCTGTTGCTTTAGAAGTAATGGAGAATCAGCCGAATGCTGACATGAATGCTGGATCTCGTAGCTTGGCGACTTTCCAAGAAGAGAATCCGCCCTCGTTCAAGGGAAAGTATGATCCTGACAGAGCGTTGGATTGCTTGAAAGAGATTGAGAGAATCTTCCGTGTGATGGACTGCACTCCAGTGCAGAAGGTTCTGTATGGTACTCATATGCTAGCAGTCGAGGCTGATGACTGGTGGTTAGAGACTTGTCAGAGATTGGAAGCTGCAGGTGAAAATGTCACTTGGGTTATGTTCCGTAGGGAATTTCTGAGGAAGTACTTTCCTGAAGATGTTCGTGGTAAGAAGGAAATTGAATTCCTTGAGCTGAAGTAAGGGAATATGTCGATTGTTGAGTATGCTGCAAAGTTTGCTGAGCTGGCTAAGTTTTATCTGCACTACACTGAGGCAGATGCTGAGTTTGAGAACGGGTTGCGCCCGAAGATCAAGAAGGCAGTTGGATACCAGAAGATCCGTGTCTTTGTTGATTTTATTTATAGTTGCATAATTTATGAAGAGGATAATAATGTTCATTACAAGATTATTAGTGAGAAGAGGGGTAAGCACCAACAGAATCGTGGTAAGCCTTATGATACCCCAACTGGTAACGGTAAACAGAAAGTTGCTCAGGGTCAGAGGACTAGTGGGGGAGATGCTCCTACTGGTGTGGTTTGCTTTAAATATGGGAAACCTGGGCATAAGAGTAATGCGTGTACTACTGAAGTGAAGATGTGTTTCTGTTGTGGTAAGAACGGACATGTTGTATCTGAGTGCAAGCATAAGGATGTGATTTGTTTCAACTGTAGTGAAGAAGGGCACACTGGTAGTCAGTGTCAGAAACCAAAGAGGGCGCAAACGAGTGGTAAAGTGTTCGCTTTGGTTGAGGATCAGACAGCAGATGAGGACAAACTTATCAGATGTACATATTTCATTAATAGTACTCCTTTAATTACTATTATTGATACCGGTGCTACTCATTGCTTTATTGTTGCTGATTGTGTTGAAAGATTGGGTCTTATGTTGTCTTCTATGAATGGAGAAATGGTCGTCGATACTCCAGCCAAGGGGTCGATGACTACTTCTTTTGTGTGTTTGAAGTGTCCCTTGTCGATCTTCGACAGAGACTTTGCCGTTGATTTGGTTTGTTTACCATTAAGAGGTTTGGATGTGATTTTGGGTATGAACTGGTTAGAGCATAACTATGTTCATCTTAACTGTTATGACAAGTCTGTGAGGTTTTCTACTCCTAAAGAAAAGGAAGATAGTCTGTTGTCTGCTAAACAGTTGAGGAAGTTGATGCAGGAAGAAGCACATATGTTCTCATTAACGGCGTCTCTATCTGTAGAGACTCAAGCTATAATTGAGGAATTGCAGGTGGTGTGTGAATTTCCTGAAGTTTTCCCTGATGAAATTCCTGATGTACCGTCGGAGAGGGAAGTTGAGTTTGCTATTGATCGTGTACCTGGTACCAGACCTGTGTCTATGGCACCATACAGGATGTATGCATCTGAATTGTCAGAGTTAAAGAAGAAATTAGAAGAGTTACATGAAAAGAAGTTTGTAAGACCAAGTGTATCGCCGTGGGGAGCTCCGGTGTTGTTAGTAAAGAAGAAAGATGGGAGTATGAGGCTTTGTGTTGATTATAGACAGTTGAATAAAGTGACGATTAAGAACAAGTATCCGCTTCCAAGAATATATGACTTGATGGATCAATTGGTGGATGCTCGTGTGTTTAGTAAGATTGATTTGAGGTCGGGTTACCATCAGATTAAAGTGAAGGATGAAGATATCCAGAAGATGGCTTTCAGAATGCGTTATGGACATTATGAGTGTTCGTTGATGCCTTTCGGTGTTACTAATGCGCCGGGAGTATTCATGGAATACATGAATTGTATCTTTCATACTTATTTGGATCAGTTTGTAGTGGTGTTCATTGATGATATTTTGATTTACTCTAAGTCAGAAGAAGAGCATGCAGAACACTTAAGGGTAGTATTGTAAGTTTTGAAAGAGAATAAGTTGTATGCAAAGCTGTCCAAGTGTGAATTTTGGTTAAAGGAGGTTAGTTTTCTTGGTCATGTGATCTCAGGTAGTGGCATCGCTGTAGATCCATCGAAGGTTGAGGTTGTATTGCAATGGGAAACTCTGAAGTCAGCTACTGAGATTAGAAGATTTTTGGGATTAGCTGGTTATTATAAAAGGTTTATCGAAGGTTTTTCTAAGTTGGCACTTCCGTTGACTAAGTTGACTTGTAAAGGTAAATATTTTGTATGGGATGTTCAGTGCGAAGAAAGTTTTACAGAATTGAAGAAGAGGTTAACATCGGATCCGATTTTGACATTTCCTAATCCAGAAGAACCTTTTGTGGTGTATTGCGATGCTTCTAAGATGGGTTTAGGAGGTGTTATTATGCAGAATGATAAGGTAGTTGCTTATGCGTCAAGGCAGTTAAGGACTCATGAGAAGAACTATCCTACGCATGATTTAGAGCTTGCTGCACTTGTCTTTGTGTTGAAGATTTAAAGGCATTATCTTTATGGTTCTAGATTTGAAGTGTTTAGTGACCATAAGAGCTTAAAGTATTTATTCGATCAGAAGGAGTTGAATATGAGGCAACGAAGATGGTTGGAATTGTTAAAGGATTATGATTTCAGTTTAAATTATCATCCAGTAAAAGCGAATGTGGTAGCTGATGCATTGAGTCGAAAGACTTTACATATGTCGGAAATGATGGTTAAATAGTTGGAATTAATTGAGCAGTTAAGAGATATGAGCTTAGTTTGCGAGGTGACGCCGCGAAGTGTTATGTTGGGTATGTTGAATATTAATATTGAATTTCTAGACAGTACCAGAGGAGCTCAGAAGTTGGATGTGAAACTGGTAGATTTGATGGCTGGGATCGATCAGTCTTAGAATAATGATTTTAAGCTAGATGCACAAGGTGTGTTGAGATTTTGTAACCGGATTTGTATTCCTGATGATGCAGAGATGAAGAAAGTGATACTTGAAGAGAGTCATAAAAGTAAGTTGAGTATTCATCCAGGAGCTACAAAGATGTATCAAGATTTGAAAGGTTTGTTTTGATGGCCTGGGATGAAGAGTGATGTGGCTCGGTTTATGTATGCATGTTTGACTTGTCAGAAGTCGAAAGTTGAACATCATAAGCCAGCAGGGTTGATGCAACCGTTAGAAGTTCCAGAATGGAAATGGGATAGCATTTCAATGGACTTTGTGACGGGGTTACCTAATACTATAAGAGGACCTGATTCTATTTGGGTGATTGTTGATAGGCTTACAAAGTCGGCTCATTTTATTCCTATTAACATTAGTTTTCCAGTGTCGAAGTTGGCTGAGATTTACACTAGTGTGATTATGAAGGTACATGGTGTTCCTTTGTGCATTGTGCCAGATAGAGATCCAAGATTTACTTCTTATTTTTGGAAGATTTTGCAAGAAGCGTTGGGTTCTAAGTTGAGGTTGAGTTTAACGTATCATCCTCAGACAAATGGTTAGACTAAAAGGACTATTAAATATTTGGAAGACTTATTGAGGGCATGTGTTCTTGAGCAAGGAGGTTCGTGGGATACTTATCTTCCATTGATAGAGTTCACCTATAATAACAGTTACCATTCCAGTATTGGGATGGTGCCTTTTGAAGCGTTGTATGGTCGAAGATGTAGAACTCCTTTATGTTGGCATGTATCTGGTGAAAGTGTAGTACTTGGACCTGAACTGGTTCGTGAGACTACTAAGAAGGTGAAGTTGATTCGAGAAAAGATGAAAGTTTCCCAAAGTAGACAGAAGAGTTATCATGACAAGCGAAGAAAAGATTTAGAATTTCAAGCGGGTGACCTTGTGTTTTTAAGAGTTAAACTTGTGACTGGTGTTGGGCAAGCATTGAAGTCTAAGAAGCTCACTTCTCATTTTATTGGACCATATAAGATTTCAGAGAGAGTCGGGAATGTTGCTTATAGAGTGGCTTTGCCACCTAATCTTTCAAATTTGCATGATGTGTTTCATGTGTCACAACTCCGGAAGTATATCTCAGATCCATCTCATGTGATTCATATGAATGATGTGCAAGTACGAGATAATCTTACGGTGGAGATGATGCTTGTACGGATCACGGATCATGAAACTAAGGCTCTGAGGGGAAAAGAGATTGATTTGGTTAAAATGGTTTGGCTAGGGGCTGCCGGTGAAAGCATGACTTGGGAGTTGGAGAGCAAGATGCGAGACTCCTATCCTGAGTTGTTTGAGTAAGGTAAATTTTCGAGGACGAAAATATTATAAGTGGGGGAGAGTTGTAACGCCTTTAATTTAATTAATTATTTAATTAAATTATTTAATTAAATTATTTTTGGAATATTTGTGAAGTTGTGTTGTTATTAGTTAGAATTAATTATTTTATTAAGTGGTGGAATAATATGAGAAGGATAATATTATTTGATGTGAGATTGTTTTAAAGGAATAGAAGTAGTAATAAGGGGGTGTAGTAGTCTTAAGCCCATTAAGGAATAAAGATAATAATAGAGTTATTTTATTATTGTTAGAAATAATAGGAGATAGAAGAAGCAGTAAGAGAGAAAGAAATAAGGGTTGGAAGAAGAGAACGTGAAAGCTGTTGGAAAGAGGAAAAGAGACAAAACAGAAAATCAACCGGAAAAGTATAGGGCAACCTTCAATCCAAGGTAAGGCTGGGGTTCTAACTCTATAATGGGTTTTATGATGATTGGTTTATGGGATTAAATGTGAAAATGTTGTCTTGTTCATGATTGAATTATATGTGGTTGTATGATAAGAATCGATGATTGAAAGATGAATAATGATGCCTTAATGCTGTATATTTGATGTAGAATTATAGGATAATTATAATTGATGATTATCTATGATTAGAGGATGTTTATAGGGCTTAAAATGTGGAAACCATAGTGAAAACACAGTGAAATCGCAGAAAGTATTCATGACAGAGCAGTATGTGTCGACCCCAAACGTTATGTGTCGATATAAGAAGGATTTTAGACTCAGGATGAGTCGATACGAAGGAGTCTTGCATCGATACGAAGTAGCATGTATTGATACATGCAGTGTTACAGACTCACTATGAGTCGATACAAGAGAGTATGCGTCGACTCATGTAGCGTGTTCAGTTCAGTACGCGTCGACCCAAGGCATTATGCGTCGATCCATGTTGTCTGGTTTTTGACAGATTCGTTTTGAAAAGGTTGTAACTTGAGTTTTCAAACTCCATTTGAGGTGCCGTTCGAAGCGTCGAATAGCTAACGCGAAGAACTTCATTCTTAAGGATCAAATGAAGAATAGGAAGGATAATCCTAGTATCCATATTAGGACTAGATTTAGTTCCCGTGTTAATCACTAAGTTGATTTTTGTGAAGAATGATGAGGATGAGATGTTTATAGATTACTGTTTGGTTTGTAACAGTAAGATTAACGATGATAATAATGTAGTATTACAGAATTAATAATATGTAGAGGTTTGGTGATTTAGAAGTAATCCTAAGATGATTAAATAATTACAGGCAATATCATGTTGTAGGCCTATGGCCAATGTTGCGAGATTGACAAGTTACTGTTGTATTGTTGTATGACTAGGTTATTGATGAAATTATGTTAATGAAAGATGTTGTGATGCCCCTAATAATTGGAAACTATTAAGAAGTAGGCTTATGGCTAACGATGATTTTTGTGTTGAGATGTTGTTAATTATGGTGTGGTCATTACATTCATAATTGTGTCACATACATTGCATTTCAAGATGGAGCTGATGCTTGTTAAGATGACCTGTATTGGAGAATATTAAGATGAAGGCTTATTCCTTGTTGATGCCTCTATTTATTGGCAGATTTTTAAGATGGGAGTTATGCTCCAATGGTACCACATGCATTTACATAGTATTGAGTCGCATTATATGATTGCATAAAGAAGTTGTGAATTGATGTGATGAATGTGTATTATAGTTGGTATTTCTGTTGCGATTATTATTGATTATAAGATAAGAAGTGGTGGTGTTATGTGATCTAATTTAATATATTAATTATCACACGTTTTATTATATTGTTATATATCTCACCCTTTCTGTTTGAATGTTACTGTGATACGGTGGGAGAATTGACTTGAGGGTTTTGCATTTGATTGCAAATATTGCGGTTAGCAAGAGTCGCCACCGACTTTTCTTTTATCCAAAGGGAAGGTGTTACCACCCTTTTCATCCATGGTTTTCCATGGGCTCTTAGTTACTTGCTAGATCACTTGCTTTTTGTTTGAAATTGTACTTGGTGTGGTTTTTGAAAGTATTTTGTAAAGAGGCCATTGTTTAGGCAATCTCTGTAATGATTCTCGTTCGTAAGAATGTTTACAAAGATGTTTGATCTTTTGAAAATGTTTGTAAGAGGTTTTGAAAGTGTAGGTGTTTGTTTTGAAAATAGCAAGGATGTTTTGAAATTGAGCAAGTAATTAGGAGCATTCTACCTGCTCAAAAGTCTTTCATGTTCATTTCTTTTCCTTTGACATTGTTGTCTTACCATTGATTTGGTAAGCAACCCTATCTTTGGATGTAAACGGGATGTGCGTGGGTCATCGTATAACCATGATTAGCAATGTTTGCAAGGTATCTTAGCATTCTTTTTAGATACTAAGATCATGTGAAAGGAAACTTAGATAGCGTCATCGAGGGACTATGATCTTATATTTTCTTTGTTTTTGCTAAGGTACCTCACATGCGTAATATGACCATTTTGTAAAGTCAACCAAGTGGATTTACCATAGGGAAGTGCTTGTGTGCAAGTGTATTGTTTTCATGCTTGATTTTGTCTTGAATTAGCGTTTTCTAAGTATTGGTTTTAGTCTTTTCATACAAACCCTAATTACTAACATTTGTATATAAAGCGGTAAATTTGCGGAATTTAAAGTTACTACGCTATTACAATACTTGTGGGAGGGGTGTACAAATTGAATGGGGATTGCAAGAATGTAAACCTAGTTAGTCTATTACAACCATATTGAATTGGTATCAATGTACAAGGATTTAAATGAATACAATGTACAAAATGAATAAATGTACAAAAATGCAAAATGTGAAGTAAATGGATATTTGTTTGGATTTTTTTAGAAATAAGGGATTTTGTATTAATATAATTAATTAAAGGAAATAAGTAATTAAACCTAAAAATAAACCTAATTTACCAAGAAAAGAAATTAATAAAAACCTAATTCATTAATTGATTAAATAAAATAAGTTTAGAAATAGTATTTTTTGGTATTTTTGTCTTGAAAATATTTATAGTATTATAAAATATTTTTGGCCTTTTTTAATATTAAAATGATATATTTCAATTGGTGTAAAAGAAAATAACTAATAACCTAGTTTTAATTAAATTTATAAGATAATAAGTAAAAATAAATAAAGTATGATTAATAAAATAATTTTTGTGTGAGAAAAATAAATAAACTAAATTAAAATATAAATCTACTATTTTTGTATTTTTCATGATTTTTTAGTATTATGAAAATATATTAAGAAAATAAATAAAATAAAAATAAGAAAATAAAATAAATTGGGCCAGGGGTGCAAACAGCATGCAAGGGGGTCAGTAAGTAAAAACAAAAACACCAAGAGCCCAACAAGGCCCAGCGCTTGCCAAAAAAAAAACAAAATCACAAAGAAAAAATGTGAAAAAATTAAAAGGGTACCACTGGGGCTCGAACCCAGGTCCCAAAGGTTATAGGCGCATGCTTCTACCACTGGGGTGGCTATACATCCGTTAAAATAGGAAAATCAATAAATATATGATACAAAACGCGCCCTGACTACTCCATCTTCAACCTCCAGCCAGACCAACTGTAACTTGCTCATTTCACATCAAAAATGAAAATCGTAAACATGAAACTAGTAGCAAATTTCCTCACAATTTCAAAAATGTAAAGTATTAAAACTATAGATCAAAGATAAGCATGAATTTTATTGGCCCTAATCTGAATCCTAAAAATCTCAAAAATTTCAGTCTCAAAATTCTCTAAGCTCAAGCAAAATTAATGGAAACTATGGACATGGTTAGCTTTAGGACAATGATATCTACATGTTTTGTTCACAAATAAATCATTAATGATGCTTGTATGAAGAGTTCAAAGTTAATAAAACTTACCTCAAAACTGGAAATCGTGTTTTGAGTTTGAGCTTGTTTCAAGTGATGGTGATGATCAGGTTAGCTTCCTTGAGGTCTCAGGAAGCTAATGCAATGATTAGCTTGAGCAATGGATGGCTGCAATGGTCTAGAGAAGTCAATGTGCAAAGCTCTGTTTTTGAAAATGGAGGATGGTGTTGATGGTGTTAATGGTGTGGGATCAATTCTATATGATATTTAGAAACTTTTGAAACCAAAAGGCCAAGAAACGCACAGGTAGATTATGAGTTTCAAGTTATGGTCAGTTTATGTGAAAATGGAAGTATGAAATATGTTTCTGAGTTCTAGGTCCCTTTAGGGCTTGAGCATTCGTGTATTTGTGGCCAATAGTTTGTGTATGTATAAACAAAAGTGTTTGATAGCTTTGGACAATCGGAAGTACAAGTTTTTAGCTTTTGGCTAGGCTACTTGATTTTGAAGAAAAGAGGGAAACAAGTTTCAAGAGGAGGTACAAGCATGGGATGGGTGATTGTAAGTGTCTAAACCATTTCTCATGAGTTATAGGACTTGTTTGATCAGAAGATAACAAGTGCAAGGCTCAAGAACAAGTTTTGTACAAAAAGTTACTTTATCAAAATGGCAATGTAACCTTTCTTCCAAAAATGGATATAAAGCATGTTCATGCATTGACTGCTTGAAGCGAGACCTCTAACAGCTGCATAAACCATTAATTATGGAGTTCCTAACAAGTTTGACGCATGCAAAGTAGTGTTTATGCAGCATAGTTTGAATTTTGAACTTGGTTCATCACAAAATGACTTGTAATTTAAGTGACAAAACCCTAACTTCATCTCTTCGATTCTCCCTACTCAAAAATGATCTCAAGTAGTTCTTGGACATTTTGGAAAGATTGCAATGTTCTCTACAACCCATCTTTGAATTTTTTTTTTGAATATTCCCCTTGGAACTATATGAAAAAGTTCCATGAAGTTGGGTCAAAATCCTAACCAAATTAGGGCAAAATATCACTAAGTGTTTAGTTTCATGACCACATGTTCTTAAAATTATAACTTGAGATCCAAGCACTTTTGGAAGGATTTGTGTCAAGCAAAGTTATAGATTTAATGGATATATACAACTTTCATGTTGGAAGTTTCTCTTGAATCATCTTGCATCACGGTGAAAAAATTCTCAAAGTTGTGAAAAAATATGAAATTTCCAACACTTGGAAAAATTTCTAAGTTTAGAAATTTTGAGTTTTCAAAATGAAATCTTGAATTTTTGATTTCTTGATTAATAAGTTTCATATTTTGACATGTTTTGATGAATTATGATCTTTGACATTTGATTTTGACCAAAAAGTCAAAGTTTGACTTTTCAGTATATAGTTGACTTTTGATCAGTTGACTGAAAATTCATCTGTCAATCCTTTGAACTTGAGAAATGTTTTGAGCTATGTAATTAGGTAAAAATGATGCAATTGGACTCTTGAGGTCATGGCTTAAACCAGTTGATCATTTACTAGGTCAAAAATCCGAAATTGCCCTTTCTCAGTCAAAACCCTAATTTTGACCATTTTGCCCTTTTGGAGATTTGATCAAATTTCTTGAAGAATTATGGTCGAAACTTGATAAAATGATACATATGAGTCTCAAATGTTGATGTGGATAAAAAATTATTAAGTTTGACTATAAATTGGCCATAGTTGACTTTTCCCCAATACAGCTGATTTTTAGGTTAACTTCTCAATTGACTGAGCAAATGTGTGATCCAAGGCTTGAAACTTGACATGAGTGATATTGGGGGTCCATAATGACCCATGAAAGTGATATGGGGCATTAGAAGTTCAAATATCTCTGTGCAAACTCAAACCCTAATTTTGGTCATCAGTGCTTAAAGAGGTGTCTTGAACTGATCAAACCCTAATGCAGTCTTGAGCCAAAGGAGATCTTCCGTGAAAATTATTGATAAGTGAGAGGGAAAATTTTGGGGTACAACAACTGCCCATGTTCAATCTTCTTAAGCCTGAAGAGTTAGATTGGCGAGTTTGGCCATTCGTGACTCGAAGGTGGAAGATGATTGGACACTAGAGTACCCAGAAATTTGAACTCGGTGATGTGATGGTAGAGGGAATGGCCTTAAAGATGCCATTTAGAGAGGTGATGGAAATTTGTCGGAGATGGGCTTGTAAATTCCATCTGTTGTACCCCAAAATTTTCCCTCCCATATTCCTCAAGATATGTCAAGAATAATCTCCAAGTGGCTCAAGTTAGCTCAAGGGTTGGACAGTCAAATCACCTCCTAAGGTAGTCAAGTCAAAATTAGGGTTTTGTGTTGCACTAAGGTCCTCATATCCAAATGGCCCCAAGTGCTTCCAAATGTATTAATATGTTCTTAAGTTCATCCATGTCAAATTTCAAGCCTTGCAGATGAAGTTTGGTCAGTCAATTGCTCAAGAGGCCCAAAAATTGACTGTGCTAGGGCAAAAGTCAACTGTGTCCCAAATACAGTCAAAACTCAATATTTTTTTGTCAACATTCTCATTTTGAAGGATAATTCATCATTTTATCAAGGGTTGATTGTAGCGATAAAAAATGTAGCGGGGTAAATCGGAGATCGAATTATTGATTAATTCGTCTCACAAAAGCAAGAGTCGCCACCGCGCTTTATTATTTCCAAGGGGAAAAGGGAAAAGAGCGAAATAAAACCCTAAATATGCAATGTAAAATAATACTTTTTAAAAGTAATAAAAATACAAGGCGTTTTGAAAAGATCTATGGTTCGGGGGTTGGTTATACAGTGGGAAGGTATTAGCACCCAATGTATCTATAGTACTCTATAGGAACCTTTTGAAATATCTGTTTATTAAAATGTTCGTTTGATTAAAAATAAATTGTTTTGGCCGAAAAGGGGTACGGACGGGTTTTTGAAGATACGACGACCTAATGTCGAAGTTTTGGCTTAAAAGGTATGAATTTTGAAAAGATTGAGTTTTGGGGGGAAAATTGTCTTAAGCTTTAATGAAATGCAAAAAATATTCGCGTGATCGGACTTGAGGACATGAAGTCAACAAATTTAATCGTTTTTCCCTTGGATTTAGATGTAAACGGAATAAGCAAGTAAATATTAAATAATTAAATAGAAAATTATGCGGATAATGATTAAATAGCAACAATTAAATAATAGACTAAATGGTGCGAACATGCATTTTTTATATTTTGTTTAATATTAATGAAAAGAAAATGTTTTAATAGTTTTCATTTTTTATGCATTTTTTATGTAGACAAAGCATGAGAATTAATTTAAAGAAAAATAAAATGTTTTAATTCTTAAATTCTATTTTTTTAAATATATTTTTTGTATTAATATTAACTAAAGCGAGGGAAATAATTAAATAAAATGTTTTTTAAGTTTTAATTTTTATGTTTTTGTAATATTAATATTTTTAGGTATTTTTTGGTATTAATATAAAGTATTACTTGATAAATAAATCTAAACGAAATTAAACTTTAAAAGTTATTTAACTAAACCTAATAAAAAATACTAACATTTCTAGATTAAACCTAATGTTAAACTAATAAAATGATCTCATTATTAAAAAAAAGTTTTAATTAAATTATACCTCTCATTTTGATTAACTCTAATAATTAACTAAATCAATAAAGTTCTAAAAAACTAAAATAGAAAAAAGGTGTATTTAGAAATAAAGGGGTGAGACATAAACTAAACATATGGGCTAAAAGGTTTTAAAGGGGGCCAATTAGAAACAGAGATGGGGGGTGTTTCAAGAAAATCGTTGGGCTTTGGCTAAGGGGACAGGGTTAAGGCCCATACATTATTGATTGGTTTTAGTGGTTAAACAAATGTTTAGTTTGGGATTAGGGTTCACAAGGTTTTGGCAGAGCGGCGCTTGCTTGTTTGTTCGTATCGTCTTCTTCTTGATTCGTCCTCATCTTCTCTCATGCCCTCGAATGAACTCCCTTGCCCAATGGCCACCAGCTTCCTCCACTTCTTCTTCCCTCCAACGACAGCGTTATGGCGACGGATTTACGGTACAAATCATTTTCTTATTCGTTTAGGGTTTTGTTACAATTTTGCATGTTTATGATTCTTTTATCCATTTCTGATTCTTATTCTCTATTGCAATGGTTGTTTGAGGTATTTGACAGAAAAAATTTGGGAGAAATACGTTACCTTCGGAGATGGAGGAAGGAGGGTTGGGGGCGAGCTAGGAGGCCGGGGCGAGGAAGGTTGACGCCGTGAGCTTGCTTCAGTTGCCTGGTTTGTCTTCTTATTGCTTAAGTTTGATGATGACTTGAAAACCTCGGTGCAATATATTCTTCTCTTCTGCCTTTGCCTTGTTTTGCTTAATTGTCGCCTATGATGAATATCTGTGAGGCTTTTCCTTCTTCTCCTTTAATCGCTTCTGTATGTTGGGTTTGGTTGCCTGGATGCCTTGAATGCTTTACTGTTGCCTTGAAACATGTTGAAATGGTTTGACAGTGTTGATGCTTTGATGCTTTGTACACTTTTTTCTTCTTCTGACTTTGCCTTGCTACTGTTCGCTTGAACTTGGTTGCCTGGATGCCTATGATGACATGCTTCTGAGGCTTTTGTGTCTGGATGTTGATTTATGGTTTATGCTATGGTATTCTGGTTCTTGTTGGACAGTTTTGGTGGTTTAAGGTTTGATGATGGTACAGGTTCTACTGGTTTATGCCATAAGGTTTTACCGGTTTAGGCCAAGGTTTTACTGGTTTTTGGCCATGTTGGTTAAGGCTTTACAGGTTTCAACAGGTTATAGTAGCAGGTTTGTGGTTTAGGCCATGAGGTTACTGGTTTTTGTCTTGATACAGTAGGTTTTGAGGTGTTGATATGGTTTGAGGTTTAATGGTGTTTATGCTGGTTTAGGCCATGGTTGTGAAATGGCTAAGGTTAGGCGGGATAGCAGGTTGTGTTTTGAGACTTTGAGAGTTTTGTATATTGACAGATTTTTGGTTTTTTTGGAAGGCTTCTAGACAGGTTGAACTCTTGAATTTTTTAAAGGGTTTTTGGTTGTTGTTATAACAGTTGCTGGCTTCCCTCTTGGAGGTTTTCGTTAGCAGGTTGTATATTTTTAATATTTTCTTTGATGCCTCTTCACTTCCTACTGTTTTATCAGTTTTGTTTCTATTCTTCTTTCATGCTTTCTTTTCTTATTGACTGTGTTACTGCAGTTTGTTTGTTATCCTTTTCTGCCTAAACCAAAACCTGTAAAACCACACTACTTCCTCTCTTCTCTCTCTTAGTACATTTGATACATTAAAATGATGTACTGTACTGTTTTTGTTCTGAAAGAGCATGCTGGAAAATGATGTAAAATGGAAATACATTGCTTGCAAAAATTGTTTTAAACTGCACATTTGCTTCTCTTTGTCTTGCATGGGAGCCTATTTTATTTTGACTTCTTCCTACCTTTGGGTAGTTTACGTTGGAATGTTGTCTTGTGAAAATGTATATGCTGTTTTGTATGCTTTGACAATGCAGCTTTGACAAGAATGAATTTGTGTAATTGTTTTTGGATTATGCAGTTTTCAAATAAAATGTGCAATTGATTTTGAAATGTGCTATTTTGACAAGAAAATGATCTGTGCATGTTTTTAAATTGTGCATTCATTTTTATCAATTAAAAATTCATCTCTTTTTGTGAACCGGCAGAAATCCCGTGATTTGCAAAAAGGGTAAAAACTGATTCCAGCCGTTTGCTTTTAATGATGAACGCTTAAAACTAATTTTTTTGCTTTTAATTATTTATTTATTTCTGACTTTTTTTCTTTAAATTTTTGCAGGTAAAATCAAATGATCAATCAAAGAAGTATTGGATGAAAAATGAAGATTTTAGAACTTAGGAAAAAATAGGATAATTTTTATTTCATTTTTAACTTTTTATGTAATTGTCATTATAAATACTTTGTACAATAGTATTTAAACAACAATTGTAATAATTAGAATAAAGATGAATAAAAAATTCTATTATTTACCAATTAATTCTTTTCCTTTCCAATTGTTTATTTTACCGTTTATAATTCTTTAAATTATATAATAACTGAAAATAAATTTCAATTACTTAAATTCAGAATAATAAACAATTAAATAAACATCAATGACCAATCAACTTCTCTTCGATTAATTATTTCATTATTTATAGTTCTTCTAAGTTATAATAACTGAAAATAAAATTTCAATTATTTAAACCTAGAACAATAAATAATTAAATAACATCGTTTGATCAATTAATATACCTCTTTTCAAATATTTACTTTATTATTTATAAATCTTTAAATTATATAATAACTGAAAATAAATTCCAATTATTTAAATTTAAGATAATAAATAATTAATAAACATTGTCTGATCAGTTAATAAACTTAGCGTTCAAAAAATAAACAGTTCTCGACTTGAAAAAGTTAGGAATTTTAAAATCAATAGCTCAAAACGCTTGCAATGTAATGATGCAGATGGGAGATGGTATCTTAGGTCAAAATTTGGGGTACAACAGCTGCCCCTATTTAAGTTTCTTCTATCCGGAGATATGAAGATAAAAATCTTCGTTTCGACGAGATGGAAGGTACTTAAATACATAATACGCAAATTTTGTCCTAAGATGCCGCCATTATGTTTGATATGAATGTGGTGATTGAATTCACAGAGAAAGATATTGTATGAGACAGAAACAATGCTGGAGAAATCAAACACCAACAAAACACAGGGACAAAGATCATACACTACTGGGGAAGTGAGCCATCGACTTCAAATGACAAACTCTTGACGGCGAATAAAATTGAGGGAATACGACCTCTGAACCTAACAAAGAAGGCGTCTTGCATAGGCCATAAAATAGATTATTGACCCAAAATAACAGTGAGTTCGCAACTCAAGGTCAAAGATAGGCAAAAGATGTATCAATTTTGCTGATAATGGATTACCGACTTCGGAAGGTAATGATTCATGACAAGCTTCTCTGCGAGATTTCTGGAGATATACCGATTAATGCTGAGATATAAGATTGTAGATACACAAGCTGCTCAAATAAAGAAGCTGTCACTTGCTGTCTTCCCAAAAAATATTATGACATACAAGCTGCTCAAATAAAGAGGCTGCCACTTGCTGTCTTCCCAAAAAAATTATGACATAAGCTGCCCAAATAAAGAGGCTGCCACTTGCCGTCGTCCAGGGATGTCAATAACATGCAAGCTGCTCAAATAAAGAAGCCGCCACTTGCTGTTTTCCAAGAAAATACCAATAACATACAAGCTGCTCAAATAAAGAAGCTGCCACTTGCTGTCTTCCAGAAAATACCAATAACATACAAGCTGCTCAAATAAAGAAGCTGCCACTTGCTGTCTTCCAGGAAAATAACAACGTACAAGTTGCTCGTGAAGAGCTTCCGCTTGTCGTTCTCCCAAAATAATAACGCACAAGTTGCTCATGAAGAGCTGCCGCTTGTCGTTTTCCAACAATGTCTATAACGTACAAGTTGCTCGTGAAGAGCTGCCACTTGTCGTTCTCCCAAAATAATAACGCACAAGTTGCTCGTGAAGAGCTGCCGCTTGTCGTTTTCCAACGATGTCTATAACGTACAAGTTGCTCGTGAAGAGCTGCCGCTTGCCGTCTTCCACAAGATAATAGCGTACAAGTTGCTCGTGAAGAGCTGCCGCTTGTCATTTTCCACAAATAATAACGCATAAGTTGCTCGTGAAGAGCTGCCGCTTGTCGTTTTCCAACGATGTCTATAACGTAAAAGTTGCTCGTGAAGAGCTGCCGCTTGCCGTCTTCCACAAGATAATAGCGTACAAGTTGCTCGTGAAGAGCTGCCGCTTGTCGTTTTCCACAAATAATAACGCACAAGTTGCTCGTGAAGAGCTGCCGCTTGTCGTTTTCTAAAAATAACTCATAAGGAAATTGCGATGACACTGGCAGAGAATAAAATCTTCGTCAAAGAGAATCATGAATCAATCCTTCCCGAGGAGATCACATACTTAAATGTGCAAAATAAATGCACCATTCGTCTAGGTCGCGATTTCACTGGGGAAAATCAATGAGATAGCCTATGCAAGAGACAACAACTTCATCCAGGAATAAACTAGAGAGAAAACAGTCAAACAAGACTCCACCCAATGAGAAAGTAACTTGATTGGGGATTCATCCTATCCAGAAATGGACAAGGTAAGCTAAATCAAAAACCATCCATGAGGATTAGCTCAGTTGGGGAATTTAGAAAGGAAGCACATTTTCTGCCTAAGCTAACCTTCTACTTAGAAAGAAACATGTACGCTGTTTGAATAAACAAAGTACAACCCAAAATCAACGGCAAATGTGAATATGCATGTGTGGTATAAGTGTAAATGAATAAATGAATGTTATGCTGACGAAACGAGCAGACGAAATATCTTGAAGACAATAAGATGTCGCGACAAGATAGATACTCGGCCAATCTTAAAAAAGATGGAAAATAAACTGGAACTGGAACCACAAAGCAACGTCAGAGCATAACACGCCACAAGGTTCAAGTCTTCTGAGGAGAAAAGTATCCAAATCCAAATCTTCTAATACCAACAGGCTACTGGCATGAGACAAAGCGTACCACACTTCAGAAATCGCCCAAATAAAGGTAACCAAAACAGAGCTTAACTGGAACAACTGGGGAGTCACCAAACTTAGTACCACCAGAAACACAAGTTTACACAACCAATACCTCATGACGATTTTGAAATAAAACATGTTCATCATGCAAGGATAAATTACTGTACTGCTTCGCATTTTATGGCTTGGCCATCCTCGGAACAACTGTTAATATTCCTTTCATTATTCACGACACATTTTTAAAATAAAAATCTTTTAAATAATTTTATTTCAAATATTTCCATAAAAATTAAAATTTTGCCCACAAAAGGTGAATGCTCAAATTTCATTAATAAGATGGCAATTCGCTAACAATGCGACTCCAACGGTTTACAAAAGTTTGGGAAATAGTACATGAAAGAAAAAGGTTACACAAAAAACAATGATCACCATTCTCCCAAACAACTTAGAATTCCAAAATGTGCTCAAATGCCAAGACTGGTCTGACCAAAAGCTTGCCTAAGCCGCCCCTTCGGGTTTTCAACTTAGCAAACTGTCAACTCAAACCTAAGCGAAATACTTCTTGACTGCATCGGCATTCATGGGACGCGAGAGCTCTTCACCGTCCATATTGGTGAGAATCAAAGCACCTCCAGAGAAGACTTTCTTAACGACATACAGTCCTTCATAATCTGGAGCCCACTTGCCCCTAGAATCAGGTTGGAAAGATAATATCTTCTTGAGCACAAGGTCACCTTCTCTGAACTCGCGAGGTCGAACCTTCTTATCAAAAGCCTTCTTCATTCTCTGCTGATACAATTGACCGTGACACAACGCTGTCAATCTCTTCTCTTCAATTAAATTCAACTGATCATATCTACTTTGACACCATTCGGCCTCAGAAAGTTTAGCTTCCATCAACACTCTCAAAGACGGAATCTCGACCTCCACGGGGAGTACAGCTTCCATACCATAAACTAAGGAAAAAGGAGTTGCGCCCGTTGAAGTCCGAACTGAAGTACGGTACCCGTGTAAAGCAAACAGAAGCATTTCATGCCAATCTTTATAGGTTACCACCATCTTCTGGACAATCTTTTTGATATTCTTGTTAGCAGCTTCAACAGCCCCATTCATCTTCGGTCTGTAAGGAGAAGAATTATGATGTTCGATCTTGAACTCTTCACAAAGCTCTCTCATCATCTTGTTATTCAAATTCGAACCATTATCAGTGATAATCTTGCTCGGGATACCGTATCGACAAATGATCTGATTCTTGATAAATCTGACTACCACCTGTCTGGTTACATTAGCATAAGATGCTGCTTCCACCCATTTAGTAAAATAATCGATCGCTACCAAGATGAAACGATGACCATTTGAAGCTTTGGGTTCAATCATTCCAATCATATCAATTCCCCACATAGAGAAAGGCCAAGGTGAAGAGATAACGTTGAGGAGGGTCGGTGGCACATGTATCTTGTCCGCATAAATCTGGCATTTATGACATTTCTTCACATATTTGCAGCAATCAGATTCCATTGTCATCCAATAGTAACCAGCTCTCAACATCTTTCTAGCCATTGCATGTCCGTTGGCATGAGTGCCAAAGGATCCTTCATGTACTTCTTGCATTAGCATGTCTGCTTCACGTCTGTCTACACATCTGAGCAAGACCATGTCGTAATTCCTCTTATACAAAACCTCTTCATTGAGGAAGAAACTGCTTGCTAATCTTCTCAATGTCTTCCTATCTTTATTGGATGCCCCAGGCGGATACTCTTGAGTTTGAAGAACACGTTTAATGTCATAGAACCACGAATTGTCATCGGTGACCTCTTCTACTAAGAACACATGAGCAGGTCTATCAAGGCGCATAACCCAGATGGTAGGCACGTCGTTCCAACCATTCACTTGAAACATTGAAGACAAAGTAGCCAAAGCATCAGCCATTTGGTTCTCATCTCTAGGGATATGATGTAATTCCACTTTGTTGAAGAAGGTTAACAATCTTCTAGCATAATCTCTGTAAGGGATCAAACCAGGATGACGAGTCTCCCATTCTCCTTTGATCTGATTAATTACCAATGCCGAATCTCTATAAACATCAAGAATCTTAATCCTTAGATCCACTGCTTCTTCGAGACCCATAATACATGCCTCATATTCAGCCATGTTGTTCGTGCAGTCAAACTTCAATCTCGCCGTGAACGGGATATGAGTGCCTCGGGGAGTGACGATGATTGCCCCAATTCCATTTCCATAAGAATTCACAGCTCCGTCAAATATCAAACCCCAATGGGATTCGGGATCAGGTCCCTCTTCAGGTAACGGCTCTTCACAATCTTTAGCTTTCAGGTACATAACATCTTCATCTGGGAAATCAAACTTGATGGATTGATAATCGTCAATTGGTTGGTGAGCCAAATGGTCGGCTAAAATACTCCCTTTGATTGCTTTCTGAGTGTGATACTTAATGTCATATTCAGATAACAACATCTGCCAACGGGCTATTCTTCCAGATAAGGCGGGCTTCTCAAAGATATATTTAATCGGATCCATTTTGGAGATCAACCAAGTGGTGTGGTTAATCATATACTGGCGCAGACGGCGAGCAGCCCAAGCTAAAGCACAACAGGTTTTCTGAAGCAATGAGTATCGAGACTCACAGTCTGTGAACTTCTTACTCAGATAATATATGGCATGTTCCTTTCTTCCAGTCTCATCTTGTTGACCAAGCACACATCCCATGGAATCTTCCAATATATTCAGGTACATAATCAAAGGTCTTCCTTCCACCGGAGGAATCAAAATGGGAGGTTCAAGCAAATATTCTTTGATGCTATCAAAAGCTCTCTGACAATCTTCTGTCCACACACATCCTTGGTTCTTTCGGAGAAGCTTGAAAATCGGCCCACAGGTAGCAGTCATATGAGATATAAATCTAGAAATATAGTTCAGTCTCCCAAGGAATCCTCTTACTTGTTTTTCCGTCTTGGGTGCGGGCATTTCCCGAATAGCTTTGACTTTATCAGGATCTACCTCAATACCTTTCTGACTGACAATGAACCCCAGAAGTCTTCCAGAACGAACACCAAAAGTGCACTTGTTGGGATTCAGACGGAGTTTATACTTTCTCAAGGGCTGGAATAACTTCAACAAATGTTCCAAATGATCTTCTTCAGTTTGTGACTTAGCGATCATGTTATCCACATACACTTCTATCTATTTATGCATCATGTCATGGAACAAAGCAGTCATGGCTCTTTGGCATGTTGCACCAGCATTCCTCAAACCAAACGGCATAACCCGATAACAAAAAGTTCCCCACGGTGTAATGAAAGCTGTCTTCTCCATATCTTCTGGTGCCATCTTGATTTGATTGTAACCAGAGAAGCCATCCATGAAAGAAAAGACTTTAAACTTTGAGGTACTGTCGACCAATACGTCAATGTGCGGTAATGGGAAGTCATCCTTTGGGCTAGCTCTATTCAGATCTCTATAGTCTACACACATCCGAACTTTTCCATCTTTCTTAGCAACAGGCACTATATTGGCTAACCATTGAGGATAGACCGATGTAACAAGGAAACCTGCATTAATCTGCTTTTGAACTTCTTCTTTGATCTTGTCAGCCATATCGGGACGAGTCCTTCTCAACTTCTGCTTAATCGGCGGACATTCAGGTCTCAGCGGTAAACGATGCTCCACAATATCGTTGTCCAAACCTGGCATATCTTGGTAGGACCAAGCAAACACATCAACATACTCTTTGAGAAGCTCCAACAATTTCTTTGACCTCTGGGATAAGCAATGCTCCGACCTTAACTTCCTTTTTATCTTCTTCATCACCCAGATTGATCAACTCTACAGGTTCTTCAAACGGCTGAATAATCTTTTCATCCTGCTCAAGCAAACGGGAAATTTCAACAGGAATCTCTTCATTATCCTCTTCTTCGGCTCTGAACACAGGGAATTCAAAGTTGGGAGAGGGCATAGGATCATTGTTTTCAATGGTTAAGTCATGGATTAATCTGCACATATGATTATGCTTTATTTTAGAAATCGATTTGTGCAAATAAAACAAAAAGTTATTATATTTCCTATTACTACCAATTAATTTTCATTACTATTTCCCAGAAAAAATGTGAAAAATAAAACAGTAGTGGACAAAATAACATTTTTATTCATTGAAGGGAAATACTTGAAACAAGGAGCCCAGACATTTCTCTTTTGCCTTGGGCAGAGCAAAAGGATTTATTTTTATCATAGCCCGACATAAAATACTTTTCGCCTTGGGCAGAGCGAATTTTTCAAAAACAAAACAAAACATTACTCGGAAATGTGCATCACAACAGGAACATCAACAGCAATCCAGTTTTGGCAAGCCACTCCATGCGTCACAAAATCGGGTAAATCCTCTTCAGACTCGTCCCCTATGATAGCATCAACCTCAGGAGGAGTCGGATGGATAAAACCAGCGCTTCGGAAAACCTCTTGAATCGGACGAGCAACCACTTCCTGCTTGACTCTTGCAGACACGGGACGAAAACCAAGACCTTCTCCGGACTTGTTCTCGGGTAGAGTCAGCACCTGGCCCCAACCTTCGGCCGAACCACTTTCAACCACTCGTCGCGCATCCTCAAAAGAAGAAATGGATGTCCCTTGCTTCTTCATTTCATTCTTAGCAACCGATAAAGCTTGGAATTGGGTTCCAACATCCTCATCAGCATCAATAAAAGAGAAAGATGACAAATGGCTTACCACCATAGCCTGCTCTCCACCAATCATTACTAGCTTTCCATGCCTCACAAACTTCAATCTCTGATGGAGCGTGGAAGTGACTGCCCCTGCATCATGGATCCAAGGACGACCCAATAGGCAACTGTAGGCAGCACGAATATCCATTACTTGAAAAGTGATCTGAAAAGTATGAGGGCCAATTACTATAGGAAGATCCACTTCACCAATGACAGTCTTCCTAGAACCATCAAACGCTTTGACAATTACCCCACTAGGTCTCATGGGAGCACCTTGATATGAGAGTCGAGATAATGTAGTTTTGGGCATCACATTTAACGACGAACCTGTATCTACCAACACACTTGATAAAGTATCATTTCCGCAACTTATCGAGATATGCAAAGCCATATTATGGTTTCTTCCCTCCTCCGGAAGCTCTTCATCACTGAAACCAAGATTGTTACACGAAGTAATATTTCCCACAATTCCATCAAATTGGTCAACCGTCACATCATGATCCACGAACGCCTGGTCTAAGACCTTCATCAAAGCTTCTCTATGGGCACCATAATCTCTCAGTAAAGCAAGCAAAGAAATCTTGGAAGGAGTTTGCAAAAGTTGGTCCACAATCTTATATTCACTTCTTTTGATAAGCTTCAGAATCTCATCATCCTCAAGGCGAGGGATAGGTTCATTGGATCGGCCTATTTCAACCCTCGGTTCAACATTTCTCACTGGAATTTCTGCCGGTAATGGCCTCCTGACTTGAACTTCTGGTCTCTTCAAAGGTACTGCTGCAAAAACACGTCCACTTCTCGTAACTCTACTCACATCAGCAATGTTAACAAAAGACGGCCGTGTCGGTATAGGGACTTCTACCCCATTCTCAATCATTGTGGCATTATACTTATACGGTACAGCTTGGTCCGAGTTGTAAGGAACAGGACCAGGTGGATAAATGGTCAAAGGAGCAACAGGTGCAGTCTGACTGTCGTAAACGATCTCTACTGATTCAGGCAAATTGAATTGTGGTATTATAACATTCACTTCATCCTCCGGATCTCTGTCATATGTAATAGTGATAACTCTCTGGTCTAACAACTTCTGAATATCCTCCTTCACAATAGGGTAATCAACCTCCCTTGAACAAAATTCACAAACGTCATAATCATGCTGATGCCTAACAAAGGCAAGTCTTCTCAAACTCTGATGTAACCTGATCAACGACTCTCTTATGTGTTCAACTTGAAAAACTCGAAACTTTCCCGGACAAACTTCCACCATATTCACTGAAGCAGCCCCATGTCGAGGCAAAGGATTATCTCTAACATTCGGGTTAACATCCTTGAAAGACAAGATACCATTCTTAATCAATCTCTGCACGTCCTCCTTCAAAGCAAAACAGTTTTCAAGGTTGTGCCCCGGCGACCCTTGATGATATTCACAAAACTGATCCGCCTTATACCACGGAGAAGTACTGTTTGGTGCGACAGGAGGAGGCTTTGTCGTTATGAGATTCTTTCTGATAAGAGCAGGGAACAATTCAGTATAAGTCATAGGAATGGCATCGAACTGCGGCTTCCTTGGAGAACGGTTCTGATTGTTGAATGGATAAGCCTGTTGTCGAGGCTGCTGCTGAAATGGCCGTTGTTGAGTTGGTGGGGTTTGATGAGCCGGGGTCATCAAAGCTGGGCGGACAGCTGGAGTGACTGCCGCAACGTGAGAGTAACCTCTCCTTGGTCTCCCTGGGAATAATGCGCTGACATCCTGCTCTTTTCTTTTCGGGAAAACACTTCCAAACTTCTTAGTACTGCTAGACGGACTTCCTTCTTTAACCAAACGCCCTTCACGAATCCCTTCCTCTAACCGCATGCCCATGCTTACCATTTCGGTGAAGTCATTGGGTGCGCTGGCGATCATTCTTTCATAGTAAAAGGAACCTAAAGTCTTCAAGAATATCTTCGTCATCTCTTTCTCCTCAAGAGGTGGATAGATTTGAGCAGCAATTTCACGCCACCTCTGGGCGTATTCCTTAAAAGATTCTCTGTCCCTCTGCGACATCGCCCGGAGTTGATCCCTGTCCGGTGCCATGTCAACGTTATACTTATACTGGTGGACAAAAGCTTCTCTAAGATCGTTGAAGTTGCGGATTTGAATGCTGTCTAAACCCATATACCACTTTAGAGCAGCACCCGTCAAACTGTCTTGAAAATAATGAATCAACAAGTCATGATCATCGGAATACGTAGACATCTTTCTCACGTACATAGTCAAATGACTTCTAGGACACGAATCACCCTTATATCTTTCAAAGTCCGGCACTTTGAATATTGCTGGAATCTTGACATTCGGAACTAAACAAAGGTCATGCGTGTTCTTCCCAAACAAATCCTTCCCCTTTAACGCTCTGAGTTCCTTCTGCATTTCTTGGAATTGATCTTGAAACTCTTCCATTCTATAAAAAAGACCTAAACTTTCAGCAGGCTCGGCAGGATAAGTAGGTTCATTCAAGTATGGCACAGAGTGAATCACAGGAGCGACAGTTGTCATCACCGGTTGCGGAAAAGGTGTTACAGACGGGATTACCGGCAGCATGGCAGTTGTCTCTGGCTGAGGAAGAGACAAAGCAGGTTGAAACAAAGGCTGTACGATAGGCTGATACCCCTCTGGCACAAAGTTGTAAGGCATTCCCCACGGAAAACCTTTTTGCATCTGATGTTGAAGCGGAGAGTTGATTTGAGTCACAGATGTTGGAACGGTGACAATCTCGGAAACCACTGTAGTTGAAGTCTGAATCTCAGCAGCCGTAGTCGATGGCTGATTCTGAACAGCCATCAAACTTTCCACTAGCGCAGTTAACTTTTCCATATCGACACGAAGAGTAGCGACCTCCTCACGAAGCTCATGGTTTTCCTGTTCCAGATCTTCCATCTTTCTCTGTCGATTGGCTCGAGTATCGTATCGATGAGACAACTTGACAACCTTTTGGAGTGGAAAAAGAAACAAGGATAAGACTCTAGAAAACATGTGAAGTGGAATGTTGAATGATGCATGATGTGTGATGCAAATGATGATTCATTTTAATAGTTTTTCAAGGAACTTCAATAATTTTGCACACATCAATGGTAAAGGAATTTGGAATAACAAAAACTCAATCCATTAATCAAAAGCGGTAAATTACAACTTCGGAGCATGAAGCCCATAATAAAAGCAGTAAATTACAACTTTGGAACATGAAGTCCATAATAAAAGCAGTAAATTACAACTTTGGGACATGAAGCCCATAATAAAACAGTAAATTACAACTTCGGAGCATGAAGCCCATAATAAAAGCAGTAAATTACAACTTTGGAACATGAAGCCCTCTTACAAAGTTTTACAAAATGACATCAATAAAATAAAACTAAAAAACTAAAGGTCACTCAGAATCATCAGATGAAGGACCAAATGCCAACTGTAACCGGAGCTTCTTGATCTTCTCTTCATAAAAGTCTTCCATCTTTTTCTTCTCAGCTACCAGTCGATCAACAATTTCCTTTTGCGGATTAGGAACAAGAGCAACGCTTACCGAACCTTCCTTCTTTCTCTTCCTTTCACTAGCATACTTCTTCAGTAAAGCATCCTTTTGACGGAGCTTCTCATCATGATCAATGAACCAGCCGTCTTGAATAAAGAGTAAATCCTCCTTTTCCTTTAGCTGTCGAGTCAGGACCCGATTCTCATATTTAGACATATTGTACTTTTCTCTCCAAGCATCTCTCTCGGACTTCATCCTAGCCATATTTCCTTGGTATTCTCCCATATTCTCGATAGGGATATCAACAGATGATGATGCAACAATATGGAATAAAGGTTTCTCAGGTTTATAGGGCATCTTGAGAGCACAAGCCCTAGCACGGACCCATTGTAGGTAAGGCTCCAAAGAAACGACACCCCTATGTCCTAACATGTCTCTCCCTTTCCTATGGATGTGGCGCCAAGCTCCTTTGATCTCCCTCTTAGCTGCCTGATGATCTTGTCCTTCTTGAAGAAAGAAACCACTCACATGGATGTTGTTTGGCTTGTCCCTCATCGAATATCCAAACTGACGGCGCGCGAGAACAGGGTTATAGTTAATTCCACCTCTCGTACCAAGAAGAGGCACGTTAGGAAAAGCACCACAGCTATCGATGATCTTCACGTCATAGTAAACTCGATTATACCAATCAATGTCGAAATGAGTGAGAGCCATAATCTTTGGCGCCCATCGCGGCTCCTTCTCGAGATCCCAGAAAACATCAGACCCAGGTAGATGAGAAACATACCACTGATACAGCAACGGTGCACAACAAATAATCATTCCTCCTTGATAAGAGTTTCGAAGATGGATGGAGTAGTAGGTATCTCCTAGCAGCGTAGGGACCAGATTTCCAATCAAGAAGATTCTGATGGCGTTGATATCCACAAACTTATCAACGTTAGGGAACAAGAATAAACCATAAGCGAGTAAAGCAAACACGTCTTCAAAGGCAATAGTATCTTCTATCTCAGCGAAATGACGAGCTTTCTTCAACAAAAACTGCACAGACAAACCTCAGATTCCCCCTTCTGTAGTCATGTTCTCCTCTATCTCTGACTTCTTCAAGTGGGTGATGGTCGCTATCTCGTGAGATTTGGGCTCCTCCTCTAAGCCAGAAAAAGGAACACAATCGGTGATTGGCAAACCAAGTATGTAGGAATACTCTTCTAAGATGGGCATCAACTGGTAATCTGGAAAGGTGAAACATCGGTACAAAGGATCGTAGAATTGGACCAACGTACTAAGGATGCCTTCCTTCATCTTGCGCTTCATGAGAGGTATAATGGACCCATACTTTCTCTGAAAATCCGTCGGGTTCTCGATCTTAGGAATCAAACTCTTCAGTTCTTCAATCTCGGGCTACTTAAAACTAAAACTCTGAGTGTTTCTCCTTCCAAATTCCATAATAGCTGAGATGTCTGCGAAAATCATTCCTAAGTTCCTTGAAAAACAAGTTTTTTACAAAGATGTTGATGAATGCATGAATGAATGATAATGCAACAGTCACACAAGTTCACAAACATGGGGTTCAAAGGTTCAACGTTCGGCATGGAGTCGAGGGTAAAGCCCACCCAAAGGTATGTACTATCGGTTCAATCACCTGCAAGACAAGGTTCTAAGAGTTCCCAGAGTCTACATTCCTCCTTCGGATATTACCAACGTCTTGATTACTCAATAATTAGCAATATTCTCAAGAGAAACTCGTCCGAGCGTAGCATCGCGTAACAACTACTTCCGAATTACTCCGTTATAGTCTCCGCGCTACACCTAAAAAGGCCAAGATGGGTTAGGGTTCTACGGTCCTCAATTTCTCTGGCTCCTAGGTCGAAAATAATAATGTCTTCCCGATTACTCGGTAAAAAAATATTAAGTTCAAGAGGGCCTTCCATTGAGTGGGGGATCTCATGCCTCCTTCTTCGGGATTACTCCCTCAAAGTTAACATGACTGTACCGCCCGTCCTATTCCTTAAGTGTAACTTAATCCGGGTATAGGATTCGTCCTTTGCAAAAAACCCAAACAACCCCAATTTAAACACATAATCAAACAAATCAAATAATAATAAAACAGATAAGACAAATTAGGCTTAACCCACTTAGGGATGGACCAGCAAAAGGTCAATCTGTCCCCAGCAGAGTCGCCAATTCTGTAGCGATAAAAAATGTAGCGGGGTAAATCAGAGATCGAATTATTGATTAATTCGTCTCACAAAAGCAAGAGTCGCCACCGCGCTTTATTATTTCCAAGGGGAAAAGGGAAAAGAGCGAAATAAAACCCTAAATATGCAATGTAAAATAATACTTTTTAAAAGTAATAAAAATACAAGGCGTTTTGAAAAGATCTATGGTTCGGGGGTTGGTTATACAGTGGGAAGGTATTAGCACCCAATGTATCTGTAGTACTCTATAGGAACCTTTTGAAATATCTGTTTATTAAAATGTTCGTTTGATTAAAAATACATTGTTTTGGCCGAAAAGGGGTACGGACGGGTTTTTGAAGATACGACGACCTAATGTCGAAGTTTTGGCTTAAAAGGTATGAATTTTGAAAAGATTGAGTTTTGGGGGGAAAATTGTCTTAAGCTTTAATGAAATGCAAAAAATATTCGCGTGATCGGACTTGAGGACATGAAGTCAACAAATTTAATCGTTTTTCCCTTGGATTTAGATGTAAACGGAATAAGCAAGTAAATATGAAATAATTAAATAGAAAATTATGCGGATAATGATTAAATAGCAACAATTAAATAATAGACTAAATGGTGCGAACATGCATTTTTTATATTTTGTTTAATATTAATGAAAAGAAAATGTTTTAATAGTTTTCATTTTTTATGCATTTTTTATGTAGACAAAGCATGAGAATTAATTTAAAGAAAAATAAAATGTTTTAATTCTTAAATTCTATTTTTTTAAATATATTTTTTGTATTAATATTAACTAAAGCGAGGGAAATAATTAAATAAAATGTTTTTTAAGTTTTAATTTTTATGTTTTTGTAATATTAATATTTTTAGGTATTTTTTGGTGTTAATATAAAGTATTACTTGATAAATAAATCTAAACGAAATTAAACTTTAAAAGTTATTTAACTAAACCTAATAAAAAATACTAACATTTCTAGATTAAACCTAATGTTAAACTAATAAAATGATCCCATTATTAAAAAAAAGTTTTAATTAAATTATACCTCTCATTTTGATTAACTCTAATAATTAACTTAATCAATAAAGTTCTAAAAAACTAAAATAGAAAAAAGGTGTATTTAGAAATAAAGGGGTGAGACATAAACTAAACATATGGGCTAAAAGGTTTTAAAGGGGGCCAATTAGAAACAGAGATGGGGGTGTTTCAAGAAAATCGTTGGGCTTTGGCTAAGGGGACAGGGTTAAGGCCCATACATTATTGATTGGTTTTAGGGGTTAAACAAATGTTTAGTTTGGGATTAGGGTTCACAAGGTTTTGGCAGAGCGGCGCTTGCTTGTTTGTTCGTATCGTCTTCTTCTTGATTCGTCCTCATCTTCTCTCATGCCCTCGCCTGAACTCCCTTGCCCAATGGCCACCAGCTTCCTCCACTTCTTCTTCCCTCCAACGACAGCGTTATGGCGACGGATTTACGGTACAAATCGTTTTCTTATTCGTTTAGGGTTTTGTTACAATTTTGCATGTTTATGATTCTTTTATCCATTTCTGATTCTTATTCTCTATTGCAATGGTTGTTTGAGGTATTTGACAGAAAAAATTTGGGAGAAATACGTTACCTTCGGAGATGGTGGAAGGAGGGTTGGGGGCGAGCTAGGAGGCCGGGGCGAGGAAGGTTGACGCCGTGAGCTTGCTTCAGTTGCCTGGTTTGTCTTCTTATTGCTTAAGTTTGATGATGACTTGAAAACCTCGGTGCAATATATTCTTCTCTTATGCCTTTGCCTTATTTTGCTTAATTGTCGCCTATGATGAATATCTGTGAGGCTTTTCCTTCTTCTCCTTTAATCGCTTATGTATGTTGGGTTTGGTTGCCTGGATGCCTTGAATGCTTTACTGTTGCCTTGAAACATGTTGAAATGGTTTGACAGTGTTGATGCTTTGATGCTTTGTACACTTTTTTCTTCTTCTGACTTTGCCTTGCTACTGTTCGCTTGAACTTGGTTGCCTGGATGCCTATGATGACATGCTTCTGAGGCTTTTGTGTCTGGATGTTGATTTATGGTTTATGCTATGGTATTCTGGTTCTTGTTGGACAGTTTTGGTGGTTTAAGGTTTGATGATGGTACAGGTTCTACTGGTTTATGCCATAAGGTTTTACCGGTTTAGGCCAAGGTTTTACTGGTTTTTGGCCATGTTGGTTAAGGCTTTACAGGTTTCAACAGGTTATAGTAGCAGGTTTGTGGTTTAGGCCATGAGGTTACTGGTTTTTGTCTTGATACAGTAGGTTTTGAGGTGTTGATATGGTTTGAGGTTTAATGGTGTTTATGCTGGTTTAGGCCATGGTTGTGAAATGGCTATGGTTAGGCGGGATAGCAGGTTGTGTTTTGAGACTTTGAGAGTTTTGTATATTGACAGATTTTTGGTTTTTTTGGAAGGCTTCTAGACAGGTTGAACTCTTGAATTTTTTAAAGGGTTTTTGGTTGTTGTTATAACAGTTGCTGGCTTCCCTCTTGGAGGTTTTCGTTAGCAGGTTGTATATTTTTAATATTTTCTTTGATGCCTCTGCACTTCCTACTGTTTTATCAGTTTTGTTTCTATTCTTCTTTCATGCTTTCTTTTCTTATTGACTGTGTTACTGCAGTTTGTTTGTTATCCTTTTCTGCCTAAACCAAAACCTGTAAAACCACACTACTTCCTCTCTTCTCTCTCTTAGTACATTTGATACATTAAAATGATGTACTGTACTGTTTTTGTTCTGAAAGAGCATGCTGGAAAATGATGTAAAATGGAAATACATTGCTTGCAAAAATTGTTTTAAACTGCACATTTGCTTCTCTTTGTCTTGCATGGGAGCCTATTTTATTTTGACTTCTTCCTACCTTTGGGTAGTTTACGTTGGAATGCTGTCTTGTGAAAATGTATATGCTGTTTTGTATGCTTTGACAATGCAACTTTGACAAGAATGAATTTGTGTAATTGTTTTTGGATTATGCAGTTTTCAAATAAAATGTGCAATTGATTTTGAAATGTGCTATTTTGACAAGAAAATGATCTGTGCATGTTTTTAAATTGTGCATTCATTTTTATCAATTAAAAATTCATCTCTTTTTGTGAACCGGGAGAAATCCCGTGATTTGCAAAAAGGGTAAAAACTGATTCCAGCCGTTTGCTTTTAATGATGAACGCTTAAAACTAATTTTTTTGCTTTTAATTATTTATTTATTTCTGACTTTTTTTCTTTAAATTTTTGCAGGTAAAATCAAATGATCAATCAAAGAAGTATTGGATGAAAAATGAAGATTTTAGAACTTAGGAAAAAATAGGATAGTTTTTATTTCATTTTAAACTTTTTATGTAATTGTCATTATAAATACTTTGTACAATAGTATTTAAACAACAATTGTAATAATTAGAATAAAGATGAATAAAAAATTCTATTATTTACCAATTAATTCTTTTCCTTTCCAATTGTTTATTTTACCGTTTATAATTCTTTAAATTATATAATAACTGAAAATAAATTTCAATTACTTAAATTCAGAATAATAAACAATTAAATAAACATCAATGACCAATCAACTTCTCTTCGATTAATTATTTCATTATTTATAGTTCTTCTAAATTATAATAACTGAAAATAAAATTTCAATTATTTAAACCTAGAACAATAAATAATTAAATAACATCGTTTGATCAATTAATATACCTCTTTTCAAATATTTACTTTATTATTTATAAATATTTAAATTATATAATAACTGAAAATAAATTCCAATTATTTAAATTTAAGATAATAAATAATTAATAAACATTGTCTGATCAGTTAATAAACTTAGCGTTCAAAAAATAAACAGTTCTCGACTTGAAAAAGTTAGGAATTTTAAAATCAATAGCTCAAAACGCTTGCAATGTAATGATGCAGATGGGAGATGGTATCTTAGGTCAAAATTTGGGGTACAACATTGATCATGATTCATCAAGGATTGCTCAAGATTCATCAAGATTCAAAAGTTACTAAATTAGGGTTTTGTAAGAAAAGTCAACTCAAATTTGACCAAGCATAACTTTCTCATACTTTATGAGAAATGACCCATAAAAAGCTCATTTTGAATAGGATGCAATTTCCTACAATCCATCTTCACACCCCAAGATCAATAAATGCTCTCACAAAAAGTTACAAATTTGGACATTATAGGTCATTTTTGGAAGTCAACAAAAACACCTATTTTGCCAAAGCTTATAACTTGAGCATGGAATATCAAAATAAGATGAGACCAAAAGGGTTGACTATAGGACATCTCAAGGTTTCTAAAAAGTCAAAGAACACCTTAAAAAGTTCAAAATTGAAGAAGTTATGCATTGTTGAAGTTGGGTATTTTTCCAAAATTGCCAAAAGTCAATTATCCTCAAAACTCCAATTTTTGACAAAAGGCCCCACTTTTTTCCTCTTGATTTGGTCTTGTCATGCCACACGTGTCCCATCTTTAATTTTATGACCAAACATTTATTTTACTATTTTATTTAATTTTTATTGATTTAATTCATTTTAAATCTATATTAATTCAAATAAAATCCAAAAATTAATGTAAAAGGATTCTTGTGATTTGTAAAGCTTGCAAATACCATGTGACACTCAACCAATTCGTATCAAGTCAAAACAAGCACAAAAAATCAGATTTGGCTTATTTTTGGAAAGCTTTTCAATGGTGATCAAATCCAATCTTCAATCTTGAATGCACTTGATTTCAGATCAAAAGACCAACCCTAATTCACTCTATAACATTCACATAAGCAAGCCAAACCTAGAACACACACAAAACTCTATGGAAACGGCCAGAACAAGTTTGCAAAAAACCTTGATAAAGTGGTGATCGAATCTTGGTTTAGGTCAGACGAAAATCACAACACTACTCCCTTGCCTGATATCCTGTGAAGCTGTAGCAATCAAAACCGGACCTTGAGACCATCTAAAACTCGCTGTAAGTGTTCTTGAAAACGCCTCTGAACATGAAAACGTAACTCATCATTCTTGCATCTTTTTGTTAATTTTCTTGTGCATTCATACTCACCATTCAATTTCCAACGTTTCTGTAATATTTGATTTTATTTTTATGGCTTATAACCCTGTATCCAGAACCTAGGGTTCTTGTTCTTGTTTTTGGGCGTTCTTTGTGTAGGTTAAATTAAGGCCAATAATGGCCATGGATGAGTTCAAGGGAGTGAGACGAGTATGTTGGTACTCTTAGATTTCATTTTTAGGGCCTGGGAGAGATTTTTGAAAGACCCTACGAAACTTCCTGCGGATAAAAATCCGCAGGTAAATAACCAGGGACGCGTTGACAGGGACGATAACGTGGCTAGCGTCTATTGGCCCATTTGAATAATTAGCGCGTTTTTATTTTTTGTAGGGAATAATTGATGGTTTTAAATATATTATTTGTGTCTTATTCCAATAACAACTAAGCAGGTTAGTTGGGTTGGTAGCACGCTAGTTGAATTGTCCCTTGGGACCTGGGTTCGAATCCCAGGTCCCCCAAAACCTTATTGCAATTTTATTTCAGGCGTTCTCATGCAACACTTCAAGCAAGGAGTACCATATACCTCCAGATCTCAAAGGCTACGTGGCTACCAAGGCAGATCCAATGGCTCAGGATGGAGACTCATCATACTCCCTGGTCAACAAGCACGCATTGAATTTCAAAAGTCAATCAAGGCTGGATGAATTTGGGCTTGATCTTTCCCATTCAAACACCTTCTTTGGGCCCAACACCCCCCTGAGTTTGCTTTTTTTTTTTAATTATTTCTTTCTTTATTTTCTTATTTTACTTATAATTATTTATTTGTTATTTTAATTATTAACCCAATAATTTATTTTTCTCAATAAAACCAAAACCATAAAAAATATTATTTTCATCATTAATTTTATTATTTATTTTTGTAAATAAACACTTAATTAATTTATTTAGTAAATAGGTTTAATAACAATATATTGCAATAAATTAAAATTGATTTAGAATTAGGTTTTTAATATTTTTAGCCATTTTTATTTTATTTCCTTAAATAATAAAAAACCTAAAAATATGTTTATTTAATTAATCAATATTTAGTTTAGGTTTAATTCCATTTTAATTCAAAAATAACAAAATATGCTTTATTTGATAAAAAGGGTCAAAACCCTAAGAACTCTCCGATTTAATTTTCTCGCGCGCAAAGTATTTTTGATCCAATATTGTAACTGTTTCGAGAATGTAATAGTTTTAACTTAGGATTTTATTTACCGCTTTTATTTACTTTCTGCAATTTAATTTTCAAGGGTTTGTTTTTGGCGATGTAAATACCCGACGCCTTGTAATAGCTTAGATTTATTTTCCGTAATTTAATTTCCGCAACCATTAACTGCTAGATGTTTGATAGGAAATGCATGACAAGATTAATTCTTAATTTAAAATCAACAATAGCTCACCATAACATGTATAAAGATAACATAACTAAAAAACAATACACTCGCACATGTCACTCTTAGGGTACACCTCACTTGGATGCCTCGAACGTGGTCATTGAGTATAGGATGTTTTAGAGGTCGCCCTCTTGTCCAAAGATCATAAGTTGCCTCGAAACAGTTGCCTCGGATAAAATGATCTAAGACACTAGGGTTACCGCTAAGGCGTCCCAACGTTGCTTTAGTGACCACACGTTCCTTAATCGAATTGACCCGAAAACTCCAACGAAGATGCTTCCTACTCCTCAATAGTGGGATAACATTGTCTAAAGGACACTTGTACAGATTAATTCCTTTTTGAGTAGGTATATGTTCTTAAGTACTTGCTCCTTTTAAAACAAAAACAAAACTTTTCGCACTTACAAAACTTTCAAGCAAAAACTTCTTTTAAATCCACAAACATAAAGAAAAGCAAACTTTTGAAAACATAATGAGCAAGTACCTAAGAGCCCATGGATAACCACGGATAGAAAGGGTGCTAACACCTTCCCTTTCTATAATCTACCTCCCGAACCCGAAAAATATCTCAAAAAGGAATTTTTCTGTGCTTTTGTCCTTTCCTTGTTGGATAAAATAAAAGACGGTGGCGACTCTTGCTTACCGCGACATTTTGCGAAAACAAACGCAAACGCGAACCAGCATTCCAAAATAGTCAGTTCTATTCCCACCGATCACAGAACTGGCGACTCTACTGGGGACTCTTATAAGTGAGGTGTACCTTAGGATTAGAGCACTATGTTTTCAATTGTATGCTTTGTATGCTTTAATTTTGTGGGCTTGTATCGGAGTTCTATAGATCCTAACCCGGATCTGGGGATACCCTTTAGGTAAGTAGCAATAAACTGTGAGGGATCTGTACGACGTAGACCGATACGGATGAAGCAGTAGCTACATTGGTGTGGCACCTTGGTCTGTACCGATATCCCTTGTGTTGGAACGAGGAGAATATGGGTCTTCCAAGGAGTCATTAAGCACCAACTGACCTTAGAACCTTAAATTGACCAACTTGGCCATAGAACAGTAGCAATATGCTACATTCATTGAGACTAAACTCTCGCGATGATTCCGGCTGCAAGAAAAGGTTGCTAAACTGGAATTATGATTGATTGAGGGTAGTCAGTGATATTGAGATCCTCTAGAACCCGATTACTATTTTTTAGGACAAGTCTTAACCAACTGAACTGAAAGAGGGTAATACCTAAGCTCCATGCCAGCCTGAAATCTAAGGGCTCTTTTGTGTGACTTGTGTGCCTTTACCATGTTTTATTTTTGTGGATACTTGTGGTGTGCCTTTACCATGACATCATGACATCATAACATTGCATACATCTTGCATAAGGACTAACCTATTTCAAAGACAAGAGGGTCTCATCTTTTCTCTGTTTTGTAGGTCATCATGATGCCCATGCGTAGGAATACTATCCGGATCAACTTTGTCCAAGTCCCTACTTTGCTTAAAGAGTTGGTTGTCAGGATTCCAGACACTACTTCCTTCATCAGAAGGCATGGTTCTCTTCTCAGTTTGGTCACTTCAAATTTGGACGAACAAATGATGAGCGTCCTGGTCCAGTTTTATGATCCACTATACCATTGCTTCACCTTTCAAGACTTCCAGCTGGTTCCTACCCTGGAAGAGTTCTCTGAGATGCTTGGTATCTCTGTTTTGGAGCAGACTCCATTTACTGGTTGGGAAAAGACTCCTAAGCCCGAAGAAATTGTTACAGCCTTTCACTTGACCAAGGAGGAAGTAATGGCTAACTGGGAGACTAGAAGTGAAGCTAAGGGTTTTCTGGCTAAGTTTTTGGTTGACAAAGCTAATTACTTCTGGGACAGTTTAGACTTCAAGGCATACGAGGACATTCTGGCTCTCTTGATTTATGGTTTGGTATTGTTTCCGAATCATGACACTTTTGTTGATATTAATTCCATAAAGATCTTCATCTCTCAGAATCCCGTACCCACTCTCTTGGGTGATTTGCTTCACCAGCTCTATGCTCGTACTGTCCGAAATCGGGGAACTTTGATGTGCTGTGTTCCTTTATTGTCGAGGTGGTTCATTTCGCACCTCCCTAAGTCCGTACTGAAAAACAAAGAAGGAATGGGCTGGGCTTATAGGGTGATGTCTCTTGCTAATGATGATATTATCTGGACTCTCAAGGGTATGGATGAGGTGACTGTCATTGATCGCTGTGGAGAGTATCCTAATGTTCCATTGATCGGACTCCATAGAGGGATTTCTTACAACCCATGCTTAGCTCTTCGCCAGTTTGGAAGAGCCAGAAGTGAGGGGCCTCATGAGATGTTGATGCCTTATATCATTTTTTATTTTCAGGGAGATAGCGACGAGCTGCGTCGTAAATTCATAAGGGCTTGGGATAGAGTTCACCAATCTGACCCACATGAGTTGGGACCTAAGACTTCTCTGCCAATGGAGCCATATCTCAGATGGGTCCGCATCCGTGCCCAGAAGTTAGGTATGCCATACGAAGCTGTCAGGCCTGTTACCCTTGAAGTTGCTAATGAGGAGGGGGTTCCTACAACTATCCTCTAACCTTATATGCCCACTGATATTGGGACACTGAAGAGGTCTTGGATGCAACTGCGGGAAGAATGGGATTCTTATCGGGAGAGGTTCAATGAGCAGGAGCAAAAGATCCAGAAGCTGACTAGGCAACTGGAGAATGAGCGGATCCTGAATGATTATGTCTGCACTGAGAAGAACAGACCATGGGAGCATTGATGGACCTTTGATGATTTCTTTTACAGTTTTTATTTACTTTTTAGTATTTCCATTCCTGTAACGCCTAAGGGCAATTTGTTGAACAATTTAAATTTTGAAGTTTAAATCTAATAAAGTGTGTTTCCTTTCTTGTTTACAAATTTGAATCTCGATTGTCTTTGAAATCATAAATCATACGCATTTCATCCCATGCACTTCATAAACAGGTACCCCATTACAGGTCTCTTATCTTCTTCCCTGTTTATTTCAGCGCTTAATCATCATGCCTGCTGAACCTTCCACTGAGCAAGCTATCAAGGCCCTCCAGGCCCAGAATGCCCAATTTCAAGAGCTGGTCATGAGCCTAGCCAAGGGTCAGCAAGACCTGAAAACCTTGATTCTGAAGGAGAAAAAGAAGAAGAGGAAGAAGACCATCCTGTTCAATACTGGATGCAGGTTTGGAAACGGGCTGCAGAATGAAGTTGATCTGACCACCTCATCTGGAGGGAAGGATAGTCCACAAGAAAGGAGGGCTCCTAGCCCTATGGTCTCCGACAACGAGACGGACTATAATGAAGAACAGTATCCTCCTTCTGAGGATAAGTACAAACAGCTGGAAGACCGTTTGAGCGCTATGGAAATACAGAAGGTGCCCCGTCTAGACTTCGGAGATCTAGGTCTATCCTCTAGGATGGTGATTCCCCATAAATTCAAGGCACCTGCCTTTGCCAAGTATGACGGAGTTTCCTGTCCGAAGCTGCACCTCCGGTCATATGTGAGGAAGATTCAGCCTTACACTGCTGATAAGAACTTGTGGATCCATTTCTTTCAAGACAGTCTCTCAGGGACTCAACTTGAGTGGTTCTATCAGTTGGACAGAGCCAGTATCCGCAGTTGGGAAGATTTGGCTACTGCATTCTATAGGCAGTATCAGTACAACTCCGACCTCGCTCCTACGCGTACCCAACTCCAGGGTATGTCAATAGGAACGGGTGAAGGATTTAAAGAGTATGCTCAAAAGTGGAGAGACCTTGCCGGAAGGGTGCGACCACCTTTGGCTGATCGTGAACTTGTTGACATGTTTTTGGGGACCCTGTCTGGTCCATTCTTTAACAATCTAATTGGAAGCTCTTCAGCTGGGTTTACAGATCTTATTTTGACTGGTGAGAGGATTGAAGCTGGTATTAAGGCTGAGAAGATACAGAAGGGTGCCTCATCGAGCACCGAGAAGAAATCGTTTAAGAAAGAGTCCAGTGTTGTCTACAGTTCGAGAAGACAGAATAGACCTGAACACCACCGAGCTGTCAATGCGGTTGTTATTTCAAAACCTGCTGGTGCTCCTCAGCATCACAACCAACAAAAGGACGAAAGACCTCAACTCGTCTCAGCATGACTTTGTCTCAGATTCTGCCACAGTTGCTGAAGACCAATCTGGTGACTCTAAAAGAAGCTCCAAAGAATTCAAATACAACGTCACCAAGGTATAACCCTAACGCCCGCTGCACTTATCACTTTGAGAGCCCGGGGCATAATACAGATGATTGTTGGGCTTTGAAGAACAAGGTCCAAGACTTGATTGATGCAAAGGAGATTGAGTTTGAGGCGCCCGAGAGGCCTAATGTTGTGACTACTCCCATGCCCAAGCATAGAGTAAATGCTGTAGAGGAAGACTTGTTTGTAGTTTCCGTGGATGATATTGTTACCCCTCTGATGACTGTCAAGAAGAACCTGTTGCTAGCCGATTTATTTTTGGGCTGTGGTGAAGGTTGCCATATGTGTTCTGTTTTACCTGCTGGTTGCCCATCTCTGAAGTCAGGTATCCAAAACCTGATGGATAGCAAAGAGATCCTTTTTGAAAAGACTTTTGTTCCATCCGTTCATTCTGAAGAAGTTTCCATTATTACCATTTTCGGCAATTCTTCCAAGGCTCCCTCGAGGAAGCCTGTTAGAATTACATCTGTTTCGAAGATCGCACCTGTAATCATCACCGTTCTGGGGCGCATCCCCTACACCTCTGACAAAGCTGTCCCTTGGCACTATGGGGCATATGTTTATGTTTTTGGAGTTAAGCAAGAGTTGGATGCTGATATCGGCGTCAGCAACATTACTGGGCCTGCTAAAGTCACCCGTAGCGGTAGACTTTTCTCGCCTGATATTGCTCCATCGACTGTCCGATGACCTATTGTCATTACACCTGTAAGTGTGCCTAATGCCATTCCTGATCAAGTTCTTAGTCCTACCCCTGTCACCGAGTCATCTAACGCTCGGGGCAAAGGGATCACCACTGATATGCCTTCCCAGACGGAGGCACCAAAGACCATTAGTGTTGAAGCTTCCAAACAGGAGATGGAAGAGATTCTGAAGATTATTAAGAAGAGTGATTACAACGTAGTTGAGCAGCTGGGGAAAACCCCATCCAAAATTTCTATGTTGTCACTGCTGTT
This sequence comes from Vicia faba, assembly GCA_948472305.1. Taxonomy (NCBI): domain Eukaryota; kingdom Viridiplantae; phylum Streptophyta; class Magnoliopsida; order Fabales; family Fabaceae; genus Vicia; species Vicia faba. The sequence goes on along the minus strand of OX451739.1, from coordinate 504,009,532 downwards.
GTGTTCAGAGGCCCATGCTAAGGCTCTAATTACCTTCCTGAAGTCTGCCCACGTGCCACAAGAGACATCAGTTGATCAGTTTACAGATTGTGTGGCTAATTTGACCGCTGATAATGGTTTGGGTTTCTCCGACGCTGATTTGACTGCTAAAGGGAAGAACCACAATGATGCCTTGCATGTCTCCATTGAATGCAGGGGCACTACTCTTGCACATGTATTGGTTGACACTGGTTCCTCATTGAATGTCTTACCCAAGAAGGCTCTAGACCGGTTGGATTGCGAAGGGTTGGAGCTAAAGCCAAGTAACATCATTGTCAGGGCCTTTGACGGGTCTAAAAGGATGGTGCATGGTGAAGTTGATATCCCAATTAAAGTTGGTTCTCAGGTCTTCAATTCTACATTCTACGTGATGGACATTCAGCCATCCTATTCTTGTTTGCTGGGTCGTCCATGGATCCACAAAGCCGGGGCCGTAACCTCGACGCTTCACCAGAAGCTAAAGTACCCTGTCAGAGGGAAGATTGTGACAGTACAGGGAGAGGAAGAGTACATGGTCAGCCACCTCAATTCGTTCAGATACGTAGAGATGGATGGGGAGTTCATTGAGACCCCATTTTAGCACTTTGAAGAGGTTCCTCAGACACTGGCATCAGCTGAGACTGTGGTTGAAAATTCTCCTATGAAGATGGCTTCCTTAAAGGATGTCAGGCTGTTATTGAGAAGGGTGAGTATGCAAACTGGGGCCGACTTCCTGAGTTCACCCAGAAGACTAACAAATTTGGTTTGGGTTTCACTGCAGAAGCTCAAAGGGATGTTCGAAGTGCAAGGATTGGAAGACCTCCTGTGTTCATCAACAACTCGGGAGTAAATGCCATTGAAGATGACGTGGAAGAGTCTGAATTCGACATCTGGATCTATCCTACGACCAACGGTGGACCAAGCAACTAGACAGCAAAGGGCTTCATCCCTATTACTTTTATTACCCAGTAATGAACTCTTTGTTTTGAATTTGTAACAGGCAATGTTTTGAAACTTTATGGCCCGGTGTCTTACCCGGGGCACTGTGGCTTCATTTGTGAAGGCTTTTGTGTGCCATTTTCATATATCATTAATAAAAGCATTGGACGTCTTTTGAATTTCAAATTTTGCGCTCCTTGTCTTTCTTTATTATATATTGCAAAACAACTATTTTACACACACTCACATATACAGGTCTCAATCTACTCTGGATCTCACTGGTAACGACTCTGCTACTGCCAGTTATGACTTCGAAAATCCGATCAACTCAGCCGAAGACGAAGGTGAAGATGATTGCGAAGTGCCTAGTGAACTTGCAAGACTGCTACTCCAGGAATAGAGGGCCATTCAGCCACACGAAGAGCCAGTGGAAACAGTGAATCTGGGTACTGAGACAGACAAGAAGGAAGTCAAGATCAGTGCAAATCTGGAGCTTAGTGTGAAACAGCGGTTGATTCAGATGCTGCATGACTATGTTGAGATCTTTGCCTGGTCTTACGAAGATATTCCTGGGTTGGATACTAACATCATGGTTCATCTCCTGCCTACCAAGGAAGACTGCCCTCCCGTAAAACAAAAGGTTCGCCGTATACGCCCAGAGATGTCCGAGAAAATCAAAGCCGAAGTTATGAAACAATTTGACGCCTGTTTTCTAGCAGTGACTTCTTACCCTCAGTGGGTTGCCAATGTGGTTCCAGTGCCGAAGAAGGATGGTAAGGTCAGAATGTGTGTTGATTACAGGGATTTGAACAGGGCGAGCCCTAAGGATGACTTCCCGCTACCTCACATTGACGTTCTGGTTGACAATACTGCTCAGCACAAGGTATTCTCCTTTATGGACGGGTTCTCCGGTCATAATCAGATAAAAATGGCTCCCGAAGACATGGAGAAGACCACCTTTGTTACTCAGTGGGGCACCTTTTATTACAAGGTCATGCCTTTTGGACTGAAAAATGCTGGGGCAACATATCAGCGTGCCATGGTTGCTTTGTTTCATGACATGATCCATCATGAGATTGAAGTATACGTCAACGATATGATTGCGAGGTTCCAAACTGAGGAGGAACACCTTGACCATTTACATAAGCTGTTTGACCGGTTGAAGTTGTACAAGCTGAGGTTGAACCCGAACAAGTGCACCTTCGGGGTGAGGTCTGGTAAGCTACTGGGTTTCGTTGTAAGCGACAAAGGTATTCAAGTGGACCCTGCCAAATTGAAAGCCATACAAGAGATGCCAGCTCCCAAGACAGAGAAGGAGGTCAGAGGCTTTCTAGGACGACTGAACTACATTGCCCGATTCATCTCGCACCTAACTGCTACTTGTGAGCCAATCTTCAAGCTGCTGAAGAAAGATCAAGTGGTACGTTGGAACGATGAATGCCATGCTGCTTTCGAAAGAATCAAAGAGTATCTCCAAGAGCCACCCATCCTGATGCCACCAGTTGAAGGGAGACCTCTGATCTTATACCTGACAATACTTGACAACTCAATGGGGTGTGTGCTGGGGCAGCATGACGAGTCTGGCCGAAAAGAGCATGCTATTTATTACCTTAGCAAAAAGTTTACCGACTGTGAGACCCGATACTCACTGCTTGAGAAAACTTGCTGCGCTTTGGCCTGGGCTGCTCGCCGGCTGAGACAGTATATGCTGACTCACACTACTCTATTGATTTCAAAGATGGATCCAATCAAGTATATCTTCGAAAAGCCCGCCTTGTCCGGAAGAATAGCAAGATGGCAGATGATCTTGACTGAGTATGACATCCAGTACACGACTCAAAAAGCAATAAAGGGAAGTGTATTGGCAGACCATTTGGCACATCAGGCAGTGGATGATTACCAGTCTATGAACTTTGAATTTCCAGATGAGAATATCATGGTAGTGACTGATTGTGAGACACCTGGACCGGATGAAGGACCTGAGGAAGGATCCTGATGGTCTATGTACTTTGATGGAGCTTCAAACGCTTTGGGTAATGGAATTGGCGCCGTGATCATATCTCCTAAAGGCTCTCATATTCCGTTTACCGCCCGACTCTGTTTCAACTGCACCTACAATATAGCGGAGTATGAAGCATGCATCATGGGTCTTCGAGCTGCAATTGACCTAAGGATTAAGTTTCTGAGTGTCTTCGGAGATTCCGCTCTCGTAATAAGTTAGATCAAAGGCGAGTGGGATACGAAACACGCAAATCTTATTCCTTACAAGGAGTATGTGTTGACGTTGCTTCCCCACTTTGAGGAGATAACCTTTGAACATTTCGCTAGAGAAGAGAATCAGTTTGAGGACGCGTTAGCTACGATGTCTTCTATGTTCAAAGTCAAATGGGACAACGAGGCCCCCCGGATCATTATTTGGAAATTGGATGAACCCGCACATTGCTGTGATCTTGAGACTGAAGACGTAACAGAAAAGCCCTGGTATCATGAGGTGAAGAGATACCTTGAAGCTCAGGAGTACCCCGAGGGTGCATCTGTTAATGATAAGAAGTTTTTGAGAAGGTTCGCGGCAAAGTTCTTCATCAGCAATGGCATTCTTTACAAACATAAACATGATTCAACCTTACTGCGTTGTGTGGATAAGATTGAAGCAGAAAGGATCATGGCAGAGCTGCATGAAGGTACTTTCGGAACCCATTCCAGTGGACATACCATGGCAAATAAAATCCTTCGGGCAGGATATTACTGGTCCACAATGGAAGCTGACTGTTATCAACATTCTCTGACATGTCACAAGTGCCAGGTCTATGCTGATAAGGTGCATATACCTCCAGTTCCTCTGAATGTTTTGACAACACCTTGGCCTTTTGTAATGTGGGGCATTGATATGATCGGCGAGATCATACCTACGGCATCCAACGGGCATCGATTCATCCTGGTAGCGATTGATTACTTTACGAAGTGGGTTAAAGCAGCTTCCTTTGCTACCGTAACCAAGAACATCGTGGCACGGTTCATTCGGCACAACCTGATCTGTCGATACGGTGTACCAGGGAGAATCATTACGGACAATGGTACCAATGTTAATAACAATATGATCACTGAGCTCTGTGAGCAATTTAAGATACAACATCATAACTCTTCTCTCTACCGGCCGGAGATGAATGGAGCTGTAGAAGCGGCTAATAAGAACATTAAGAAGATTGTGCAGAAGATGACAGTGACCTACAAAGACTGGCATGAGATGTTACCATTCGCTCTTCACGGGTACCGTACCTCAGCACGGACGTCAACATGGGAAACACCCTATTCCTTGGTTTATGGCATGGAGGCAGTCTTGCCGATTGAAGTTCAGATACCCTCTCTTCGGATCATGAAGGATGTAGGTTTGAGCGAAGATGACTGGATTTAGACCCGACTTGATCAACTGAATCTAATCGACGAGAAAAGACTTACTGCTGTTTGTCACGGTCAGACATACCAAAAACGGATGATCAAGGCATTTAACAAGAAAGTCAGACGACAAGAGTATCAAGTTGGGGACCTGGTAGTCAAGCGCATTATCTTACCTCAAGGTGACCCCAGGGGCAAATGGACCCCTACTTACGAAGCGCCATTTGTGGTTAAGAACATCTTCTCAGAAGGAGCTATGATTCTAACCACCATGGATGGTGACGACCTTCCTCACCCCGTCAATGCAGACATAGTGAAAAAATAGTACGCATAATCAAAGACCCATTAGGTCGACGGGCCTAGGAAAAAATAAGGGCTTCCCGGCGAACCAAAAGGGTTCGGGCAAAAATAAGGGATGAAAATAAAAAAATCTGTACACCCGACAAGTTGAAAACCTGAAAAGGCGGCTTGGGCAAAAATGGGTATCCCGGTGGACTGAAAACCCGAAAGGGCAGTCCAGGCAAAAGTTAGGGATTAAAGCGTAACGCTATGTCTCATTGGATCACCTCGCATCCAGACTTCGGTATCAACTATCATGCTCGGACGACACCAATCAATCAGATTCATCTTCAACTAAGAAGTAAAGTGATGAGACGCTTGAAGATATAAAGGCAATAGCAGAGTTGGAACCCAGTGGGATTATTCACATAGCTGTTTTGTTTTCTTTTCACAAGTTGTATAAATTCTATTTGTTCGGCGGCGTTCTCTTACTAGGACGTCAACCTCTTGTACAAAAATGCTTATTTACAGGCCAAACTTCAAAATCAATACAAATTCATTTTCAGACAAATTTCAAATTGTTTTTATTTTATCCGTTTTTTTTGCAAAGAACGTCCAATGTTCATTTTTGATATATGCATTTGACATTAATTGCTGCTCATAAAAGTTTACATGCGAAACAACGGATAAATTACGGGTGATATCAGAAACAGGGGCATAAGAAACGTCCAAACTGTGTAGTTACTCTGTCCACCAAGGTACCAAGGGAGGTTCAGCTGAAGAATATGACCAAGATACCCTCACTCCCCATAGAGTAAAACAGTAATGGTAGCTCTCCCCACTGAGACTTGCAACTATGAACAAATCAGCAATACTCTTCCCAAGCAGAGTTGATCTACCATCAACCCTAAAAAGGTTGGGTATCCCCAGAAGGTCTTAATATTCCCCAACGGAGTATAAAGATATTCTCCAGCAAGCGTAAGAGCATCCCCGACAGTCTTAATATTCCTCAACAAAATATAAGAATGTTCCCCGGCGGAATACAAGGTACCACAGTGGAGTCATTTCCCCAACGCAGTCTAAAAAAGCTTCCCCGATGGAGTTGAATCATCTTCCCCAGTAGACTCTGGAAGCTTATCCCATGCGAAGCACAAATAAGTCTCCCTAGCCAAATTCAGAAGGTTATCCTCACAAGAGTTTAATTGGGTTATCCTCGGCAAGTTGCAACTGAAGGATCATCCCCAGAGAAATTCTTTCTATCCCCAACGGAGTTCATCATTAAAATCCCCAACAGAGCTTATCAACGGAATCCCCAGCGGAGTTTATCGTTAAAATCTCAACAAAGTATCTCTTCCCCATAGAGTAATTCCCCGCAGAGTAATCTCTTCATTAGCTTATCCCCCAATGAAGTTCTCTTCTCTTGCAGGCTTCTTCTCACAATCATCTTCGTTCATCATCCCTAGCGGAAACGAAGAACTCAACTCTATTCTCCAGTGGCTCTGGGATTTATTTTCCCCAGATAAAACATCACATTTCCATACATCATAATACATGTATGTACGCATCATACCATACAATCTCATTTATGTTGAGAATATCATTGCTTGATTCATCTCATGCATTGCATGTGACTGATCTTTACCTTTCAGGAAAAATACAGTTAAAGTTATTAGCTTAGTCGAAGACCTGACCAGTTCTTAAAATCTCAATTGAATTATCCTCGGTTGAATTTTAGATAAGGTTCTCGATCTCGACAGTTTCCTCCGTCATAGTGTGGACGAGTACTATAACCTCAACGGTATACTCCGTGGAGCACGAGTCAGTTCCTAGATCTTGATGTTTTCCTCCGTCATAGTGTGGACAAGTTCTATAACCTCAAAGGTATACTCCGGGTGAGCACGAGACAGTTCCTAGATCTTGATGAATATGCTTCCCTACGTCATAGTATGGACGAGTACTATAACCTCAATGGTATACTCCCGGTGAGCACGAGTCAGTTCCTAGATCTTGATGTTTTCCTCCGTCATAGTGTGGACAAGTTCTATAACCTCAATGGTATACTCCCGGTGAGCACGAGACAGTTCCTAGATCTTGATGAATAAGCTTCCCTACGTCATAGTATGGACGAGTACTATAACCTCAACGGTATACTCCCGGTGAGCACGAGTCAGTTCCTAGATCTTGATGTTTTCCTCTATCATAATGTGGAAAAGTTCTATAACCTCAACAGTATACTCCCGGTGAGCACGAGACAGTTCCTAGATCTCGATGAAGATGCTTCCCTACGTCATAGTGTGGACGAGTACTATAACCTCAACGGTATACTCCCGGTGAGCACGAGTCAGTTCCTAGATCTTGATGTTTTCCTCCGTCATAGTGTGGATAAGTTCTATAACCTCAACGATATACTCCCGGTGAGCACGAGACAATTCCTAGATCTTGATGAAGATTACTCCCCAGTTGAATTATGGACAGGTTCTTAATACTCAGCCGAGGCATTATCTCAGTTGAAGTACAGGCAAGTTCCTAAATCTCAACAAAAGTTAGACTTCCCCAGCGGAATCTTCTACAACAACAAGTATGCAAGTTCTCGCTAAGGAATCTCTTATGCGATCGAAACTCCTGCAGATGGCATCTGTAAGCCCATCCTCCAACCAACAATCTCCAAATGGCATCTGTAAGCCCATTCCTAACATCACAATGCTGATACTACACCATGCGAGTGCAAATTTCTGGGCACTCTAGTGTTCAATTATCTTCCACCTTCGGATCACGAAAGGCTCGAAAGCCAATCTATATCCTCAGGTCTAAGAAAATTGAACAGGGGCAACTGTTGTACCCCAAGATTTTCCCTCCCATATTCCTCAAGATATGTCAAGAATAATCTCCAAGTGGCTCAAGTTAGCTCAAGGGTTGGACAGTCAAATCACCTCCTAAGGCAGTCAAGTTAAAATTATGGTTTTGTGTTGCACTAACGTCCTCATATCCAAATGGCCCCAAGTGATTCCAAATGTCTTAATATGTTCTTAAGTTCATCCATGTCAAATTTCAAGCCTTGCAGAGGAAGTTTGGTCAGTCAATTGCTCAAGAGCCCCAAAAATCGACTGTGTTAGGGCAAAAGTCAATTGTGTCCCAAATACAGTCAAAACTCAAGATTTTTTGTCAACATTCTCATTTTGAAGGATAATTCATCATTTGATAAAGGGTTTATCATGATTCATCAAGGATTGCTCAAGATTCATCAAGATTCAAAAGTTGCTAAATTAGGGTTTTGTAGGAAAAGTCAACTCAACTTTGACCAAGCATAACTTTTTCATACTTTATGAGAAATGATCCATCCAAATCTCATTTTTAAGAGGATACAATTTCCTACAATCCATCTTCACACCCTAAGATCAAGAAATGCTCTCACAAAAAGTTACAAATTTGGACATTATAGGTCATTTTTGAAAGTCAACAAAAACACCTTTTTTTCCAAAGCTTATAAATTGAGCATGGAATATCAAAATGAGATGAGACAAAAAGGGTTTATTAGAGGATATCTCAAGGTTTCTAAAAAGTCCAAGAAAACCTCTAAAAGTTCAAAATTGAAGAAGTTATGCATTGTTGAAGTTGGGCATTTTTCCAAAATTGCCAAAAGTCAATTATCCTCAAAACTCCAATTTTTGACAAAAGGGCCCATGTTTTCCACTTGATTTGGTCTTGTCATGCCACACACGTGTCCCATATTTAATTTCATGACCAAACATTTATTTTTCTATTTTATTTAATTTTTATTAATTTAATTCATTTTAAATCTATATTAATTCAAATAAAATCCAAAAATTAATGTAAAAGGATTCTTGTGATTTGTACAGCTTGCAAATACCATTTGACACTCAACCAATTCGTATCAAGTCAAAACAAGCACAAAAAATTAGATTTGGCTTATTTTTGGAAAGCTTTTCAATGGTGATCAAATCCAATCTTCAATCTTGAATGCACTTGATTTCAGATCAAAAGACCAACCCTAATTCACTCTATAACATTCACATAAGCAAGCCAAACCTATAACACACACAAAACTCTGTGGAAACGGGCAGAACAAGTTTGCAAAAAACCTTGAAAAAGTGGTGATCGAATCTTGGTTTAGAGGCACTTTCAGACCAAAATCACAACACTACTCCCTTGCCTGATATCCTGTGAAGCTGTAGCAATCAAAACCGGACCTTGAGACCATCTAAAACTCGATGTAAGTGTTCTTGAAAACGCCTCTGAACATGAAAACGTAACTCACCATTCTTGCATCTTTTTGTCAATTTTCTTGTGCATTCATACTCACCATTCAATTTCCAACGTTTCTGTAATATTTGATTTTATTTTTATGGCTTATAACCCTGTATCCAGAACCTAGGGTTCTTGTTCTTATTTTTGGGCGTTCTTTGTGCAGGTTAAATTAAGGCCAATAATGGCCATGGATGAGTTCAGGGAAGTGAGATGAGTACGTTGGTACTCTTAGATTTCATTTTTAGGGCCTGAGAGATTTTTGAAAGACCCTACGAAACTTCCTGCGAATAAAAATCTGTAGGTAAATAACCAGGGACGCGTTGACAGAGACGATAACGTGGCTAGCGTCTATTGGCCTATTTGAATAATTAGCGCGTTTTTATTTTTTTCAGGGAATAATTGATGGTTTTGAATATATTATTTGTGTCTTATTCCAATAACAACTAAGCAGGTTAGTTGGGTTGGTAGTGCGCTAGTTGAATTGTCCCTTGGGACTTGGGTTTGAATACCAGGTCCCCCAAAACCTTATTGCAATTTTATTTCAGGTGTTCTCATGCAGCACTTCAAGCAAGGAGTACCATATACCTCCAGATATCAAAGGCTACGTGGCTACCAAGGCAGATCCAATGGCTCAGGATGGAGACTCATCATACTCCCTGGTCAACAAGCACGCATTGAATTTCAAAAGTCAATCAAGGCTGGATGAATTTGGGCTTGATCTTTGCCATTCAAACACCTTCTTTGGGCCCAGCACCCCCTTGAGTTTGCTTTTATTTATTTATTATTTCTTTCTTTATTTTCTTATTTTACTTATAATTATTTATTTGTTATTTTAATTACTAACCCAATAATTTATTTTTCTCAATAAAACCAAAACCATAAAAAATATTATTTTCATCATTAATTTTATTATTTATTTTTTGTAAATAAACACTTAATTAATTTATTTAGTAAATAGGTTTAATAACAATATATTTTGCAATAAATTAAAATTGATTTAGAATTAGGTTTTTAATATTTTTAGCCATTTTTATTTTATTTCCTTAAATAATAAAAAACTTAAAAATATGTTTATTTAATTAATCAATATTTAGTTTAGGTTTAATTCCATTTTAATTCAAAAATAACAAAATATGCTTTATTTGATAAAAAGGGTCAAAACCCTAAGAACTCTCCGATTTAATTTTCTTGCGCGCAAAGTATTTTTGATCCAATATTGTAACTGTTTCGAGAATGTAATAGTTTTAACTTAGGATTTTATTTACCTCTTTTATTTACTTTCTGCAATTTAATTTTCAAGGGTTTGTTTTTGGCGATGTAAATACCCGACGCCTTGTAATAGCTTAGATTTATTTTCCGCAATTTAATTTCCGCAACCATTAACTGCTAGATGTTTGATAGAAAATGCATGACAAGATTAATTCTTAATTTAAAATCAACAATAGCTCACCATAACATGTATAAAGATAACATAACTGAAAAACAATACACTCGCACATGCCACTCTTAGGATACACCTCACTTGGTTGCCTCGAACGTGGTCATTAAGTATAGGATGTTTTAGAGGTCGCCCTCTTGTCCAAAGATCATAAGTTACCTCAAAACGGTTGCCTCAGATAAAATTATCTAAGACACTAGGGTTACCGCTAAGGCGTCCCAACGTTGCTTTAGTGACCACACGTCCCTTAATCGAATTGACTTGAAAACTCCAACGACGATGCTTCCTACTCCTCAATAGTGGGATAGCATTGTCTAAAGGACACTTGTACAGATTAATTCCTTTTTGAGTAGGTATATGTTCGTAAGTACTTGCTCCTTTTAAAACAAAAATAAAACTTTTCGCACTTACACAACTTTCAAGCAAAAACTTCTTTCAAATCCACAAACACAAAGAAAAGAAAACTTTTGAAAACATAATGAGAAAGTACCTAAGAGCCCGTGAATAACCACGGATAGAAAGGGTGCTAACACCTTCCCTTTCTATAATCTACCTCCCGAACCCGAGAAATATCTCAAAAAGGAATTTTTCTGTGCTTTTGCCCTTTCCTTGTTGGATACTATAAAAGATAGTGGCGACTCTTGCTTACCACGACATTTTGCAAAAACAAACGCAAACGCGAACCAGCATTCCAAAACAGTCAGTTCTAATCCCACCAATCACACCATCCAAAAGTGATTGTTGAATCTGAAAGAGAATCTGAATGAGTATCAGAATGACGTTCATGTCTGGAGCGTATCTGAACTGTATTTGAAAATTGCATTTGAATGAGTATCAGAATGGCGTCCGTGTTTGGATTGTATCTGGATTGTATTTGAGAAGCTGAATCTGAATGAGTATCAGAATAACGTTCGTGTCTGGAGCATATTTGAACTGTATCTGAAGGTTGAATCTGAATGAGTATCAGAATGGAATCCGTGTCTGAAGCGTATCTGGAGATTGAATTTGAATGAGTATCAGAACGGCATCCGTGTCTGGAGCGTATCTGAACTTTATCTGAAAATTGACTCTGAATGATTATCAGAATGGCATTCGTATCTGGAGCATATCTGAACTGTATCTGAAAGTTGACTCTGAAAGAGTATCAGAATGGCATCCGTGTCTGGAGCGTATCTGAATTGTATCTGAAAACTTTGATCATTGTTAAATGATAGCTGTTGATTAATCTTATCCTGAAAAGGGTAAAATGTTAGCTAATATGCAATTTCATGTTGTATGAAATGCATAGTGTAATGTATTCGTGTTATCAATGTTTATGATATATGGATGCGATGTATGGGTATGTGAGCTAATCTACTGCACTGCTGTTGGATTGGGGAAAATAAAGCCCTGTCTGCTGCTGAGGATAGGGAAAATAAATCCCTGACTGTTGTCGAGGATATGGAGTGTAAGTCTTCATGTTGTGAAGTTGAAATATTGAGGGATTTCCTTTTAGAGAAATGAACTCTCTTGTAAGGAAATGCCGCGTACTGCTTAAAAAATCCTGTTGGGGAATCTTGAGAAATTGGACGACTTCTACTCGGGATTGATAACTGGAAGTTTTATTCCGCTGGGGATTAAACTGCACACTGTGGGGGATTTATAGAAATAGCTTAGAGATATTTCCCTACCTCTTAAAGACATTAGTGACTGTCTTTCTATCTTGTTTATTTGTAAACAGTAATTATGTTCAAATGCATATGTTCAAAAATAAATCATTGGATGTTTTTGTAAACAAAACACAAGAGTAAATAAAAATAGATAATTTTGCACTTTCAAAGGGATATCTTTGTATTGACTTTGAGTAAGTATGTTTGTACAATGAGGCAAACATTCTAGTAAGAGAATGTTATCGTAAAAAATGAAAATTTTGATACAAAGAAAAGATAGCTATGTGCAATAATCCCATGGGGTTCCCATTTTGCTATAGCCTTCGTATCTCGGAGCATCTTGTCTATTTGTTGCCTTGTGCGAAGATGATTGAATTGATCCAAACCTCCGAGTTGGTCAGTTGAAGCCAAAGGTTGTTCGTAAAGTGATCCAACGGGACATATTCATACGCTTTAATTCCCTAACTTTTACCTGGATCGCCCTTTCGGGTTTTCAGTCCACCGGGATACCCTTTTTTTTTCGAAGTCTCCCTTTTGGGTTTTCAAGTTGTCGGGTGTACAAATTTTTGTTTTATCCCTAATTTTTTCCCGAACCTTTTTGGTTCGTCGGGATGCCCTTGTTTTGCCTAGGTATGTCAACCTAACAGGTCTCTTATGTGTAGTATCTTTTGACTATGTCTGCATTCGCAGGGTGCGGCAGGTCATCACCATCCATGGTGGTTAAGATCATTGCTCCACCAGAGAATATGCTTTTGATTACAAATGGTCCTTTGTATGTAGGAGTCTATTTTCCCCTGGGCTCACCTTGCGGTAGTATGATGCGTTTGATCACCAAATCCCCTACTTGATACACTTGGCGTCTGACCTTTTTGTTGAAAGCCTTGATCATCAGTTTTTGATACATTTGACCATGACAGACAATAATAAGCCTTTTCTCATCAATCAAGTTCAGTTGATCAAGTCGAGTTTGGATCCAATCTTCTTCATTCAACCCTGCATCCTTCATGTTTCTTAGAGAGGCGATCTAGACCTCAATAGGCAAGACAACCTCCATGCCGTAAACCAGAGAGTAGGGTGTTGCCCCGTTTGATGTGTGAGTTGTGGTACGATACCCGTGGAGAGCGAATGGTAGCATCTCATTCCAGTCTTTATATGTGACTGTCATTTTCTATATGATCTTTTTGATATTCTTATTTGCGGCTTCGACATCACCATTCATCTTCGGTCGGTAAGGGGGAGAATTATGATGTTGGATCTTGAACTGCTCGCACAGAGCGGTGGTCATAGTGTTGTTTAGATTCGTACCATTGTCGGTGATGATTCTCTCTGGGATACCATACCGATAGATGAGATTTTGCTTGATGAACCGGGCTACAACATTCTTGGTTACGGAAGCGAAAGAGGCTGCCTTAACCCACATTGTAAAATAGTCAATGGCCACTAAGATGAAGCGGTGTCCATTGTAGGCTGTTGGTTTGATTTCCTCAATCATATCAATCCCCCACATAGCAAAGGGCCAAGGAGCCGTCAAGAAATTCAGAGGAACCGGAGGTACGTGCATCTTGTAAGCATAAATCTGACACTTGTGACAGGTTCGAGAGTGTTGATAGAAATTTGTTTCCATGGTAGACCAATAATAGCCTTCCCGTAGGATTTTCTTTTCCATCATATGCCCACTGGAATGGGTGCCAAAAGTGCCTTCATGTAATTCAGCCATGATCCTTTCGGCTTCAACCTTGTCTACGCACCGAAGTAACACAGAGTCATAGTTGTGTTTGTAAAGAATGCCATTAGTAAGGAAGAATTTAGTAGAAAATCTCCTTAAGAACTTCTTGTCATTGACTGAAGCTCCTTCTGGATATTCTTGAGCCTCGAGATATCTCTTGACTTCATGAAACCAAGGCTGGTCCACTATTTCTTCAGTATTAATCTCATGACAATGAGCTGGTTCATCCATTCGTTCAATGGTGATCTGGGGAGCCTCGTTATCCCATTTGAGTTTAAACATGGATGACATTATGGCTAGTGCGTCTGCTAGCTGATTCTCTTCTCGCGGGAAATACTCGAAGGTAATCTTATCAAAATGTGGGAGCAATGTCAAAACATGTTCTTTGTAAGGGACAAGGTTAAGGTGTTTGGTGTCCCATTCCCCTTTGATCTGGCTAATGACCAAAGCTGAATCTCCGAATATATTCAAGGATTTGATCCCCAAATCTATGGCAGCTTTGAGACCAAAGATGCACGCTTCATATTCTGCCATGTTGTTTATACAATTGAAGCAGAGTCTTGCCGTAAAGGGAGTATGACATCCTTCAGGAGATATGAGTACAACACCAATACCATTGCCGAGTGCGTTGGATGCCCCATCAAAAACTAGGGTCCATCGGGATCCTTGTTCAGGTCCGTCATATGGTCTGAATTCTTCACAGTTGTTTACCATCATGATGTCTTCATCTGGGAATTCTAACTTCATGGACTGGTAGTCTTCCACAACTTGGTGAGCAAGGTGATCAACTAGTACACTGCCCTTTATTGCTTTCTGGGTAGTATACTGTATGTCATATTCCGTCAAGATCATCTGTCATCTCGCTATTCTCCCAGAGAGAGCATGTTTGTAGAAGATGTAATTTATGGGATCCATTTTAGATATAAACAAGGTAGTATGGGTCAGCATATACTGTCTTAGCTGGCAAGCAGCCTATGCCAGAGTGCGACAAGTTTTCTCGAGCAGTGAATATCTTATTTCACAGTCGGTAAACATTTTTCTCAGGTAATAAATAACATGCTCTTTTCGTCCAGACTCGTCATGCTGCCCCAATACACACCCCATTGAGTTTTCTAAAACAATTAGATACATGATCAATGGTCTTCCCTCGACTGGTGGCATCAAAATAGGAGGCTCTTGCAGGTACTCTTTGATCTTGTTAAAAGCTGTTTGGCACTCATCATTCCACTTGACTACTTGATCTTTCTTCAGTAATTCGAAGATTGGTTCACAAGTAGCTGTCAGGTGAGAGATGAATCTTGCAATGTAGTTTAAGTGTCCCAAGAATCCTCTGACTTCCTTCTCAGTACGAGGAGCAGGAATCTCTTGTATAGCTTTCACCTTGGCAGGATCTACTTCAATACCCTTATTGCTGACGACAAAGCCCAGAAGTTTACCAAACCTCACCCCAAATGTGCACTTATTTGGGTTCAACCTCAGCTTGTACTTCTTTAGCCTTTCAAACAGTTTTTGTAAATGATCAAGATGCTCTTCTTCTATTTGAGATCTAGCTATCATGTCGTCCACATAGACCTCTATCTTGTGATGTATCATATAGTGAAATAGAGCTACCATGGCACGCTGATAGGTTACCCCAACATTCTTCAGTCCAAACGGCATAACCTTATAGCAGAATTTTCACCACTGTGTGACAAAGGTTGTTTTCTCCATGTCCTCATGCACCATTTTGATTTGGTTGTAGCCTGAGAAACCTTCCATGAAGGAAAACACTTTGTGCTGTGCCGTATTGTCAACTAGAACATCAATATGGGGTAGTGGGAAATCATTCTTAGGGCTTGCCCTATTCAAATCTCTGTAGTCCATGCACATTCGTACTTTGCCATCCTTTTTGGATACGTGAACAACATTAGCAACCCACCGCGGATAGGAGGTGACTGCCAAGAATCCAGCATTGAATTGTTTCATGACTTCTGCTTTGATCTTCTCTGACACATCTGGCCGCATGTGACAAACCTTTTGTTTTACCGATGGAAAATCTTCTTTTTTTGGTAGACGATGTACCACGATATCTGCATCAAATCCTGGTGTGATACGATGGCCAGAACCAGGACGTGTTTCCCTTTTTAACGAATTTGTTGGTTTATGTTTTGCGTTTGTGTTTGCAAAATGTCGCGGTAAGCAAGAGTCGCCACCGACTTTTATTTTATCCAACAAGGAAAGGAAAAAAGCACAGAAAAATTCCCTTTTCGAGATATTTATGAGTACGGGGGGTAGATTATAGAAAGGGAAGGTATTAGCACCCTTTCTATCTGTAGTTATCTACGGGCTCTTAGGTACTTGCTCATCATTTTCAAAATTGCTTCTCTGTGTTTGTGTGCTTTGAAAAGTTTTTGTTTTGACTTTGATTTAACTCTTGCTTCTGTCTTCAAGAGTGTAATGAAGTGGTTTTGAAAAACTTCGTTTGAAAAGGAGTGTAAGTGTGAAAAAGTTTGTTTTGATTGAGCAAGTACTTAAGAACTAATCTACCTACTCCAAAAAAGAATTGTTCTATGCTTGTTTCCTTTGGACAATGTTATCCCACTATTAGTGAGTAGGTAGCATTGCCGTTGGAGTTTTGAGGGTCAATTCGAAAGGGACGTACGGTCACTAAAGCAATGTTAGGACGTCTTAGTAATAACCCTAATGTCTTAGATCAATTATTCAAGGCAACAATTCCGAGGCAACCGTTCCGAGGAAACTTTTCCGAATCTGGACTTTGATCTTTATTTAAACAAAAGGACGACCACTAAAGCATCCTATAATCAATGACCGTTTACCGAAGGCAACCAAGTGGGAGTGTACCCTAGGAGTGCGCATGTGCGAATGATTCAGTTTCAGATTTATTATCTTTTCACATTTTAGGGTTATCTAACTGTTTTAAAGTTAATCATGCATTCTTGTCATGCATCCTAATATCATACATCTAACAGTTTAATATTTTGTGGAATTTAAAGTGCGGAAATTAAACTAAGCTATTACAAGGCTTCGAGTATTTACATAGCCAAAAACAAACCATTGAAAATAAAGCCATAAATGAAAATAAAGACCTAATTAACTACTACAACTTGTGAGCAGTTACAATAATTGGGTAAAAATAAAATAATAAAGCGCGCGATGAAAATTAGAATGAGTGCGAACTAGGGTTTTGACCCTTCTATCCTAGTTAAACGAGAAAATGTTTGGTTGTTTTTAATAAAAGAATTAAGTTTTCTAAATTAAATATGCAATTAATTAGTTAATTAAATTAATTAATGAAAATAATTACATGGCCTATTTTTTGGTTTTTGGTTATTTTTTTAAGAAAATGAAAATATAATTAAATTTGGACAAAACTCTAATTTTCTAATTATTTTTAATTATTTACAAAAGGAATTAAAACTATCTAATATTAACAACCTAATTAAATTAATGTAATTTTTTGATAAAAAAATAAAATCTAAACCTAATTTGTGAAAAGTATTATTTTTATGATTTTTGGATAAAAAGAAAATAATTATTTTTGTTAGTAAATAAAATAAATGAATTAATTAAGTAAAAATAAAAAGAATAGAGAAGAGATTTGGGCCTGAACAAAGCAAATTGGGAGGGTGTGAGAAGCAATCTGGCCCAAGCCCAAGGGTGTTCACGTTTGACTTTTTTGCATCCAGTGCATTACTTTGACTAGGCCCCATGGTGGTCTCTCACATGCTAGCCTTCAGATCTAGCTTCCAAGAGGTCCAAAGGCTAGATAATGAGGATGTATGATAGGCTTTGGACTTGTGTACGCATGTGATTGCCTGAAAGAAAAAAACATGAAGCAATTTGGGGGACTTGGGATTCGAACCCAGGTCCTGAGGCACATTCCAGTGACTGGCTACCAGCTAAGCTAGTTGTTCTTTTTGTATAACAAATATCAATAATAAATAATATGCAAAATAAAAGAAGTTAGTGGAGAACAAAGAAAACATGCACCAGAATTCAAATATGCCAATGGAAAGGTGACACGCAGGTCATCCCTGACCTCGTTCCGTTGGTAAAAGTTCCAAACTTTTACCTACGGACGTTTGTCCATTGCTATATCCCTGTAATTTCTCAAAATCAAGCACGAGTAAGATAAATCAAAACTAAAGCCATGGATGGCTTGGTATGGACCTGCTGAGTTCAATGATGGCCCTTTCATAGCCCAATTTTACCTGTAAACGGAAATCCTAAATTGAACCCTAAAACCCTAGCTATGGTGAAATCCAGTACAAGCCATGAAAATGCAATCAAATGTTACAGGAAGCTTGCAAACATGATGATGATAAAAAATATATCATTAATTCATGCTATCAATGCCTAAATCATGCAAACCGAATTCAAGAATACATGGATGTCGTGGATGACTTACATCGCGATATGGGGCCTGGAAATGCTTGCTTTTGATTGCTTTTGATTGCTTTTGCTTGCTGGGGATCCCAGGAATCGATTGGAATGGTCCAAGGGTCTTGAATTGGCCTGTAACTAGGAATTCGTGTTTGCACTTTTTCTTGATTTTTTCAAGTTTTGTTCTTGATGCTACGCCTCCTTCTCTAGCCTCTTTTGGTCTCCATTCCTTCTATATGTATTGAGGAATGTATTAGGGTTGATAGAATGTACTCAATCTTCTTCCATTATTGAATTTGATTGTGATTTGATACACTTGAATATCATTCCAAAAATAGCCTAAAATCAATCTTTTTGTCCACACCAATGCCTTGCACGATTTCAAATACTTACCAACTTGATTTGAGACCTGAAACAAGTATAAAATCTTGAGTTTTCAATGATTTAGATTTTCTCATGATTTATTTTGATTAAAATTGATTTAATTTAAATAAAAATCAAAATAAATAATAAAAACATGATAATGAAAAATGGCAAGGTGTAGAGCTCGTGGACTATGTTTCCAACTCAAAACAAGTGAAAAAGATTGGGCCCATTTTGTAAAAAATGAAGTTTTAGGCATAGTTGATTTTTGGCAATTTTGCAAAAAGGGTCAAATTCACCAATGCATAACTTACTCAATTTTGACTCTTTTAGGGTGTTCTTGGACTTTTTATAAAGCATGAGACGTCCTCTAAGCAACCCTTTTGGTCTAATCTCAATTTGATATTCCATGCTCATGTATGAAGCTTTGACAAAAAAAGGTGTTTTATTGACTTTTCAAAGTGACCTATAATGTCCAAATTCATAACTTCTTGTGGATGCATATTTTGAACTTGGGAGATGAAGATGGATTTTAGAGCATTGCATCCTCTTCAAAATGAGCTTTGGATAGGTCATTTCTCATAAAGTATGAGGAAGTTATGCTTGGTCAAAGTTGAGTTGACTTTTTCTACAAAACCCTAATTTAGCAACTTTTGATTCTTGATGAATTTTGAGCAATCCTTGATGAATAATGATCAACCCTTGATAAAATGATGAAATATACTTAAAATGAGGATGTTGACCAAAAATATTGAAGTTTGACTGCATGTGGGACACAGTTGACTTTTGCCCTAGCATAGTCGATTTTCAGGCCTTTGAGCAATTGACTGAGCAAAATTTCTCTGTAGGGCTTGAAACTTGGCATGGATGATCTTGAGAACATATTAGGACATTGGTGAGAATTTGGGATCCCTTGGACTCAAGTATCTTGATGCAACATGAAACCCTAATTTGAGATAAACTGCCTTATGAGAGGGCTTGTTTGGTCAACCCTTGGACTTCTTTGAGCAACTTGGGAATCTTTCTTGAAATGTTTTGAGAAATATGGGAGGGAAAATTTTGGGGTACAACAGCTGCCCCTGTTCAATCTTCTTAAACCTGAGGATATATATTGGCTTTCATGCCTTTCGTGATCCGAAGGTGGAAGATGATTGAACACTAGAGTGCCCAGAAATTTGCACTCGCATGAAGTGGTATCCGTCTTGCAATGTCGGGAATGGGATTACAGATGCCATTTGGAAATTGTTGACGGGGGATGGGCTTAAAGATGCCATCTAAAGGAGTGTCAATCGCATAAGAGATTCCTTAGCACGAGCTTGTATACCTGTTGTTGAGGAAGATTCTGCTGAGGAATGTTGATCTTTGTCTTGAGAGAAATAGAATTTTAGGAGCTTCAGTCGTCCATTATTCTACTGGGGTATCATCTCTGTTTTGAAGAGGAAAGTTGAATTTTAGGAGCTTCGGTCGTCCGTTATTCTACTGAGGAATCATCTCTGTTGAATTTTAGGAACTTCGGTCGTCTGTTATTCTTGTTGAGGAATCATCTCTGTTGAATTTTAGGAACTTCAGTCTTCCGTTATTCTACTGAGGAACCATCTCTATTGAAATTTAGGAACTTCGGTCTTCCGTTATTCTACTGAGGAACCATCTCTGTTGAAATTTAGGAACTTCGGTCGTCCATTATTCTATTGAGGAACCATCTCTGTTGAAATTTAGGAACTTCGGTCGTTCGTTATTCTACTGAGGAATCATCTCTGTTGAATTTTAGGAACTTCGGTCGTCCGTTATTCTACTGAGGAATCATCTCTGTTGAATTTTAGGAACTTCGGTCGTCCATTATTCTACTAAGGAATCATCTCTGTGAATTTTAGGAACTTCGATCGTCCGTTATTCTACTGAGGAATCATCTCTGTGAATTTTAGGAACTTCGGTCGTCCTTTATTCTATTGAGGAATCATCTCTGTTGAATTTTAGGAATTTCGGTCATCCGTTATTCTACTGAGGAATCATCTCTGTTGAAATTTAGGAACTTCAGTCGTCCGTTATTCTACTGAGGAATTATCTCTTAGTCGAGGAGGTGAGAATGAACTACTATCTAGTCGTGGTCCAGGCTTCATAGCTTGTGTTAAGGATATACCATTATCTGGTCCTAATCCAGGCTTCGTGGTGTCTTTGGCTGTTATCTGGTCGTAATCCAGGCTTCACAGAAACTTGTATTGCTATCTGGTCGTAATCCAGGCTTTATAATAACTTGCTGAGTTGTTATCCGGTCGGAATCCAGGCTTCACGGCTTGCTGGGGATTAAACTATTATCCGGTCATTCTCCGGGCTTCATAGCTTAATGATAAACCACTATCTGGTCGAATCCAGGCTTCGTGGTGTCTTTGGCTGTTAGCTGGTCGTAATCCAGGCTTCACAGAAACTTGTATTGCAATCTGGTCGTAATCCAGGCTTCACAATAACTTGTTGAGCTGTTATCCGGTCGTAATCTGGGCTTCACGGCTAGAATTTTGTGAGAATTTGATTGTATCTTTTCTGAAAGGTAAAGGGTTAATTGCATGTAATGCATGATATGTATCAAGCAATGATGTTCTCAAAATAAATGAGATTGTGCTGTATGGCGTGTATGCACATGTCGTGATGTATGGACATGCAATGTTTTTATGATAATCTCTAGCTGGGGAAAATAAATCCCAGGTTGCTGTTGGAGAGTGCAAGAAGTTAAACTCTTCGTTTCCGCTGGGGATAGTGAATGAAGATGATTATGAGCATATTCCTGCAGGAGAGAACAACTCCGTTGGGGAATAAACTGAGGAGGAAATGACTCTGTGGGGAAGATATGTTTCTTCCAGAAGATCTGCTGATGTTGGAGAAATAAACTCAGTTGGGGATAAGTTACCGTTGCTGGTGATGATGAACTCTGTTGGGGATTGAGTTTCTGTTTGTAAAAGGAATGAACTCCACTGGGAATGATTTTCCAGTTGAAACTTCACTGGGAATAATCTTTTAGACTCTACTGGGGACAAACTTCCAGAGTCTACTGGGGATAATTCTCTAAAATCCACTGGGGATAATTTTCCAAACTCCAATGGGGATAATTTTCCAGTGCTGATGGTAGATAAATTCTGCTTGGGGAGAATATTGCCGACTCATTCGCGGTTGCGAGCCTTAGCTGGGGAGAATTAACACCACTGTCTTTCTCTTATTCTGCGGGGAGTGAATGTACCTTCAATCGTTTCCTCCAACTAGGTCTATCCCTATACCTGGTGGACATAGCAACTGTACGGTTTGGACATTTCTTATTTGCCCCTGTTTCTGATATTACAAGTAATCGTCTTTTGTTTCGCATGTAAATATTTATGAGCAGCAATTATTGTCAAATGCATATATCAAAAATGAACATTGGACGTTCTTGCAAAACAAAATAGAAAAAATAAAACAATTTGAAATTTCTTTGTGAAAATGATTTGTATTGATTTTGAAGTTGGCCTGAAAATAGGCGTTTTTTGTACAAGAGGCTGACGTCCTAGTAAGAGAACTCCGCCGAACAATAGAGTTTATACAATTTGTAAAAAACAAATAAAAACAACTATGTGAACAATCCCACTGGGTTCCAACTTTGCTATCGCCTTTATATCCTCGAGCATCTCATCACTTTGCTACTTGGTTGAAGGTATATCAGATTGATTAGTGCCGTTCGAGCCTGATAGTCGATACCGAAGTCTGGTTGCAAGGTGATCCAATGAGACATAGTGTTACGCTTTGATCCCTAATTTTTTCCTGGACCGCCCTTTCGGGTTTTCAGTCCACCGGGATATCCTTTTTTGCCCAAGCCGTCTTTACAGGTTTTCGACTTGCCGGGTGTACAGATTATTTCAATTTCATCCCTTATTTTTGCCCGAACCCTTTTGGTTCGCCGGGAAGCCCTTATTTTTGCCTAGGCCAGTAAACCTAACGGGTCTTTAATTATGCGTAGTATTTTTTCACTATGTCTGCATTTACAGGGCGAGGAAGGTCGTCACCATCCATGGTGGTTAGAATCATAGCTCCTCCTGAGAAAATGTTCTTAACGACAAATGCCCCTTCGTACGTAGGGGTCTATTTTCCCCTGGGATCACATTGTGGTAGGATGATGCGTTTGATCACCATATCCCTAACTTGATACTCTTGTCGTCTAACTTTCTTGTTAAATGCCTTGATCATCTGCTTTTGATACGTTTGACCATGACAAATAGCAGTAAGTCTCTTTTCATCGATTAAGTTCAGTTGATTGAGTCGGGTCTGGATCCAAGCGTCCTCACTCAAACCTGCATCCTTCATAATCCAAAGAGAGGGTATCTGGACCTCAATGGGTAAGACTGCTTCCATGCCATACACCAAAGAGTAGGGTGTTGCCCCTGTTGACGTCCGCGCTGAGGTACGGTACCCATGAAGAGCAAATGGTAACATCTCGTGCCAATCTTTGTATGTCACCGTCATCTTCTGCACAATCTTCTTGATATTCTTATTAGCTGCTTCAACAGCCCCATTCATCTTCGGCCGGTAAGGAGAAGAGTTGTGATGTTGTATTTTGAACTGCTTGAAGAGCTCGGTGGTCATCATATTGTTGATATTTGTACCATTTTCCGTAATGATGCTCTCTGTTACACCATATCGATAAATCAAATTGTGTCGGATAAATCCTGACACGAAGTTCTTGGTTACGGTATCAAATGAAGCTGCTTCAACCCACTTTGTAAAATAATCAATGGCTACCAGGATGAAACGATTCCCATTGGACGCAGTAGGTCTGATCTCGCCGATCATGTTGATGCTCCACATTGTAAAGGGCCAAGGAGCCGTCAAGACGTTCAGAGGAACTGGAGGTATGTGCACCTTATCAGCATAGACTTGGCACTTGTGATAGGCCCGGGAATGCTGATAACAGTCAGCTTCCGTGGTAGACCAATAATATCCTGCCCGTAGGATCTTCTTTGCCATGGTGTGTCCACTGGAATGAGTTCCGAAAGTACCTTCATGCAATTCCGCCATGATCCTTTCTGCCTCGTTCTTGTCCACACATCGCAATAAGGTTGAATCATGGTTACGCTTGTAAAGGATACCATTATTGATGAAGAAATTCGCCGCGAACCTCCTCAGAAACTTCTTATCATTAACAGATGCACCCTCGGGGTATTCTTGAGCCTCAAGATACCTCTTTACCTCGTGAAACCAGGGTTTATCTGCTACCTCTTCAGTCTCAATGTCACAGCAATGTGCGGGTTCGTCCAACCTTTCAATGGTAATCTGGGGAGCCTCATTATCCCACCTGACCTTGAACGTAGAAGACATCGTAGCTAGCGCGTTCGCTAACTGATTCTCCTCTCTTGGGAAGTGTTCAAAGGTTATCTCCTCAAAGTGTGGGAGCAACGTCAATACATACTCTTTGTAAGGAATAAGATTTGGGTGTTTCGTATCACGCTCGCCTTTGATATGACTGATCACGAGAGTGAAATCTCCGAACATACTCAAGAACTTAATCCTTAGGTCAATAGCTGCTCGAAGGCCCATAATGCACGCTTCATACTCTGCCATATTGTTGGTGCAGTTAAAACATAATCAGGCGGTGAACGGAATATGACAGCCTTCAGGAGATATGATTACGAAGCCAATACCATTACCTAAAGCGTTTGAAGCTCCATCAAAATACATAGACCATCGGGATCCCTCCTCAGGTCCTTCATCCGGTCCAGGTGTTTCATAGTCAGTCACCAAAATGATGTTCTCATCCGAGAATTCGAAGTTCATAGACTGGTAATCATCCACTTCCCGATGCGCCAAATGATTCGCCAACACACTCCCCTTGATTGCTTTTTGGTTCGTATATTGAATGTCATACTCAGTCAAGATCATCTGCCATCTTGCTATTCTTCCGGACAAGGTAGGCTTTTCAAAGATATACTTGATTGGATCCATCTTTGATATCAATAGGGTAGTGTGAGTCAGCATATACTGTCTCAGCCGGTGAGCAGCCCATGCCAAAGCGCAACAAGTTTTCTCAAGTAGTGAGTATCGGGTCTCACAGTCGGTAAACTTTTTGCTAAGGTAGTAAATAGCATGCTCTTTTCAGCCAGACTCGTCATGCTGCCCCAGCACGCACCCCATCGAATTGTCGAGTACTGTCAAGTATAAGATCAAAGGTCTCCCCTCAACTGGAGGCATCAGAATAGGTGGCTCTTGGAGATATTCTTTTATCCTTTCGAAAGCGGCCTGACATTCATCATTCCATCTTACCACTTGATCTTTCTTCAGTAACTTGATGATTGGTTCACAAGTAGCAATCAGGTATGTGATGAATCGGGCAATGTAATTCAGACTCCCCAAAAAGCCTCTGACTTCCTTTTCAGTTCGAGGAGCTGGAATTTCCTGTATATCCTTCACCTTTTCCGGATCCACCTGAATACCTTTATCACTAACGACGAAACCCAACAGCTTACCAGACCTCACCCCGAAGGTGCACTTGTTCGGGTTTAACCTCAGCTTATACAACTTCAACCTTTCAAATAGCTTCTGAAGATGGCCGAGGTGTTCTTCCTCAGTCTGGGACCTTGCAATCATGTTGTCAACGTATACCTCAATCTCACGATGAATCATGTCGTGAAACAGAGCGACCATGGCGCGCTGATACATTGCCCTAACATTCTTTAGTCCGAACGGCATGACCTTGTAGCAAAAGGTACCCCACTGTGTAACAAAAGTGGTCTTCTCCATGTCTTCGGGAGCCATCTTGATCTGATTATAACCGTAGAAATCATCCATAAAGGAGAAGACCTTATGCTATGCGGTGTTGTCAACCAGAATGTCGATATAAGGCAGAGGGAAATCGTCTTTGGGACTCGCCCTGTTCAGATCCCTATAGTCAACACACATTCGAACCTTACCATCTTTCTTCAGAACCAGAACCACGTTGGTAACCCACTGCGGGTTAGAAGTAACTGCTAGAAAACCGACATCAAACGGTTTCATAACTTCAGCCTTGATTTTCTCAGACATCTCTGGGCGCATACGACGAACTTTCTGTTTCACTGGAGGACAGTCTTCTTTAGTTGGCAAGCGGTGAACCATGATATCAGTATCCAACCCAGGCATATCTTCATAAGACCAGGCAAAGATCTCAACATAATCACGCAACATTTGTATCAACCGTTGCTTAACACTAGGCTCCAGATTTGCCCCGATCTTGACCTCTTTCTTGTCTTCCTCTGTACCCAGATTTACTGTTTCCACTGGCTCTTCATGCGGCTGTATGACCCTCTCTTCTTGAAGTAACAATCTAGCAAGTTCCCTAGGCACCTTACAATCATCCTCACCTTCGTCCTCGACTTGGTTGATCGGACTTTCGAAGTCATAACTGGCAGTAATAGAGTCATTATCAGTGGGATCCAGAGTGGATGTAAACCTGTATTATGATATGTGAGTGTGTGTAAGACAAATAGTTGTTTTAATAAAGTGCAAGATAGAAAAACAGGGAGCGTAAAATTTGTAATTCAAGAAAACTTCCAATGCTTTATTGATGATATATGGAAATGACAAATATTAAACCCTCATAAACAAAGCCACGGTGTCTCGGGCAAGGCACCGGGCCGTAAAGTTTCAAATTTTCGGTTACAAGTCTCAAAACAAAAGTCTTTTTACTGTGTAATAAAAGAAATGGGAACGATGTCCTTTGCCGTCCAATTTCTCAATTCACCGTCGGTAGTCGAGTAAATCCAGCTATCAATATCTGAATCTTCTTTGTCATCCCCAATTGCATTTACTCCTGCGTCATGTTTTGGCATAGGAGCCGTTATGACATTGGGCTTTTCGGGCGTGTCAAACTCAATCTCTTTAGCTTCAATCAAATCTTGCACCTCATTCCTCAAGGCCCAGCATTTGTTCGTGTCATGCCCTGGGCTATCGGATTGATAGGCACAGCGGGCATTCGAATTATACAATGGAGAGGTGGTACTGGGATTCTTCGGAGCTTCCCTTAGAGTTACCAAGTTGGTTTTCAATAACTGCGGCAGAATTTGAGACAAGGTCATACTGAGCCGAGTATACTGTCTTTACGGCCTCTTTGCTCTTTGTTGAGTGTTGCATTGTGGGGCAACAGTTGGTCTTGATATTACCATCGCATTCACTGCTTGGCGGCATTCAGGTCGATTTTGGCTCCTCGAGCTGTAAACTGCACTAGATTCTTTTCTGAAAGGCTTCTTCTCTGTACTTGACGAAGCACCTTTCTGTATCTTGCCACTTCTGATACCAACTTCAACCCTCTCCCCAGTCATAATCAATTCAGTGAACCCGAATGATGAACTAATGATCAAATGATTGAAGTATGGACCAGACAAAGTCCCAAAAAACATATCTACCAACTCCCTATCAGACAAAGGGGGTTGTACTCTTCCCGCCAGATCTCTCCACTTCTGAGCGTAGTCCTTAAAACCTTCGCTCGCACCCATAGACATACCCTGAAGTTGAGTACGCGTGGGAGCAAGGTTGGCATTATACTGGTATTGCTTGTAAAAAGCAGTAGCAAGGTCCTCCTAGTTACGGACATTGGCTCCTTCCAGTTGATATAACCATTCAAGCTGAGTCCCTGACAGACTATCTTGAAAGAAATGAACCCAAAGGTTCCTATCAGCAGTATAGGGTTGAATCTTTCTGACATACGAGCGGAGGTGTAGCTTTAGGCAGGATACCCCATCGTACTTAGCAAAGACAGGAGCTTTAAACTTGTGAGGAATCACCACCCCAGATGCCAAACCTAAATCTCCGAAGTCCAACCCAGGTATCTTTTGGATCTCCATTGCACTCAACCGGTCTTCGAGTTGCTTATACCTATCCTCAGCAGGAGGATACTAGTCTTCATCAAAATCAGCGTCATTGTCAGAAACCACAGGACTAGGAGCCTTCCTTTCCTCTTGATTCTCTCCCCCTCCAAATGAATGAGACAAATTAACTTCTTCTCACAACCTGTTCCCAAATCTGTGACCCATATTCAGTAGGACTACCTTCTTCTTCTTCTTCTTCTTCTTGTCCTTCAAGATGAGAGACTTCAAATCTTGCTATCCTTTGGCCAAGTTCAAGAACATCTCCTGGAACTGAGCATTCTGAGCTTGCAGAGCCTTAATGGCTTGGTCAGTAGGCGTTTCAGAAGACATGTTGTACTGAAATAAACAGCGAAGAAGATAAGAAACCTGTAAGGGTACCTGTAATGAGGTGCATGGGAATGAAATGCGTATGAAATGATTTCAAAGACTTAGGGAGATTCAAATTTGTAAACCAAAATAAAACACACTTTATTAGATTAAACTGGTAACAATGTTTAACAAATACCTTTAAGGCGTTACAAAAGAAATACTGACAAGCAAATCTAAACTAGAAACAATAAAAGATATCAGAAGTCCCATGGTCATTTTCCCTTCTCGTTGACATAATCGTTGATTGTCCTCTCATTCTCAAGCTTCCTTGTAAGCTTCAAGATATTCCATTCCTGCTCATGATATTTCTCCATGTAGGTATCCCTTTCTTCCCTTAACTGGATCCAAGATCTCTTCAATGCCCCCAGATCAGTAGGCATATAAGGATGGAGGATTGTATAAGGAATCCCTTCTTCATCAGTATGCTCCACAATCACCGGCAAAACAACTTCATATGGCATCCCCAACTTTTGAGCACGGGCTCGAACCCACTGGAGGTATGGTTGCATCGGGAGAGAAGTATTCATTCCTAGCTCATGTGGATCAGACCTGTTCACCTTGTCCCAAGCTCGTATAAAACTACAGTGATGTCCCTCAACATCCCCTTTGAAGTCAAAGACAATGCCTGTAAGCAGCAGCTCATGAGGATTGTCTCTCCGAGCTCGTCCAAACTGTCGTAAAGCCAAACAAGGATTATAGGTTATTCCTCCCCTAATTCCATGAAATGTAACATTAGGGTATTCCCCACACCGATCAATGACATCTACTTTTTCCATATCTTTAGTACTCCAAAGGATGTCCGTATGAGCAAGGGACATGATTCTGTAAGCCCAACCTACACCTTCCTCATTCTTCAACACAGATTTGGGGAGGTGTGAAATAAACCACCTCGCCAGCAGCGGTGTAAAACACATGAGAGTTCCCCTTCTTCTCACAGTACGGGTATAAAGAGCCTGCAAAATATCACCTAAGAGAGTAGGCACTGGGTTACGAGACATGAAAATCTTGACCGCATTCACATCTATGAAGGCATCTGGATTCGGGAACAAAACAAATCCGTAGATGAGGAGATCCAGTATGTCTTCAAATGCTTGAAAGTCCAAACTATCCTAGAACTGTTGAGCTTGATCGATCAAAAACTTAGCCAAGAAACCTTTAACCCCACTTCGAATCTCCCAATTAGATACTACATCAAACATTTTTAGATGTAGGGCTGAAGCAATATCCTCTGGCCTAGGATCTATCTCCAAACCTGTAAAAGGTGTCTGCTCTAGAATAGATATACCCAGCAAATCAGAAAACTCCTCCAAAGTAGGGACTAGCTGATAGTGTGGGAAGGTGAAACAATGATGCAACGGGTCAAAGAACTGGAACAACACACTCATCATTTTCTCATCCAACTTTGAAGTGACCAAGCTAAGGAGGTGACCATGTCTTCTAACAAAGGAAGAAGTATCAGGAACTTTTGAAACCAACTCTCTAAGCTGAGCAGGGATCTACACAAAGTTGACTCGAATGGTATTTCTGCGCATAGAAGCCATAATCTGTAAAAAAGAAAAAAGATGAATCCCCTCGGCCTTTGAAATGGTTAGTCTAATGAAATATGCGTGCGATGTCATGATGCATGATGTCATGATAAAAGCACACCACAGGTATCATAGATAGCAAACATGGTAAGGGCAAACAAGTCACACAATAGCCCTTAAATTTCAGGCTGGCATGGAGTTTAGGTACTATCCTCTTGCAGTTTAGTTGGTTCAACCTATCCTAGCAATAGTAACCGGGTTCTAGAGGTTCTCAATATCACTTCCCATCCTCCACCGGTCATAATTCTAGTCACGCAATCTTTTCTTGCAGCCAAAACCATCTCGAGAGTATGGTCTCAATGAGTGTGGCATATTGCTACTTTCTATGGCCAAGTTGGTCAATTATAGGTTCTAAGGTCAGTTGATGCTTAATGACCCATATAGTAGCCCCATACTCTCCTTGTTCCTCTACAAGGGATATCGGTACCAACTAATGTGTCACATCAACGTAGCTACTGCTTCAACCGTATCGGTATACGCCGTACAATTCCCTCACAGTCTATTGCTACTTACCTAAAAGGTATCCCCAGATCCGGGTTAGGATCTATAGTAACTCCGATACAAAGCCCACAAAGATAAAGCAAACAAATCAAACAATTGAAAACAATATGATGAACTAATCCTAAGGTATACCCCACTTATAACTCCCCAGCAGAGTCTCCAGTTCTGGTGATACGATGGCCAGAACCGGGACGTGTTTCCCTTTTTAAGGAATTTGCTGGTTTGCATTTTGCGTTTGTGTTCACAAAATGTTGCGGTAAGCAAGAGTTGCCACCAACTTTTATTTTATCCAACAAGGAAAGGAAAAAAGCACAGAAAAATTCCTTTTTTGAGATATTTCTAAGTACGGGGGGTAGATTATAGAAAGGGAAGGTATTAGCACCCTTTCTATCCATAGTTATCTACGGGCGCTTAGGTGCTTGCTCATCATTTTCAAAATTGCTTCTCTGTGTTTGTGTGCTTTAAAAAGTTTTTGTTTTGACTTCTATTTAACTCTGGCTTCTGTCTTCAAGAGTGTAATGAAGTGTTTTTGAAAAACTTCATTTGAAAAGGAGTGTAAGTGTGAAAAAGTTTGTTTTGATTGAGCAAGTACTTAAGAACTAATCTACCTACTCGAAAAAATAATATTTCTATGCTTGTTTCCTTTAGACAATGCTATCCCACTATTAGTGAGTAGGTGGCATCGCCGTTGTAGTTTTGAGGGTCAATTCTAAAGGGACGTACGGTCACTAAAGCAATTTTAGGACGTCTTAGTAATAACCCTAATGTCTTAGATCAATTATTCGAGGCAACAATTCCGAGGCAACCGTTCTGAGGTAACTTTTCCGAATCGGGAATTTGATCTTTATTTAGACAAAAGGACGACCACTAAAGCATCCTATACTTAATGACCGTTTACCGAAGGCAACGAAGTGGGAGTGTACCCTAGGAGTGCGCATGTGCGAATGATTCGGTTTCAGATTTATTATCTTTGCACATTTTAGGGTTATCTAACTGTTTTAAAGTTAATCATACATTCTTGTCATGCATCCTAATATCATACATCTAACAGTTTAATATTTTGCGGAATTTAAAGTGCGGAAATTAAACTAAGCTATTACAAGGCTTCAGGTATTTACATAGCCAAAAACAAACCCTTGAAAATAAAGCGATAAATGAAAATAAAGACCTAATTAACTATTACAACTTGTGAGCAGTTACAATAATTGGGTAAAAATAAAATAATAAAGCGCGCGATGAAAATTATAACAAGTGCGAAATAGGGTTTTGACCCTTCTATCCTAATTAAAAGAGAAAATGTTTTTGTTGTTTTTAATAAAATAATTAAGTTTTCTAAATTAAATATGCAATTAATTAGTTAGTTAAATTAATTAATGAAAATAATTACATGGCTTATTTTTTGGTTTTTGGTTATTTTTTTAAGAAAAAGAAAATATAATTAAATTTGGACAAAACCCTAATTTTCTAATTATTTTTAATTATTTACAAAAGGAATTAAAATTATCTAATATTAACAACCTAATTAAATTAATTTAATTTTTTGATAAAAAATAAAATCTAAACCTAATTTGTGAAAAGTATTATTTTTATGATTTTTTAATAAAAAGAAAATAATTATTTTTGTTAGTAAATAAAATAAATAAATAAATATAAAAATAAAAAGAATAACGAAGAGATTTGGGCCTGAACAAAGCAAATTGGGAGGGTGTGAGAAGCAATCTGGCCCAAGCCCAAGGGTGTCCAAGTTTGACTTTTTTGCATCCAGTGCATTGCTTTGACTAGGCCCCATGGTGGTCTCTCACATGCTAGCCTTCAGATCTAGCTTCCAGGAGGTCCAAATGCTGGATAATGAGGATGTATGATAGGCTTTGGACTTGTGTACGCATGTGATTGCCTGAAAGAAAAAAACATGAAGCAATTTGGGGGACCTGGGATTCGAACCCAGGTCCTGAGGCACATTCCAGTGACTGGCTACCAGCTGAGCTAGTTGTTCTTTTTGTATATCAAATATCAATAATAAATAATATGCAAAATAAAAGAAGTTAGTGGAGAACAAAGAAAACACGCGCCAGAATTCAATTATGTTAATGGAAAGGTTACACGCAGGTCATCCCTGACCTCGTTCCGTTGGTAAAAGTTCTAAACTTTTACCTACAGATGTTTGTCCGTTGCTATATCCCTGCAATTTCTCAAAATCAAGCATGAGTAAGATAAATCAAAACTAAAGCCATGGATGGCTTCGTATGGACCTGCTGAGTTCAATGGTGGCCCTTTTATGGCCCAATTTTGCCTGTAAACAGAAATCCTAAATTGAACCCTAAAACCCTAGCTATGGTGAAATCCAGTACAAGCCATGAAAATGCAATCAAATATTACACGAAGCTTGCAAACATGATGATGATCAAGAATATATCATTAATTCATGCTATCAATGCCTAAATCATTCAAACCGAATTCAAGAATACATGGATGTCGTGGATGACTTACAGCGTGATATGGGGCCTGGAAATGCTTGCTTTTTATTGCTTTTGCTTGTTGGGGATCCCAAGAATCGATTGGAATGGTCCAAGGGTCTTGAATTGGCCTGAAACTAGGAATTCGTGTTTGCAATTTTTCTTGATTTTTCAAGTTTTGTTCTTGATGCTGTGCCTCCTTCTCTAGCCTCTCTTGGTCTGCATTCCTTCTATATGTATTGGGGAATGTATTAGGGTTGATATAATGTACTCAATCTTCTTCCATTATTGAATTTGATTGTGATTTGATACACTTGAATATCATTCCAAAAATAGCCTAAAATCAATCTTTTTGTCCACACCAATGCCTTGCACGATTTCAAATACTTGCCAACTGGATTTGAGACCTGAAACAAGTATAAAATCTTGAGTTTTCAATGCTTTAGATTTTCTCATGATTTATTTTGATTAAAATTGATTTAATTTAAATGAAAATCAAAATAAATAATAAAAACATGATAATGAAAAATGGAAAGGGCTAGAGCTCGTGGACTTTGTTTCCAACTCAAAAAAAGTGAAAAAGATTGGGGCCATTTGGCAAAAAATGAAGTTTTAGGCATATTTGACTTTTGACAATTTTGCAAAAAGGGTCAACTTCACCAATGCATAACTTCCTCAATTTTGACTCTTTGAGGTTGTTCTTGGACTTTTTAGAAAGCTTGAGATTTCCTCTAAGCAACCCTTTTGGTCTCATCTCAATTTGATATTCCATGCTCATGTATGAAGCTTTGACAAAAATGTGTTTTGTTGACTTTTCAAAGTGACCTATAATGTCCAAATTCATAACTTCTTGTGGGTGCATATTTTGAACTTGGGAGCTGAAGATGGATTGTAGAGTACCGCATCCTCTTCAAAATGATATTTGTATGGGTCATTTCTCATAAAGTATGAGTAAGTTATGCTTGGTCAAATTTGAGTTGAATTTTCCTATAAAACCCTAATTTAGCAAATTTTGATTCTTGATGAATTATGAGCAATCCTTGATGAATCATGATCAACCCTTGATCAAATTATGAAATATACTTCAAAATGAGGATTTTGACCAAAAATCTTGAAGTTTGACTGTATGTGGGCCATAATCGATTTTCAGGCCTTTGAGCAATTGACTGAGCAAACTTTCTCTGTAGGGCTTGAAACTTGACATGGATGATCTTGAGAACATATTAGGACATTGGTGACCATTTGGGATCCCTTGGACTCAAGTATCTTGATGCAACATGAAACCCTAATTTGAGATAGACTGCCTTAGGAGAGGGCTTGTTTGGTCAAACCTTGGACTTCTTTGAGCAACTTGGGAATCTTTCTTGAAATGTTTTTAGAAATATGGGAGGGAAAATTTTGGGGTTCAACACCTGGCATGTCTTCATACGACTAGGAAAATACCTCAACATACTCGTGTAGCAACTGAATCAGACGCTCTTTGACACTGGGTTCCAGATTGGCACCCAACTTGACTTCACTTTTGTCTTCTTCGGTACCTAGGTTGATTGTGTCCACTGGTTCCCCGTGGGGCTGCATGGTCCTCTCTTCTTGTTGTAGTAACCTGGCGAGTTCCCCTAGTACTTCACAATCTTCCTCACCTTCGTCTTTGGCTTGGTAGATTAGATTTTCAGAGTCACAAAAATCCATAGCAGAACCGTTACCCATGGGATCCCGAATGGATGTAGACTTGCATTGTGAGTGTGAGTGTGTGTAAGAGTATAACTATCTTTGAAAGGAATAAAAATGTAAAAAAGAAAAACAATGAGCACAAAGTTTGTATGCAAAAACATCCATGATTCATTGATGTCATATGGAAATGAGATAATAACCCTTACAAATGGACAATTGTGCCTCGGGTAAGGCACACGGTTTTAAGAGTCTGAATTGTTTTAATATTACAAATCCAACAAAAATGTAAAGATAAATTACTGCAGGATAAAAGTGATCGGGATGAAATCTCTGGATTCCCAATTGCTGAGCCCTCCACTGATAGTTGTGAAAATCTAATCCTCCAAGTCATAACTGTCTTCATCATCCTCTACTGCATTGACTTCGTGGTTGCTGATCTTCAAGGGTGGTCCTCCGACAAGAGCGCGACGTACAACTTTCTGGGCACCTGAAGTGAAACCCATACCAAATTTTTCAGATTTTTATGGGGATATCTAGGAGTTGTCCCCAAATAGTGCACCCACCTTCTTCTATCACTGCCTTGGCATCCTTCAAAGATGATATCTTGAGCGGAGGCCTTGTAATATTGGAAACTTGAGACACAACCTTGGTCACTGCCACATTTCGTGGGACTTCTTCAAAGTGATAGAATGGAGTTTCAATAAATCCACCATCTAGTTCCACATATCTGAAGGAATTTAGATGGATGACCATATACTCTTCTTCTCCATGAACGGTGATGATCTTTCCTTGAATTGGATATTTCAGCATTTGGTGCAGCGTAGAGGTAACAGCGCCAGCATTGTGAATCCACGGTCTGCCTAGCAAGCAGGAATATGAAGGGCGAATATCCATTACATAAAAGGTTGAATCAAATTTTTGGGTTCCAAACATTATATGGATATCCACTTCCCCATGTACCATCCTTTTCGAGCCGTCAAAAGCCCTCACTACTATGTTGCTTGGTTTCAATGTCAATCCCTCACAGTCAAGCCTACCAAGAGCCTTTTTAGGCAACACATTCAGAGATGAGCCAGTGTCCACAAAACATGAGCTGAGGTTGTGCCCCTACATTCAACTGAGACATGCAATGCCTCATAATGCTTCCTTCCTCTTAGCGTTAAATTAGCATATGAAAAACCTAAGTCATTATCTGCAGCCAAGCTGACTACGCAGTCTTGGAACAGATCGGCAAATGTTTCTTGGGATACATGGGCAGTTTTGAGAAATTTTACCAATGCTTTTGCATGTGCCTCGGAACATAGCAATAAAGATAGCATGAAATTTTCGATGGAGTTTGCCCCAATTGCTCAACTACATTGTAGTCGCTTCGTCTTGTATGATCTTTAAAATTTCCTCCATCTCTTTACGGGAGGTTTCGGGGATAGCTACTGATTGTGTATTCCTCCTGACAGACTCAACCAGAACACCTTTTCCTTGAGTCTCGGTTAACTCGGCAGCAGGAATGTCAGTAGGGGTGATAACAAGGATTGTAACAGCTTTGTCAACAGGAGTATTAGCAGAGATGATTGAAGGACTGGGAATAACCTATGGAGGAGCAACAACAACATGAATGATTACGGGTCCAGAAACAGATTTTGGAGGATCTATCTATGGATAGAAAACCCTTCCACTTTGAGTGATCTTACTAGTCCCCACAATATTGCTGACATCAGAGTCAACTTTCTCAGGACTTGAATTTTCAGCAGCTGACCAATCTTGCTTGATACCGTGGTAGTAGAAATCCCCTCCATAATTCCATGGTACGGTTTTGTCTGAGGAATACAGGATTGGTCCAAGCATTGTAATTATCAAAGGAGCTACTTTAAGAGCTGATGTAATTCTAACGGGTCTTTTGGTGGAGACCCTGGAAGCATTATCGGAAATGGTTATGATGGAAACATCATTATAAGAAACAGTTTGAACAGAAGTCTTCTCGAACAAAATTTCCTTGTTATTTATTAGGTATTGAACACCTGCTTTCAACAAAGGACAACTGGTTGGTGAGGACAAACAGACATGACAACTTTCATCACAACCCGGGAAAACACTGGCATTCAACAAGTTCTCTTTGATAGTTAGGAGTTGGGTCACAAGTTCATCAACTAAAGTAACAAACAAATCTTCCTCAACGGTGTTAACTTCACGGCCGTGCTTGGGCATAGGGGCAGTAATGACATTGGTCTTTTCTGGCGCGTCGAATTCAATCTCTCTGGCTTCAAGAATATCTTGTACTTTGTTCTTTAGAGCCCAACAGTTGTTAGTGTCATGGTCGGGACTCTTAGAATGGTATGCACAATGGGCATTAGGATGATAGTGAGGAGATGTTGTATTAGGATTCTTTGGAGCTTCTTTCAAAGTCACTAGATTGGATCTTAACAAATGTGGCAATATTTGAGATAATGTCATATTAATTCTGGTGAATTGTCTGACTGGTCTTTCCATTCTTTGTTGGTTATTCCTTTGCTGATCAGGCACATGTTTAGGAATCATGACATCCCCCACCATTGGACGAAGCTCAGCCCTATCTTGATTTCTCTGAGGATATACAACAACCACTTATTTCTTTCTAATGAATGGCTTCCTTATAGCAGCAAAGGATGCATCTTTTTGAATCTTTCCACTCTTTATCCCAACTTCTGCCCTTTCTCCGGTCAATATCAATTTAGTAAAACCTGCCGATGAACTCCCAATTAAGTGATTGAAGAATGGTCCGAACAAGGTGCCTAAGAACATATCAACTAGATCTCTTTCAGATAGAGGAGGCTGGACTCTTCCTGCCAAGTCCCTCCATTTTTGTGCATAGTCTTTGAAGCCCTCACTAGAAACCATGGCTATAATCTAGAGTTGAGTACGGGTAGGTGCAAGATCAGCGTTATATTGGTATTGTTTGTAAAAGGCAGCATCAAGATCTTCCCAGTTGTGAACATTTGCTCTTTCTAACTGATAAAACCAATCAAGTTGAGTTCCAGACATACTGTCTTGGAATAAGTGTACCCATAAATCCTTATCGGCGGTATGAGGTTGGATTTTCCTCACATAGGACCGAAGATGCATTTTGGGACATGAAACTCCATCATATTTCGCGAACACAGGTTCTTTGAATTTTGGAGGAATGACAATCCCTGATACCAATCCCAACTCCTCAAAGTCCAATCCTAGCACTTTTTGGATTTCCATTTCACTTAACCGTTCTTCTAGATGCTTATACTTGTCATCAGCTGAAGGGTATTGTTCTTCAGAATAATCTTCTTCTTCCTCTTCTGAATCTGAATCTGACTGGACAATTATTTCTTTGCCTTTCCCATCTTGATTGTCTTTCTCACCGAATGTCATTGCAAAGTTTAAGGCCCTTCTTGTTTGCCCTTGGAATCTTCTTCCCATGTTTAGAACTCCGTTTATTTTCTTCGTCTACTTTTTCTTCTCCTCAACCAGCAAGGTCTTCAACTCTTCTTGTCCTTTTTCTAAAGTTAAGAACATCTGTTAAAACTGAGCATTTTGAGCTTGGAAGTCCTTCACCGTTTCCTCGAGATCCATATTACTGAAATAAACAGTAGAAAGATGAGGAGACTTGTTGCAAGAAACCTGCTTATGTTATGATGAATGGTAAATGCATATGCAATGATTTCAAGGATTTTAAAGATTCAAATTTTTTTTAGACAAAAAGGAAACACACATTATATTAATAAATTAAAGCTTGAGTACATCAATGGCCTTTTGGGCAAAACCAATACAAAAACTCTAAGATAGAAAGGTTGTACACATCCTCTTTGGTGCGATGTAGGCATTCAAATTCCTCTCCTCATGAAGTTGCTTAGTGAGTTCCAAAACCTTCTTCTCGCTTGCATAGAATTGGGATTCTAAAGTATCTCTCTCCCCCTTGAGTTGTATCCAATCTCTTTATAACTCTTCAAGAGAGGTGGACATGTCAGGATGTAGGATAGTGTATGGAACATGTCCTTCCATGACAGGCTCAATGATTACTGGGAGAATGGAGGGGTAAGGCATCATAAGACTCTGAGCACGACTGCGTATCCATTTGAGGTAAGGCTCAAGAGGGATGGAATTCTTATGCCCCACTGTCTTGCTATCTACCTTGTTCAACATCCTCCAAGCTCGGATAAATCTCTGGCGAAGACCTTGATTGTCCTTTTCGTAGTCAAATACCAAACCTTGGATCAACATCTCATGTGGACCATCCCTTCAGGCATAACCAAATTGTATTAAGGCTAATCAAGGGTTGTATGTGATACCTCCTCATATGCCAAGTAGGGGGACATTAGGAAACTCTCCACAATGGTCGACGATGATAACATTCTCCATAGATCTGGAGCACCAATGAATGTCTGAATGTTTGAGCATCATCAACCTTTGTGACAACCTTAAACCTTTCCCGTTCTTCAATACAGATCAGGGAAGATGTGAAATAAACCATCTTGCCAAGAGAGGAGTGCAACACATAAGTACACCTCTTTTCCTCATTGTGCAAGTGTGAAAAGAGTGTAGGATGTCTCCTAGCAAAGTAGGCACCGGGTTGCGGGATATAAAGATCTTGACGGTGTTCACATCTATGAGTTAGTTAGGGTTTGGGAACAAAACCATCCCATAGATGAGGAGAGCCACAATTTCCTCAAAAGCTAGAAAATCTAAGGAGTTCGAACAGTTTTGGGCTTTCTCAAACAAGAACTTTGCTAGGAATCCTTTGACACCACTCCTTGTTTCCCCATTAGTTGTGACATCAGATGGTTGCAAGTGTAGAGCTTGAGCAATCTCTTCTAGATTTGGGTCTCTTTCCGTACCTTTGAAGGGTAGTTGATTGAGAATGGGAATCCTCAAGAGTTGGGAGAATTCTTCCAAAGTTGGCACAAGTTGATAATCGGGAAATATGAAGCAATGTTGTAAAGGATCAAAGAACTGAAAGAGAACCTTCATCATGTCTTCATCAGTGTTGGAAGTTACCAAGTTGAGTAGGCAACCATGTCTCTCGGTGAATGGAGAATTTTCAGGAATCCTTGAAGCTAGCTCATTAAGTTGTGGAGGGATCCTTACAAGATTGACTTGAATGGTTTTCCTGCGAAGAGAATCCATATCCTACAAAACAGAACAAAGATAAATCCCAAGATCCTTGAAATGGTTAGTGAATGAGTATGATGTTATGATATTCATGATGTTATGTACAAGTATGTGTATACAAACAAAGCAAACAAGTCCTTAGGTTTAGGATTACATGGGGTATCATAGGTAAGTACCCTCTTGATGTTTAGTTGGCTCAAACCTATCCTAGCAATAGTAACCGGGTTCTAAGGAGCTCAATATCACTAATTTGTTTCCTTGATCATTGTTTCAGCACAAGCCTCTTTAATGGCGAACGAAATATCCCAAAAAACCAAACCTCAATGAGTGTAGTATCGAGTATCTACCAACTTCGGACTGCACCAAAGCCGATCATCTCACTACGTCCTAAAGGCCAAGTTGGTCAAGTAAAGCTTCTAAGAGTTCATTAGTGCTTCACGATATCACTCAGCGGCCCCGTATTCTTCTTGATTAACTTAAGGGCTACCGGAACCCACAAATATGTCGCACTAACATAGCTATTGTTTAGACCATGTCGATATACCCCACACAATTTCCACAATGTATTGCTACTTACCTATTAGGTATCCCAAATCCGGGTAGAGGACTCAAACCCAAACAAAGAACCATAATGTAAAGCCTACAAGTCAAACAAAGAAAGCAATTAAATGTGATATAACCCTAAGGTAACCCCACTTTTAGAATACTCCCCAGCATATTCGCCAGTTCTGTGATACGGTGGGAGAACTGACTTGAGGGTTTGTGTTTGATTGCAAATTTCGTGGTTAGCAAGAGTCACCACCGACTTTTAATTTATCCAAAAGGAAAGGTGAAAAAGCACATGAAAGACTTTTGAGATTATTTCTTGAGTTCGGGGGGTAGATTATGAAAAGGGAAGGTGTTAGCACCCTTTTCATCCATGGTTTTCCATGGGCTCTTAGTTACTTGCTAGATCACTTGCTTTTTGTTTGAAATTGTGCTTGGTGTGGTTTTTGAATGTATTTTGTAAAGAGACCATTGTTTAGGCAATCTTTGTAATGATTCTCGTTCGTAAGAATGTCCACAAAAATGTTTGATCTTTTGAAATTTTTTGTAAGAGGTTTTGAAAGTGTAGGTGTTTGTTTTGAAAGTAGCATGGATGTTTTGAAATTGAGCAAGTAATTAGGAGCATTCTACCTACTCAAAAGTCTTTCATGTTCATTTCTTTTCCTTTGACATTGTTGTCTTACCATTGATTTGGTAAGCAACCTTATCTTTGGATGTAAACGGAACGGGCGTGGGTCATCGTATAACCATGATTAGAAATGTTTGCAAGGTATCTTAGCATTCTTTTTAGGGAGTAAGACCATGTGAAAGGCAACTTAGATAGCGTCGTCGAGGGACTATAATCTTATATTTCCTTTGTTTTTAATAAGATACCTCACATGCATAATATGACCATTTTGTAAAGGCAACCAAGTGGATATACCCTAGGGGGGTGCTTGTGTGAAAGTGTATTGTTTTCATACTTGATTTTGTCTTGAATTAGGGTTTTTATAAGTATTGGTTTTAGTCTTTCCATACAAACCCTAATTACTAACATTTGTATATAAAGCGATAAATTGCGGAATTTAAAGTTACTATCGTATTACAATACTTGTGGGAGGGGGCTGTTCAAATTGAATGGGGATTGCAAGAATGTAAACCTAGTTAGTCTATTACAACCATATTGAATTGGTATCAATGTACAAGGAATTAAAAGAATACAATGTACAAAATGAATAAATGTACAAAAATGCAAAATGTGAAGTAAATGAATATTTGTTTGGATTTTTTTTAGAAAAAAGGGATTTTGTCTTAATATAATTAATTAAAGAAAATAATTAATTAAACCTAAAAATAAACCTAATTCACCAAGAAAATAAATTAATAAAACCCTAATTCATTAATTGATTAAAGAAAATAAGTTTAGAAAAAGTATTTTTTGGTATTTTTGTCTTGAAAATATTTATAGTATTATAAAATATTTTTGGTCTTTTTTAATATTAAAATGATATATTTCAATTGGTGTAAAAGAAAATAACTAATAACCTAGTTTTAATTAAATTTATAAGATAATAAGTAAAAATAAATAAAGTATGATTAATAAAATAATTTTTGTGTGAGAAAAATAAATAAACTAAATTAAAATATAAATATACTATTTTTGTATTTTTCATGATTTTTTAGTATTATGAAAATATATTAAGAAAATAAATAAAATAAAATAAACTGGGCCAGGGTTGCAAACAACCTTCAAGGGGGTTAGTAAGCAAAAAAAACACCAAGAGAACAACAAGGCCCAACGCCTGCAAAAAAACCAAATCAGAAAGCAAAAATGTGAAAACATTAAAAGGGTACCACTGGGCTCGAACCCAAGTTCCAAAGGTTACAGGCGCGCACTTCTACTACTGGGGTGGCTATACATCCGTTAACATAGGCAAATCAATAAATATATGATACAAAACGCACCCTGACTACATCTTCAACCTCCAGCCAGACCAACTGTAACATGCTCATTTCACATCAAAAATGAAAACTGTAAACATGAAACTTGTAGAAAATTTCCTCCCGGTTTCAAAAATGTAAAGCATTAAACTATAGATCAAAGATAAGCATGAATTTTATTGGCCCTAATCTGAACCCTAAAAATCTCAGAAGTTTCAGTCTCAAAATTCTCTAAGCTCAAGAAAAATTAATGGAAACTATGAACATGGTTAGCTTTAAGGCAATGATATCTACATGTTTTATTCAGAAATAAATCATTAATGATGCTTGTATGAAGAGTTCAAAGTTAAGAAAACTTACCTCAAAACTGGAAATCTTGTTTTGAGTTTGAGCTTGTTTCAAGTGATGGTGATGATCAAGTTAGCTTCCTTGAGGTCCCTGGAAGCTAATGCAATGATTAGCTTGAGCAGTGGATGACTGAAATGGTCTGGAGAAGTCAATGTGCAGAGCTCAACTTTTGAAAATAGAGGATGGTGTTAATGGTGTTACAGTTCTGTAACATAGTGTGGGATCAATTCTATATGATATTTAGAAGCTTTTGAAACCAAAAGGCCAAGAAACG
This sequence comes from Vicia faba, assembly GCA_948472305.1. Classification (NCBI taxonomy): domain Eukaryota; kingdom Viridiplantae; phylum Streptophyta; class Magnoliopsida; order Fabales; family Fabaceae; genus Vicia; species Vicia faba. Next base: position 503,967,446 of record OX451739.1, on the reverse strand, counting down.
CACGAGTAGATTATGAGTTTCAAGTTTTTGGTCAGTTTATGTGAAAATGGAAGTATGAATTGTGTTTATGAGTTCTAGGTCCCTTCAGGGCTTGAGCATTCGTGTATTTGTGGCCAATAGTTTTTGTATGTATAAGCAAAAGTGTTTGAGTGCTTTGGACAATCAGAAGTACAAGTTTTTATCTTTTGGCTAGGTTACTTGATTTTGAAGAAAAGAGGGAAACAAGTTTCAAGAGGAGGTAAAAGCATGGGATGGGTTATTGTAAGTGTCTAAACCACTTCTCATGAGTTATAGGACTTGTTTGATCAGAAGAGAACAAGTGCAAGGCTCAAGAACAAGTTTTGTACAAAAAGTCACTTTATCAAAATGGCAATTTAACCTTTCTTCCAAAAATGGATATAAAGCATGTCCATGCATTGGATGCTTGAAGTGAGACATCTAACAGTTGTGTAAACCATTAATTATGGAGTGCCTAACAAGTTTGAGGCCTGCAACGTAGTGTTTATGCAACATAGTTTGAATTTTAAACTTGGTTCATCACAAAATGACTTGTAATTTAAGTGACAAAACCCTAACTTCATCTCTACGATTCTCCCTACTCAAAAATGATCTCAAGTAGTTCTTAGACATTTTGGAAAGCTTGAAATGTGCTCTACAATCCATCTTTGAATTTATTTTGAATATTCCCCTTGGAACTATATGAAAAAGTGCCATGAAGTTGGGTCAAATTCCTGACCAAATTAAGGCAAAATTTCACTAAAGTGTTTAGTTTTATGACCACACTTTCTTAAAATTATAACTTGAGATCCAAGCACTTTTGGAAGGAGATGTGTAAAGCAAAGTTGTAGATCTCATAGAGATATACAACTTTCATGTTGGAAGTTTCTCATGAATCATCTTGCATCATGGTGAAAAAATTGCTCAAAGTTGTGAAAAAATATGAAATTTCCAACACAAAAATTTCTAAGTTTAGAAATTTTTACTTTTCAAAATGAAATCTTGACTTTTTTATTTATTGATGAATACGTTTCATATTTTGACATGTTTTGATGAATTATGATCTTTGACATTTAATTTTGACCAAAAAGTCAAAGTTTGACTTTTCAGTATACAGTTGACTTTTGATCAATTGACTGAAAATTCATCTGTCAATCCTTTCAACTTGAGCAATGTTTTCAGCTATGTCATTAGGTTAAAATGATGCAATTAGACTATTGAGATCATGCCTTAAACCAATTGATCATTTACTAGGTCAAAAAACACACGTTATATTAATAAATTAAAGATTGAGTACATCAATGCCCTTTTGGGAAAAACAAATACAAAAACTCTAAGATAGAAAGGTTGTACGCATCCTCTTTGGTGCAACTTAGGCATTCAAATTGATCTCCTCATGAAGTTGCTTAGTGAGTTCTAAAACCTTCTTCTCGCTTGCGTAGAATTGGGCTTCGAAAGTATCTCTCTCCCCCTTGAGTTGTACCCAATCTCTTTATAAGTCTTCAAGAGAGGTGGAGGGGTAAGGCATCATAGGACTCTGAGCACGAGTGCGTATCCATTTGAGGTAAGGCTCAAGAGGGATGGAATTCTTATGCCCAAGTGTCTTGCTATCCACCTTGTTCAACATCCTCCAAGCTCGGATAAATCGCTGGCGAAGACCTTGATTGTCCTTTTCGTAGTCAAATACCAAACCTTGGATCAACATCTCATGTATACCATCCCTTCAGGCATAACCAAACTGTCTTAAGGATAAGCAAGGGTTATAGGTGATACCTCCTCATATGTCTAGTAGGGGGACATTAGGAAACTCTCCACAATGATCGACGATGATAACATTCTCTATAGATCTGGAGCACCAATGGATGTCTGAATGTTTGGGCGTCATCAACCTTTGTGACCACCTTAAACCTTGCTCGTTCTTCAATACCGATCGTGGAAGATGCAAAATAAACTATCTTGCCAAGAGAGTAGTGCAACACATAAGGACACCTCTTTTCCTCATTGTGCGAGTGTGAAAAGAGTGTAGGATGTCTCCTCACATGCGTAATATGGCCATTTTGTAAAGGCAACCAAGTGGATATACCCTAGGGGGTACTTGTGTGCAAGTGTATTGTTTTCATGCTTGATTTTGTCTTGAATTAGGGTTTTCTAAGTATTGGTTTTAGTCTTTCCATACAAACCCTAATTACTGACATTTGAATATAAAGCGATAAATTGCGGAATATAAAGTTACTATGCTATTACAATACTTGTGGCAGGGGGCTGTTCAAATTGAATGGGGATTGCAAGAATATAAACCTAGTTAGTCTATTACAACCATATTGAATTGGTATCAATGTACAAGGAATTAAATGAATACAATGTACAAAATGAATAAATGTACAAAAATGCAAAATGTGAAGTAAATGGATATTTGTTTTGATTTTTTTTAGAAAAAAGGGATTTTGTCTTAATATAATTAATTAAAGAAAATAATTAATTAAACCTAAAAATAAACCTAATTCACCAAGAAAATAAATTAATAAAACCCTAATTCATTAATTGATTAAAGAAAATAAGTTTAGAAAAAGTATTTTTTGGTATTTTTGTCTTGAAAATATTTATAGTATTATAAAATATTTTTGGCCTTTCTTAATATTAAAATGATATATTTCAATTCGTGTAAAAGAAAATAACTAATATCCTAGTTTTAATTAAATTTATAAGATAATAAGTAAAAATAAATAAAATATGATTAATAAAATAATTTTTGTGGGAGAAAAATAAATAATCTAAATTAAAATATAAATCTACTATTTTTGTATTTTTCATGATTTTTTAGTATTATGAAAATATATTAAGAAAACAAATAAAATAAAATAAACTGTGTCAGGGGTGCAAACAGCCTGCAAGGGGGTTAGTAAGCAAACAAAAAAACACCAAGAGCACAACAAGGCCCCGCGCCTGCAAAAAAATAACAAAATCAGAAAGCAAAAATGTGGAAAAATTAAAAGGGTACCACTGGGCTCGAACCCAGGTCCCAAAGGTTACAAGAGCGCACTTCTACTACTGGTGTGGCTATACATCCGTTAATATAGGAAAATCAACAAATATATGATACAAAACATGCCCTGACTACTTCATCTTCAGCCTCCAGCCAGAACAACTGTAACTTGCTCATTTCACATCAAAAATGAAAACTGTAAACATGAAACTTTTAGCAAATTTCCTCATGGTTTCAAAAATGTAAAGCATTAAACCATAGATCTAAGGTAAGCATGAATTTTATTGGCCCTAATCTGAACCCTAAAAATCTCAAAAATTTCAGTCTCAAAATTCTCTAAGCTCAAGCAAAATTAATGGAAACTATGAACATGGTTAGTTTTAGGGCAATGATATCTACATGTTTTATTCACAAATAAATCATTAATGATGCTTCTATGAAAAGTTCAAAGTTAAGAAAACTTACCTCAAAACTGGAAATCGTGTTTTGAGTTTGAGCTTGTTTCAAGTGATGGTGATGATCAGGTTAGCTTCCTTGAGGTCCCAGGAAGCTAATGCAATGATTAGCTTGAGCAATGGATGACTGAAATGGTCTGGAGAAGTCAGTGTGCAGAGCTATAATTTTGAAAATGGAGGATGGTGTTAATGGTGTTATAGTTCTGTAACAGGGTGTGGGATCAATTCTATATGATATTTAGAAGCTTTTGAAACCAAAAGGCCAAGAAACGCACGAGTAGATTATGAGTTTCTAGTTTTTGGTCAGTTTATGTGAAAATGGAAGTATGAAATATGTTTGAGTTCTAGGTCCCTTCAGGGCTTGAGCATTCGTGTATTTATGGCCAATAGTTTGTGTATGTATAAACAAAAGTGTTTGAGAGCTTTGGACAATCAGAAGTACAAGTTTTTAGCTTTTGGCTAGGTTACTTGATTTTGAAGAAAAGAGGGAAACAAGTTTCAAGAGGAGGTACAAGCATGGGATGGGTGATTGTAAGTGTCTAAACCATTTCTCATGAGTTATAATACTTTTTTGATCAGAATAGAACAAGTGCAAGGCCAAGAACAAGTTTTGTATAAAAAGTCACTTTATCAAAATGGCAATGTAAGTTTTCTTCCAAAAATGGATATAAAGCATGTCCATGCATTGAATGGTTGAAGTGAGACCTCTAACAGTTGTGTAAACCATTAATTATGGAGTGAGTAACAAGTTTGAGGATTAAAAAGTAGTATTTATGTAGCATAGTTTGAATTTTGAATTTTGTTCATCACAAAATGACTTGTAATTTAAGTGACAAAACCTAACTTCATCTCTACGATTCTCCCTACTAAAAAATGATCTCAAGTAGTTCTTAGAAATTTTGAAAAGCTTGCAATATGCTCTATAATCCATCTTTAAATTTATTTTGAAGATTCCCCTTGGAACTATATGAAAAAGTGCCATGAAGTTGGGTCAAAATCCTGACCAAATTAAGGCAAATTTTCACTAAAGTGTTTAGTTTTATGACCACACGTTCTTAAAATTATAACTTGAGATCCAAGCACTTTTGGAAGGAGATGTGTAAATAAAAGTTGTAGATCTCACATAGATATACAACTTTCATGTTGGAAGTTTCTCATGAATCATCTTGCATCATGGTGAAAAAATTTCTCAAAGTTGTGAAAAAATAAGAAATTTCCAACACGGAAAAATTTCTAAGTTTAGAAATTTTGACTTTTCAAAACGAAATCTTGAATTTTTGATTTATTGATGAATACGTTTCATATTTGTACATGTTTTGATGAATTATGATCTTTGACATTTTATTTTAACCAAAAAGTCAAAGTTTGACTTTTCAGTATACAATTGACTTTTGATCAGTTGACTGAAAATTCATCTGTCAATCCTTTGAACTTGAGAAATGTTTTGAGCTATGTCATTAGGTTAAAATGATGCAATTATAATATTGGGATCATGCCTTAAACCAATTGATCATTTACTAGGTCAAAAAACACACTTATATTAATAAATTAAAGCTTGAGTACATCAATGCCCTTTTGGGCAAAACAAATACAAGAACTCTAAGATAGAAAGGTTGTATGCATCCTCTTTGGTGCGATGTGGGAAGTCAAATTCCTCTCCTCATGAAGTTGCTTAGTGAGTTCCAAAACCTTCTTCTCGCTTGCGTAGAATTGGGCTTCAAAAGTATCTTGCCCCCCCTTGAGTTGTAATCAATCTCTTTGTAAGTCTTCAAGAGAGGTGGACATGTCAGGATGTAGGATAGTGTATGGAACATCTCCTTCCATGACATGCTCAATGATTACTGGGAGAATGGAGGGGTAAGGCATCATAAGACTTTGAGCACGAGTGCGTATCCATTTGAGGTAAGGCTCAAGAGGGATGGAATTCTTATGCCCTAGTGTCTTGCTATCCACCTTGGTTAACATCCTCCAAGATCGGATAAATCTCTGGCGAAGACCTTGATTGTCCTTTTCGTAGTCAAATACCAAACCTTGGATCAACATCTCATGTGGACCATCCCTTTGGGCATAACCAAATTGTCTTAAGGCTAAGCAAGGGTTGTAGGTGATACCTCCTCATATGCCTAGTAGGGGGACATTAGGAAACTCTCCACAACGGTCGACAATGATAACATTCTCTATAGATTTAGAGCACTAATAGATGTCTGAATGTTTGAACCTTGCTCGTTCTTCAATACAGATCGGGGAAGATGCGAAATAAACCATCTTGCCAAGACAAGAGTGCAACATATAAGGACACCACTTTTCCTTATTGTGCGAGTGTGAAAAGAGTGTAGGATGTCTCCTAGCAAAGTAGGCACCGGGTTGCGAGATATAAAGATATTGACGGCGTTCACATCTATGAGTTGGTTAGGATTTGGGAACAAAACCATCCCATAGATGAGAAGATCCACAATTTCCTCAAAATCTTGCAAATCTAAGGAGTTCGAATAGTTTTTGGCTTTCTCAAACAAGAACTTTGCTAGGAAACCTTTGACACCACTCCTTGTTTCCCAATTAGTTGTGACATCAGATGACTGCAAGTGTAGATCTTAAGCAGTCTCATCTGGCTTTGGGTATCTTTCCGTACCGTTGAAGGGTAGTTGATTGAGAATGGGAATCCTCAAGAGTTGGGAGAATTCTTCCAAAGTTGGCACAAGTTGATAATCAGGAAATGTGAAGCAATGGTGTAAAGGATCAAAGAACTGAAAGAGAACCTTCATCACGTCTTCATCATTGTTGGAAGTGACCAAGTTGAGTAGGCAACCACGTCTCTCGGTGAATGGAGAATTTTCAGGAATCCTTGAAGCTAGCTCCTTAAGTTGTGGAGGGATCCTTACAAGATTGACTTGAATGGTTTTCCTGCGAAGAGAATCCATATCCTACAAAACAGAACAAAGATAAATCCCAAGATCCTTGAAATGTTTAGTGAATTAGTATGATGTTATGATGTTCATGATGTTATGTACAAGTATGAATATACAAACAAATCAAACAAGTCCTTAGGTTTAGGATTGCATGGGGTATCATAGGTAAGTACCATCTTGAAGTTTAGTTGGCTCAAACCTGTCCTAGAAATAGTAACCGGGTTCTAAGGAGCTCAATATCGCTGATTTGTTTCCTTGATCATTGTTTCAGCACAAGCCTCCTTAATGGCGACCTAAATATCCCAAAAAACCAAACTTGAATGAGTGTAGTATCGAGTGTCTACCAACTTCGGACTGCACCAAAGCCGGTCATCTCACTACGTCCTAAAGGCCAAGTTGGTCAAGTAAAGGTTCTAAGAGTTCATTAGTGCTTCACGACATCACTCAGCGGCCCCGTATTCTCCTTGATTAACTCAAGGGCTACCGGTACCCACAAATATGTCGCACTAACGTAGCTATTTCTTAGACCATGTTTATATACCCCGCATAGTTTCCACAATGTATTTCTACTTACCTATAAGGTATCCCAAATCCGGGTAGAGGACTGAAACCCAAACAAAGAACCATAATGTAAATCATACAAGTCAAATAAAAAAGCAATTAAATGTGATCTAACCCTAAGGTAACCCCACTTTTAGAATATTCCCCAGTATATTCGCCAGTTCTGTGATACGGTGGGAGAACTGACTTGAGGGTTTTGCGCTTGATGGCAAATGTTGCGGTTAACAAGAGTCGCCACTGACTTTTATTTTATCCAAAAGGAAAGGTGAAAAAGCACATGAAAGACCTTTGAGATTATTTCTTGAGTTCGGGGGGTAGATTATGAAAAGGGAAGGTGTTAACACCCTTTTCATCCATGGTTTTCCATGAGCTCTTAGTTACTTGCTAGATAACTTGCTTTTTGTTTGAAATTGTGCTTGGTGTGGTTTTTGAAAGTATTTTGTAAAGAGACCATTGTTTAGGCAATCTTTGTAATGATTCTCGTTCGTAAGAATGTACACAAAGATGTTTGATCTTTTGAAATTGTTTGTAAGAGGTTTTGAAAGTGTAGGTGTTTATTTTGAAAATAGCAAGGATGTTTTGAAATTGAGCAAGTAATTAGGAGAATTCTACCTACTCAAAAGTCTTTCATGTTCCTTTCTTTTCCTTTGACATTGTTGTCTTACCATTAATTTGGTAAGCAACCCTATCTTTGGATGTAAACAGGACGGGCGTGGGTCATCGTATAACCATGATTAGAAATGTTTGCAAGCTATATTAGCATTCTTTTTAGGGACTAAGATCATGTGAAAGGCAACTTAGATAGCGTCATCGAGGGACTATGATCTTATATTTCCTTTGTTTTTGCTAAGATACCTCACATGCGTAATATGACCATTTTGTAAAGTGGATATACCCTAGGGGGGTGCTTGTGTGCAAGTGTATTGTTTTCATGCTTGATTTTGTCTTGAATTAGGGTTTTCTAAGTATAGGTTTTAGTCTTTCCATACAAACCCTAATTACTAACATTTTTATATAAAGTGATAAATTGCGGAATTTAAAGTCACTATGCTATTAATTTACTTGTGGGAGGGGGCTGTTCAAATTGAATGGGGATTGCAAGAATGTAAACCTAGTTAGTCTATTACAACCATATTGAATTGGTATCAATGTACAAGGAATTAAATGAATACAATGTACAAAATGAATAAATGTACAAAAATGTAAAATGTGAAGTAAATGGATATTTACTTTGATTTTTTTTATAAAAAAAGGGATTTTGTCTTAATATAATTAATTAAAGAAAATAATTAATTAAACCTAAAAATAAACCTAATTCACCAAGAAAAGAAATTAATAAAATCCTAATTCATTAATTGATAAAGAAAATAAGTTTAGAAAAAGTATTTTTTGGTATTTTTGTCTTGAAAGTATTCATAGTATTATAAAATATTTTTGGTCTTTTTTAATATTAAAATGATATATTTCAATTGGTGTAAAAGAAAATAACTAATAACCTAGTTTTAATTAAATTTATAAGATAATAAGTAAAAATAAATAAAGTATGATTAATAAAATAATTTGTGTGAGAAAAATAAATAAACTAAATTAAAATAAAAATCTACTATTTTTGTATTTTTCATGATTTTTTAGTATTATGAAAATATATTAAGAAAATAAATAAAATAAAATAAACTGGGCCAGGGGTGCAAACAGCCTGCAAGGGGGTTAGTAAGCAGAAAAAAAACACCAAGAGCACAACAAGGCCCAGCACCTGCAAAAAAAAATAAAATCAGAAAGCAAAAATGTGAAAAAAATTAAAAGAGTACCACTGGGATCGAACCCAGGTCCCAAAGGTTACAGGCGCATGCTTCTACTACTGGGGTGGCTATACATCCGTTAACATAGGCAAATCAATAAATATATGATACAAAACGCGCCCTGACTACTTCATCCTCAACCTCTAGCCAGACCAACTATAACTTGCTCATTTCACATCAAAAATCAAAACTGTAAACACGAAACTCGTAGCAAATTTCCTCCCGGTTTCAAAAATGTAAAGCATTAAACTATAGATCAAAGATAAGCATGAATTTTATTAGCCCTAATCTGAACCCTAAAAATCTCAGAAATTTCAGTCTCAAAATTCTCTAAGCTCAAGCAAAATTAATGGAAACTATGAACATGGTTAGCTTTAGGGAAATGCTATCTGCATGTTTTATTCACAAATAAATCATTAATGATGCTTGTATAAAGAGTTCAAAGTTAAGAAAACTTACCTCAAAACCGGAAATCGTGTTTTGAGTTTGAGCTTGTTTCAAGTGATGGTGATGATCAGGTTAGCTTCCTTGAGGTCCTAGGAAGCTAATGCAATGATTAGCTTGAGCAATGGATGACTGAAATGGTCTGGAGAAGTCAATGTGCAGAGATCTAATTTTGAAAATGGAGGATGGTGTTAATGGTGTTACAATTCTATAACATGGTGTGGGATCAATTCTATATGATATTTAGAAGCTTTTGAAACCAAAAGGCCAAGAAACGCACGAGTAGATTATGAGTTTCAAGTTTTTGGTCAATTTATGTGAAAATGGAAGTATGAAATGTGTTTCTGAGTTCTAGGTCCCTTCAGGGCTTGAGCATTCGTGTATTTGTGGCCAATAGTTTGTGTATGTATAAACAAAAGTGTTTGATAGCTTTGGACAATCAGAAGTACAAATTTTTAGCTTTTGGCTAGGTTACTTGATTTTGAAGAAAAGAGGGAAACAAGTTTCAAGAGGATGTAGAAGCATGGGATGGGTGATTGTAAGTGTATAAACCATTTCTCATGAGTTATAGGACTTGTTTTATCAGAAGATAACAAGTGCAAGGCTCAAGAACAAGTTTTGTACAAAAAGTCACTTTATCAAAATGGCAATGTAACCTTTCTTCCAAAAATGGATATAAAGCATGTCCATGCATTGAATGCTTGAAGTGAGACCTCTAAAAGTTGTGTAAACCATTAATTATGGAGTTCCTAACAAGTTTGAGGCCTGCAAAGTAGTGTTTATGCAGCATAGTTTGAATTTTGAACTTGGTTCATCACAAAATGACTTGTAATTTAAGTGACAAAACCCTAACTTCATCTCTTCGATTCTCCCTACTCAAAAATGATCTCAAGGATTTCTTAGACATTTTGGAAAGCTTGCAATGTTCTCTACAATATATCTTTGAATTGCTTTTGAAGATTCCCCATGGAAATATATGAAAAAGTGCCATGAAGTTGGGTCAAAATCCTGACCAAATTAGGGCAAAATTTCACTAAAGTGTTTAGTTTTTTGACCACATGTTCTTAAAATTATAACTTGAGATCCAAGCATTTTTGGAAGGAGTTGTGTAAAGAAAAGTTGTAGATTTCAGATATATACAACTTTCATGTTGGAAATTTATCTTGAATCATCCTGCATCATGGTGAAAAAATTGCTCAAAGTTGTGAAAAAATATGAAATTTCCAACACTTAGAAAAATTTCTAAGTTTAGAAATTTTGACTTTTCAAAATAAAATCTTGAATTTTTTATTTATTGATGAATACGTTTCATATTTTGACATGTTTTGATGAATTATGATCTTTGACATTTGATTTTGACCAAAAAGTCAAAGTTTGACTTTTTAGTATACAATTGACTTTTGATCAATTGAATGAAAATTCATCTGTCAATCCTTTGAACTTGAGCAAGGTTTTGAGCTATGTAATTAGGTTAAAATGATGAAATTGGACTATTGAGATTATTCCTTAAACCAATTGATCATTTACTAGGTTAAAAATCAGAATTTGCCCTTTCTCAGTCAAAACCCTAATTTTGACCATTTTGCCCTTTTGGAGATTTGATCAAATTTCTTGAGGGAATTATGGTACAAACTTGATCAAATGATACATATGAGTCTCAAATGTTGATGTGGATAAAAAATTATGTAGTTTGACTATAAATTGGCCGTAGTTTACTTTTTCCCCAATACAACTGATTTTTAGGTTAACTACTCAATTGATTGAGTAAAGGTGTGATCCAAGGCTTGAAACTTGACATGAGTTATATTTGGGGTCCATAATGACCCATGAAATTCATATGGGGAATTGGAAGTTCAAATATCCTTTTGCAAACTCAAACCCTAATTTTGGTCATCAGTGCTTAAAGAGGTGTCTTGAGTTGATCAAACCCTAATGCAGTCTTGAGCCAAAGGAGATCTTATGAGCAAATTGTTGATAAGTGAGAGGGAATATTTTGGGGTACAACAGTTACCCTTACGTTTGTAACGTGCAGGTAATCGAGAGTGAAGGCTGTATACCTTCAGTAGTTCGAGTCAGTGTCATTTCTCTGATAAGTAACACTCGGGGGGATGAACGCTTGTTGCTTTTAATTGTTGATTATTCAGTTTTTGAAATTTAAGTTGATTATTATTAAATATGTGTTGTTTTGAAGTTTCTGTAACATAGGATAAATATGTTATTAAGAATTCCGCTGTGTAGATGTTTAAATTGTTGAATTAAGAGATTAAAGTATTATGCTGACGGTTCATCCGAAGTTTTAAAGTGTTATGTATCCACGATGAATGCAATGAGTTTTTAAAGTTGAATTTGTGGCATCCTGATTCGTTTGTATGAAAGATATAACTATGATTTGCATATATAATTGCACGGTAAAATTGGGGTGTTACGTGGTGAGAGTCCAAGAAGATTATTGCTTCAAAGATCAAGTCTTGTTTAATACAGTTACTTTCCAAGAAATCCCTAACTTTTGCTTAAGTCTCCCTTGAAGGTTTTTAACCCAGCGGAAAGAATTTATTTTGTTCACGTCTCTAATTTTTGCCTAGGCCTCCCTTTCGGGTTTTCAGCCTACCGAGACGCTCCTTTTTTGCCTAAGCTGCCCTTTCGGATTTTCGAATTAACGAGCCGTTCTTTTATTTCTTTAGGCGAAGTATTTTTTAACTGCATCAGCATTCAAAGGACGTGGGAACTCCTCGCCATCCATAGTTTCAGGAATCAATACACCACCAGAGAAGGAATTCTTGACAACATATGGGCTTTCAAAATTGGGAGTCCACTTTCCCCTAGAATCAGTGTTGAAAGACATGATCTTCCTGAGCACGAGGTCGCCTTCTATGAATTCGCAAGGCTTGAACTTCTTATCAAAAGCTTTCTTAATTCTCTTATGGTATAACTGACCATGACATAAAGCCGTCATTCTCTTTTCTTCAATCAAATTCAATTGGTCAAACTTGTTCTGGACCCATTTAGCCTATGAAAACTTGGTTTCCATCATCACGCGTAAAGTGGGAATCTCAACCTCAACGGGAAGAACTGCTTCTATGCCATACACAAGAGAGAACGGGGTTGCCCCTATTGAAGTGCAGACGGATGTTCGATATCCATGCAAAGCAAAAGGGAGAATTTCATGCCAATCTTTATAAGTAACAACCATCTTCTAGATGATCTTCTTGATATTCTTATTAGCGGCTTCAACAGCCCCATTCGTCTTTCCATGTAAGGAGATGAATTGTGATGGACAATCTTAAATTCTTCACAGAGTTCTGCCATCATCTTGTTGTTAAGATTCGATCCATTTTTAGTAATAATCCTACTTGGCACACTGTACCGACATATAAGATTGTTCTTGATAAAGCGCACTACCACTTGCTTAGTGACATTAGCATATGAAGCTACTTCTACCCATTTGATGAAGTAGTCGATTGCTACCAAGACAAAATGATGGAAATTTGACGCTTGGGTTCGATCATTCCAATCATGTCAATACCCCACTTAGAGAAAGGCCATGGAGAGGAAATAACATTGAGAAGTGTTGGAGGCACATGAATTTTCTCAACCTAAATTTGACACTTATGGCACTTCTTTGCAAATTTGTAATAGTCATATTCCATTGTCAACCAATAATAACCCGCCCTAAGCATATTCTTTGCTATTGAATGTCCATTGGCATGAGTACCAAAGGAACCTTCATGGATATCATGCATCAACATGTCTTCTTCGTGTCTATCCATGCATTTGAGCAAGACCATGCCATAGTTTATTTTGTATAGCACATCTTCACTGAGGAAAAAGCTACCTACCAACTTTCTCAATGTCTTTTTATCTTTATTTGATGCACCAGCCGAGTATTCCCGAGTCTGGAGAAAATGCTTGATATCATAATACCAAGGTTTATCATCTGAGATTTCCTCTGTTGGGAACACATGAGCCGGTCTATCTAAACATCGCACTATGATATGAGGCACATCATTCAAAGTATTTACTTGATACATAGAATCCAGAGTCGCCAAAGCATCCGCCGTCTGATTTTCATCTCTGGGAATATGATGGAATTCAACTTTATTAAAGAAGGGTAATAATCTCCTAACATAGTCTTTGTACGGAATTAAGGCAGGGTGACGAGTATCCCATTCTTCTTTAATATGATTTATTACCAAAGCTGAATTGCCATACACATCTAGAACTTTGATTCTGAGATTAATAGCCTCCTCGAGACCCATGATACAAGCTTCATACTCTGCCATATTATTAGAGCAATCAAATTACAACCTTGCAGTAAAAGGTATATGTGCTCCACGAGGAGTGATAATCACAGCACAAATTCCTTTCCCATAAGCATTCACAACTCCATCAAATACCATACCCCACCAGGATTCAGGATCAGGAACTTCCCCAAGAAAAGGTTCATCACAATATTTTACCTTCAAAAACATCACATCCTCATCAAGTAAATCATATTTAATTGACTGATAATCATCAACCGATTGGTGAGCAAGATAATCCACCAACACACTACTTTTTATAGCCTTATGAGTACGGTATTCAATGTCATATTCAGACAACAACATCTGCCAGCGGGAAACTCTCCCAGTGAGAGCAGGCTTCTAAAAAATATACTTAATTGGATCCATTTTGGAAATCAACCAAGTAGTATGATTCAACATATACTGTGGCAACCGCTTTTCCGCCTATGCCAGAGCACAACATGTCTTTTCCAGCATAGAATACCGTGACTCACAATCAGTAAACTTCTTGATGAGATAATAAATGGTATAGCCCTCTGGTACATTGCACCAGCGTTCTTCAACCCGAAGGGCATCACTCCGTAACAGAATGTTCCCCAGGGTGTGATAAACGTTGTTTTTTCCATGTCCTCAGGAGCCATTCTAATTTGATTATATCCGAAAAATCCGTCCATGAACGAGAATACTTTGAATTTTGTTGTACTATCAACCAACATATTAATATGTGGCAATGGAAAATCATCTTTTGGACTAGTTTTGTTTAAATCTCTATAATCTACGCACAAGCGAACTTTTCCGTCTTTCTTTGGTACTGGGACAATATTGGCAATCCATTGAGAGTACACTGATGTCACAAGAAAATCGGCATTAATCTTCTTTAGAACTTCTTCTTTAATTGCCACTGCCATATCAGGGTGAGTTCTTCTCAATTTCTGCTTGATTGGCGGGCACTTTGGCTTGAGTGGCAAATGATGCTCCACAGTATCCGTATCCAAACCAGGCATGTCTTGGTATGAAAAAGCAAATATATTCACATGTTCTTTCAATAATTCAATCATCTTTTTCTTTACATCGGGATGCAGCATTGCTCCAATCTTGACTTCCTTTGGATCTTCCTCTGAACACAAATTGATCGTCTCTAACGGCTCTTTATATGGCTGAATGGCACTTTCCTCGCGTTCAAGAAAATGTGAAACCTCCTCTAGAATCTCATCATATTCTTCTTCTTCGGCCTCATACACAGGATATTCAAAGTTGTGAGAGGGTGCAGGGTCATTGTATTCAACATGTTTCTTAATTAATCTGCACATATGATTTATGATTGCATTTAGAAACTGACACATATAACAAGTTATTATGCAAATTACAGTTATTTATTTATTTTGAAAGTTTTTTTCTTTATTACCATTTTCCAAGAAAAAGTAGAAAACAAAGACACAAATTGGGAATCAAAGACAACCTTTATTATTGATTTTAAAGATCAAAGCAAACAGATAAGCCCTTACAATATCAACTTTCACCTTGGGCAGAGTGAAAGATTTTTTGAAAAGATTAACAAAAACAAATTACTTTGAGACATGAACGCAAGAGGGAACATCAATGGTGATCCAATTTTGGACTCTAACTCCATGCGTCACATAGTTCGACATCTCCTGCTCCACTTCATCTTCCATAATGTCATTGATCCCATGAACAGTTGGATGCAGATAACCTCTGCTGCAAAAGATATCTTGATATTTGCCCAAAGAAGACTTCCACTTCATGTTCTTGCCTTTATCATTCTTCATAGAGAATCTCAAACTAGCTCTATTCTTATTCACAGGCAGCTCAATAATTTTCCCCCATACTTTACTTGGGCCATTACGCACTACCTGCTGAGCATCTTTAAATGAAGCTATAAAATTCTCATTTTCCCTTATATTATCAATGGATAAATCTTGGAACTGAGTTCCAACAACAACTTCATCCGCTTCCACAACACTGAAAGAGGATAAAAGAGATATTAACAATACATGTTCTCCATTTATGATGACCACCTTTCCTTCGTGCATAAACTTTAACTTCTGGTGTAAAGTTGAAGTGACAGCCCCTGCCTCATGTATCCACGGTCTCCCCAGTAAACAGCTGTAAACGGGCACAATATCCATAACCTGGAAAGTAATCTGAAAAAGGTGTGGGCCTATATGAATAGGAAAATATACTTCCCTGATAACATACTTCCTTGATTCATCAAAAGCCTTCATAATTATGCCACTCGGGCGCATGGGAGTTCCTTGGTACTTTAACTTCATACGAGTGCTCCTCAGTATAACATTTAAGGTGACCCATTATCAATCAACACATTGGACAATGAATCATTCTTACAGTTCATGGAGATATGGAGAGCCAAGTTATTATTCCTTCCTTCATCAGGAAATTCTTCATCACAGAAACTCAGGTTATTACAGAATGTAATATTCCCTACCACATTGTTGAATTGGTCCAAAGGCATATCAATTTCCATGAAAGCTTGATCCAATACTCTCGTCAAAGATTCCCTGTGGGGAGAAGAGTTCATTAGCAAGGCTAGAATAAATATCTTTGATGGGGTCTACAATAATTTATCCATGATCCTGTAGTCGCTTATCTTGATAATCTTCAATATATCATCCACATATTTTTCCAAAGTAGTACCACTAGATTCCCCCACTGCTATCTTGGGTTCAACACTTTCAACAACCTTTTTATCAGCATTAAAACTCCCTCGAATGACAGGTGTGAAAACACGACCACTGCGGGTCACCCGACTAGCTTCAGCAATATTCTTGACATCAGACAAAGGTTGGATGGGAACTTCCACACCATATTCCAAGATTGTAGCATTGTATTTATATGGAACGACCTTGTCTGACTCATAAGGAACATGACCCGACAAACAAATCACCACTGGAGAAACAACTGGCTTTTGCTATGATATTCAATCTCAATAGGGGTGGGAAAACCGAAAAAAGGCACAATAACATTCACCCCCTCTTCAGAATACCTCGACATCATAGAATCATTGCTGGAAAACACTTCTTCATCTGAGGAAAAGAATTCATCTGCAGAAGCATACTCAACATCTGACATAGTCTCATCCAAGAAATGATTCTGCAGATGAAAAGGGCTTCCCGGAGAACCAAAAGGGTTCAGGAAAAAGTAAGGGATGAAAATGAAAAAAATTGTACACCCGACAAGTCGAAAACTTGAAAATGCGGCTTGGGCAAAAAAGGGTATCCTGGTGGACCGAAAACCTGAAAGGGCGGTCCAGGAAAAAATTAGGGATTAAAGCGTAATACTATGTCTCATTGGATCATCTAGCAACCAGACTTCGGTATCAACTATCAAGCTCGGAAAACGGCGATCAATCTGATCCACCTTCGACCAAGCATCAAAGTGATGAGACGCTTGAAGATATAAAGGCAATAGCAGAGTTGGAACCCAATGGGATTGTTTCACATAGTTGTTTTTCTTTCTTTTACACAAATTGCAATTCCTGTATTTCGGCGGCGTTCTCCTACTAGGACGTCATCCTCTTTGTACAAAACTCCTATTACAGGCCAACTTCAAAGTCAATACAAGTCATTTTTACAAGAAATTTCAAATTGTTTTTCTTTTTCTGTTTTGTTTCGCAAGAACGTCGAATGATTCATTTTTGATATATGCATTTGAAAATAATGGCTTGCTCATAAATATTTACATGAGAAAAAAATACGATTACTCGTAATTCAAGGAACAGGGATAAACAAGAAGTGCCCAAACCTTACAATTACTCTGCCCATCAGGTAGCGGGATAGAGCCAGCTTGAAAACATGAGCAATGGTACATACACTCCCCACAGAGTAAGAAGTATCCAAAGACAGTAATGGTAGCTTTCCCGAACAGGACATAACTCCCCCCAACTGAGGTTCACAATCGCGAGTGAGTTGGTAAATTTTTCCCCAAGCAGAGTTTATTTCACTCACAAGAGGCAATTCAATCTCCAACAGAATTCATTATCACCAGTAACAAAAATTCATCCCCGGTGGAGTTTATTTCTCTAAATCAGCAGATCTATCAATAAAATATCTCCTCTCCAACTGAGTTATTCCCCACAGAGCTATCTTTAGACAGGGTCTCTTCCGACAGGATATCCGTAAACAAGGGGCAAATCCCCAGCATAGTCATCTTTGTTCACCATCCCCAACAAAAATAGAGGAACTATGGTTTTTTATAGCAGTCAAGAGTACCATTTCTCATACTCTCCAAACAACAGTCATGGATTTATTTTCCCGGACTCAGATTATTACGTCCGCACTTCATGTTCATACATCGTGACATATGCATACATCACATATAACATAGTCTCATTTATTTTGAGAACGTCATCATACAATGCATCTCATGCATCGCACATAACTAACCCTGTATTTCTTTTAGGAAAGACAATTATTATCAACAATTTCCAACAAGTCCATGATCAACACCTGAAGCTAAACAGAGTAATCATCAGTGCGACAAAAGCAATCTTACCCAAGTTCCCTTCTGCAGTTTTACCCAAACTCATATCGAAGTAACCCCACCATCCAGGTTCCTTCTTACATCCCTACTATCCAGGCTTTCATATCGAAGTAACCCTACTATCCAGGTTCCTTCTTACAGCCCTACTACCTCGACTTTCATATCGAAGTAACCCTACCATCCAGGTTCCTTCTCACAGCCCCACTATCCCGACTTTCATATCGAAGTAACCCTACTATCCAGGTTCCTTCTCACAACCCTACTATCCAGGCTTTCATCTCGAAGTAACCCTATTATCCAGGTTCCTTCTTACAGCCCTACTACCCAGGCTTTCATATCAAAGTAACCCTACTATCCAGGTTCCTTCTCACAACCCTACTATCCAGGATTTCATCTCGAAGTAACTCTACTATCCAGGTTCCTTCCCACAACCCTACTATCCAGGCTTTCATATCGAAGTAACCCTACTATCCAGGTTCCTTCCCACAACGCTACTATCCAGGCTTTCATCTCGAAGTAACCCTACTATCCAGGTTCCTTCTCACAGCCCTACTATCCAGTCT
This sequence comes from Vicia faba, assembly GCA_948472305.1. NCBI lineage: Eukaryota > Viridiplantae > Streptophyta > Magnoliopsida > Fabales > Fabaceae > Vicia > Vicia faba. Next base: position 503,948,940 of record OX451739.1, on the reverse strand, counting down.
TTCATATCGAAGTAACCCTACTATCCAGGTTCCTTCTTACAACCCTACTACCCAGGCTTTCATATCGAAGTAATCCTACTATCCAGGTTCCTTCTCACAGCCCTACTATCCAGGATTTCATATCGAAGTGACCCTACTATCCAGGTTCCTTCTCACAGCCCTACTATCCAGGCTTTCATATCAAAGTAACCCTACTATCGAGGTTCCTTCTCAAGCCCTACTATCCAGGCTTTCATCCTGAAGTAACCCCACTATCCAGGTTCCTTACCACATCCCTTATATCTAGGCTTTCATATCGAAGTAACCCTACTATCCAGGTTCCTTCCCACAACCCTACTATCCAGACTTTCATCTCGAAGTAACCCTACCATCCAGGTTCCTTCTGATAACCCTACTATCCGGGTTCTTCCTCTGTTATCCCCAAACAGAAGTCCACAACACTGTAAGACCGGGACCCAATCAAACACAGTTGATTTCACAGTTCCCCAGAAAGTCGCAGTGCAGTATATACCCTGCCCATATACGCAGTTGATCTCCGCTTCCCAAATCTGAGTTATTCCCCAGTAGAGTAACGGACAACTGAAGCTCCTAAAACTCTATTTCTCTCAAGACAAAGACCAACATTCCCCAGCGAAGTACTCCTCAATAACATGTATGCGGGTTCTCACGAAGGAATCTCTGGTGCGATTGACATCCCTTCGGATGGCATCTTTAAGCCCATCCACGACAATTTTCTAGAAACTACCAAATGGCATCTATAATCCTATTCCCGATATCACAAATCAAGTATCACTTCATGCGAGTGCAAATTTCTGGGCACTCTAGTGTTCAATCATCTTCCACCTTCAGATCACGAAAGGCAGACGAGCCAATCTACATCCTCAGGTTTAAGAAGATTGAATAGGGGCAACTGTTGTACCCCAAAATTTTCCCTCCCATATTTCTTAACACATGGCAAGTGAGGTCCCCAGATTGCTCAAGGAAGTTCAAGAGTTGACCAGACAAACTCTCTCATAAAGTAGTCTACCTCAAATTAGGGTTTCTATTTTCATCAAGATGTGTGAACCAAAAAGGAATCAAATGCTCACCATAGTCCTAATATGTCCTCAAGATCATCCATGTCAAGTTTCAAGCCTTGCAGAAGAAGCTTGCTAAGTAAATTGCTCAACTGCGTGAAAATCAATTGTGCTAGGTCAAAAGTCAACTGTGGCCCACATACAGGGAAACTTCAAGATTTTTGGTCAACATCCTCAGTTTGAAGTATTATTCATCATTTGATCAAGGTTTGATCATGATTCCTCAAGGATTGCTCACAATTCATCAAAACCCAAAAGTTGTTAAATTAGGGTTTTGTAGGAAAAGTCAACTCAACTTTGACCAAGCATAAATTTCTCATACTTTATCAGAAATGACCCATACAAATCTCATTTTGAAGAGGATGCAATTCCCTACAATTCATCTTCAGCTTCCAAGTTTAAAATATGCACTCACAAAAAGACATGAATTTTGACATTATAGGTCATTTTGGAAAGTCAACAAAAACACCTTTTGGGTCAAAGGTTCATACATGAACATGGAAGACTCAATTGAGATGAGACCAAAAAGGTTGCTTATAGGACATCCTAAGATTTCTAAAAAGTCTAGGAAAACATCTCTAGGGTCAAAATTGAGAGAGTTATGCATTGGCCAAGTTGACCATTTTTGCAAAATTGCCAAAAGTCAAATGTGCTCAAATTTACATTTTTTACTAAATGGGCCTAACTTTTTATGCTTGCACCTCACTTATAATATGGTCCATGACTCAAATACTTATACATCAATTGTTTTCTCCATTTTTTTTATTTATCTTGATTTTTCATTGATTAAAAAGTGAATTAAATCAAATAAATGATGCAAATTATCAAAGATATGATTTGATTTGTTTTTTGACAGGTTAGTAACCAAGATATGCTGAGCTTGTAAGATCAATTAGAATCAATGGCAATTGGTACAAAAAGAGCATGGTTAGGCCAAATTTAGAAAGATATCATATGGCTAAAGAATCAAATCAAATATCATCAAAGGCTGAAGATTAGATCTGTTTTGCAACCCTAATTCATTGAGGGATATATAATGAACAAAAACAAAGAAAAAGAAATGGTTAGAGGTCGTGCATAGCCAAGAACAAAACTGAAAAAATTCAAGAAAAAGTGGGAATCAGTTTTCAATCTACAAGGAGTTTCAAAGTATTTCAAGAACACCAATCCCTTCCCAGACATCCCAGGAGGCTATTCCAATCATTCCCAGATCTTGAAACACTCAGAATCGTGCTCTACTCCTCCCACGGTTTGCCCAAAATCTTGATTCTGCTTTCACTAATTCACACATCTTTAGCACTTTTAATTGTTATACGTATGTTTATCATCGTTTTTGCAAGCTAATCATTCCATTTAATTGAATTTTTGATGCATGTACGTGATATTGCCATAGTTAGGGTTTTGTGTTCTTGTTTAGGGGTTTTCAATGTAGGCAAAATTGGGTGTTGATTCTGGTACCATGATGCTCATGAGGATGAGACGAGTTGATTGCTACCAGTCATTGTCATTTATCTTGAGCATATGCAATTTTGGAGATGGACAGTGTTATACCTATAATAAACGTCTGTAGGTAAAAGTCTGATTTGCTAAAGCGACAGAGAGAGGAAGAAGATGAGGTGTGGCAACATGTGATTTTTCCATTTAAATTTTCGCGCATTTATTCTGAATACATCATGTGATTTGGTTATATTAATTGTTTCTATTATATGTACAAACAAACAAAGCAGCGTAGATGGCAAGCAGGTACTAGGAGTGAGCATGAGGACCTGAGTTCATTCCCCAGGTCCCGACCTTTGTTTGTATTATTTTGTTTCATGTGATCAGGTACACTACAGCCTCAAGCGCCCACCATATGCCTTCAATATCCAGCCATCAGATCTATTAGCTAGCTAGATCCAATGCCTCCCCACTGAAGGTCCATCATGTTCCTCAAGTCAACAGCCACACCGAATCAGGCATAGTCAAACAAGCTGAGATTTGTTGGGCCCATAATTTCAACAACATACCCCCATGATTGCTAATACACAGGCCCATGTCATCTTTTCTTTATTTCTTTTTTTAAATTCTTTTAATACTTTATTTAATTATTTTTAATTCACAAATTAGTCATTTTTTTAATAAAAAAAATCATAAAATCAAGACTTCACAAAAAAAATTAGAATTAGTTTTTTTTATTATTATCAAATTTAATTTAATTTAATTCAACCTAGGGAAATTTTAACTTGTTTTTTGTAAATAAAATTAAATGGAAATTAGGTTAAATTATTGATTTAATTCTTTTATTTCTTCTCAAATAAATAAAAATACAAAAATAGGTTTTTAGAGTGAATTAATTTATTTTTCTTAATTTAAAATTAATTAGGACTTAGGTTTTTCTTTTTAATTTAACTATTTCATTATTTTCTTAAATAATAAAACACGACAAAACAATTTTTTTTAATCAATCGCAAATAGGTTTAGTCAAGGGTCAAAACCCTAATTGTCTCGTGTTTAATTCGCCGCGTGCTTATCATTTATTTTGTCAATATTTTGTAACTGCTCACTGGTTTGTAATAGTTAATTTAGGGCTATTACTTATCGCTTTTTCCCTGGGTTTTTTGGCTATGTAATTAATCCCCCTCCCCGAAGCCTTGTAATAGCGTAGATTTACTTTCTCGCATTTTTAATTCCCGTAAATATTTAATTGTCTAGATGTATGCTAATAGGATTGTATGGCAAGAATGCATGACAAGTTAATACAGTTAGAAAACCCTAATGTGCAAAGATTGAATAACTGAAAACAAATCACTCGCACATATCACTCTTAGGGTATACTCTCACTTCCGTTGCCTTCGGTAAATGATCATTAAAGCATAGGGTGTCTTAGTGGTTGCCCTCCTATCTAAAAAGATCAAATGTCCCATTTGGATGTTGCCTCGGAAATGTTGCCTCGGAAATGTTGCCTCAAATATGATCTTAAGACTCTAGGGTTATTACTAAGGTATCATAACATTTCTTTCATGATCGTACGTCCCTTTCGAATTGACCCTTACGAATTCCAATAACGGTGCTACCTATTTCTCAATAGTAGGATAACGCTGTCTAAAGGAAACAAGAATAAAAACGATCTTTTTTCGAGTAGGTAGATGCTAGTAGGTACTTGCTCAAATCAAAACCTTTCACACTTACACTTTTTCAAACAAATTTTCAAGACAACTTCGTCACACCTTTGAGGACTGATACAAGGGTTATCACGAAGTCAAACTTTTCAAAAAAACAAAGCACATACCCAAGCAATTTATAAAAAAAGATGAGCAAGTACCTAAGAGCCCATGGAAAACCATGGATAGAAAGGGTGCTAACACCTTCCCTTTCTATAATATACCAAAAAAGGATTTTTCTGCACTTTTTTCCTTTCTGATTGGATGAAATAAAAGTCGGTGGCGACTCTTGCTTACCGCGACAATTTGCGAACACAAAACGTAAAACGCAAACCAGTAAAAACAGTCGATTTTACCACCGTATCACAGAACTGACGACTCTGCTGGGGAATAATAAATGGAGTATAACTTAGGATCTAGGTCATCATAATTGCTTCTCTTGATTGCTTTATTTGCTTTACTTTTAAGGGTTTTGTTTGGGGTTACTATAGATCCTACACCCGGATCTGGAGAATACCTTTTAGGTAAGTAGAAATAGACTGTGAGGGAATTGTATGGCATAGACCGATACAGTTGGAGCAGTAGCTACGTTGGTGTGACACTTTGGTTGGTACCGGTATCCCTTGTGGAGAAACGAGGAGAATACAGGGCCGCTGCGTGGTGTCGTTAAGCATCAACTGACCTTAGAACCTTTAATTGCCCAACTTGGCCATTAGAAAGTAGTGAGATAGTCGGCCTCGGTGTAGAGCTGAGAACTGGTTGATACTCGATGCTACACTCATTGAGATCATACTCTCGAAATAATTTCGGCCGCAAGAAAAGATTTCGTGAGCTAAAACCATGACCGATGGAGGATGGGCAGTGATATTGAGATCCTCTAGAACCCGATTACTTTTCTAGGACAGGTTGAACCAACTTAACTTCAAGAGGGTATTAACTTTGACCTCATGCAAGCCTTAAACCTATGGGTTTTGTGTGATTTGACTGTGTTTGCAATATCTATGTTTACCATACCTGTGGTTTATCATGACATCATGCATCATAACATGGAATTCATGTTTCATTACACTAACCATTTCAAAGACCAAGGGAATTTATCTTTGTTCTGTTTTGCAGATCATGGCTTCCGTGCGTAGAAATACCATCCGAATCAACTTTGTGTAGATACCTGCCCAAGTTAAAGAGCTAGCATCTAGAGTGTCTGAAACTTCCACTTTCATCAAGAGACACAATCAACTTCTCAGCCTTGTTACTTCAAACCTTGATAAATAGATAATGAGCGTACTATTTCAGTTCTTCGATCCCAAGCATCACTGCTTCACCTTTCCAAATTACCAACTGGTACCCACCTTGGAAGAATTCTCTCATTTATTGGGCATATCCATTCTTGAACAGGTAACCTTCACAGGTATGGAAGAAGTTCCTAGGCCAGAAAACATTTCCTCAGCCTTGCATTTGAAATGGGCCGATGTAGTATCCAATTGGGAAACTCGAAGCGGGGTCGAAGATTTTCTATCCAAATTTCTGATAGACCAGGCTCAGTTATTTTGGGATGATTTGGATTTTCAGGATTTTGAGGATGTCTTGGCTCTTCTTATCTATGGTTTGGCTCTCTTCCCTAATTCAGACTCCTTTGTAGATGTGAATGCTGTCAAGATTTTCCTTTCTCGCAACCCTGTGCCTACCTTGCTTGGAGATATATTGCATGCTCTCCATACTCGTACTATGAAGAGAATAGGGACTCTTATGTGCTGCATGTCGTTGCTGTCAAGGTGGTTTATTTCTCACCTCCCTAAGTATGTGCTGAAGAACGAAGAAGGTTTGGGTTGGTCACATAGAATAATGTCACTCGCTCATACGGATATTCTTTGGTGTTCCTGGGCTATGGAATACACTAATGTTATTGACTGCTGTGGGAGATACCCCAATGTCCCATTACTTGGTATCAGAGGGGGTATAACTTACAGTCTTTGTCTAGACTTGCGACAATTTGGTCGTGCTCGAAGGGATGGTCCCCATGAGTTACTTCTCGAGGACATTATATTCGACTATAAGGATGATGTTAAGGAGAATCGCCAGAGGTTCATACGGGCTTGGGGCATGGTAAACAGATCTGACCCCAAAGAGTTGGGACCGAAGAATTCCCTTCCTATGCAGCCTTATCTCCAATGGGTCCGAGCTCGTGCCCATAAGCTTATGATGCCTTATGAGGCCGTATTACCAGTGATTGTGGATCCCACCAATGAAGAAGGCATTCCTTACATGGTTCTCTATCCTTACATGCCTACTGATCTTGGGGAGTTACAGAGGTCTTGGATTCAGCTGAAGAATGACGGGATACTTACAAGGAACAATTCCATGAGCAAGAGAGGAAGGTTTTAAAACTCACCAGGCAGCTCGAGGAAGAAAGAGTGATCAACGACTATATCAATACAAAGAGGAAGCGTCCATGGGACTTTTGATGTTCTATTTCTAGTTTTAGATTTGTTTCATTTACTTATTTTGTAAAGCCTTAAAGGCATTGTGAATCTTCAGAATTTAAGCTAATAAAGTTTTGTTTATTTTTGGTTTGCAAATTTAAATCTCCCAAAGTCTTTGAAATCATTACATACGCATCCCATTATCATGCACACCATTACAGGTACCACTACAGGTTTCTCATCTTCTTCGCTGTTTATTTCAACAGAAATGTCTTTCGATCAAGCCATCAAAGATCTTCAGGCACAGAACGCCTAGTTCCAACAAATGTTCATAAGTCTGGATAAGGGGCAGAAGGATTTGAAGACCCTTATTCCGGAAGATAAGAAGAAGAAGAAGAAGACTGGTATTCTGAATATGGGTAGAATATTTGGAGAAAGGTTGAAGCATCAAACTGATCTGACCTCTTCATCCAAGGAAGGGGAGAACCAAGAAGGGGAAAAGGACCCTAGTCTTGCAGTTTCTTACAATGACACTGATTACAATGATGAGCAATATCCCACTGCCGAGGATATATACAAGCAGCTAGAAGACCGTCTGAGTGCTATGGAAGTTCAAAATATACCTGGCTTGGATTTCAGAGAATTGGGATTGGTATCGGGAGTGGTCATCCCTCATAAGTTCAAAGCTCCGATTTTTTCTAAATATGATGGAGTGTCCTACCCAAAGCTCCATCTCCGTTCGTATGTCCAAAAGATCCAACCTCATACTGTCGACAAAAATTTGTGGGTGCATTTCTTTCAAGATAGTCTGTCAGAGACTCAACTTGAATGGTTCTATCAGTTGGAGGGAGCTAGTGTCTGAAACTGGGAAGATCTTGCTGCTTCTTTCTACAAGAAGTATCAGTATAACACCGACCTTGCTCCCACTAGTACTTAGCTCTAGGGTATGTCCATGGGTACAGGTGAAGGTTTTAAGGACTATCCTTAGAAATGGAGAGACTTAGCTGGAAGAGTTCAACCCCCGTTGTCTGATAGGGAGTTGGTTGACATGTTTCTGGGGGTGCTGTCTGGTCCATTTTTCAATCACTTGATTGGCAGCTCGTCATCTGGTTTCACCGAGCTGATTTTAAATGGAGAAAGAGTAGAAGCTGGAATTCGAAGTGGTAAGATACAGAAGGATGCCTCTTCGAGTTCAGTAAAGAAACCTTTTGCTGGTAAGAAGGAAGCCAATGGATTTTATAGCCCGAGGGGCCAAAGCAGATCTGAACACCGTCTAACGGTAAATGCTGTAATGATACCAAGACCCGCAGTTTCTCCACAATGCAACAATCAACAAAGGGTGGAAAGACCATAATAGAAGTTCACCCGCATCAACATGACTCTGGCTGAAGTTCTACCTCACTTATTAAAATCCAACTTGGCAACCTTGAGAGAGGCTCCCAAGAATCCAAATACTACATCTCCCAGATACAATCCCAACGTGCGGTGCGCCTACCATTCTGAGAGTCCTGGCCACGATACAAATGATTGCTGGGCTCTGAGAAACAAAGTACAAGACTTGATTGAAGCTAAGGAGATAGAGTTCGATGCTCCAGAAAAGTCGAATGTTATAAATGCTCCCATTCCCAAACATGGTTGTGGAGTTAATGTTGTCGACACTGATTTATTTATGACCTCTGTTGAAGAAATTTCTACTCCTCTTATGAATGTTAAGAAGAATTTGTTGTTGGCCGATTTATTTTCGGGTTATGGTGAAGGTTGAAGAAGTGAAAAACACAAGAAGGGGGGTTGAATTGTAAAACTTTGAAATCAAATGCAGACAACACGTGTTTTTTATCCTGGTTCGTTTGATCTCAAACTATTCCAGTCCACCCGTCAAGGTGATTTCGCCTCTCTCCAACGAGGTCTTAATCCACTATATTCAACTGAATATTACAACTGCTTTAACAACTGCTAAAGCCTTCTTGAGTCTAAACCACAGACCGGTTTCTCAAGGAAGTTCTTTCTTACAGATAAATGAAAACTATGTGTTGAATGTTTTCTACAAAAACTTTATATCACAACTGTGATAATACACAACTTAAGCTTATGTGAGACTAGGATTCTATGACTATAGAGTAAGCAATTTTAGAGATATAGCAAACTATATGAGTGAGGATGATGATGATATGCTTTAGGCGTGTAAAGAGTTGTAGAGCATTAGCCATTGCATTTCTCACTGTCTTGTTTTTATAGCCTTGGAAAAGATACGTTGAAGTCAATCATTCCATTTCAATGCCCATTACATTCTTTCCATATTGAGAAGATCTTTGTCTTGGAATGCAGCCGTTGGTAATAAAGCGTCTTGAATGCACAGTACCGTTGTCAATTCAGCGCGTTATTTGGATTTGGCTTATTCTGACGCTTCTAAGTGCTGATGATATTGTTTTGGTCTTGATCAGAGTTTAGAGTATATTAAGCGCAGATCTGATCATCAAGCTTCAGCGTAAGCACATGCTTTGATCTTCTGATGCTGGCATATGATATTTCATTTTCTGATGCTGATGTTGACATTCTTATGTTGATGTTCATCAGAGTTTCTGAAAATGCACAATATAATTTTTAGGTAGCATATATGTCTCATATGAATTATACAATTTATTTAATCTAGCATTTTGTTATCATCAAAACTTTAACTGAGGGTAGTAGATTCAAACTTTGTTCTAACAATCTCCCCCTTTTTGATGATGACAAAAACCAGATATTTTTTAATTGAAATTTAAAGAAAAAGGGATCATAGATGATAAATTGTATCAGAGATAAACAGAAAGTTATCAGGATAAGACGATATGGAATAAAACGGTAACAAAGTTATGGTTAGAAAAACTCCCCCTGAGTTTATTACTTCCCTTTAGTCCTTTAGCATTAGATCTTTCTTGAGCTTTCTTTGAGCATCAGATCTTTCCTTTTCCAGAGCAGAGCTTCAATGTATTGGAGTTCATCAGATTCTTGTACCTGTAAGCTTATGCAGAACAAGGAAACATTCAAGTATATCAGAGTGTTAGAATGTTTGAGACTTTTGTCTCAGTAATCCGTTATTGAAAATATCATTCTTTCTCCCCCTTTTTGTCAGCAATCAAAAAGTGCAGATAATATGAAGTTAAAAAACGATCAGTGTAGAAAAACTATTGCATTCAGTTCAGAGCTCAGAAAATATTACAGAGAACAATTTAGAGAAAATAGTGAAAATATCAAGAAACAAAATCTAAGGAGCAGGTGGAAGGCGTGTGAACAGAGCTTCTAGCATGTTCTTAATCTGATCAGAAAATTTTGAAAATTTTGAAAACATAAACATAGACGATTCAAAAATAAATCATGATTACTTGCATTTAATGTTGGCTGATTTTAGGGGATTTAGAAAGATATTGGAACGGTTACCCATGACATGTGTCTCAATGCATCCAATCAGCGCTTTGCCTTCTCAGAAGCGTGCACGCGTGTTCTGCCTCAGGAATTGGCTGATGACTGGATGACACTTGTTTGATTTAGTGAACAACACATCTATCCTTGAAATGAGACACTCAGATCTTTATGGATAGAGTCTGATACAATCTGCATGTCTATATTTCTGAGAGAAGATTGATCAGAAGTTAACAGTAAACTAAAACAAATTCTAAAGGTTAATATATAAAATTAAAATATTTTCACTCTGGGCAGAGCTTCATGCTGAGATGTTTCAGAATAAAGTTGAATCTATCTTCAGAAAGTGGTTTTGTGAAGATATCAGCCCATTGATGGTCTGTATCAATAAATTTTAAGTTTAAAATGCCTTTCTGAATATAGTCCCTAATGAAATGATGTTTTATTTCTATATGCTTAGCCCTAGAATGCATAATTGGATTTTTACTTAAGCAAATGGCAGAAGTATTGTCACAGAGTATAGGAATGTTATTCTCAAATATCTAGAAGTCTTCAAGCTGACATTTCATCCAGAGCATTTGTGTGTTGCATCCTGCTGTTGCTATGTATTCAGCTTCTGCTGTTGATAGCGCAATTGTTGATTGCCTTTTGCTAGACCAAGAGATCAGATTTTCTCCCAGAAACTGGCAGCTTCCAGAAGTACTTTTACGCTCTACTCTGTCTCCACAAAGTCAGCATCACAGTAACCTACTAAGCTGTAATCACTAGATTTTCTATAAAATAAACCCAGATTAGTAGTACCTTTCAGATACTTGAAAATTCGCTTAACAACTGTTAAGTGAGATTCTCTAGGATCTGATTGGAATCTTGCACAAATGCATACACTGAATAAAATGTCAGGCCTTGAAGCCGTCAGATAAAGAAGGGAACCAATCATAGCTCTGTAGACCTTCTGTTCTACCTGTTTGCTTACCTCTTCTCTTTCCAGAATGCACGTGGGTTGCATTGGAATCTTTGATGGCTTACATTATGAGAGTTCAAATTTCTTCAGAACTTCTCTGACATATTTGCTCTGATGAATGTAAGTTCCCTCTGGAGTTTGATTGATCTGAATTCCTAGAAAGAACTTCAGTTCCCCCATGAGGCTCGTCTCAAATTCTGCCTGCATACACTTAGCAAATTTTCTTCCAAGAGAAGGATTAGTATATCCAAATATAATATCGTAAACATAAATTTGACACACTAAGATGTCATTCTTAACTATCTTACAGAATAAGGTTGTGTCCACCTTCCCTCTAGTGAATTCCTTTTCTAACAGAAAGTTACTTAGTCTTTCATACCAAGCTCTGGGAGCTTGTTTCAGACCATACAGTGACTTCTTTAGTTTGAAAACATATTCTGGATTTTTTGTACTTTCAAAACCAGGGGGTCGGTGCACATAAGCCTCTTCTTCTATATATCCATTTAAGAATGCACTTTTGACATCCATCTGATATAGAGTGATGCCTTTATTAACAGCAAAAGAAATCAAAAGTCTGATAGATTCTAACCTGGCGATTGGAGCAAAGGTTTCTGTATAGTCTATCCCCTCTTGCTGACTGTAACCTTGTGCTAGCAGTCGTGCTTTATTTCTGATGACTTCACCTTGTTCGTTCAGTTTGTTTCTGAACACCCATTTTGTTCCAATGACGTTGAATCCTTTTGGTCTGGGAACTAGATCCCACACGTCATTTCTGGTGAATTGATTCAGCTCTTCTTGCATTGCCAGAATCCAATCGTTGTCCAGAAGCGCTTCATCAATTGAAGAAGGTTCAATCAGAGAAACAAGTCCCATGAGGGATTCTTAAGAGTTTCTGAAGCTGGCTCTTGTTCTGATTGGATCTTCCTTTCTTCCTAAGATTGTTTCTTCTGGGTGATCCAAGCTGCTTCTGGGTAGTCTTTTCTGAGGTTGATCAACAGACGTTGCTGGATTGCTCGCAGTTCCTCTTTTTGATGTTGAAGGAGTGTCTTTGTTGAGAGCTTCTGATGACTTGTCTTCAGAACCTGTGAATTCAACTTCCATACCTGCAAAGACTTCATTCTGCTTTGACTTTTCAGAGTCAAGCTTATCATCAAAACAAACATTGATTGATTCTTCCACAATCTGTGTTTCTGTATTGTATACTCTGTACCCTCTTGAGCGTTCAGAGTATCCTAACATAATACACTTCTGTGCTTTAGAGTCAAACTTGTTCAAATAATTTTTTGTATTTAACATAAAACAAGTACATCCAAATGGATGAAAATATGAAATGTTGGGCTTTCTGTTCTTCCACAATTCATATGGAGTCTTTTCCAGAATAGGTCTTATGGAGATTCTATTCTGAGTGTAGCACGCTGTGTTTATTGCCTCTGCCCAGAAGATCTTAGCAACGTTTGTCTCATTGATCATGGTTCTGGCCATTTCTTACAATGTTCTGTTCTTTCATTCTACAACTCCATTTTGCTGGGGAGTTCTAGGACAAGAGAAGTCATGCAGAATGCCTCTGTTATTAAAGAATGATCAAAGTCTTTGTTTTTAAATTCTCCACCATGATCACTTCTGACTTTAACGATTCTAAGATCCTTTTCATTCTGAACTTGGTTACAGAAGGTGACAAACATAGAGTGTGACTCATCCTTGTGTCTTAAGAACTTTAACCATGTCCGTCTGCTATAGTCATCTATGATTACTAACCCGCACTTCTTGCCACTGACTGAAGAAATTTTAACTGGCCCAAATAAGTCAATGTGCAGAAGTTCTAATGGCTTAGAGGTGGAAACAACGTTTTTAGATTTGAAAGCAGGTTTTGCAAACTTGCCTTTTTGACATGCTTCACACAGAGCATCTGAATTGAACTTCAGATTAGGAAGTCCTCTGACCAGATTGCGTTTGTTAATCTGAGATATTCTTCTCATACTAACATGCCCCAATCTTCTGTGCCAGATCCATTGCTCATTGTTGACAGACAAAAGACATTTTACATTCTGACTTTTCAGTTCAGAAAGTTTGATTTTATAAATGTTGTTTTTCCTCTTTCCATTGAATAGGATAGTCCCATCTTTCTGACTAACAGCTTTACATGATTTTTGATTAAAGATTATATCATAACCGTTATCACTTAATTGACTTATGGATAACAGATTATGCATTAATCCATCTACTAATAGAACATTATTTATAGAGAGAAGATTTCCATTACCTACTGTTGCAGAGCCAATGATATTTCCCCTCTGATTGCCTCCAAAGCCTACGTGGCCTCCAGGCTTAAGTTCCAGGCTTTGGAACATATGCCTTCTTCCCGTCATGTGTCGTGAGCAGCCAGAGTCCAGGTACCATGACTGGTGTTTCTGATTTGCTGCTAAAGATGTCTGCAACATGTATTATTTTATCCTTAGGTACCCATATTTTCTTGGGTCCTGATTTGTTAGCTTTACCAAAACTCTGGTTGAATTTTGGTTTCACAGAATAATTATTACTAGTATATTTAATGTCATGTGTGTGACCATACACAAAGTGTGAATTCAGAGGAGTGCGTTTAATAATTAGATCCATGGCATTCTTTGGTGTAGGTACCTTACCTTGGTATCCTATTCCTTTTCTTCCGTTTCTGCTAACTCCATAGATCATTGAAGCCATTTTGCTTCTATCTATGCTTTTAGCAAGGAACTTCTGAAAGCTGTGATCATACTCCTTGATGATCTCATCAGCGCTGCTGGGAGTTTCAGAAATTGTTTCCTTCTGAGAGTTTTGTAAAAGATTTTCTAATTTTGAAACTTTATTTTTCAACTCAGAATTTTCCAACTTGAGACTCTCAGAATTATCAGAGTCAGAATCAAGATTCCTTTTCAGGTTTCTGAATTTAACTCTGATCTGCTGATATCTTTCCAGAATTTCGTTAAGGCTTTCAGCAAGTTCAGCCTTAGTAAAATTAATTGCAAAGTCATGGAATACCTCTTCGGTGTCTGATTCAGAGTCTGATTCAGAAGCTTCACTGTCTTCTGATATGTTGTCCATGAGGGCTATGTTTGCTCTCTCGTCATCTGATTCTGAGTCAGCTTCAGATGAGTCAGAGTCATCCCATGTAGCCATGAGACTCTTCTTCTTTTCCCTTCCAAACTTCTTTTTGGGCTTTTCCCTCTGAAGCTTTGGACAGTCACTCTTGTAGTGTCCTTGTTCGTTGCATTCATAGCAGATGATGTCCTTGGTGTTTGGCTTTCTGCTTCCTGAAGAGCCTTGAGATCTTCTGTATCCAGAGGAGGAGTCTAACCTTCTGTATCTGGAGGAGGACTCATTCTGATCGGATCTTCTGGTATTCCTGAACTTTCTTTGCCTCTACTTCCATAGTTGGTTCACTCTTCTGGAGAGGAGGGAAAGTTCGTCTTCTTCTGATGAGGACCCATCAGAGGTTTCTTCAACAGCCTGAAAAACTTTGGAGTCATATTTTCTGTTAGATTTTAAGGCTAAAGGCTTACCTTGCTTCTGAGGTTCGTCAGCTTCTAGCTCTATCTCGTGACTTCTGAGGGAGCTGATAAGTTCCTCCAGAGATATTTTGTTGAGATCTTTAGCTAGCTTCAGCGCTGTAACCATTGGCCTCCACTGTTTTGGCAAGCTTCTGATGATCTTTTTGACATGATCAACAGTAGAATACCCTTTGACCAGAACTTTGAGACCAGCCACCAGAATTTGAAATCTTGAGAACATCGTTTCAACTGATTCACTTTCTTCCATTTTGAATGCCTCATACTTCTGAATGAGCGCAAGAGCTTTAGTTTCTTTGACCTGAATGTTTCCTTCATGCGTCATTCTGAGGGAGTCAAACACGTTCTTTGCAGTATCTCTGTTAGATATCTTTTCATATTCAGCGTAAGAGATGGCGCTGAGAAGAATAGTTCTGGCCTTGTGGTGATTTTTGAAGTCACGCTTTTGTTGATCAGACATTGCCTTCCTGTCAATCTTCTGACCACATGCATTCACTGGGTGCGTGTATCCATCTGTCACCATGTCCCACAGATCAACATCATGTGCCAGAAAGAAGCTTTCAATTCTGTCTTTCCAGTAATCAAAATTCTCTCCATCAAAGACTGGAGGTTTGCCGCTGAATCTGTCTATATCTTCATTGTTGTCATTGCTGGTGTGTTGATATGTTCCTGCCATTGTGTTTTTCTGACGCTGGATCTTGTACTAACACGGTTAAGTGTTTTAGCTCAGAACCAGGCGCTCTGATACCAATTGAAGAAGTGAAAAACACAAGAAGGGGGGCTGAATTGTAAAACTTTGAAATCAAATGCAGACAACACGTTATTTTTATCCTGGTTCGTTTGATCTCAAACTACTCCAGTCCACCCGTCAAGGTGATTTCGCCTCTCTCCAACGAGGTCTTAATCCACTATATTCAACTGAATATTACAACTGCTTTAACAATTGCTAAAGCCTTCTTGAGTCTAAACCACATACCGGTTTCTCAAGGAAGTTCTTTCTTACAGATAAATGAAAACTATGTGTTGATTGTTTTCTACAAAAACTTTATATCACAACTGTGGTAATACACAACTTAAGCTTATGTGAGACTAGGATGCTATGACTATAGAGTAAGCAATTTTAGAGATATAGCAAACTGTATGAGTGAGGATGATGATGATGTGCTTTAGGCGTGTAAAGAGTTGTAGAGCATTAGCCATTGCATTTCTCACTGTCTTGTTTTTATAGCCTTGGAAAAGATACGTTGAAGTCAATCATTCCATTTCAGTGCCCATTACGTTCTTTCCATATTGAGAAGATCTTTGTCTTGGAATGCAGCCGTTGGTAATAAAGCGTCTTGAATGCACAGTACCGTTGTCAATTCAGCGTGTTATTTGGCTTTGGCTTATTCTGACGCTTCTAAGTGCTGATGATATTGTTTTGGTCTTGATTAGAGTTTAGAGTATATTAAGCGCAGATCTGATCATCAAACTTCAGCGTAAGCACATGCTTTGAACTTCTGATGCTGGCATATGATATTTCATCTTCTGATGCTGATGTTGACATTCTTATGCTGATGTTCATCAGAGTTTCTGCAAATGCACAATATAATTTTTAGGTAGCATATATGTCTCATATGAATTATACAATTTATTTAATCTAGCATTTTGTTATCATCAAAACTTTAACTGAGGGTAGTAGATTCAAACTTTGTTCTAACAAAGGTTGCCACATGTGTTCGATTCTGCCTTCCAGTTGCCGTTTGTTGAAGTCAGGTGTCCAGCGCCTGATGGATAATAAAGAGATTTTGTTTGAGAAGACTATGATTCCCGTCGTTCCCAATGAAGACGTTGCCATTATAACCATTTCCTCCAATCCTTCCAAGGTTTCCTCGAGAAAACCTGTTAGGATTACACCTGTTCAAAGAATTTCTCCACTAATAATCATTGTTCCTAGTCCCATCTCGTACACCTCAGACAAGGCTGTCCCATAGAATTACAGTGCTGATGTGTACTATCATGGTATTAAGCAAGATCCGAAGAATGAAGAAGCTGATACTGATGTCAGTATTATTGTCGAGACTAGTAAAGTTACCCGAAGTGGAATGGTCTTCTCTCTCGAGATTTCCCCAAAGAATATCATCAAGCCTATTGTTATTCCAACTGCTGCGCCAACCAGGACTCCTGAAATTTCTCATGTTCCTACTCCATTTATTACACTTGCTGCTATTCCTATTCTTACTCCAGTTATCACCCCTGCTGCTGAGCCATATGGGACTCGGGGCAAGGAAATTATAAGTGAGCCTGCCCGGACGGGGGCACCTAAGAAAATCGTTGTGGAAGCCTCTAAATAAGAAATAGAGGAAATACTGAAAATTATCAAGAAGGGCGACTACAATGTGGTCGAGCAGCTGGGGCAGACCCCATCAAAGATATCCATGTTGTCTCTGCTGTTGTGTCCTGAAGCCCATGCGAAGGCTTTGATTGCATTTCTCAAGACTGCACATGTGCCGCAGGAAACTTCAACAGATCAGTTCAAAGATTGTGTGGCCAACCTGACTACTGACAATGGGCTAGGTTTTTCAGATGCGGATCTGACCCCTAAGGGGAGGAATCATAATGATGCTCTGCATGTCTCGATCGAGTGCAGGGGCACAACTATGGCCCTTATGCTAGTAGATACCGGTTCTTCACTAAATGTTCTGCCGAAGAAAGCGTTGGACCGTTTAGATTGTGAGGGTTTGACTTTAAAGCCAAGTAACATTGTGGTAAGGGCTTTTGACGGATCAAAGAGAATGGTGCACGGGGAGGTGGACAATCCTGTCATAGTGGGTTCTCAGACTTTTGAGTCCACCTTCTACATAAAGGACATCATGCCATCGTATTCTTGCTTGCTGGGTCGTCCTTGGATCTATAGGGCTAGGGCAGTTACTTCCATACTCCATCAAATTCTAAAGTATCCTGTAAAGGGGAAGATTGTCACAATGCGAGGTGAAGAAGAATATATGGTAAGTCACCTCAATTACTTCCGCTACGTAGAGATGGACGGGGAATTCATAGAAACTCCTTCTCAGAACTTCGAAGAGGTCCCTCAGACTTTGGCATCAACTGAAGTTGCTACCGGAAAAGGTCCGTTGAAGATGGCTTCTCTCAAGGATGCCAGGGTTGTAATTGAAGAAGGTGGGTGTACCAATTGGGGTCAGCTCCCTGATTTCACTCACAAAACTGACAAGTTTGGTTTGGGCTTTACTATAGGGGCTTAAAGGGCTGTTAGGAACGCACGGATTGGAATATCTCCTCTACACATCAGCAATCGGGGAGTTAATGCAATTGAGGATGGTGAAGAAGATTCAGACACCAACAGCTGGATCTACCCAACAACCAACGGTGGACTGAATAACTGGACGGAGAAGGACTTCATACCTGTTTCTTTTATTCTCCAGTAATTGACTTTTGTTTTAAGATTTGTAATAAACAGTTTAAAACTTTACGGCCCGGTGCCTTGCCCAAGGCACCTTGGCTTTGTTTGTGAGGGCTATTATTTGTCATTTCATATATCATTAATAAAGCAGTGGACGTTTCTTGCATACAAATTTTGCGCACCTTGTTTTTCTTTTCTATCACTCACTTTATCAAAACAGCTATTCTCTTACACACACTCACGTATCATACTGCAGATCCATATCCACTCCAGATCCCATTGATAATAACTCTGCTACTGCCAGTTGTGACTTCAAAAATACGATCAACCAAGCCGAGGACGA
Organism: Vicia faba; assembly: GCA_948472305.1. Classification (NCBI taxonomy): domain Eukaryota; kingdom Viridiplantae; phylum Streptophyta; class Magnoliopsida; order Fabales; family Fabaceae; genus Vicia; species Vicia faba. The sequence goes on along the minus strand of OX451739.1, from coordinate 503,930,662 downwards.
AGGTGAGGATAATTGTGAGGTGCCTAGAGAACTTGCTAGACTATTACAGCAGGAAGAAAGGGCCATACAGCCTCATGAAGAGCCAGTTGAATCAGTGAATTTGGGTACATAGGAAGACAAGAAAGAGGTTAAGATAGGTGCAAATCTGGAGCCTAGTGTCAAACAACGGTTAATACAGATGCTACACGACTATGTTGAGATCTTCGACTGGTCCTATAAAGACATGCCTGGTTTGGACACTGATGTTGTGGTACATCGCTTGCCGACTAAAGAAGACTGCCCTCTAGTAAAGTAGAAGGTTCGCCGTATGCGCCCTGAAATGTCAGAGAAAATCAAGGCAGAGGTCATGAAACAATTTGACGCAATATTCTTAGTTGTCACTTCTTATCCGCAATGGGTTTCCAATGTTGTTCCGGTACCTAAGAAGGACGGTAAGGTACAAATGTGTGTGGACTATAGATATATGAATAGGGAAAGCCCCAAGGATGACTTCCCACTTCCTCACATTGATGTTCTAGTCGACAACACCGCGTAGCACAAGATCTTCTCCTTCATGGATGGTTTTTCTTGCTACAACCATATCAAGATGGCTCCCAAGGACATGGAGAAGACAACCTTCGTTACACAGTGGGGCACCTTCTGTTACAAGGTGATGCCTTTTGGGTTGAAGAATGCTGGGGCAACTTATCAGCGCGCCATGGTCGCTTTGTTCCATGATATGATTCACCACGAGATCGAGGTTTATGTTGATGACATGATAGCCAGGTCCCAGACTGAGGAATAGCACCTTGATCATCTCCAGAAACTGTTTGACAGGTTGAAGACGTACAAGCTAAGGTTGAATCCGAACAAGTGTACCTTCGGGGTGAGGTCTGGTAAGCTTCTGGGTTTTGTTGTCAGTGATAAGGGTATTCAGGTAGACCCCACAAAGGTAAAAGCCATACAAGAGATGCCATCTCCCCGCACAGAGAAGGAAGTTAGGGGTTTCTTGGGACGTCTGAATTATATCGCCAGGTTCATTTCACATCAGACTGCTACTTGTGAGCCAATCTTCAAGCTTCTGAAGAAAGATCAAGTGGTAAAGTGAAATGATGAATGCAAGACCACTTTCGAAAGAATCAAGGAATACATTCAAGAACCACCAATTCTGATGCCTCCAGTTGAAGGAAGACCTTTGATATTATACCTGACAGTGCTAGAAAATTTAATGGAGTGTGTGCTGGGGCAGCATGACGAGTTTGGTCGAAAAGAGCACGCCATTTATTACCTTAGCAAAAAGTTTACCAACTGTGAGACCCGATACTCATTGCTCGAGAAAACTTGATGTGCTTTGGCATGGGCTGCTCGCCGACTGAGACAGTATATGCTGACTCACACTACCTTATTGATATCAAAGATGGATCCGATCAAGTATATTTTCGAGAAGCCCGCCTTATCCGGAAGAATAGCAAGATGGCAGATGATCTTTACCGAGTACGACATCCGATATACAACCCAAAAAGAAATCAAGGGGAGTGTGTTGGCGGATCATTTGGCGCATCAGGCCGTGAATGACTACCAGTCCATGAATTTTGAGTTCCCGGATGAGAATATCATGTTGGTAACCAACTGCGAAGAACTTGGACTGGATGAAGGATCCGAGGAGGGATCCCGATGGTCTATGTATTTTGATGGAGCCTCGAATGCATTGGGTAATGGAATTGGCGCTGTAATTATATCTCCTGAGGGATGTCATACTCCGTTCACCTCCCGATTATGTTTTAACTGAACCAACAATATGGCGGAGTATGAGGCGTGTATCATGGGCCTTCAAGCTGCTATTGACCTTAGCATTAAGTTCTTGAGTGTATTCGGAGATTCCGCTCTGGTGATAAGTCAGATCAAAGGAGAGTGGGATACGAAGCACTCGAACCTTATTCCATACAAAGAGTATGTATTGACATTGCTCCCACACTTTGAGGAGATAACCTTTGAACACTTCCCACGAGAAGAGAATCAGTTAGCGGACGCGCTAGCTACCATGTCTTATGTGTTCAAAGTCAGGTGAGACAATGAAGCTCCCCAGATTACCATTGAGAGGTTGGATGAACCCGCACATTGCTGCGACATTGAGATTGAAGAGGTAGCAGATAAACCCTGGTTTCACGAGGTGAAGAGGTATCTTCAGGCTCAAGAATACCCCGAGGGGGCATCTGTTAATGATAAGAAGTTTCTGAGAAGGTTCGCTGCGAAGTTCTTCATCAGTAATGGAATTCTCTATAAGCGTAACCATGATTCAACCTTACTGCGGTGTGTAGACAAGAGCGAGGCAGAAAGGATCATGGAAGATTTACATGAAGGTACCTTCGAAAATCATTCTAGTGGACATACCATGGTGATAAAAATCCTACGGACATGATACTATTGGTCCACTATGGAAGCCGATTGTTATCAGCATTCTCGAACCTGTCATAAGTGCCAAGTCTATGCTGATAAGGTGCATGTACCTCCAGTCCCTCTGAATGTCTTGACAACTCCTTAGCCTTTTGTAATGTGGGGCATCGTAATGATCGGCGAGATCATGCCTACTGCGTCTAACAGGCATCGCTTCATTCTAGTAGCCATTGATTAATTTACGAAGTGGGTTGAGGCAGCTTATTTTGCTACAGTAACCAAGAACGTCGTGGCGCGGTTCATCCGACACAATCTGATCTATCGATATGGCGTACCAGAGAGGATTATTACTGACAATGGTACTAATCTCAATAACACAATGATCATCGAGCGTTATAAACAGTTCAAGATAAAACATCATAACTCTTCTTGCTACCGGCCGAAGATGAATGGGGCTGTTGAAGCAGCTAACAAGAACATCAAGAAGATTATACAGAAGATGACGGTGACATACAAAGACTGGCACGAGATGTTACCATTCGCTCTTCATGGGTACCGTACCTCAACACGAACATCGATAGGGGCAACACCCTACTCTCTGGTATATGGCATGGAGGCAGTCCTACCCATCGAAGTCCAGATACCCTCTCTCAGGATTATGAAGGATACGGGTTTGAACGAAGACGACTGGATCCAAACCCGACTTGATCAGCTAAATCTAATCGATAAAAAGAGACTTACTGCTATCTGTCATGGTCAGACGTATCAAAAGAGAATGATCAAGGCTTTTAACAAGAAAGTCAGACGTCAATAATATCAATTCGGGGATCTAGTGATCAAACGCATCATACTACCGCAAGGTGATCCCAGGGGCAAATGGATCCCCACATACGAAGGGCCATTTGTGGTTAAGAACATTTTCTCGGGAGGAGCTATGATTCTAACCACCATGGATGGTGACGACCTTCCTCACCCCGTCAATGCAAACATAGTGAAAAGATACTACGCATAATTAAAGACCCGCTAGGTTGACTGGCCTAGGAAAAAATAAGGGCTTCCCGGCAAACCAAAAGGGTTCGGGCAAAAGTAAGGGATGAAAATGAAAAAAACTGTACACTCGGCAAGTCGAAAACCTGAAAAGGCAGCTTGGGCAAAAAAGGGTATCCCGGTGGACCGAACACCCGAAAGGGCGGTCCAGGAAAAAATTAGGGATTAAAGCATAATACTATGTCTCATTGGATCATCTTGCAACCATACTTCGGTATCAACTATCAAGCTCGGACAGCGCCGATCAATCTGATCCACCTTCGACCAAGCAGCAAAGTGATGAGACGCTTGAAGATATAAAGGCAATAGCAGAGTTGGAACCCAATGGGATTGTTTCACATAGTTGTTTTTCTTTCTTTTACACAAATTGTAATTCCTGTCTTTCAGCGGCATTCTCCTACTAGGACGTCAGCCTCTTTGTACAAAACGCCTATTACAGGCCAACTTCAAAGTCAATACAATTCATTTTTACAAGCAATTTCAAATTGTTTTTCTTTTTTTGTTTTGTTTCGCAAGAACGTCCAATTATTCATTTTTGATATATGCATTTGAAAATAATGGCTTGCTCATAAATATTTACATGAGAAACAAATACGATTACTCGTAATTCAAGGAACAGGGATAAACAAGAAGTGCCCAAACCTTACAATTACTCTGCCCATCAGGTAGCGGGATAGAGCCAACTTGAAAACATGAGCAATGGTACATACACTCCCCACAGAGTAAGAAGTATCCAAAGACAGTAATGGTAGCTTTCCCGAACAGGACATAACTCCCCCCAACTGAGGTTCACAATCGCGAGTGAGTTGGTAAATTTTTCCCCAAGCACAGTTTATTTCACTCACAAGAAGCAATTCAATCTCCAACAGAATTCATTATCACCAGTAACGAAAATTCATCCCCGGTGGAGTTTATTTCTCCAAATCAGCAGATCTATCAATAAAATATCTCCTCTCCAACTGAGTTATTCCCCATAGAGCTATCCTTAGACAGGGTCTCTTCCGACAGGATATTCGTAAACAAGGGGCAAATCCCCAGCATAGTCATCTTTGTTCACCATCCCCAACAGAAATAGAGGAACTAGGTTTTCTTACAACAGTCAAGAGTAGGATTTCTCATACTCTCCAAACAGCAGTCATGGATTTATTTTCCCGGTCTCAGATTATTATGTCTGCACTTCATGTTCATACATCGTGACATGTGCATACATCACATATAACATAGTCTCATTTATTTTGAGAACGTCATCATACAATGCATCTCATGCATTGCACATGACTAACCCTGTATTTCTTTCAGGAAAGACAATTATTATCAACAATTTCCAGCAAGTCCATGATCAACACCCGAAGCTAAACAGAGTAATCATCAGTGCGACAAAATAAATCTTACCCATGTTCCCTTCTTCAGTTTTACCCAAACTCATATCGAAGTAACCCTAATTCATCAAAGCTTGAAGGTTGGATCTGTTTTGCAACCCTAATCCATTGAGGGATATATAATGAACAAAAACAAAGCAAAAGAAAGGGTTAGAGGTCGTGCATAGCCAAGAACAAAACAGAAAAAATTCAAGAAAAAGTGGGAATCGATTTTCAATCTACAAGGAATTTCAAAGTATTTCAAGAACACCAATCCCTTCCCAGACATCCCAGGAGGCTATTCCAATCACTCCCAGGTCTTGAAACGCCCAAAATCGTGCTTTACGCCTACCACGGTTTTCCAAAAAACTTGATTATGATTTCACTAATTCACGCATCTTTAGCACTTTTGATTGCTATAATTATGTTTATCATCGTGTTTGCAAGCTAATCATTCCATTTAATTGAATTTTTGATGCTTGTACGTGATATTTCCATAGTTGGGGTTTTGTGTTCTTGTTTAGGGGTTTTCAATGCAGGCAAAATTGGGCGTTGATTCTGGTACCATGATGCTCGTGAGGATGAGACAAGTTGATTGGTACCAGCCATTGTCATTTATCTTGAGCATATTAAATTTTGGAGATGGACAGGGTTATACCTACATCAAACGTTTGTAGGTAAAAGTCTGATTTGCTAAAGCGACGGAGAGAGGAAGAAGATGAGGCGTGGCAACGTGTGATTTGTCCATTTAAATTTTTGCATATTTTTTCTGAATACATCACGTGATTTGATTATATTAATTGTTTCTATTATATGTACAAACAAACAAAGCAGCGCAGATGGCAAGCAGGTACTAGGAGCGAGCATGAGGACTTGGGTTCGATCCCCAGGTCCCAACCTTTGTTTGTATAATTTTGTTTCATGTGATCAGGTACACTACAACCTCAAGCGCCCACCATATGCCTTCAATATCCAGCCATCAAATCTATTAGCCAGCCAGATCCAATGCCTCCCAACTGAAGGTCCATCATGTTCCTCAAGTCAACAGCCACACCGAATCAGGCATAGTCAAACAAGCTGAGATTTGTTGGGCCCAGCATTTCAACAACATACCCCCATGATAGCTAATACACAAGCCCATCTCATCTTTTCTTTATTTCTTTTTTTTAATTCTTTTAATACTTTCTTTAATTATTTTTAATTCACAAATTAATCATTTTTTTTTATTAAAAAAATCATAAAATCAAGACTTCACAAAAAAAAATTAGAATTAGTTTTTTTTTTATTATCAAATTTAATTTAATTTAATTCAACCTAAGGCAATTTTAACTTGTTTTTGTAAATAAAATTAAATAGAAATTAGGTTAAATTCTTGATTTAATTCTTTTATTTCTTTTCAAATAAATAAAAATACAAAAATAGGTTTTTAGAGTGAATTAATTTATTTTTCTTAATTTAAAATTAATTAGGACTTAGGATTTTATTTTTAATTTAACTATTTCATTATTTTCTTAAATAACAAAACACGACAAAACAAATTTTTTTAATCAATCGCAAATAGGTTTAGTCAAGGGTCAAAACCCTAATTGTCTCGTGTTTTATTTGCCGCGTGCTTATCATTTATTTTGTCAATATTTTGTAACTGCTCACTGGTTTGTAATAGTTAATTTAGGGCTTTTACTTATCTCTTTTTCCCAGGGGTTTTTTGGCTATGTAATTATCCCCCTCCCCGAAGCCTTGTAATAGCATAGATTTACCTTCTCGCATTTTTAATTCCCGCAAATATTTAACTTTATAGATGTATGCTAATAGGATTTTATTCCAAGAATGCATGACAAGTTAATACAGTTAGAAAACCCTAATGTGCAACGATTGAATAACTGAAAACAAATCACTCGCACATATCACTCTTAGGGTATACTCTTACTTTGGTTGCCTTCAGTAAACGATCATTAAAGCACAGGGTGTCTTAGTGGTTGCCCTCCTATCTAAAAAGATCAAATGTCCCATTTGAATGTTGCCTCGGAAATGTTGCTTCGGAAATGTTGCTTCGGAAATGTTGCCTCGAATATGATCTTAAGACTCTAGGGTTATTACTAAGGTATCCTAACATTGCTTTAGTTATCGTACGTCCCTTTCAAATTGACCCTTACAAATTCCAATGATGGTGCTACCTATTTCTCAATAGTAGGATAGCGCTGCCTAAAGGAAACAAGAATAGAAACGATCTTTTTTCGAGTAGGTAGATGCTAGTAGGTACTTGCTCAAATTAAAACATTTCACACTTACACTTTTTCAAACAAATTTTCAAGACAACTTCGTCACACCTTTGAGGACTGATACCAGGGTTATCACAAAGTCAAACTTTTCAAAAAAACAAAGCACATACACAAGAATTTAAAAAAAAAAGATGAGAAAGTACCTAAGAGCCCATGGAAAACCATGGATAGAAAGGGTGCTAACACCTTCCCTTTCTATAATCTACCCCCCGTACTCAGAATATCTCAAAAAATGATTATTTCTGTACTTTTTTCCTTTCCGATTGGATGAAATAAAAGTCGGTGGTGACTCTTGCTTACCGCGACATTTTGCAAACGCAAAACATAAAACGCAAACCAGTAAAAACAGTCGGTTCTGCCACCGTATCACAATAATCTTCAAAATGGATTACAACTTTTCAGTATAAGTTTCAACAATCCCAAGTGCAAAATAAGATGGAATCTAAAAATCCTAAGAAAGAAAAGCTGATGAAGATCACTCCACACGCTGACGCTTTCCTATGAGTCTTGCAATCTGAGCCTTCAGTTGCTTGTTCTCTTCTTCATACTTGTCGGTAACCTCTTTCTAATCACCAAAGTCGGTAAGTGAATGACCAAGTCCTGACTGAGTGTTAGAGGAAAATAAATCCTCTTGCTTCTCCATCATCTCTACAACACGGCTCTCAAGAATCTCAATTAGGTCATCCTCCTCCTTCAAGTTTTTCTGGTAGGATATCTCTAAAGTCTAACACTTATTCTTCCAAGCCTCCTTCTCCTGTTACATCCTGACTAGGGCAAGATAAAGCTCTTCCACATCATCTAAAAGGGGGAGGAGTGGTCTTCACAAACATATCATGCATAGGTGCTTCATGGGAATACATAATCATTAATTGAATTGCCCTTGCTTGTACCCACTGAAGATAATGCTCCAAAGAAACAACCCCTCTAGGTCCCAAGTCTTTTCTACTCTTCCTGTGAATATGATGCCAAGCCTTTGCAATATGCTCCTTAGCTTCCTTATGATTCTATCCCTATCTAAGAAAGAAACCACTCAAATGAATACCATTTAACTTATCCCTCATCGGATATCCAAGTCATCGTCGTGCAAGAACAGGATTGTAGTTGATTCCTCCCTTTGTACCAAGAAGAGGTACATTGGGGAAACTACCATAACTATCGATAATATCTACCTCATGGTAAGCCTGGTGGTACCAAACAATATCTGAATGAGTGAGGTCCATAATCTTTGGTGCCCAACGAGGTTCCTTCCTAACATCCCAAAAAGCATCAGACCGAGGCAAGTGAGAAATAAACCACTAATACAATAAAGGCGTGAAACATATGATCATCCCTCCATGATAAGAATCCAGAATATGAATAGAGTAATAAGCATCACCTAATAATGTAGGAACTGGATTTCCTATCAAAAAGATCTTGATGGCATTGACGTCCACAAAGTTGTCGATGTTCAGAAATAAGAACAACCCATAAGCAAGTAGAGCAAAGATGGCCTCAAAAGTAATTGTACTCTTCATCCTAGCAAAACAGCTAGATTTATCCAATAAGAACTGAGCAGGTAATCCTCTAGTCCCTCCTTTGGTAGTCATGTGGGTTTCAACCTCATACTTTCCTAAATGAACCAAAGCAGCAATCTTATGAGATTTTGGCTCCCCCTCTAAACCGGTGAAAGGAACACGACCTGTAATAGGTAAACACAGTAGATAAGAATACTCCTATAATGTAGGCATCAACTGATAATCAGGGAAAGTGAAACATCGATACATCGGATCATAGAACTGGACCAAAGTCGAGAGAATACCCTCTTTCATCCAAAGCTTCATGAGAGACACGATGGATCCATACTTCTTCCGAAAATCTGCAGAACTGTCAATATTGGGAATTAGACTCATCAAATCATTTATCTTAGGAGTCTTGAAACTATACTTGCAAGTTTTTTCTTTTTCCAGAATTCGTGGTCAAAGTACCTGAGATATTCACAAGGATTCAACTTAAAGTCCCTTGAACCACAATGTTTTTAAAAGATGCTCATGGGTGCATGAATGCATGATACAACAATCACACACAAGATCACAAACATGGGGGTTCATAGGTTCGTCATCACAAGCATGGATTCAAAGGTACTACCCACAAGGCATGGTCTAATAGTTTATCACTTACCGACAAAAGGTTCTAAAAGGTTCCCAGAGTCTACATCCTTCCTTCAGATATTATCAACGTCCTGATTGATTCGGTAATTAGTAATGTTCTCAAGAAAAACTCATTTGAGTGTAGTATCGCGTGACAACTATTTCTGGATTACTCAGTCATAGCTTCTACACTACACCTAAATGGCCAAGATGGGTTAAATATTCTACAGTTCTCAGTTTCAGCAGGCTCCCAGGTCGAAAGCAGCACATCTTCCTGATTACTCAGTAAACAACACTACAGTCAAAGAGGCCTCCACTGAGTGGGGGATCTCATGCCTCCTTTTTTGGGATTACTTCCTCAAAGTTAACATGACTATATCGCTCGTCCTATCTTAAGTTTTCCCAAGTCCTGGTAGAGGACTTATGAGAAATCACCAAGCACCCTAAAAACCAGGAAATTCATGACAAACATATATACAACACAAAATATACAATAAAAAAAGTATATATACTAATAAATAAAGATAGGCTCAATCCACTTAGGGATGGACCAGCAATAGGTTGATCTTTCCCCAGTGAAGTCGCCATTTTTTTGTAGCGGTAGAAATGTTGAGACAAAGCCATTGGATTGACTTGACTCACACAAATTAAATAAAAATCCCCACCGTGCTTTATTGTTTCCAAAAGAATGGGAAAATAGAGAATAACCCAGAAAAAAGGGGAAAGAATCTAAGTTCGGGGGTTGGTTATGCAAAGGGAAGGTATTAGCACCCTAAACATCTACGATACTCCGCAGGAACCTCTTTGAAAGTTTGTGTATTTTGGCTATAAGAGTTGTATAAAAATAGATGGTGGAGATTAGAAAATAAATGTTTTTTTACAAGTTTTTCACCCGCCGTGGTTGTGAACCTTTAGTGCCTACGTACCACCTTCTGTGCAATAGGGGATCAGGGTAATCGTAGTTCACCTTAAAAAAAACACAAGTGTGTTGGTTAATTTTAAGTTAAGAGACATCATTATCTTATCTAAGTGCAAAAGATACTTACTACCCATAATTATGAGAAAGGAGAATTTGCATCATCTCAAAGTGGAGGATATGGCCTGGATTTTAAAATCAACAAAGCCTCTCTCAACACCCAAGTGGAAAATATATCACTTCACTACATATCATAGAAGTATAGTAGTTCGCTTCACTACATATCATAGAAGTATAGTAGTTCGCATCACTTCAAGGATTGACAAGAGTCTAATCTTTTGAGAAAAAGTTTTTAAAGTAAAAGAACCAAAGTAGAAAAATGGTTTGAATGAGATTGATTGACATTTAGTCTTCTCACAAAAAAATAAAGGTATTATTAAGTTGATTAAAGTTTGATCAAGAAAATATATTTGAAAATGCATGGACCTAAGTCAAAGTTTATTATGAAAGCGGTTCAAGTTTAAAATAAGAATAGTTTTCAAAAGAAGGTAGAAGATTTTTGAAATCAAAGAAGATGGGAGGAGATGAAGGGACTATCCTAAAGCATGAGGTAAAAGCTAGGGAAAAGAACCGTCTAACCAACAAGAAACCAACACATGACATAATGAGTTAATGTAGAATTCCCATCCTTTGGATTAAAACTAAGCAAGCTAAGATACTAAACCTATCAAGAAAACCAAGCTTCAAAGGTAATAAGTCTTCATAAAAATTGGGCAGAGTAACGGCTGTATACAGATGAATTCCTGATCATAGACAATAACATGTAATCAAAACAACCTACACACAAAGAAAACAAACAACCCAATATCTTGGGGTAAACCCCAATAACTCCATACAATATTGCAATAAAAAGTCACAAGGTCTCAAGGTAGGTCAAGGTCTCTAACCCTAAGTCCAAGAAGTCCATCACTCCATAATGCCAAGGATGGTGACCAAATAGTCCAAGTAACATTAAAGTTTTTTATGGTTCAAGTTGATTATTAAGTATCTTCAAAAAGAAATGAAAAGCTCAAGGGAGTAAAATAAAAATGACATAAAAGTAAATGCTCAAGTAAGGAAAGATGAAAATAACATGAAATGTAAATGCTAAAATAAATGTGCTTGAAGTAAACAGCATAAAGTAAAAGTATAAAATAAAGTCAATTGTTAGAAATTAGAAGTTAGTTCAATGACCATCTTAAAACTTGAATTTGAAACTCATTAGAGGATTGATAAAACCAAAGCCTCTCAACAAAAAGTTTCATTTTCTTTTTGTCATGTATATCATTCATTTCAAAATTTCAAGGCAACAATAAATAATCAATGATGTTTAAGTGATTCACTTTGACCAAAGCTTATGAAGATTCATTAGAGGATTGATAAGACCAAAGCCTCCTAACAATGAATCACAAGATTATTGGATCAAAGGTTTCAAATTAACATACTTGGACTTGCAAACATAGGTTTGGGTCACGAATGATCATTTCTCGAATCGGGACAAAATTTAACGCTATGTTAAGCAACCATAAGTGGACTTATATAGAAGTCACGCCTATTTTGAGGACGGTCAATAGCAATATATGTAACATATGTTTAGAGAAATGATATGTAAATTATTCTCCAACAACATGTAGTACAAGTAAGAAGGGGATAAGATGAAGAAGGAGGAAATAAGAATTAAACCACATTTGAACCAAAAATTTAATCAAGCTATCATTAAAATCATTCATCCATTTTGGTGGAGTTGAACTCAACACCCAAGATCCAATGATATTAATGAAGCTCATGATCAAACTCTAATAGTTCAAGATCAGCCAGAATATATACAAAAATAAAATTGTGTTTAAAAATAAAGAAAAGGATTTTTTAAAATGGTTTTAAATGAAAATAAAAGGGGAAAATAGCAACTATATTCAAAACATCCAAGAAAAATTCAATGAGACCATAGAAAAATCAGAAAAAAGCTCAAATATTTTTATAAAACTTTTGGTAATTTTTTAAAGTCAGAAACTATTTTTAAAATTAAAAGAAATAGGAAAAATAAACCAAAAATTGAGAAAAATAGTAAATTCAGAAATAAATATAAAATGAGGTCACCAATATTTGTCAAGAGGTAATTGGGTCATTCTATATTTTTTTCAGAATTTAAAAATTAAGAAAAGTATTTTTAAACATTTAAACCAACTCAAATAAAGTGAAAAAATAAAAAAATATCAAAACACAAAATATAATTTTGAAAAAATAATAATAAAAAAGAGAAAAATTAAAAGTATTTTTAAGAACTTTTTTTAGATTTTTTGAAGTTAAAATGAATTTTTTATGAATTTTCGAATTTTAAAACAAATAAAATATAAAATCAGAAAATAAAATAAAAACCAAAAAGATGTAGACCATTGGATGAGAGTCAAAATGCATTAGTAAGCTAATCGAATGGATCAGACGCGTTGTGCATATCATGGTCCTCAGGAAGTTAAACGGATTATAAAAAAATGTGTGGCAATTTGTCATTGGTTGAAGACAGACACGTAGGTCGTCTCCAACCTCTGTCCAAGCAAATTACAGATTCATGAAATGGAAAAATTAGAGCTCGTGACCAGTACCATTTTCTTCGTCTCTTCAAGACAATTCCAATGGTACCATCACGAAAAATTTATGTAACGCGTAGCTCAATCGTTTTGGAAGGAAATATTTGAAAAGGGATTTGAAAATTTATGGACAAAACTCTCTTCCAGTTGAAAACATATGTTGTGACTAGAATTTGAATGATGAGAGCTTCATTACAATACCAAAGTTCGAGAGATTTGGTGAAGGAATCTACCTATTAAAGTTCAAATTCAGAGCTCTGAAACTTGACTTGGCTAGAATGATTTAGGAAGTCTTAGAGCTTGGTTCTTCTTCTGTTAGCTTCAGTGAAGTTCAAGGATGAATAATTGACAAATAAAATGGATTGCGGAAATGAGTGGGATAGAGCCTGTATTTATAGGAGAAGTGAATGGAATCAAGAGAAGGGGTGAATGATGCCATTTGGAGGAAAATCGTGCACACCTCTTTTCATGAAATAAGTGTGATCACATGTGCATCAAAACTCATCCAAATGATGCGTTTTAACACTCTAAATAATCCACACGCTTATGCTAATCATGTTTGAGAAACTTCAGTTCTAAGGTACCAAATTTAAAATCACGGTGTGCACAATTTTGGAATCTTTATGACTTGATTCTTGATATGTTGGAAATATGAGATCACAAAATTTACAATATGCAAATAATGGAATCAAATGAATGCTTGAGCTGAGTGTTTTGATGAGTCAAAGTTGAGAAAAAGATGCTGACTTTTTGTACTTAGAAAAATTCTAAGTTTTTTCTTCAAAAATGACCTATAATGTCTTGCATCCAAACATGTCCTTAAATTTAAACTTTACTCTTGACCAAAAAATATGGCATGACATAAATCTCTTGAATGAAACTTTGAGACTTGAGCCATTTAAAATCTCCAAAAAATGAGAAAGTTATGACTTGGTGAAGTTGGTGAAAATTCATGAGATGACCTATAGTTTTTTGAGTTCTTAAGACATCTTCCATCCATTTTCAAGCTTTGCACATACAAGAAAAGTGTAAGTTCACATCCTTAATATTATTATGGAAAAATAATGGACTCAAGGAGATAAAAATTTACGAAGTTATGATCTTTTGAAGTCACATAAGGGAATTTGATGGCCTATCTAGAGGACTTGTAATCTTTCTCAATCATTAGGAATCTTCCACATAAAATTTCCTTGAAACTTTTGAAGTGATTTGTTTATAACCCTTTAAAGAGAAGAATTTATTTTGAATCACTAAAAAATATCAAAAGATGAGCAAGATATAATCTTTAGAAGTTTAAAACCCTAGCTCTTAGAGCAACAAAATGCCTTAGAAACCCTTTTCAATTTTGACAAACTTTCTTGCACAAATACCTTTTTCTTGTAAATAGAAGTTGTTGAGGATGATAATAAGATACCATAGAAACAATAACCACATCCAAATATTAATAATTGACAGAATTATGAAATTGTGATAAAGAAATCAAGAACTTGTCCAATTAAGTCAAACCTCTTCAATCAACTTTTGCATCCTTTGAATTTATTTGACAAATTTAGGCATGATGAATCATATTAGACCTTGTCATGATGTCACTTCAAAGAATCTTTAATGATGAAGCTTAAACCTCAATGAAATCTTGTTGAATAAGGCATGGAAATAAACTCATGAACCTATAGATCAACCTGATGAAATATGTTGTGCTTACACCTATAGCATCATCAACTAGAGAAAACATTCATAGTATTCATTAGTTAAAAGTTAATAAAAGAAAAATATAGATGATCACAATATACAAGTCAAGGTGCTTGGTGATTCTTCATGAGAAAACTTAAAGATAGGGAGAAGAACCAAACCCTAGTGTGATATTGTTGTAATTGAGTTGATATGAGATGATAGAGGGATCTTAGGGGAAACAATTGGGGTACCACAACTGCCCTTATTTAAGTGTCTTCTATCTGGAGATACGAAGGTTAAAATGTTCGTGTCGACGCGATTGAAGATACTTAAATATAAAATAAGCCCTATTTTTGGCCCTAAGTGCCATGCAATGTTTATGATTATGCATGCAAATAAACAGATCCAAGGGTGGTATAGTACACCACAGGGGATACAGAAAACAAAAGATCAAAAGAAAATTAGACCACGAAAATAAATTACTATTGAATAGAATACTCAACTCTACTAGTGTAAATCCCAAGGAGGAGATAAAACAACATCATCTCAAATATTGAGGAGAGAAAGTAAAAGATAACGGTGATCAACAAATAACCGCAAACTTTCCACTCTCGGAGAAGATAGCAAAAAAGGTAATGTCGACCTACTGGGAGAAAAGAGATGGTAGGATAATACCAACAAATATCAATATTAGTGGTGGTAACAATTGATTGGCATTAGTACTCACAAATGGAAACAAATAAACTTCTTCAGAGTAATGCGAATCTCAATGAAAAACTATCTCCCATAATGACGAGACTACGATCCATCAGAAAAAGACCTCAACAACGAACTATCTCCCATAATGAAGAGACTACCATTCATTAGAGTAACAAATCTCAAACAATAAACTATCTCCCATAATGACGAGACTACTATTCATTGGAGTAACAAATCTCAAACAACGAACTATCTCCCATAATAATGAGACTACCATTCACTGGAGTACAAAATCTCAACAACAAACTATCTCCCATAATGACGAGACTACCATTCATTGGAGTAACAAATATCAAACAATGAACTATCTCCCATAATGATGAGACTACCATTCATTGGAGTACAAAATCTCAACAACGAACTATTCCCATAATGAAGAAACTACCATTCATTGGATTACAAAATCTCAACAATGAACTATATCCCATAATAACGAGACTACCATTCATTGGAGTTACAAATATCAACAATGAACTGTCTCCCATAATGAAGAGACTACCATTCATTGGAGTAACAAATCTCAGCAACGAACTATCTCCCATAATGACGAGACTACCATTCATTGGAGTAACAAAACTCAACAACGAACTATCTCTCATAATGACGAGACTACCATTCATTGGAGTAACAAATCTCAAACAACGAACTATCTCCCATAATGACGAGATTACCATCCATCGGAGTAACAAAATCTCAACAATGAACTATCTCCCATAATGACGAGACTACCATTCATTGGAGTAACAAATATCAAACAATGAACTATCTCCCATAATGATGAGACTACCATTCATTGGAGTAAGAAATCTCACACAAAGAAATATCTCCCATAATGACGAGACTCCCATTCATTGGAGTAAAAAATCTCAACAACGAACTATCTCCCATAATAACGAGACTACCATTCATTGGAGTAACAAATCTCAAAAACGAACTATCTCCCATAATGACGAGACTACCACTCATTGGAGTATAAAATCTCAATAACGAACTATCTCCCATAATGACGAGACTACCATTCATTAGAGTAAGAAATCTCAAACAATAAACTATCTCCCATAATGACGAGACTACCATTCATTGGAGTAACAAATCTCAAACAACGAACTATCTCCCATAATGACGAGACTACCATTCACTGGAGTACAAAATCTCAACAACAAACTATCTTCCATAATGACGAGACTACCATTAATTGGAGTAATAATTCTCAACAACGAACTATCTCCCATAATGACGAAACTAGCATTCATTGGACTACAAAATCTACACAATGAACTATCTCCCATAATAATGAGACTACCATTCATTGGAGTAACAAATCTCAACAATGAACTATCTCCCATAATGACGAGACTACCATTCATTAGAGTAACAAATCTCAGCAACAAACTATCTCCCATAATGACGAGACTACCATTCATTGGAGTAACAAAACTCAACAACGAACTATCTCCCATAATGACGAGACTACCATTCATTGGAGTAACCAAGGAATCTTCTCGAGGAACTAACAAACTTACTGGGGAAGTACAAATTGCTTAAATCAAGAGACCTGCCACTTGCTGTTATGAGAAGGAGTTGTAATAATGACCTCCTGGGGAAAGAAATATATTCCTGGAGGAAGAAATATATTTCTACTGAGGAGCTAAAGTCTTCATGTGCAAAATAAATGTACATTCTCAAAACAGGGCTCAAAGCTTGTAGAAATCAAAATAATAATGTTGCTGGGGACCACAGATTTAAACCAGGACTAAACCGGAGTGAAATAGTGAAAAAAGATAGCTTCTGATGAGAAATAAACTCAAAAGGGGATCACATTTCATCCAGATAAAGAACTGAATAGGAAGGCTAAAGCAAAGTTCTTCCATGAGGGGTAACTCGGTGGGGAGATTGAAAGAATATACACTTTCTGCTTAAAGTTGATACTCTATTGGAGAGAGGGTAACATAACTCAGCGAATAGGGTAAAATGCCAATAAAAATATCAATGAAAGAAAATGAGTAATGAATTCCAATTCAACTATGCATGATGTATGAATGAATGTTATCATGTATATCTCGACAAAACAGATATACATCACTAGGGATGACAGAAAAAACCAAATTGGGTAAATTCAACACTCAGCTAAATCACATCCAGAAGGAAAATTCCATAAGAAATTAAACACCATATGAGGAAACAAATTCCTATTCCACGGCTTAACTCTACTTGGAAGAAACACCATCCGAAAGTAATTGAATCAAAACAATAGAATAAGTTCAGATACAAGGACCTAACATCCTCCTCCAGGCTTCACCGAGGAATATTACATAGACTTCAAATGGGGAAAACAAATGTTTCAACATCTAGATTTTCATTGAAGATTATAATATTGACTTCATTCGAGCAGATGAAAACCACATCGTCGAGATATCACCCGGGGATCTCGTGCTGACTTCATAGGGGAGTATAATACCAAATCATTGAGGGGAGCCCAAAATACATTCTTCAATGCCAAGAGTGATGATTACACAAACTTCCCGGGGTAGAAATTTTGAAACCACCTGGGGATAACAACTTTCAGAGAGAACAGAGTCTCAGCTTCACTTGGGGGATTAAGAAGTCAAACAATACAACAAGAAAAATCAAAATTATGGGGATTTTAAATCAGACCCAACACTCGACGGGGGAAAACCCAAAAAGTTTACAACTGCTTCAACACTTCTTAGAAAAGATACTGCCCTTTCCTAGTTTCATGGGAAAACAACGATAATGCCATTATTGTAAAGGGCGTCATTTTACAAATGATTCCACCTCAGCATGCAATGGGAGAAGGGACTTTCGTCATATGAGCGAAGACATTACTGGGGAATCTGGGATAGAGGCTTCAAACCATGCAAACCCAAAATCAAAATGGACCAAGATTTTACTGGGGAAAATGGGATCACAAGCCCAATACTGCACCTTACGCCAATTGGTATCATCTCTAACTACCTGAGAGAGCCTTCTTGGGGAAAACAAACTTCCAAAAATTCTGAGTTCGTCTATCCTTGGGATTACCACTTTTGCTTTTCTTGAGTCACAAAATCTAAAGTAAAAAGTAATTTGTAAATTCTTTTAAAAAACAATATTGTTATTTAATCTTCTTACTTTGAAAATTACTATCAATAATAAATGGAGTCTTCATAAGTAGAATAAAATAAGAATTGCAAAGAATTGGATAAAAGCTCAAAATTTATTAATAGAATGATGGTCTGTGAATGGAGAGACTCCATAAATGATTACAAAGTTTGGAAAATGGTACTATACATTAAAAAAAATACATTGAAATACAATGACCATTATTCTCCCTAACAACTTTGATTTCCTGAGCAGCGACTTCTGTTTAAGTATGGTGAGAGTCCAAGAAGATTGTTGCTTCAATGATAGAGTCTTGTCTAAAGCAATTACTTGCCAAGAAATCCCAAACTTTTGTCTAAGTTGCCCTTGCGGGTTTTCAACCTAGTGGGAAGAATTTATTCTGTTTATGTCTCTAATTGTTTCCTAGGCCGCCCTTTCTGGTTTTCATACTACTGAGACACTCCTTTTTTGCCTAAGCCGCCCTTTCGGGTTTTCGACTTAGCGAGCTATTTCTTTTATTTCTTTAGGCGAAGTATTTCTTGACTTCATCAGGATTCAAAGGACGTGGGAACTCCTCGCCATCCATAATTTCAAGAATCAATGCACCACCAGAGAAGGCTTTCTTGACAACATATGGGCCTTTGAAATTGGGAGTCCACTTGCCCTTAGAATCAGCGCCGAAAGACATGATATTCCTGAGCACGAGGTCGCCTTATCTGAATTCGCGAGGCTTGACCTTCTTATCAAAAGCTTTCTTCATTCTCTTATGGTAAAACTGACCATGACACAAAGCCGTCATTTTCTTTTCTTCAATCAAACTTAATTGGTCAAACTTGTTCTGGACCCTTTTAGCCTCTGACAACTTGGTTTCCATCATCACACATAAAGTGGGAATCTCAACCTCAACAGGAAGCACTGCTTCTATGCCATACACAAGAGAGAACGGGGTTACCCCTATTGAAGTGCCGATGGATGTTCAATATCCATGCAAAGAAAAAGGGAGCATTTCATGCCAATCTTTATAAGTAACAACCATCTTCTGGATGACCTTCTTGATATTCTTATTAGGAGCATCAACAGCCCCATTCATCTTTTCCCTGTAAGGAGATGAATTGTGACGGACAATCTTAAATTTTTCACAAAGTTCTGCCATCATCTTGTTGTTAATATTCGAGCCATTTTCAGTAATAATCCTACTTGGCACACTGTACCAACATATAAGATTGTTCTTGATAAAGCGCACTACCACTTGCTTAGTGACATTAGCATCTGAAGCTACTTCCACCTATTTAGTGAAGTAGTCGATTACTACCAAGATAAAATGATGTACATTTGACGCCTTGGGTTCGATCATTCTAATCATGTCAATACCCCACATAGAGAAAGGCCATGGAGAGGAAATAACATTGAGAAGTGTCGGAGGCACATGAATATTTTCAACGTAAATTTGACACTTATGGCACTTCTTTGCAAATTTGTAATAGTCAGATTCCATTGTCAGCCAATAGTAACCTGCCCTAAGCATCTTCTTTGCTATTGAATGTCCATTGGCATGAGTACCAAAGGATCCTTCATGGATCTCATGCATCAACATGTCTGCTTTGTGTCTATCCATGAATTTGAGCAAGACCATGTCATAATTTCTTTTGTATATCACATCTTCCCTGAGGAAAAAGCTACCTACCAACCTTCTCAATGTCTTTCTATCTTTATTTGATGCACCATCCAGGTATTCCCAAGTTTGGAGAAAATGCTTGATATCATAATACCAAGTTTTCTCATCTGACATTTCCGCTGTTCCAAACATATGATCTGGTCTATCTAAACGTCACACTGTGATACGAGGCACATCATTCCAAGTATTTACTTGATACATAGAAGCCAAAGTCACCAAAGCATTCGCCATCTGAATTTCATCTCTGGGAATATGATGGAATTCAACTTTACGAAAGAAGGGTAATAATCTTCTGGCATAGTCTTTGTAGGGAATCAAGCCAGGGTGACGAGTATCCCATTCTCCTTTAATCTAATTTATTACCAAAGTTAAATCACCATACACATCTAGAACTTTGATTCTGAGATCAATGGCCTCCTTGAGACCCATGATACAAGCTCCATACTCTGCCATATTATTAGTGCAATCAAATGCCAACCTTGCATTAAAAGGTATATGTGATCCATGAGTAGTGATATTCAAAGCACCAATTCCTTTCCCATAAGCATTCACAGCTCCATCAAATACCATACCCCATCAGGATTTAGGATTAGGACCTTCCCCAAGAAAAGGTTCGTCACAATCTTTAACCTTCAAAAACATCACATCCTCATCAAGGAAATCATATTTAATTGACTGATAATCATCAACCGGTTGGTGAGCAAGATAATCTGCCAACACACTGCTTTTTATAGCCTTCAGAATACAATATTCAAATTCATATTCAGACAATAGCATCTTCCAGCTAGCAATTCTCCCAGTGAGAGCAGGCTTCTCAAAAATATACTTAATTGGATCCATTTTGGAAATTAACTAAGTAGTATGATTCAACATATACTACGACAACCGCTTTGCCGCCTAGTCCAAAGCACAACATGTCTTTTCCATCATAGAATACCGTGACCCACAATCAGTAAACTTCTTGATGAGATAATAAATGGTATATTCCTTTATCCCTGTTTCATCTTATTGTCCCAAAATACAGCCCATAGAATTATCTAACATTGACAGATACATGATCAATGGTCTTCCTTCAATAGGCGGGAGCAAGATAGGAGGTTCAAGCAGATATTCTTTAATACTTTCAAATGCCCTATGGAAATCATCTGTCCATACACAACCTTGATCTTTCTTTAACAACTTAAAGATCGATTCACATGCTGCAGTCATATGGGAGATAAATCAGGAAATGTAATCCAGACGCCCAAGAAAACCTCTAACTTGCTTTTCAGTTCTTGGTGCTGGCATTTATTGAATTGCTTTGACTTTATCAGGATTGACTTCATTCCTTTTTGACTGATAATGAAACCTAACAATTTCCCTGATCAAACATCGAAGGTGCATTTATTTGGATTTAGGCGGAGATGATACTTCCTCAAACGTTGAACACTTTGAACAAGTCTTCTAAATACCCTTATTCAGTTTTGGACTTGGAAATCATATCATTAATATATACCTCAATTTCCTTGTGCATCAGATCATGGAATGTGCTTGTCATAGCCCTTTGGTACATTGCACCAGCGATCTTCAACTCGAAGGGCATCACTCTGTAACAGAATGTTCCCCAGGGTGTGATAAACATTGTTTTTTCCATGTCTTCAGAAGACATTTTAATTTGATTATATCCATAAAATCCGTCCATGAACGAGAATACTTTAAAATTTTCTGTACTATCAACCAACATATCAATATGTGGCAATGGAAAATCATCTTTTGGACAACCTTTATTTAAATCTCTATAATATATGCACATACAAACTTTTCTGTCTTTATTTGGTACTGGGACAATATTGGCAATCCACTGAGGGTACACTGATGTCATGAGAAAACCGGCATTAATGTGCTTTAGAACTTCTTCTTTAATTTTCACCGCCATATCATGGTGAGTTCTTCTCAATTTCTACTTGATTGGCGGGCACTCTGGCTTGAGCAGCAAATGATGTTCCATAATATCCGTATCTAAACCAGGCATGTCTTGGTATGACCAAGCAAAGATATCCACATATTATTTCAACAATTCAATCATCCTGGTCTTCACATCGGGGTGCAACATTGCTCCAATCTTGACTTCCTTTGGATCTTCTTCTTAACCCAAATTGATCGTCTCCAACTGCTCTTTATATGGCTGAATGGAACTTTCCTCGCGCTCAAGCCACCGCGAGACCTCCTCTAGAATCTCATCATATTCTTCTTCTTTGGCCCCATACATAGGACATTCAAAGTTGGGAGAGGCTGCAGGGTCATTGTATTCAACAGGTTTTTTAATTAGTCTACACATATGATTTATGATTGCATTTAGAAACTGACACATATAGCAAGTGATTATGAAGATTACATTTATTTATTTACTTATTTTGAAAGGTTTTTTTATTACAATTTTCCAAGAAAAAGCAGAAAATAAAGACAAATTGGGAATCAAAGACAACTTTTATTATTGATTTTAAAGATCAAAGCAAACAGATAAGCCCATACTATATCAACTTTCACCTTGGGTAAAGTGAAAGATTTTTTTGAAAATATTAACAAAAACAAATTACTTTGAGACATGAATGCAAGAGGGAACATCAGTGGTGATCCAATTAATTTAGCGCCACCGTGAGTCGTAACCTACTTCCCTCCGTCTGAGCGCGAGTTCGCGGATGCCTACCTCTCTATTCCCGTGTGATTTTCTGACATCTTCCTTCATCTTCTCCGATTCGCTTTTGTTCGGTAATTTCACATAAGCTCTTGCACTTAATTTCTTATTACATAATTGATTAAGTGATTTGAGATAGTTTGAATTGAAATTCTTGAATTATACTTGTTTGTTGAGTTTAATTTGAGTTGACATAATGTGAATTGAATTGTGGAAGTTACTCGAGATATTTGATTCACGAGCTTGTGATAATGTTGATATCTAGAATTGGTTTAGAAATTACATAATCGATATAGATATTGATTTATATTAGGTAAATTGATGTTGATTTTTTGAACGCCCGATTTTGGATTTATGTATCGATTATGGAATTTTTATGAGATTTAAGTTATAAGTCATTAGTTAATGCAACTTTTCTAATCAATTTATTAAGGAATTCATTTTTTTGACATTAAAACATCAAATACAATAAGTTGCATTAACACTTGAATTGTGTTGTTTTGACTTGAATTATGTTGATTTTAATTGTTGCAAAGTGTTTATAATTTTCATGAGATAATACTTGAATCTGTAGATACTTTTATGCATTCGTTTATGATGTTTGAATTCAATTTCAGTTAATTCTGGTTCAAGTATGTGTTGCTGCCCAAAAATTCTAAACGCTTTGCAAATGGCTTCTTAATTGTTGTTTAATGCATATTCATGCTTCTTTGTACGATTGTGGACTATTGCGATTGAATTTTACCGTTTTGGTTTGACTTTTTGTGCGATTCATGAGTAAATAGTGTTGCTGCCTGGGAATGGTAAATTTCTCTTGCAATGTGATTTAATTCATGGTGTGCACTTTTGTGAGATTCTTCATAAGTTTGGTAGCTAACGGTACCATTTTGGAGTGCTTTTAGACCGACTTTTTGTGCACCTATGTTTATGGAGAAATGCTTCCCGGAGTTTTCATTTGAGCTTCCAAAATGCATTTAATTTCTACTTCTTGATGATTTGATCATATATTGAATTATGTTGAGTATGCATAACTCCGATTGCACTTTCTTGTTATCTCTAGCGCATTTGTTGACTTGTACAAGGTACTTTGTAAGATATTTCAATCATGTAACTAAGGTGTTGGTTATTTGATTGAAAAGCATTTGATTTATGGATCCGTGTTCTATGCACTTCATTATTGATTCTCATGCTATAAGAAATATACATTGCTTGCCTATTTGTCTGGTTGTGATTTTTATGCAGGTGTATTGTTTGTGATATGAATGTATCCAATGCACATTTCATACGTGATTTATTCTCACATTGCCGATACTTTGGTGCATACAGTGAATGTTTAACCACTGATTAACTTCCTTGTTGATGTTAGCTTGCACAAAATTTTCCGGAGTATTTCTGCTTTTGCTTTCTTGCTATGAACCCTTGTTCATTTGGTATTACACTGATACTGCTTTAATTTCCGCATCATTTACCATTTTCCTTTCCATGAGAAGTAGGATAGAGATGTATGTTCTGGGAGTCCCTTTGAGGCAATTATGTTTGTGTTTGCAAAAGACCACCAATAGGGGAAACATTTGTGTTTGTTTAAAGACCTACCTCGAAGTACCCATCCCGTATTTACATTTGTGCCAAAGACCGTAATGAAGGTGTCACATTCCTGATTTCCTATTAATAATTCCTCAATGAAGGAAAGTGGGGAGGGTTCGCAATCGACCCCCACAATTTCTTGTTCGTGTCATCCTTAGCTTGCATTGTATGCCAATGCATCGGGGTGTGCTTCTTCTTGTATCGAGTCGGTCAAGTGGAAAAAGGTTTTGCAACCAAACCGCCACACTTTGTCTTGAGCTCGGGTCAGACGACGTTGATGCTCCATGCATGTTCATGTTGCCTTATATATCCCCTACCACGATTCTTGATATCCTGGTTGCTTAGTCGCGTTGGACATACACTTCCCCCACTCTTTACTTCTTGCCTCAGTGATATGATACTTTGGTTAAGAGTTGCTTTCATGACCCTTTCTTTCCTAGATGACGAGATATTTATGGTCAGGAACTTCCCCCCATTTTATCTACCTCGATTATTTATATCCTGGTTAGATCTTTCGACTTGAGTTAGTGTGCAATACTCATGCATTATGTGTTCTCTCTCTGTTAGAGCTTGTTGATTGCTCTTGTGCTTATGCTTCTTTTTAAACCCTCACCGGTTTTTGTTCGTTATCAAAGTCAACCTTCACCCGGTTTTATTTCGCTAGCGAGGTTCTCCTTCACCCGGTGTTCTTATGCTTGAGAGTTGTGCCTTCACCCGACGCTTTTTTGTTTGGGTTACGCCTTCACCTGACGTTCTCCCTTAGGCTTGCTTATTTCAATTTCTATTCAAGTTAGATATTAGGTTGTGAACCATGCATGCTAACTTAAGTAGAGGTTCTCCTTTTATTCTTGACCTTAGGGCCATCATTGTATGATAACATCATGGATATATTTAGATAGTCTCCCTTAGTTGCTTTCTTTCCTTTTTGCATCTTTGCATTAAAACTAAAACTTCTTTTTCTTGGCAACTCTGAAAACACCTAATAATTAAAGATGCGAGCCGTATGCAGTTGAGTCTTGTGGGGTAGAGTGGATTGGTTTAGACTAAATCTTTCTCTATTTTAAATTTGGAATTTATTAGGGTTCAAATCATAAACCTTTTCCCAAATAACAAAAAACACCAACAAATGCAAATCTTTTTGTCTTCAGACTTTCTTTTTCTTTTAAAACCTTTTCAATATGGATGTGTTGTTTCAAATTCGAACAACTTGGAAATTCTAAGTGTGCGAGGGGCCGATCATGAGTCTCTTTACGAGCTTCAATGCCAAACACGAATTGCAATCTTAACCATATGTATGCGAATGCATCATTATCCATAAAAACACAAAACAAACAGAAACTATTAAGCCGAACTATGATGCTTTGATTCCTCAAAAAGGATACGTAGGCATCTGGTCGCGGGGCTCAGTCGAGCGAAACTTTGTAAATATTTCCTTCTTTTCCCCGTGTTTTCTTTTGCATGAATTCCCTCTTTGTTTTTTCTTTTAAACCTTTAGAATTACTTTTGAGCACACCCTTTGGATTAGAACAACAAGAGTGGATCCCGTGGAGTACCACAAATATGTGGGTGTTAAAACATAGTTTGGTCCTACATCTTAGTAATAGTTTTGATGATAACTAATACACGATATATATAAATAACAAATATTCTCTCCAATAAATTATTTAAATATCCAGAGAAGTTCTGAAAAAAAAGCATAGAAGATGATAAAAGAATTTCATTTTGAAGTTCTGATTAGACAAAATGTACAAACTTAGAAGAAAATCCGTGTATCATGCTCAATAGAAGAAGTTATTATGAGGGGTTGACATCCTCCAAGCTCGGATGAATCTCTGGTGAAGACCTTGAATGTCGTTGTCGTAGTCAAATACCAAACCTTGAATCAAAATCTCATACGGGCCATCCCTTCGGGCATAACCAGTCTGTCTTAAGGCCAAACAAGGGTTGTAGGTGATACCTCCCCTAATTCCAAGTAAAGGGACATTAGGAAATTCTCCATAACGGTCGACAATGATAACATTCTCTTTGGATCGGGAGCACCAATGAATGTCTGAATGTTTAAGCATCATCAGCCTTTGTGACCACCTTGAACCTTGCTCATTCTTTAATACAGATTGGGGAAGATGAGAAATAAACCATCTTGCCAAGATAGGAGTGTAACACATAAGAACACCTCTTTTCCTCATTGTGCGAGTGTGAAAAGAGTGTAGGATATCTCCTAGCAATGTAGGCACCGGGTTGCGGGATATGAAGATTTTAATGGTGTTAACATCTATGAGCTGGTCAGGATTTGGAAACAAAACCATCCCATAGATGAGGAGAGCCACAATTTCCCCAAAGGCTTGCATGTCCAAGGAATTCCAACAATTTTGGGCTTTCTCAAACAGGAACTTTGCTAGGAAACCTTTGAAACCACTCCTTGTTTCCCAATGAGTTGTGACATCAGATGAGTGCAAGTGTAGATCTTGAGCAATCTCTTCTGGCTTTGGGTCTCTTTTCGTACCGTTGAAATGTAGTTGATTGATAATGGGAATCCTCAAGAGTTGGGAGAATTCTTCCAAAGTTGGCACAAGTTGATAGTCGGGAAATGTGAAGCAATGGTGTAAAGGATCAAAGAACTGAAAAAGCACTTTCATCATGTCCTCATCTGTGTTGGATGTGACGACCATGTCTCTCAGTGAATGGAGAGTTTTCAGGAATCCTTGAGACTAGCTCCTTAAGTTGTGGAGGGATTCTCACAAGTTTGACTTGAATAGTTTTCATGCAAAGCAAATCTATAACCTACAAAATAAGAACAAAGATGAATCCCAAAATTCTTAAAATGGTTAGTGGATGTATATGATGTTCATGATGTTATGTACAAGTATGTATATACAAACAAAGCAAACAAATCCTAAGTTTAGGCTTGCATGGAGTTTTATAGGTAAGTACCCTCTTGAAGTTTAGTTGGCTCAAACCTGTCATAGTAAAGGTAACTGGGTTCTGAGGAGCTCAATATCACTGGTTTGTTTCCTTGGTCATTGTTTCAGCATAAGCCTCTTTAATGGCGATCGAAATATCCCAAGAAACCAAACCTCAATGAGTGTAGTATCGAGTATCTACCAACTTCGGACTGCACCAAAGCCGGTCATCTCAGTACATCCTAAAGGCCAAGTTGGTCAAGCAAAGGTTCTAAAAGTTCATTAGTGCTTTATGATATCACTCAGCAACCCCGTATTCTCTTTGATTAACTCAAAGGCTACCAGTACCCACAAATATGTCGCACTAACATAACTATTTCTTAGACCATGTAGGTATACCCCGCACAGTTTCCATAATGTATTGCTACTTACCTATAATGTATCCGAAATCCGGGTAGAGGATTCAAACCCAAACAAAGAACCATAATGTAAAGCATACAATTTAAACAATGTAAGCAAGTAAATGTGATCTAATCCCTAAGGTAACCCAACTTTTAAAACTTCTCCCCAGCAGAGTCGCCAGTTCTGTGATATAGTGGGAGAACGAAATGAGTGTTTTGCGTTTGATCGCAAATGTTGCGGTTAGAAAGAGTCGCCACCGACTTTTCTTTTATCCAAAAGGAAAGGTGAAAAAGCACAGGAAAGACCTTTGAGATTGTTTCTTTGGTTCTAGGGGTAGATTATAAAAATGGAAGGTATTAGCATCCTTTTTATCCATGGTTTTCCATGGGCTCTTAGTTACTTGCTAGATCACTTTATTTTGTTTGAAATTATGCTTTGTGTGATTTTTGAAAGTATTTTGTAAAGAGGCCTTTGTTAAGGAAATCTTTGTAATGATTCTCGTTCGTAAGAATGTATACAAAGATGTTGATCTTTTGAAAATGTTTTCGATTTTTGTAAGATATTTGAAAGTGTATGTGATTGTTTTGAAAATAGCAAGGATGTTTGTTTTGAAATGGAGAAAGTAATTAGGAGCAATCTACCTACTCAAATGTATTTCTTGTTCATTTTATTTTCCTTTATATGTTACTATCTTACCATTGTTTTGGTGAGAAGCCCCATTGTTGGATGTGAAGAGACGAGTGTGGGACATTTGTATGGTCATAGAAGGAAACCTATGGGAAATTTTAGCAATGTCGTTTAGGGACTAGATCGTCTACCAAAGGCAACATTGAGGGTCATCGAGGGACTACGATCTTTTATCGAGGGTCTTTTCTAAAATACCCATGTTCGAGGTACATGAGTATATTTCTGATAGGCAACAGGGTGGGATTACCCTAAGGGTGCTAGTGTACAAGTGTGTTTGATTGCATGAATTTTTAGTCTTGATTAGGGTTATCTACTTGTCAATTTCATGTCTTGCCATACACAACCTAATTACTAACAATATATGAAAGCAATAAAAAGTGCAGAAAATAGATATTCTACGTTATTACAAGTATTAGGGGGTGGGGGTACATATTTACAAATGGGGATTGCAAATAAAATTAAATCCTAAGTTACTATTACAACCATATTGAATGAATAAGAATGTAAAGTAAAATGTGAAATGAACTTGTTTTGTTTTAGAAAAGAGACAAGTTTTGTTTAAGAAAATATTTTTGATCTTTTTGTTTTAAGAAATAAAATAAAGCATGTAAAAAACTGGAAAAAAATGTTTTTGGTGTTTTTGATTAATGAAATAAGAAGTGATAGAAAAAATAGTGAGGAAAAAGAAAATAGCATCAGCGTACTGCTGACTAAAAGAGATCAGAAGTTCTGACTCTGGCATGCTGCAAAACAGAGATCAGAAGTTCTGACTCTGGCATGCTGCAAAACAGAGATCATATTAGTAAAAAAAAAAGGTAAAGTCAGAAGTTCTGGGTCCGCTGGGAACAAAGAAGATTTCAGAAGTTCTGATACCATTGGCAGAACTCCGTCTCCCTCTCCATGCTAATCAGAGCATCTGCAACTTGGTCACTTCTCAACAAAACAGAAGATGCACATATAACAATTATGGCAGGTTTCACAATGTTTCAGAAACAAAAGATATCAGAACTATAAATTAGAAGCAAGCATGGATTTGCTAATCCTAATTCTGAGTTCTAATTTCTTCAAGAAGTTCTGAACTGAAATTCTCTCTACTTAGGCAGGCAAGTATATGAAACCTCAAAATGTGTTCAACATCAGAATCAGGATGTCTACATTGTATTTTTGAAACAAAGTTTCATGGATATGCCTAAGTAATATGATGCGAGTCAGCAGAAGCTTACCTTGCAGCTGGAAAATGTTTTGTGAACTGGAGCTTGGTCCTGAACTCTGGTGATGTTCTGAGCAGCTTCTTTACGTACTCAGCAGGCTGGAAGTTTTCAACTTCTGGAATAGCCAAGGGGTAATGTTCTGACTTCTTTTAGGTGGAGGTGGATGGAGAGTGTATTACAGTATGAACACAGAAGTTAGGATAGCTTCTAATATGTGGATCAGAAACTGTGTGGATGGGTTTAGTCAAGAAACACTTGAGAACAAATGGAGTTTGAATGCAATAAATCAAAAGTTAACAGGTTTTGTATTTTGTGTTTGAAACTTTGGACTCTTGGAATTTTAGCAGGGGTTCAAGGCTTTTTCTTTCTCAATCTTTTTTTTGACCGGCCACTTTACCGTTGCCAATGGCTCTCAATTTATAGGCAAAAATCCTGTAGCTTGGAGAGTAAAACCATCACATGCTAGGGAAGCTTCCTTGTTCTTGGAAAAATTATTATGGTTCGTAGCCTTAGCAACTCCTAAGATGGAAATGTAAGAAGGAATTAAGGAAAGGTAACTTCAAAAGAAAAAGCAACACATGGGCCCATCACACTCTTGTACAAGAGTTTGCTTTTCCAAGATAGTAATGGTACTTCTATGCCCCACGTGGGGAAATCCTTTGGATAAATACTCAAAAGTAGTTGTGAGCATTAAATGATGATGACATTTATCAAACCAGAAATCTTGCAATGTGAGATTTTGCATCATTGCTTAATTTTGGGTCAGAAGTTCAGCTTTAGCATAATTTAGAATAAACATCCAACTTCTGATCCTTGTATCTCCTTGCCCCAGCATGTTCTGAAGGAACTCTCATACTTTCCAAGAAGCTTGTAGCAAGATTTGTTACTTTCTTTGAATTACCCTTGCAAACTCTGACAGAACCTTTATGTAAACTGGCCCAGAAGTTCTGACCAAACTCTGTCTTAAAAGTGTCCAGAATTTGCTGAGTGCTTTAGTTTCATGGACGTGTCTTTGAGGAGTTATAACTTTAAATCCCAGCATTTCTAGGAGAAGTTCTATTCTTCAATGTTTTATATCTCATTGAAATATATAACTATTGTATCAGAAGTTCTTCCAGAATCAGATTGCATCATGGTGAAAATCTGGCCAGAAGTTCTGAGCTTGTCATATTTCTTAAACACTTAGAAAAAATTCTAAGTATTTAGAATTTTGGCTTTTCCAAAGTAGTTTTGACTTTTGAATTTCTTGATGAAACAAACTTCATATTTCAACATGCCTTGATGAAATATGATTCTTGAAGCTTGAAAAAGTCAAAGTTTGACTTTTTAGTGTGCAAATGACCATTTTGCCCTTGTGAATGACTTTCTTGGGAAATTTGTAATTCAAGGCTTGAAATTGGGTGAAGCAAACCTGAGGGTCCAAGTTGATCCTTTTGAGAAATGACAGGGCAAATTTTGGGGCATAACAGTTGCCCATGTTCAATCTTCTTAAACCTGAAGAGTTAGATTGGCGTGTTTTGCCAGTCGTGACTCGAAGGTGGAACTTGATTGGACACTAGAGTGCCCAGAAATTTTCACTTGGTGACGTGAGAGTCGAGGGAATAGGCTGAAAGATGCCATTTGGAGAGGTGATAGAAAGTTGCTGGAGATGGGCTTGTAGATATCATCCAAAAGAAATTGTTGAATTGTAATTTGTAAGCTTGAAAGAATGAGTATCAGAATGGCGTCCATGTATGGAGCGTATCTGAGCTGTATCTGGGAGCTGATTTTGAATGATTATCAAAATTGCATCCGTGTCTAGAGCGTATCTGAACTGTATCTAAAAGTTGAGTCTGAATGAGTATCAGAATGGCATCCGTGTCTAGAGCGTATTTGTGTTGTATTTGAAAATCGAATCTGAATGAGTATCAGGATGGCATCCTCGTCTGGAGCGTATCTATACTGTATCTAAAAACTGAATCTGAATGAGTATCATGATGACATCCTTGTCTAGAGCGTATCTGTACTGTATCTGAAAGTTGAATTAGAATGGCATCCGTGTCTAGAGTGTATCTATATTGTATCCGAAGGTTGAGTCTGAATAAGTATCAGAATGGCATCCTTGTCTGGAGCGTATCTGAACTGTGTTAAAAGATTTTGAACATTTGTTAATGGTATTTGTTAACCTTATCCTGAAACGGGTAAAATGTTAGCTAAACATAATTTTTATTTTGTATTAAATATATAGTATGATGCATTCGTGTTATCAATGTTTATGGATGCAATGCATGCGTATATGAGCTAGTTTGTTGTACTGCTATTGGACTGGGGAAAATAAATCCCTGACTACTGCTGAGGACATGGAGTATAAGTATTCATGTTGTGAAGTCCAAGTGTTGATGAATTTCTGTTTAGAGAAATAAACTCTGTTATAAATGAAATTCCGCGTACTGCTTGTAAAATCCTATTGGGGAATCTTGAGAAATTTGACGACTTCTACTGGGGATCGACAATTTGAAACTTTGTTCCGCTGGGGATTTAAACGACGTACTATGGGGATTTCTTATGGGATAACCTAGAGATATTTCCCTATCCATTCAACCCATCAGTAATTGCCTTTTTTCATTTTGTTTATTTGTAAACAGTAATTATGTTCAAATGCATATGTTCAACAATGAATCATTGGATGTTTTTTGCAAACAAAATACAAGTGTAAAGAAAAAAACAGATAGTTTTTTTCACTTTCAAAGAGATATCTTTGTATTTACTTTGAGTAAGACTTTTTTTGTACAAGGAGACATACATTATAGTAAGAGAATGCCGTCGTAAAAAAAATGAAAACTTTGATACAAAGAAAAGATAGCTATGTGTAAAAATCCCATGGGGTTTCCATTATGCTATAGCCTTCGTATCTCTGAGCATCTTGTCTATTTGTTGCCTTTTCCGAGGATGATTGGATTTATCACAACCTCCGAGTTTGTCAGTGGAAATCAAAGGTTATTCGAAAAGTGATCCAATGGGTCATAGTCATACGCTTTAATTCCCTAACTTTTGCCTGGACCGCCCTTTCGGGTTTTAAGTCCATCAGGAAACCCTTTTTTGCCCAAGTCGCCCTTTCGGGTTTTAAACTTACAGGGTGTAAATTTTTTTTTTGTTTTATCCCTTATTTTTTCCCAAACCCTTTTGGTTCGCTGGGATGCCCCTTTTTGCCTAGGTATGTCAACCTAATGGGTCTCTTATGCGTAGTATCTTTTGACTATGTCCGCATTTGCAGGATGCGGCAGGTCGTCACCATCCATGGTGGTCAAGATCATTGCTCCACCAAAGAAAATGTTTTTTATTACAAATGGTCCTTCATAGGTAGGAGTCCATTTGCCCCTAGGATCACCTTGTTGTAGTATGATGCGTTTGATCACTAGATCTCCAACTTGATACACTTGGCGTCTGACCTTTTTGTTGAAAGCCTTAATCATCCATTTTTGATACATATGATGATGGAAAACAGTAGTAAGTCTCTTTTCATCAATCAAGTTCAGTTGATCAAGTCGAGTCTGGATCCAATCGTCTTCGTTCAACCCTGCATCCTTCATATTCCTCAGATAGGGGATCTGGACCTCGATAGGTAAGACAACTTCCATGCTATAAACCAGAGAATAGGGTGTTGCCCCGGTTGATGTGCGAGCCATGGTACGATACCCGTGGAGAGCGAATGGTAACATTTCATGCCAGTTTTTGTATGTGACTGACATTTTTTGTATGATCTTTTTAATGTTTTTATTTGCAGCTTCGACAACACCATTCATCTTAGGCCGATAGGGAGAAGAATTGTGATGTTGAATCTTGAATTGCTCGCACAATATGGTGATCATAGTGTTTTTGAGATTTTTACCATTGTCAGTGATGATCCTTTCCGGGATACCGTACCGACAAATAAGATTTTTCTTGATGAAACAGGCAACAACATTCTTGGTAACAGAAGCGAAGGAAGCTTCCTCCACCCATTTTATCAAATAGTCAATGGCCACTAGGATGAAGCGGTGTCCATTGCAGGTTGTCGGCTTGATTTCCCCAATCATATCAATTCCCCATATATCAAAGGGCCAAGGAGCCGTCAAGACATTCAGAGGAACCGAAGGTACGTGCACCTTGTCAGCATAAATCTGACACTTATGGCAGGTTCGAGAGTGTTGATAGAAATTTGCTTCCATGGTGGACCAGTAATAGCCTGCCCGTAGGATTTTCTTTGCCATCGTATTCCCATTTGAATGGGTTCCAAAAGTGCCTTCATGTATTTCAGCCATGATCCTTTCAGCTTCAACTTTATCTACGCACCAAAGTAACACAGATTCATGATTGCGTTTGTACAGGATGCCATTACTAAGGAAAAATTTAGCAGAGAATCTCCTTAAGAACTTCTTATCATTGATTGAAGCTCCCTCTGGGTATTCTTGGGTCTCGAGATACCTCTTGACTTCGTGAAACCAAGGCTGGTCCACTACTTCTTCAATATTAATCTCGTGACAGTGTGTTGCTTCCTCCATTCGTTCGATGGTGATTTGGAGAGTCTCGTTATCCCAATTAAGTTTAAACATATATGACATTGTGGCTAGAGCGTCTGCTAGCTGATTTTATTATCGCGAGAAATGCTCAAAGGTAATCTTCTCAAAATGTGGTAGCAATGTCAAAACAAGTTCTTTGTAAGGGATAAGGTTTGGGTGTTTGGTGTCCCATTCCCCTTTGATCTAGCTGATAACCAAAGCCGAGTCTCCGAATACATCCAAGGATTTGATCCCCAAGTCTATGGAAGCTTTGAGACCAAAGATGCACGCTTCGTATTCTGCCATGTTGTTTGTACAATTGAAGCAAACTCTGGCCGTAAAGGGAGTATGACACCCTTTTGAAGATATGAGTACAAAACCAATACCATTTCCGAGTGCATTAGATGCTCCATTAAAGAACAGGGTCCATCGGGATCCTTGTTCAGGTCTGTCATATGACCTGGATTCTTCACAGTTGTCTAATGTCATGATGTCTTCATCCAGAAATTCGAATTTCATGGACTGGTAGTCTTCTACAGCTTGGTGAGCAAGGTGATCAGCTAGTACACTTCCCTTTATTTCTTTCTGGGTAGTATACTGTATGTCATATTCTGTCAGAATCATCTGCCATCTCGCTATTCTCCCAGAAAGAGAAGGCTTCTCGAAGATGTATTTTATCAAATCCATTTTAGATATCAATAAGGTAGTATGAGTCAACATATACTGTCTTAGCCGGCGAGCAGCCCATGCCAGAGCGCAGCAAGTTTTCTCGAGTAGTGAATATCTGGTTTCACAGTCGGTAAACTTTTTACTCAGGTAGTAAATAGCATGCTTTTTTCGGCCAGACTCATCATGCTGCCCCAATACACACCCCATTGAGTTTTCTAAAACAGTCAGATACATAATCAACGATCTTCCCTCGACTGGTGGCATCAACACAAGAGGCTCTTGTAAGTATTCTTTGATTTTGTCAAAAGTAACTTGGCATTCATCATTCCATTTGACTACTTGATCTTTCTTCAATAGTTTGAAGATTGGCTCACAAGTAACAGTCAGGTGAGAAATGAATCTGGCAATATATTTCAAACGTCCCAAGAAACCTCTGACTTCCTTCTTAGTACGAGGAGCAGGAATCTCTTGTATTGCTTTAACTTTGGCAGGATCGACTTCGATACCATTGTTGCTGACGATAAATCCTAGGAGTTTACTAGACCATACCCCAGAGGTGCATTTGTTTGGATTCAACCTCATCTTGTACTTCTTTAGTCTCTCGAACAGTTTTTGTAAGTGATCAAGATGCTCTTCCTCTGTTTGAGATCTGGCTATCATATCGTCCATATAGACCTATATTTTGTGATGTATTATGTCATGAAATAAAGCTACCATGGCACACTGATAGGTTGCCCCTGCGTTCTTTAGTCTGAATTGCATTACCTTATAGTAGAAAGTGCCCCACTACGTGACAAAGGATGTTTTCTCCATATCCTCAGGCGCCATTTTGATTTGGTTGTAACCTAAGAATCCTTCCATGAAGGAAAACACTTTGTGTTGTGCCTTATTGTCAACTAGGATATCAATATGGGGGAGTGGAAAATCATCCTTAGGGCTCGCCCTATTCAAATCTCTGTAGTCCACACACATTCGCACTTTTCTGTCTTTTTTGGGCACGAGAACAACATTGGCAACCCATTGGGGATAAGAGGTGACAACTAAGAATCCAGCGTTGAATTGCTTCATGAACTTTGCTTTAATATTTTCTAACATATCAGGCCTCATGCGGTGAACCTTTTGCTTTACTGGAGGACAATCCTCTCTTATAGGAAGACGATGCACCACAATATCTTCATCAAGTCCCGACATGTCTTCATGCGACCAAGCAAAGACTTCAACATAATCGTGTAACAGCTAAATCAGACGCTTCTTGATATTGGGTTCCAGATTGGCACCCACATTGACCTCTTTTTTATATTCTTCGGTACCTAGGTTGATTGTATCCACAGGTTCCTCGTGAGGTTGAATGGTTCTTTCATCTTGCAGTGGTAGTCTGGAAAGTTCCTTGGTACTTCATAATTTTCCTCACCTTCGTCTCTGGCTTGGTAGATTAGATTCTCAGAGTCACAAAAGGCCATAGCAGTATTGTTACCCATGGGATCCCGAATGGATGCATACCTGCATTGTGAGTGTGGGTATGTGTAAGGGTATAGCTATCTTTGAAAGAAAGTAAAATGTAAAAGAAAAATGATGAGCATAAAAGTTTGTATGCAAAAACGTCCATGATTCATTGATGTCATATGAAAAATGAGATGATAACCCTTACAAATGGACCATTGTGCCTCGGGTAAGACACAAGGTTTTAAGAGTTCGAATTGTTTTGAATATTAAAGATCCAGCAAAAGTTAAAGACAAATTACTGAGGGATAAAAGTGATCAGGACAAAGTCTCTAGCCTCCCAATTACTGAGCCCTCCATTGACAGTCGGGAAGATCCAATCCTCCAGGTTGCAACCATCTTCACCATCTCCTACTGCGTTGACTTCACGGTTGCTGATCTTCAAGGGTGGACCTCCAGCACGGGCACGACGTACAACATTTTGAGCATTTGAAGTGAAACCTAGGCCAAACTTGTCAGACTTATATGGGATATCTGGGAGTTGTCCCCAGATAGTGCATCCACCTTCTTCTACCACTGCTTTGGTATCCTTCAGAGATAACATCTGGAGTGGAGGCCTTGTAATCTTTGGAATCTGAGACACAACCTTGGTCACTGCCACATCTTGGGGGACCTCTTCAAAATGTTGAAATGGAGTTTCAATGAATTCACCATCTAATTCCACATATCTGAAGGAATTGAGATGGCTAATTATGTATTCTTCCTCTCCATGAACAGTGATAATCTTCCCTTGAACTGGATACTTCAACATTTGGTGCAACGTAGAAGTAACAGCACCAATATTGTGGATCCATGGTCGGCCTAGCAGGAAGGAGTATAAAGGGCGGATGTCCATCACATAAAAAGTTGAATTAAGGGTTTGGGTTCTAACCCTTTTGGAGATATCCACTTCCCCGTGCACCTTCCTCTTCGAGCCGTCAAAAGCCCTTACCACTATGTTGCTTGGCTTCAAAGTCAACCCCTCATAGTCAAGTCTATCAAGAGATTTTTTGGGTAGTACATTCAGAGTTGAGCCAGTGTCCACCAAAAAATGAGCAAGAGTTGTGCCCATACATTCCACTGAGACATGCAATGCCTCATTATGCTTCCTTCCCCTTGGCGTCAGATCAGCATCCAAGAAACCTAGACCGTTATCTGCAGTCAAACTGGCCACGCAGTCTTGAAATTGATTGGAAGATGTCTCTTGCGGTACATGGGCGGTTTTTAAGAATTTCACCAGGGCTTTTGCATGTGCCTCGAAACATAGTAGTAATGCCAGCATCGGGATTTTAGAGGTAGTTTGCCCCAATTGTTCAACTACATCGTAGTCGCTTCTCTTTATAACTTTTAGGATCTCCTCTATTTCTTTCTTGGAGGTCTCAGGGATAGTCAATGACTGAGCCTTCGTGCGGTCAGGCTCAATCAGAATACTTTTTCCTCGAGTCTCGGTTAACTCGGCAGCAGGAGTGTCAGTAGAAATGATTACAGGGGTTGTAACGGCTTTGTCAATTGGAGTATTTGCAAAGATGATTATGGGTCCAGAAACTACTTTTGGGGGAGTAATTTTTGGAAAAAAGATCCTACCTCTTCGGGTAATTTTGCTAGTTCGTGCAATGTTACTGATGTCGGAGTTGACCTTCTCGGAGCTTGAATCTTCGGCGGCTGGCCAGTCCTGCTTGATACCATGGTAATAGACATCCCCTCCATAATTCCATGACACAGTTTTGTCTGACGCATATGGGACTGGTCCGGGCATTGTGATTATTAAAGGAGCTGCTTTCGGAACTGATGTAATTCTAATGGGTCTTTTGGTGGAGACCCTGGAAGAATTGGCGGAAATGGTAATGATAGAAACATCTTCAAAATGGATAGGTGAAACAAGAGTATTTTCAAACAAAATTTCTTTGTTATCTATTAGGCACTGAACGCCTATTTTTAACAATGGACAACCGGTTGGGGAGGACAAACAGAGATGGAAAACTTCACCACAGCCCGGGAACACACCGACATTCAACAAATTCATTTTAATAGTCTGATGTGGGGTCATGAGTTCATCAATTGAAGTAAAAAACAATCCTTCTTCAATGGCATTGGTATTGGTGCCATGTCTGGGCATAGGGGCAGAAATGACATTTGGCTTTTTAGGCGCATCAAACTCAATTTCTTTTGCTTCAATGAGGTATTGTATTTTGTTCTTTAGAGCCCAACAATTATTAGTATTGTGACCAAGACTTTTAGAGTGATATGCGCAACATGCACTGGGATGATAATGAGGAGATGTTGTATTGGGGTTTTTCGGAGCTTCTTTCAAGGTCACCAAGTTGGATCTTAGTAGATGCGGTAATACTTTAGACAGGGTCATGTTGATTCTGGTGAACTTCCTAACTGGTATTTCCATCCTTGGTTGATTATTTCTTTGCTGATCAGGCGCAGGCTTAGGGATCATCACAGCCCCCACCATTGGTCGGCACTCGGTCCTATCTTGGTTTCTTTGCGGATATACAACAACCACCTCTTTCTTTCCGATAAAGGGCTTCCTTACAACTGTAGAAGAAGATGTGTCTTTATGAATCTTTCCATTATTTATACCGGCTTCTATCCTCTCTCCGGCTAATATTAGTTCAGTAAATCCTGTAGATGATCTTCCAATTAAATGATTGAAGAAGGGACCTGACAAGGTGCCCAAGAACATGTCCACCAATTCTTTCTCAGATAGAGGGGGTTGAACTCTTCTAGCCAAATCTCTCTATTTTGTGCATAGTCTTTGAAACCTTCATTGGAAACCATGGCCATACTCTGGAGTTGAGTACGGGTAGGCGCCAAATCAGCATTATATTGATATTGCTTGTAGAAATATGTGGCAAGATCTTCCCGATTGTGAACGTTGGCTCTTTCTATTTGGTAAAACCAGTCAAGTTGAGTTCCAGACAGACAGTCTTGGAAGAAGTGCACCCATAAGTCTTTATCAGCGGTATGGGGTTGGATTTTCCTTACATATGACCGGAGATGCATTTTAGGGCATGAAACTCCGTCATATTTGGCGAATATAGGTGATTTGAATTTCAGAGGAATCACAATCCTCGACACTAAACCCAATTCCTCAAAGTCCAAGCCTGGAACCTTATGGATTTCCATCGCGCTCAACCGCTCTTTGAGATGTTTATACGTGTCATCAGCTGGAGGGTACTATTCCTCAGAGTAGTCTTCTTCTTCCTCTTCCTCTTCTGATTCTGACGGGATAACTGTTTCCTTACCCTTCCCTTCCTAATTGTCTTTTTCTTCGGATGTTTTTGCAATGTTTAAGGTTCTTCTTGTTTTCTTATGAAATCTTCTTCCCATGTTCAATACTCCATTTACCTTCTTTGTCTTCTTTTTCCTCTCTTCAGCTAGCAAAGTCTTCAACTCTTTTTGTCCCTCGGCTAGGGTCAAGAGAAACTGTTGAAACTGTGTATTCTGAGCTTGGAGATCCTTCACTGTTTGCTCAAGATCCATCTTACTGAAATAAATAGTAGAGAGATGAGGAGACTTGTTGCAAAAGACCTTCTTATGTTATGATGAATGATATATGCATATGTAATGATTTCAAGGATTTCAAAGATTCAAATTTGTTTTAGACAAGAAAGGAAACACACGTTATATTAATAAGTTAAAGCTTGAATACATCAATGCCTCTTGGGCAAAAGAATACAAAAACTCTATGATAAAAAGGTAGTACGCATCCTCTTTAGTACAATGTAGGAATTCAGAGTTCGCTCCTCATGAAGTAGCCTAGTGAGTTCAAAAACCTTCTTCTCGCTTGCGTAGAATTGGGCTTCGAACGTATCTCGCTCCCCCTTGAGTTGTATCCAATCCCTTTGTAGGTCTTCAAGAGATGTGGGCATGTCAGGATGTAGGATAGTGTATGGAACATCTCCCTCCATGACAGGCTCAATAATTACCAGGAGAATGGAGGGGTAAGGCATCATAAGACTTTGAGCACGAGTTCGTACCCATTTGAGGTATGGCTCAAGAGGGTGGAATTCTTGTGTCCCAGCGTCTTACTATCTACCTTATTTAACATCCTCCAAGCTCGGATGAATCTCTGGCGAAGACCTTGATTGTCGTTGTCGTAGTCAAATACCAAACCTTGAATCAGCATCTCATGCAGGCCATCCCTTCGGGCATAACCAGACTGTCTTAAGGCCAAACAAGGGTTGTAGGTGATACCTCCCATAATGCCAAGTAAAGGGACATTAGGAAATTCTCCACAACAATCGACAATGATAACATTCTCTTTGGATCGGGAGCACCAATGAATGTCTGAATGTTTGAGCGTCATCAACCTTTGTGACCACCTTGAACCTTGCTCATTCTTTAATACAGATTGGGGAAGATGAGAAATAAACCATCTTTCCAAGAGAGGAGTGCAGCACATAAGAACACCTCTTTTCCTCATTGTGCGAGTGTGAAAAGAGTGTAGGACATCTCCTAGCAATGTAGGCACCGGGTTTGCAGGATATCAAGATTTTGACGGTGTTGACATCTATGAGCTATTCAGGATTTGGAAACAAAACCATCCCATAGATGAGGAGAGCCACAATTTCCTCAAATGCTTGCAAGTCCAAGGAATTCCAACGATTTGGGGCTTTCTCAAACAGGAACTTTGCTAGGAAACCTTTGATACCACTCCTTGTTTCCCAATGAGTTATGACATCAGATGAGTGCAAGTGTAGAGCTTGAGCAATCTATTCTGGCTTTGGGTCTCTTTTTGTACCGTTGAAAGGTAGTTGATCAAGATTGGGAATCCTCAAGAGTTGGGAGAATTCTTCCAAAGTAGGCACAAATTGATAGTCGGGAAATGTGAAGCAATGGTGTAAAGGATCAAAGAACTGAAAAAGCACTTTCATCATGTCCTCATCAGTGTCGGAGGTGACGACCATGTCTCTCGGTGAATGGATAGTTTTCAGGAATCCTTGAGACTAGCTCCTTAAGTTGTGGATGGATTCTCACAAGGTTGACTTGAATAGTTTTCCTGCGAAGCGAATCTATAACCTATAAAACAAGAACAAAGATGAATCCAAAAATCCTTGAAATGGTTAGTGGATGTATATGATGTTCATGATGTTATGTACAAGTATGTATATACAAACAAAGCAAACATATCCTTAGTTTAGGTTTGCATGGAGTTTTATAGGTAAGTACCCTCTTGAAGTTTAGTTGGCTCAAACCTGTCATAGTAAAGGTAACTGGGTTCTGAGGAGCTCAATATCACTGGTTTGTTTCCTTGGTCATTGTTTCAGCACAAGCCTCTTTAATGGCGACCAAAATATCCCAAGAAATCAAACCTCAATGAGTGTAGTATCGAGTATCTACTAACTTTGGACTACACCAAAGTCGGTCATCTCACTACATCCTAAAGGCCAAGTTGGTCAAGTAAAGGTTCTAAAAGTTCATTAGTGCTTTATGACATCTCTCAGCGGCCCCGTATTCTCTTTGATTAACTCAAAGGCTACCGGTACCCAAAATATGTCGCACTAATGTAGCTATTGCTTAGACCATATCGGTATACCCCGCACAATTTCCATAATGTATTACTACTTACCTATAATGTATCCCAAATCCGGGTAGAGGATTCAAACCCAAACAAAGAACCATAATGTAAAGCATACAAGTCAAATAATGTAAGAAAGTAAATGTGATCTAATCCCTAAGGTAACCCCACTTTTAGAACTTCTCCCCATCAGAGTCGCCAGTTCTGTGATACGGTGGGAGAACTGACTTGAGTATTTTGTGTTTGATCGCAAATGTTGCGATTAGCAAGAGTCTCCACCGACTTTTCTTTTATCCAAAAGGAAAGGTGAAAAAGCACAGGAAAGACCTTTGAGATTGTTTCTTAGGTTCTGGGGGTAGATTATAAAAAGGGAAGGTATTATCATCCTTTTTATCCATGGTTTTCCATGGGCTCTTAGTTACTTGCTAGATCACTTGCTTTTGTTTGAAATTGTGCTTTGTTTATTTTTGAAAGTATTTTGTAAATAGGCCTTTGTTTAGGCAATCTTTGTAATGATTCTCGTGCGTAAGAATGTATACAAATATGTTGATCTTTTGAAAATGTTTTTGATTTTTGTAAGATGTTTGAAAGTGTATGTGATTATTTTGAAAATAGCAAGGATGTTTGTTTTGAAATGGAACAAGTAATTAGGAGAAATCTACCTACTCAAATGTCTTTCTTGTTTGTAAGTGTTTAGTTATTGGCATGTATTTTTGGTAAAACCAGGTGTGTAAATGTCATGACTGATGTCATAACATTCTGGATTATTAGGTACTTTATGCAGAAAAAGTATGGCATACAGTAACTACTGTTTGTGAGTGTGTATCTGAGCATTTTGCAATGATCACATTTATTGCCTTCTACCAAAATCAGTAAACAGGAATTCTGATGTCATAACAAATGTTAAGACATCTTGTACTGATCTAACAGATATGCAGTTTGGTTAATTCTGAGATTTTTCAGGAAGTTGGTTCATTCTTTCCAGAACAGAATCTCACGTGGACTTTGGGTTAACCTAGCTCAACCCTAATCTGGTTGATAAAGTCTTGTGACCAAGTCTTAAGGTTAAACCTAATTAACCCCATCTTTTTGTGGAAACCCTAACTGAAGAAATAGCTGCATATATATTCAACAGGAATGCTGGTTGCAGAGTAACTCTTTTGACTGAAGATCAATTAGGAGCTTAATAGTTTTAACTATTGTAATCCAAGCAAGTATCATTGTGATAAGTGACTTGGAATAGGTTTTTATTGTAAGGGTTTTTGTATCACTGAAAGCTTTGAAGCAAGAGTGTTTTGTGTCTTTTGACTAAAGCTTTGAAGCAAAGTCAAGTTAGGTTTATGTATCACTCAAAGCTGTGAAGCACGAGTGTTTGTGTTACTTGATTAAAAAGCTGTGAAGAATAATCAAGTGTATGTTCTGAAGAGTGTCTTCATTATTTCATTAGTCAATTGTTTTAAGTATCACTGCTGTGATTGAGGGGGAGTGAGTAGGAACTCAGGTTTAAGTTGAACTTAGATTGAAGTTGCATTGGGTAGGTCTTAAGTGAAGGAGATAAACTGGTTGGTTTATTCCTGAATTAATATCTCTTATAGTGGATTTCCTCCCTGGCTTGTTAGCCCCCAGAGTAGGTGTTGTTTCACACTGAACTGGGTAAACAATTGACTGTGTTCTTTACTGTTTTTATTTACTGTCTTATATAAAGTCAGATACGGTGTCATAACATTCACTGTGACATTGAGTATCTGCTGCCAGAATTTCAATTGGTATCAGAGCAGGCACCCTGCCTGTATTACTGGGTGAGATCTAGGGATATCACTTTCTGGCACTATGGACAAAGAAGGAGTTTTTGGAAACAGACCACCCATTCTGGATGGAACAAATTATGACTACTGGAAACCTCGTATGATTGCCTTCTTAAAAACACTGGACAAAAAGGCTTGGAGAGCTGCTGACAAAGGATGGAACCATCCCACCATAACTGAGAAAGCTGGGACAATCAGTCTGAAGCCTGAGGAAGAATGGAGCAAAGAAGAAGATGAGTTAGCCCTGGGTAATTCCAAAGCTTTAAATGCCTTGTTCAATGGAATTGATAGAAACATATTCAGACTAGTACATCAATGTGAACTGGCCAAGGAAGTGTGGGACACTCTCAAAACTACCCATGAGAGCACATCCAAAGTAAAAATGTCAAGGCTTCAGATGCTGACTACCAAGTTTGAGAACCTAAGGATGAAGGAAGATGAAACCATTCATGAGTTTCACATGAACATCTTGGAGATTGCCAACACCTCAGGAGCATTGGGAGAAAAGATGTCTGAAGAAAAACTGGTGAGAAAGATTCTCAGATCCCTGCCTAAAAGATTTGCAATGAAGGTAACTGCTATAGAGGAAGCCCAGGATATCAGCAAGTTAAAGGTGGATGAACTCATTGGGTCTCTTCAGACTTTTGAGATGGGGATCAGTGACAATGTTGACAAGAAAAACAAGAGCATAGCACTTGTATCCAACTCTGAAGATAAAAACAAGGAGGATGAAGAAGAAAATATTTCAGAAGCTATAGCCATGCTTGGAAGACAATTCAACAAACTCATCAAGAGAATGGATCCAAAGTCAAGGTCAAAATGTGAGAACATTCCCTCTGACATTAACAGATCTTATGACTCCAGCAGAAGACCAAGGTCTGAAGAGAAGGGAAATCAAGGTAGAGGAATTCAATGCCATGGTTGTGAAGGATATGGGAATATTCGAGCTGAATGTCCTACCTTTCTTAAGAAACAAAAGAAAGGAATGACTGCTACCTGGTCTGACTGTGA
This sequence comes from Vicia faba, assembly GCA_948472305.1. Taxonomy (NCBI): domain Eukaryota; kingdom Viridiplantae; phylum Streptophyta; class Magnoliopsida; order Fabales; family Fabaceae; genus Vicia; species Vicia faba. The sequence continues at coordinate 503,886,263 of OX451739.1, read as the reverse complement.
TTCAGAAAGTAACTCTGAAGAAGAATCTGCCAAACTAGTTACTGCACTAACTGGTGATTGTACCTCTGAAAGTGACACTAGTGATGAGGAAGTGACATTTGAAGAACTGGCTGATACTTACAAGAAATTGTGTATCAGAAGTACTGAAGTCTATGTGCAAAATGAGAGACAAACAAAACTCATCATAAAATTGGAGGCTGAAAAAAGGGCAGACCTTGAAACTGTAAGTCATCTAGAAGGGTAAGTTCAAATGCTGAACTCAAAACTGAACCAGATGACCAAATCTATCAAGATGCTGACAAATGGAACTGACAAATTGGAAGAAATCCTTCAGGTTGGACAAAATGTGAGAAACAAGTCTGGTCTAGGATTTGTGGCAGCAAAGAAATCTGGTGCAGACAAGAAGATCAGGTCTGATAAACAAATGTCAAAGCAGATGTCACAACATAACACTCAACATCGGGAACAGGGAAATATGAAGAAAACGTACCAAAGATGGAGATGTCATCATTGTGGAAGGTTTGGTCACATAAAGCCTTTCTGCTTCAGATTGTATGGATACCCTAATCAGAACCCAGGTGTCAAACCTAAGTCTAACAGGGTACCACATACTCCTCAATGGAAGAAAAAGGCTACTGCCCTGATAGCCCACACTTCCCTGAGAGTCTCTGCAAAGGAAGACTGGTACTTTGACAGTGGGTGTTCTAAGCACATGACTGGAATCAAGAACCCTCTCAATAATGTTAAACCTCACACCACTAGTTATGTGACCTTTGGAGATGGTTCTAGAGGTGAAATCAAAGGAGTTGGTAATTTGGACTGCCCTGGAGTTCCAAATCTGAATGAAGTACTATTGGTAAAAGGCCTGACTGCTAATCTCATTAGTATCAGTCAATTATGTGATCTAGGATTCAAGGTTAACTTCTCAAAATCCGAATGTCTTGTAATTAATGAAAAACAAGAAGTTGTAATGAAAGGAGTCAGATCTAAGGACAACTGTTACTTGTGGGAGCCTGAGAACACTAATTACTCCATTGTGTGTTCTATTGCCATAGAAGAAAAAGAGGTGAAACTGTGGCACCAAAAACTTGACCATCTTCATCTAAGAGGAATGAAAAGGAGTATCTCCATGGAGGCAGTCAGAGGCGTTCCAAGACTGCAAATTGATGAAAGGAGAGTTTGTGGTGAATGTCAGGTTGGTAAGCAGACTAGGATGTCACATCCAAAGTAAAGACATCTGACCACCTCTAAGGTTCTAGAACTTCTTCATATGGGACCAATGCAGATGGAAAGTCTTGGTGGAAAGAGATATGCCTATGTTGTGGTGGATGACTTTTCCAGATTCACCTGGACTAACTTCATTAGGGAAAAATCTGATGTGTTTGAAGTTTTTAAAGAACTGTGCAAAAGAATTCAAAGAGAAAAAGAAGGGTGTATTGTCAGAATCAGAAGTGATCATGACAAGGAATTTGAAAACAGTAAGTTTAATGAGTTCTGTTCCTCAGAAGGAATTAGTCATGAATTCTCTTCTCCTATAACTCCTCAACAAAATGGAGTTGAAGAGAGGAAAAATAGGACCATACAGGAACCTGCCAGAGCTATGATACATGCCAAATGACTTCCTTTACATTTTTGTGCTGAAGCTGAATACATTGCAGCTGGTAGTAGCTGTTCTCAAATTATCTGGATGACACAAATGTTATGACATTGTACTGTGACAATTTGAGTACAATCAACATTTCCAAGAACCCTGTTCAGCATAGCAGGTCCAAGCACATTGAAATTAGACATCACTTAATCAGAGACCTTGTAGAGGAGAAAACAATTAATCTAGAACATGTTGCCACTAAGCTACAACTGGCTGACATTTTTATCAAGACACTTGATGCAAATCAATTTGAAAACTTGAGGGGCAAGTTGGGTATTTGCCAACATGAGAAATTGTAGCAATTAACTTTGCTTAAAACAAGGGTTGAAGGAGTTATTTTTGTTAAGTCTATTTTGAGTGGGTTAATCATATGTTTTCTCAATTCTTTCAAAATTATTAAGAAGTTGAATAGACACTCATTTGCCTCCTTCCTCTCTCGACTTTGCAACAAATCCCTTTCTCTCAATCAAAGTTTTCTCTCTAGTTGCTACTGGTTTTCTAATCCAATCAAAATGTCTCAAACATCATCCTCATCCAAGACGACCGTTTCATCTTCATCATCTGATCAAGATTCTCGGGCAATCACCTCATGCATGGATTCTGAAGTCCTGGAGGTTACTCCTCTTAGAGAAATGGAAACTAACCCCTCCAAGGTCAAAAAGCTGAGAACAAGGCATGCAGGAAGGTCTCAATCTACTTCATCCGATAATCCCTCTCAACCTTCATCTTCTGTACCAAATAGGGAAGGATCAACTTATGTACATCAAGCAATAGCTAGGCTTGTTACAAGAATCCTGAGTGAGAACCACTCTGTACCAGGGATTTCTGTTCCATTAAATCAAGAATCAGCAAGCCCAAATGTTGAAGCAAATCCAGATGTCTCTGAGAATGTTGAGACACCAAATGACAACATTCAAAAATCATCTGAAAACCATGATGATATTCAAAACCCTTCAGAGAATAATGTTGAACCCCATGTTATTGATGTGGATGAGGAATACTCAGACAATGACCTAATTGCAAATATCAACCCTAGTATAGCTAGGAGAATGATGAACAGAAAGGGTAATCAGGATGCTGCAAAATGTATGACCAAAGAGAAACCTGTTGATAAGAAAACCAGGTCTGAAGGCAAGACTTGTGTAGAAACTGTGAAGACTGGACTGTCCAAAGGGAAGGTGAAAGCCCAAGTGCATACTGGGAGTCTCTCAAAGCCTGCAAGACAACCAATAACAAAGAAGAGAAAAGAACCCGAGCCTTCTGATTCTGATGAGGAATCAGAATTTGAAATTGATGCTGAAGACATTCCTCTCAGAAGGAAACTCCCTTCCAGCAAAATGGCTAGAGTTCCTGAAGTCCCCACTGACAACATTTCATTTCACCACCCTGAAAATGCCAACAGATGGAAGTATGTTTGCTTGAAGAGAATAGCCTTGGAAAGAGAACTAAACAATGGTGCCATGGATTGCAAGGAAATCATGGACCTGATCAAAGCTGCTGGACTAATGAAGACTGTGGTAAAATTTACCAAATGCTATGAAAATCTGGTCAGGGAATTCATAGTGAATTTGTCTGATGAATGTGCTGATGGAAGGTCAACTGACTTTGAATGTGTCTATGTGAGAGGAGGAAGGGTTAATTTCTCTCCATCTGAAATTAACAAATTTCTTGGAAGATCAAATGAGGCTTGCCCTGAACTAGAAGTCACTGACAATGAAGTTTGCCAAACCATCACAGTAAGACAAGTCAAGTGCTGGCCCTTAAAAGGCAAGCTGAATGCCACCAAACTAAGCATGAAATTTGCCATCCTGCACAAGATTGGTGCAGCCAACTGGGTCCCTACCAACCATAAATCAACCATCTCCATAGGATTGGGGAGATTCATTTATGTTGTTGGAACCAAGACTGAATTTGACTATGGCAGGTATATTTTTGATTAAACTTTAAAACATGCTGGTAGCTATGCTATTAAAGGCCCTATTGCCTTTCCTCCCTCCTATGTGGAATTTTCCTTGCTCAGTACCCTGATATCCTGGTGGAAAGAGATACTGCTTGCAAAAGAGCTCCTGCTCTTGGGTTACACTACAAGCTATTTCAGGGATCTCATGTTCCTGACATTGTCATAACATCAGCTGAGACATCATCTGTAAAAACTCAGTCCAAGACATCTGATGTTATAGCTGTATTGAAAGAGACCTGCAAAGAGATGGAGACAAGGAAAAAGACTCTAGAAAACCTAATTGCCAGCTTAGAACAGGAGGAGACTGAAGGAAACAGAAGGGAAGAGGGTGCTGCTGAAGATCAGCTCAATGCTGAAGAAAGTAGCTCCTCTGAAGATGACAGTGCTTAAAGTTTGGTGGAGTTGACAAGCCTGATGCTGGTTCCTGTTGATGCAAGTGTTTTCAGATTTTATTTGTTGTTTTTATTACTTATTTTGGATGACTGTATAACATATAAGTACATGTATCTTTGGCCTATTTGTGGCTAAAGAGGGGGAGATATTTTGAGTTAATTACTTGGTAGACATCATACTTTTTCTGCAGTCATATTCATTCTGCTGCTCTCTATTCTCTGATTGCTTAGGGGTTTTAGCCAAAAATCTGCCAAAGGGGGAGTTTGTAAGTGTTTAGTTATTGGCATGTATTTTTGGTAAAACCAGGTGTGTAAATGTCATGACTGATGTCATAACATTCTGGATTATTAGGTACTTTATGCAGAAAAAGTATGGCATACAGTAACTACTGTTTGTGAGTGTGTATCTGAGCATTTTGCAATGATCACATTTATTGCCTTCTACCAAAATCAGTAAACAGGAATTCTGATGTCATAACAAATGTTAAGACATCCTGTACTGATCTAACAGATATGCAATTTGGTTAATTCTGAGATTTTTCAGGAAGTTGGTTCATTCTTTCCAGAACAGAATCTCACGTGGACTTTGGGTTAACATAGCTCAACCCTAATCTGGTTGATAAAGTCTTGTGACCAAGTCTTAAGGTTAAACCTAATTAACCCTAGCTTTTTGTGGAAACCCTAACTGAAGAAACAACTGCATATATATTCAACAGGAATGCTGGTTGTAGAGTAACTCTTTTGAATGAAGATCAATTAGGAGCTGTATAGTTTTAACTACTGTAATCCAAGCAAGTATCATTGTGATAAGTGTCTTGGAATAGGTTTTTATTGTAAGGGTTTTTGTATCACTCAAAGCTTTGAAGCAAGAGTGTTTTGTGTCTTTTGACTAAATCTTTAAAGCAAAGTCAAGTTAGGTTTATGTATCACTCAAAGATGTGAAGCACGAGTGTTTGTGTTACTTGATTAAAAAGCTGTGAAGCATAATCAAGTGTATGTTCTGAAGAGTGTCTTCATTATTTCATTAGTCAATTGTTTTAAGTATCACTGCTGTGATTGAGGGGGAGTGAGTAGGAACTCAGGTTTAAGTTGAACTTAGATTGAAGTTGCATTGGGTAGGTCTTAAGTGAAGGAGATAAACTGGTTGGTTTATTCCTGAATTAATATCTCTTATAGTGGATTTCCTCCTTGGCTTGGTAGCCCCCAGAGTAGGTGTTGTTTCACACTGAACTGGGTAAACAATTGACTGTGTTCTTTACTGTTTTTATTTACTGTCTTATAGAAAGTCAGATATGGTGTCATAACATTCACTGTGACATTGAGTATCTGCTGCCAGAATTTCATTTTTCATTTTCTTTTCCTTTTGATGTTACTATCTTACCATTGTTTTGGTGAGAAGCCCCATCGTTGGATGTGAAGGGACGAGTGTGGGACGTTTGTATGGTCATAGAAGGCAACCTATGGGACGTTTTAGCAATGTCGTTTAGGGACTAGATCGTCTACTGAAGGCAACATTGAGGCTCAACGAGGGACTACGATCTTTTATCGAGGGTCTTTTCTAAAATACCCATGTTCGAGGGACATGACTATATTTCCGATAGGCAACAAGGTTGGATTACCCTAAGGGTGCTAGTGTGCAAGTGTGTTTGATTGCATGAATGTTTAGTCTTGATTAGGGTTATCTACTTGTGAATTTCATGTCTTTCCATACACATCCAAATTACTAACAATATATGAAAGCAATAAAAAGTGCAGAAAATAGATATTTTACGTTATTACAAGCATTAGGGGGTGGGGGTACATATTTACAAATGGGGATTGCAAATAAAATTAAATCCTAAGTTACTATTACAACCATATTGAATGAATAAGAATGTACAAGAAAATGTGAAATGAACTTGTTTTGTTTCAGAAAAGAGACAAGTTTTGTTTAAGAAAATATTTTTGATCTTTTTGTTTTAAGAAATAAAATAAAGCATGTAAAAAATGAAAAAAAAATGTTTTTGGTGTTTTAGATTAATGGAATAAGAAGTGATAGCAAAAATAGTGAGGAAAAAGAAAATAGCATCAGCGTACTGCTGACTAAAAGAGATCAGAAGTTCTGACTTTGGCATGTTGCAAAACAAAGATCATATTAGTATAAAAAAAGGTAAAGTCAGAAGTTCTGGGTTCGCTGGGAACAAAGAAGATTTCAGAAGTTCTGATACCACTGGCAGAACTCCGTCTCCCTCTCCATGCTAATCAGTGCATCTGCAACTTGGTCACTTCTCAACAAAACAGTTATGGCAAGTTTCACAATGTTTCAGAAACAAAAGATATCCGAACTATAAATCAGAAGCAAGCATGAATTTTCTAATCCTAATTCTGAGTTCTAATTTATTCAAGAAGTTCTGAACTGAAACTCTCTCTACTTAGGAAGGAAAGTATATGAAACCTCAGAATATGTACAACATCAGAATCAGGATGACTACATTGTATTTTCAAAACAAAGTTTCATGACAATGCCTAAGTAATATGATGCGAGTCAGCAGAAGCTTACATTGCAGCTGGAAAATGTTCTGTGAACTGGAGCTTGGTCCTGAACTCTGGTGATGTTCTGAGCAGCTTCTTCACGTACTCAGTAGGCTGGAAGTTTTCATCTTCTGGAACAGCCAAAGGGTAATGTTCTGACTTCTTTGAGGTGGAGGTGGATGGAGATTGTATTACAGTATGAACACAAAAGGTAGGATAACTTCTAATATGTGGATCAGAAACTGTGTGGATGGTTTTAGTCAAGAAACACTTGAGAACAAATGGAGTTTGAATGCAATAAATCAAAAGTTAACAGGTTTTTTATTTTGTGTTTGAAACTTTGGACTCTTGGAATTTTAGCAGGGGTTCAAGGCTTTTTATTTCTCAACCTTTTTTTTGATCGGCCACTTTACCGTTGCTAATGACTCTCAATTTATAGGCAAAATTCTTGTAGCTTGGAGAGTACAACCATTACATGCTAGGGAAGCTGCCTTATTCTTGGAGCAAATATTGTGGTTCGTAGTCTTAACAGCGCCTAAGCTAGAAATGTAAGCAGGAATTAAGGAAAGGTAACTTCAAAAGAAAAATAAACACATGAGCCCAACACACTCTTGTACAAGAGTTTGCTTTTCCAAGACAGTAATGGTACTTCTATGCCCCACGTGGGGAAATCCTTTAGATAAAGACTCAAAAGTAGTTGTGAGCATTAAATGATGATGAGATTTATCAAACCAGAAATCCTGCAATGTGAGATTTTGTATCATTGCTTAATTCTGGATCAGAGGTTCAGCTTCAGTATAATTTAGAATAAACATCCAACTTCCGATCCTTGTATCCCCTTGCCCCAACATGTTTTGAAGGAACTCTCAGACTTTCCACGAAGCTTGTAGCATGATTTGTAACCTTCTTTGAATTACCCTTGCAAACTTTGACTGAACCATTATGAAAACCGGCCCAGAAGTTTTGACCAAACTCTGTCTTGAAAGTGTCCAGAATTTGTTGAGTGCTTTAGTTTCATGGACGTGTCTTTGAGGACTTATAACTTGAAATCCAAATATTTCTAGAAGAAGTTCTGTTCTGCAATGTTTTAGATCTCTTTTAAATCTATAACTATTGTATCAGAAGTTCTTTCAGAATAAGCTTGCATCATGGTGAAAAACTGGCCAGAAGTTCTGAGCTTGTCATATTTCTTAAACACTTAGAAAAAATTATAAGTATTTAGAATTTTGGCTTTTCCAAAGTAGTTTTGAATTTTGAATTTATTGATGAAACAAATTTCATATTTCAACATGCCTTGATGAAATATGATTCTTGAAGCTTGAAAAAGTCAAAGTTTGACTTTTTAGTGTGCAAATGACCATTTTGCCCTTGTGAATGACTTTCTTGGGAAAATTTGTAATTCAAGGCTTGAAATTGGGTAGAAGCAAACCTGAGGGTCCAAGTTGATCCTTTTGAGAAATGAGAGGGCCAATTTTGGGGTATAACAACATTCATAGTAGTCTTTCTGAGCTATAATTCCTTGAGAAACCAAGTTGTGGTTTGATCTCAAGAAGACGTTGACAATTGTCTTCGTGAATTGTAATCAAATTTTTAAGTAGTGGATTAAGACCTCGATTGAGAGAGGCCAAATCACCTTGGCGGGTGGACTGAAGTAGTTTGAGTTTAAAAGAACCAGGACAACTAAACGTGTCATACTGTTCTTATTTTTTGAAAACCCCAATTCAAACCCCCCTTTCTTTTGTTTTTCTATCCTTCAGTGGGGTGCTAATACTCTCCCCTCGCGTAACAAACTCCATTACTCGTATCTCTTGGTCGTTTGACCTTGATTTCACCTTTCTTAGGTTTACTTGATGTTTTCCTTTCTCTTCCTGTTATCGTACCCCAAAATTTCCCTACCTTTATGTTCAAGATTAAAAATAGAAGACATTTTAATTAGGAATGGTTCAGCAATATCTGATGGCCCATTCTTAAATTCAAGTCGACTACGGGGTGTATTTTAATTCAGGGGAATGAGGCTTTCTAAATCAGAAGACTCATAAACCCATTCATGAAACATGTTGGCCAATGGCCCATGCGATTCGAAAACGGAAAAATTATTTCAAAAAGAATAATAACTATTAAGTCCTTAATTCTTAAAGCCAACTTAAGTTTAAGTGGTTATTAGTTTAAATTAAATTTATTAAATCCATATAGAGATTATTGTTGTTAGGGGTGTGTAATTTTAATTAAAGCCCATTAAGGTTTTAATAAGGCTAATGCATTTTGTGGTCTTGCATTATTATTGCTTTAGGAAAAAGTAGTAGTAGTAAAACTTTTTGTTATTACAAATGAATAAAATATATTTCTTTGTAAAAAAGCGTAATATATTTTTTGTTGATAAACTTTTATAATAATGTTTTCATTCATATAATTCGTTGTTTAGAAGAAAATATATTGGATTATTAAGCCCAATTAATATTTCTTGTCATTTACTGTTTTTCAAAACAAAACATTATTATGGAAACATTTTTTGTTGTTTATTAAATATTGGGTTATTATTTGAAAATCTGTTTTAAGGGTCCAAGTATTAGGCCCGGTTTGTATCAAAAGAAAAAGTGTGTAACAACAATGGTTGTTGGGTTGAGGAAGAATTTTGGTTACAAGGCCCAATTTCAAAACGAAATAGAGCTGGACAGTAAAAAAAATAAATATAATGCAAAGCCCAATGTTGAAAAACAATCACTGTTCCAATTTGCCAAAATTACGCATATTTTCTTGCCGTTAACACTTACTGTAGAAATTTTTACTAAATCAAATCTGCATATACGAATCTCCATCTAATATATACAGAACAAAATCCAATCGCGTATTACAAACGAAATCAATTACATCCAATAATCAGAATCAAATTCAATCCATATTACAGAACAAAACCGAATCCAATCTAAAACCAAATCAAACATTTTTATAAAAAACCAAACTAAATAAATCTAATCCCTAATTAAGCTAAAGCCCTAAATCTAAGCTTACAATTCGTAACAACCCTAATTCTAAAACCTATATATACTAATTGAAGAACACAATGAAATAAGGGGGAATACGGGGAAGACCGATATATAGTAAAAAAAGAACTTGAAGAACACAAATTTGTTGTTGAAGACGCCGAGAGAGAGCAATTGGGGTTTTTATATCTGAAACCCTATTCGCTAGCCGCTGGTAGTCTGATCGTTCCGCCTCCAACCGCTACTCCATTCACGAACACCACTTCTGCAGACTTGCAAAGGCAAAGGAGAAGAGACGATCAAAAAGCAGAAACTCGAAGAACTCGTAAGAAGCGCATAAAGGAGGTAAATCGACTTAGCTCCTTATTTTACTGTTTATGTGTTTGGATGGTTTACGGAAGGGATTCGGTTGGGGATATCTCACCGCTGCGGAGAGGGTATGACGTTAGGGTTAGAGAAACGGGGCTGCAGAACGAGAGAGAAAGAGAACTATTTGGATTGCTGTAAAAAAATAAAAATGAATTGTAATAAAATGTTAAACAATGTTTGTTATACCGTGTGATACAATACCTGCACGTTTATCCTAATTATCATACACACTTCACTTTTATCTGCTAGATCTGTATCGGATGATCGTAAGGCCAAGTCCCACCATAGGTCCATACACCCTCACTCATACGATCTAACCGTCCCCTTTAATTCACATTTGGGCCAACCCAATTGTGAAACGGACCCCCCTTTTGCCCTATTGCTAGTTCTAGAATGGCGTTACACCCCCTTTCCAGAATTCACGTTTGGGCCTAGCACAAACTACTTGTAACACCCCCTCTGTTTTTACTTACTAACTAAAACTGCACCCCCTGCCATATTAATTTAGTTTCTTTTTTTTTATAATTCATATATTTTTTCTAAATTTTTTAATATTTCATATTTTTTATAATTATTATTATTTTAAAAATTTTCTTATTATCATTATTTATTTCTTATTATAAAAATTATTAATATTATTAGTATTGTTTTTATTTTATTTATCATATGTAAATAATTATTTTATTTAAAAACTCATATTATATTTTTGTACATTGCATTAAAATATTTTTAGTCATGCATTAATCAAGATTTTTGCAATTTATATGATTAAAAAATACTAACAAACGTCAAACTTATTTTTTCGCAATAAACTAATCTAAACAACTGTTTTTGCAAAAGGGTTTCAAACGGATTATGACTAATCACACATTTATCCAAAATCTCCGCAATCACTACTCCCGGTAAAATGAGAGGCAATTCAAAATACATTTGCAACCCCTAAAAAACACCAACCCATACGAACTACGAATTTGGACTCTGATTCCTCCTAAGAGGATACGTAGGCATACGATCAAAACTCGTGGCAAGTTCCCCTATTAAAATTTAAAACCCTGTTTTACCCAAACCTAAACCTAAACATAGTATCCTTAAGAATAAGGTAGATGAAAGGTTCCTAACACCTTCCTTTCATCTAGAACCAAGTCTAAAACCTAGAATCTCTGTATGCGAATTATGGTTTCCTATTAGATGCCCTGCCTTAGGATAAAACCTAGTAGTGGCGACTCTGTATTTAAAATCCAGTCGTAACAGCCGGCGACTCTGCTGGGGATTGTTTAACCCTAGGTTTTAGGTTTTACTTTGGGTTTTATTTTCTTCATTTATTTATTCTTATATATTGTTTATCATTATATTTTCTATGTGGCGGGTTTTTATTTCAAAAAATATTTTCAATATAACCCTTAGAAAGAAGGTTCGTCTATTAGCTTAGGGGATACATCATCCCTGCGAGTTTATGTGACGACTTTGCCTAGAGTCGGTGGAATTCCACAAAAGGAATACTTATTGAGAGATATCCTCTTGACAAGTAGAACTTTAGAACGCCACCCATGACTCTTTGTAACGACCTTAACCCAAAATCTCATGACGAGACCTTTCACAACTTTGAGACGAAAGTCTCGGTTCGTAAAGAGGATCCACCTAAGGGAGGCCCTTGTGCCTTTTCCCCATGGTGTTATTCATGATACCCTTAAGGAAGCCACCTTTTGGGAGGGTATGATATCCGTAGGACAAAACTAGGATCCTACCTTATAAGGATATCCTTCATATAATCCGACTTACACTATCTCTAAATCCACAAGGGTTACTTCTGATATACTATAATCCCTAGCCTATAGGGTCTATCTTTCGTAAGTCATAACCCATAGCATGTAGCGATTCTTCAGCCGTCCATTAGTCTATTGCAATCCATAGCTTGTAGGAATTCTCGTCCCTCAATTACCATCTCTAGCTTGTAGGGATTCCACTTCGTCTTCTATGGTCGCTAATCCCTAAGGAGGTCCTATCTGACTCAATATCTGAGTTAGTATCCTCATTTCCATGTCTATCATTATCTTCTCCCTTAAGAAGTTCCTATTTGTTTCAATATCTGAGTCAGTGTAGGGTACCTCCAAATCCACATCACATTATTTTTGTCCTTAGTAAATTCCTATTTGTTTCAATCTCTGAGACAGTGTAGGGTATTATCATTTTCATGTCTACCATCAAACATGTATAGGGTACCCCTGTGTCTACCCTCATACTACGTATGTCTCACATTGCATACCCATGAAACTTTTTTTCATCCTACCCTAAAGCCAAAAACATTTCTGCATACCCATGCATTCACATACATTCATACATTTGCATCTCATGCATTTCCACCTTCTCCCTTATCCAATTATCATCCATATGCTAGTTGATTTCCTGGTACTCACGAACAACTCAAGAAAGTTCGAAATTATGGAAAAAAAGAGATTATCTATTGGAGACTCATTGGAGCTTGGCCCTACAGAGAAAGAAGGCAACCCTTCACAAGGTCAACGGAGGGTCTACGCAGCGCCTCAAATGCCACTACCATTGATGATTCCTCTACATCAAGAGAAACTTCCTTATCAACATAATAGGTATGCCCGAGAAAAGTCAAAGGTCACCCTTACACTTTGACAAGTCCAAGAACTAAGAATATCTCTTGAAGTCACGAGGATAAACAAATGAGCACTTCTATAAGATCATTAGACTTTATCAAGTACAAATTGTAATTTCTTAGTTGCTAAGGTTCATTTGGTGTAAATTTGTATCATTGGTTCAGTAATAAAATAAGCATGCATGTTTTCGAAATCGATTCGATCCATAAAAATCAACAACTCTATATTTTCACTCTTTTCCATTTTCAAATTAACAAACTTCGAGAGAGAATGATGAAAATAAAACAACTGAATTTTTCTAAGCTATACTTTCAATGTAAGACCGAGATGACGGTGTAAGGCATTATTTCAATTCCTAAACAGTGGAGATATAAGGAGTTAATCTGTAGTCAACCCCCTTGAGCCAGAAGTTGGATTTGTTTCTATTTTATAAAAAAACCTTAATCTTAACCAGGGGCAGGGTAGTCTTTCAATTAATTCAATGGTGCATTCTATTCTCAAGAGAATTAAGTCCATCCAAGCCAAGGTTCAAGCATATCTCCTTCCTCGATACATCACTGAGGAAACAATCTAAGAAAAGGTTCAAGCACATCGTCTTCCTTACGCACATCAATAAAGATTGAGGAAGCAACCAATGAAGACAAAGCTCTCAACATATTCCTCCTCAATACATCATTCAAAATCGAGGAAAACAATAAAGATGAAGCTTACAACAATCGGCATGGCAGTCATGAATTTTCAAAATCGAAAAACAAAAAGAATCTCAAAAGAAAAAAATTCAAAAAAAGAGAGAGGCCGCTAAGTCAAAAACAAAAAGCAATTTTTTTTTGACTTAGGCAAAAGTTAGGGCATCCCGATGGACCGGAAAATTCAAAAAAAATTGGCCCATGCAAAATAAGGGATTCGAAGCATAAATAGGAGAAAAATCTTGTGTCTGCCACTTCAAAGGCTTCTCATCAACGCTTGGATCTTATCGATGCTTGGATCTTAATAACGCTTCTTATCATCTGTGTGACTACGAAATTTCTCTTGGGAAATAAATGCATCTGTTGGATTAATCGAATTTAGGATTGGATAACATCAAGGAGATTGGGGTGGGTTAAATAAATGTTTAGCCTTATATCCTTTTTTCTTAAACAACGAACCATGGCCATGTTACATCCTTCAAAAGTCTTAATTAAAGCAAGGTTAACTACGAAAGCATACTCGGCAAAATTCGTGTTAAATTGACTCCTATGTTTGTTAAAATTATTGCTAATCTCTTCGCTTCTTCGGACCTACATTTCTAATCATCCATTTCTAATCAACTTCGACTTCAAAACTTGCTTGTACATCAAACAGAATTACTTTTCAAAACATACAATTTTATCTACGAATCAATACTTAGCATCAAGGAGATTTCAAAAAGGTCTGATCAAAGGCAACATTTCCAAGAAGGTTCTAACTAGGGGTAAAGCATCTAAGAGGACCCCTATAAACAAGGGAAAATACTAATGGTCGTAGGGGCATATCTCATGAAGATACTATTGACAAGGGGTGATCATTTTGAGATTCAATCAACACCGATTAAATTTCAAAGAACTATTCAATCAGGGGCATACCTTTCGAAGGAACATTCCTTAATCAAATCATATCATAACAAGTTATGACCCGGTTCCCTCATTTTAAACAAATCTCTCAAGGCTTTGATTCAAGGGGCAATCTTCCAAGATTAAAATGTTAGGGAAATGCATGTCAGGTTCATCCTACTGTCCGTAGGATCCAAGTTCCTCTTCAAGCGGCTTCAAGTACAAACATTTCAAAGATTCAAATCTTGGGTCAATCTATATCAAAGTTCATGGTGAGGTCTAAGTTCTTCCTGAGGGTACTTCCTCCATATCCAGGAAATTGAGGGGCACCTCTTTCAAAATTCGAATGGTAGGGCAAATCACTGTGAGGATCGATCAAAACGAGTTGATTCAAAATGGTCCATCAAAGCCAAGCATATTCAAGAGTCTTTTTATCAGTGGCATAATGCAAAATAATTGGGTCATCCACATTATCATCAAACTATTTCCAAGATCATATCAATAAGAATCTCCTCCAAGACCCTACCAAAAATTAGGGAAAGACAATCCACACAGAGGCAAGCTCCCCTCGTACTTTCATAATCTCCAATGAATCTTTCTCCTACATCAACAATCCTCTGAGTTCAAATCAAGTATCAGGAAATCATGCAAGCACAACATTCAACCATCATGTGACAAGCAACCGTGTTACATAGTCGAACCTCTACGCTTAATCGTCAATGACCCATCACAGGGGTATTATTCAACAAATCATGCGAGTCATAATCATAAAGCATAAGTATGCATAAATCATTTGCATACATTCATTAGGATATTGCGATCCAAAATCAAGCTACACCTATCATCTCATTCGGATGACGAATTCTGACAGCATGGATCTAACAGAGATCCCAATTCTCATTGGCACATCAAAATTCCAACATCCTTGACGCATATCCAAGTCACCCGTTACATACATTGGTCATTCATCCCACACATTAACACCTACATCTACATGCATGCATAACATATCATAGCTCAAGACTTAGAACCCCGTAAGGATCTAGAGACAATTTCTAGGGGATTCACTATCGAAATCTATAACATCTCTCCGACCATCCCTCTGAGTGAGTCTATGATACAAGCATTCTTCGTCAAACTAAACCGTAAGCAGCCTTACGTACCACCGTCCAAGACGTGAGCAACCTCACACATTTTCTAATCTGCGTATCATCAAAAACGTGAGAAGCCTCACGCAACCTCATCCACTATTCATTCATAGGCCACCATACGAGGCATGAGCAACCTCATGCATTCATCATCCATCCTACGTAAGCAGCCTTACGTAAAAGTCGTGATCAGCCTCACACTTTCCAATTAATGTCTTTAAGTTAGCGACCCTGCTATCTGTTTCACCTTTCCAAGCCACCGAGTTGATACTATTCAAGCAACCATATGGATATTGGTGTGAAGCCCAGTTTCTGTCGGGCCCATCTTTTCAAAAGCCCAGTTCCCGTGTGGCCTATCTTTTCAATATTCCCAGTTCTCGTCCGGACTATCTTTTCAAAATCCTGGCCCTAATTGGCATGGCCTCTCAGAAATAATAAGTCTTGGTTAATAGTGTGCTTTGAGCATTGGTCATGTAGTTCAAATAACAGGGGCATTACATTTATCAATCATCACATAATTTCAATTCATAACTGTTGTACCCCAAAATTTACCCTCTCATTTTACTCAACACACGCCCATTGAGGTCCCCTACTTTCCCAAGGATGACCAAGAATTGATCAGACAAACTCTCCTCCTAAGGCAATGAACCTCTAACTAGGGTTTCAATTTTCATCAAGATGTGTGAACCCCAATGGTCTAAAATGTTGTATATGGTTCTAATATGTCCTCAATGTTATCCACGCCAAATTTCATGCCCTACACAACAAGTTTGCTCAGTCAACTGCTCAAATACCTAAAAATCAACTATATTAGGTCAAAAGTCAACTATGGCCTATATACAATCAAACTTCATGATTTTTTGTCAACATTAACATTTTGAGGTGATATCCATAATTTGATCATGATTCCTCAAGAAATGTTCCTAACTCATTGTTGTACCCAAAATTTTTCCCTCCCATATTTCTCAAAACATTTCAAGAAAGATCCTCAAGTTGCTCAAGGAAGCCCAAGGGTTGGCCAGACAAGCTCTCTCCTAAGGCAGTCTATCTCAAATTAGGGTTTCATGTTGCATCAAGATACTTGAGTCCAAGGGATCCCAAATTCTCACCATTGTCCTAATATGTTCTCAAGATCATCCATGTCAAGTTTCAAGCCCTGCAAAGAAAGTTTACTCAGTCAATTGCTCAAAGGCCTGAAAATCGACTGTGCTAGGGCAAAAGTCAAATGTGGCCCACATACAGTCAAAATTCAATATTTTTGGTCAACATCCTCATTTTGAATCATATTTCATCATTTTATCAAGGATTTATCATGATTCATCAAGTATTGCTCATAATTCCTCAAGAACCAAAAGTTACTAAATTAGGGTTTTGCAGGAAAAGTCAACTCAACTTTGACCAAGCATAACTTTCTCATACTTTATAAGAAATGACCCATCCAAAGCTCATTTTGAAGAGGATGCAATGCTCTACAATACATATTCATATCCCAAGTTAAAAATATGCACTCACAAGAAGTTATAAATTTGGACATTATAGGTCATTTTGAAAAGTAAAAAAAACACTTTTTTGTCAAAGCTTCATACATGAGCATGGAATATCAAATTGAGATGAGAACAACAGGGTTGCTTAGAGGAAATCTCAAGCTTTCCAAATAGTAAAAGAATGCATCCAAAGAGTCAAAATTGAGGAAGTTGTGCATTGGTGAATTTGACCTTTTTTGCAAAATTGTCAAAAGTCAAATATGCCTAAAACTTCAATTTTTGCCAAATGGGCCCAATCTTTTTTACTTGTTTTGAGTTGGAAACATGGTCCAAGAGCCCTATCCTTTTCCACTTGTCATTATCTTGTTTTTATTATTTATTTTTATTTTTATTTGAATTAAATCAATTTTAATCAAAATAAATCATGAAAAAATCTAAAGCATTGAAAACCCAAGATTTTGTACTTGTTTCAGGTCTCAAATCCAGTTGGCAAGTATTTGAAATCGTGCAAGGCATTGAGGTGCACAAAAATATTGGTTTTAGGCTATTTTCGGAATGGTTTTCAAAGGAATCAAATCAAAATCAAATGCATTGATGAAAGAAGATTGTGATCATTATTTCAACCCTAATTCATTCCTCAATACATAAGGATGAGGTGCAGACCAAAAGAGGCTAGAGAGAGGCGTATGAAGCAGAACCAAACTTGAAAAAATACCAAAAAGTGAAAACACGAATTGATACTTCCAGGCATCCTCAAGGCCTTCTAGATGTCCCGATAGTTTCCTGGGAGTATAAGCAAGGGAAAGCAATCAAGAACAAGCGTTCCCAAGCCCTGGAACTCGCTGTAAGGCTTTCACGATGTTGCATTTTTCTTGAATTCGGTTTACACAATTCTTGAACACTCATCAAATTCTAATCAAATATTTTTGTTCACCATCACATATGCAAGCTTTCTGTATCGTTTAATTTCATTTTCATGGCCTGTATATGATTTCACCATTGTTAGGGTTTTATGGCTCAATTTAGGATTTCTTCATATAAGTGAAATTGGGCCATGAAAGGGCAACCATTAAACTCAGCAGGTCCAGACGAAGCTATCCATGGCCTTCATTTTTGTTTATCACGCTTGTATTGAGTTTTGAGATTTACATGACTTGTAGTGACGGACAAACGTCCGTAGGTAAAAGTCTAGGACCTTTACCAACGGTGCAAGGAGGGAGACGAAGACGTGGCAAGCCATCACTCGTCCATTTGAATTTTCACGCAAATATTTTATTATTTCGTTTGTTTTATATATAATAATTGATGTTTATATTATATACAACAAAAACAAGTGGTGCAGTTGGTTACAGGGTAGGTGCAAAACGCTTCAGGACCTGGGTTCGAATCCCAGGTCCCCCACTTTTCTCATATTATTTTCTTTCAGGCAATCTCATGCGTACACAAGCCAAAGGACCATCATGCGTCCTGACCATCCAGTCTGCCAAGTGGCCAGATGGCTAGATCCAAGGGCCATCCATGGAGGAACACCATGAAGCCTAGTCAACGCAAAGCATGTGGTCTAGGAGATCAACGTGGGTCACCATCTTTTGGGCCCAAAATATGATTCTTGCACCCCCCCAAATTACTTTCAGGCCCAATTTCTTCACCTTTTTCTTTTTATATTTTATTTCATTTAAATTATTTATTTTATTTTACTAACCAATTGATTATTTTCTTTTTGTCAAAAAATCACAAAAAATATTTTCATCCAAATTAAACTTAGGATATTTATTTTTTATACAAAAATTAAATTAATTTAATTAGGTTCTTAATTTTAGATAACTTTAATTCTTTTTGTAAATAAATTTAAAAACAATTAGAACAATTATGTTTTTATTTTTAACTTAATTATATTTTCTTTTCCTAAAAAATAACCAAAAACACAAAAAATAGGCCATGTAATTATTTTCATTAATTAATTTAATTAGCTAATTAATTGTATATTTAATTTTAAAAGCCTAATTCTTTTCTTAAAAAATAATTAAAAACAACAAAAACATTTTTTCTTTTAATTAGGTTAAAAAGGGTCAAAACACTAATTTCGTATCGTTTCTAATTTTCCTCGCGCGCGTTTTATTATTTATTTTTATCCTATTATTGTAACTGCTCACAAGTTGTAATAGTTAATTAGGTCTTTTATTTTCATTTATCCCTTTATTTTTAAGGGTTTGTTTTTGGCTATGTAAATACCTGAAGCCTTGTAATAGCGTAGCTTAATTTCCGCAATTTAAATTCCGCAAACATTAAACTGTTAGATGTATGATATAGAGATGCATGATAAGAATGTATGTAAACTTTAAAATAGTTAGCAAACCCTAAATGTGCAAAGATAAATAAATATGAAATTAAATCACTCGCACATGCGCACTCCTAGGGTACACTCCCACTTGGTTGCCTTCTGTTGTACCCCAAAATTTGCCCTCCCATATTCTTCAAAATTTGCCAAGTCAAAGCTTCAAAATCTCCCCAAGGGTTGCACAGTTCAAGGGCCTCCTAACAGTCAAAAACTAGGGTTTTGGTTCTGACAAAGTAATTGAAGTTTCAAGGGTCCAATCAAGTCCCACATGCCTATAAACATGGTCAAACATCCTCATGTCAAGTTTCAAGACTTACAACACAAAATTGCACAGTCAAAAACCCTAATTGCCCTATAGTCAACTATAGGGGCAAAATGGTCATTTGACAATCAAAAGTCCAAATTTTTGGTCAACATCTTATTTTGAAGCCACAAACATCATTTGATCAATTCTTGATCATGATTTTCAAGACATGGCTCAAAAAGTCTCAAGATGCAAAAGTTTCCATATTTGGACAATTGAAAAAGTCAACTGTAACTTGACCAAGGCATAACTTCCACATGGTTTATCAGAAAAATTCCATCCAAAGCTCATTTTAAAGAGAATGACATTTACTACAACTCATCCTCACACTTCAAGTCCAAGAAATGCTCTCACAAAAAGTTATCAATTTCAACATTATAGGTCATTTTCAAAAGTCAACAAAAAGGGACTTTAAGTCAAAGACCATAACTTGAGATTGGTAAATCAAAATGACATGGGACCAAAGGCATTGGTTAGAGGACTTCAAGACCTTTCCAAAATGTCCAAGAACATGATCAAAGCTTAAAAATTGAGCAAGATATGCCTTGTGGAAGTTGGGAAATTTTTGGGAATTTTGAAAAGTCAACTTTACTTCAAATGCCTCAAATTTGCTAATGGGCCACATTTTCTTCTAAGATTCATCATCCAAAGGCTATGCACGACCATTTGGCCCAAAGGGGATTTATTTCATCATTTTTTATTATTTATTTGAATTTTTAATTACTATTAATTCATTTAATTAAATAAAATTTGAAAAAAATACTAAATCAATGTGATTGAATCTTTTTATGCAGTATAATCACTCATTGGCTACTCAAGATTTCATGCATACCAAAATTGGAAAGATTGGCCATGATTGGGATCAAAATCAAATGAAAAAGATTTGAAAAAATATGCATGAAAATCAAATATTCCATACATCAATGCAAAGGGTTTTGGATCCAAATTTCAACCCTAATCCGTTCCCATACATATACTGATGCAAACCCTAAAGCTCAGAACCTGAAAGCTGCGCCCAATCATCAAGAACAATTTTGCAATTTTTGTCAAAAAAAGTGAAAACTGAAAACACCATTCCAAAGCGATTCAAGGCTTCCAACCAATTGAAAAAGCTTCCTGAGGCATCACTGAACCTGACTGAATCTTTTTCCACGCCCATAGCATCAAGAATTGGTATACAGAACTCAAAATTTCTCACACTTTATGCATAGTCGTGTTTCAATTTCTGGGCATTTTTCATACCATTTAATTGTTGTTTTACACTAATCTAATCATGCTGAAACTAACCATGTAATTTAATTGAGTTTTCGTTCGTTATATATGAAGTTACCATTGAAGCTTGCTAGGGTTTCATGACTTCAAATTTGGGGTTTCCCTTGTCCAGAAAAATTGAGACACGAAACCCACGCCATTAGAACCAGAAGATCATGACCAATTGATTCCATACCTCGCGCCTAATTTATGAATCACGATGGCCTATTCGCTATTTTTCTGTTCATCATTTAGTGGGGGTTTAAAACCCCCGCTATTCAGTTTGTTTTTCAGGTAAAAACGCAGAGCAATTGGAGAAGAAGATTATGTGGCAGGATGTGGTTGGACAATTTAAATTCCAGCGCGCGTTTTTCTTTTCTATGTCACTAATACCAATTTTCTTTTATAATATTTATTCTTTATTCAATATACAATGCGTTCAAGTAGCTCGGTTGGTGGAATGTAGTGCTGGCAATCTTTGGGACCTGGGTTCGATTCCCAGGTCCCCTTACTTTCTTCAAATATTTTGTTTCAGCATAATTCCATGCAGTTTCAACCCCAGGGGTTCATCATACATTCACCACCCAAGCTTGCCACGCGCCCACTGAGATCAATCCACTGGCTATGATCTGAAGAGTACCATGGGCACCAGTCAATGCACACGCACGTGGCCCTGAAAAGTCAACTGAAGGCCTTAAGTCTTTGGGCCTAATTGCTGGCCAGATACCTCCAGATTGGGGCAGAACCCCCCATTGGTTTGCTTTTCTATCTTCTTTCTTTTCATTTTTTCTTTCTTTGTTTTATTTATTTTTATTTAATTCATCAAGAAATTAATTTCACAAAATATAAAAAAAAATCAGAAAGTCACAAAATAAAATATATTTTATTTAAATGTTATTTTTGTAAATAAATGTTATCAATTAATTTAGTTATTTTTATTCTAGGATTAATTTTAACATTTTCTTAATAAACTTAAAAAATTTGTAGAATTAGGTTTTAATCATTTTTATCCTTTTTCTTTTCTTTTACCATTATTAATAACTAATTATTTATTTTTGTAAATAAAATTGTATTAAATAATTAAGTAATTTTAGATTCAATTTTAACATGTTTTTTTTTAATAAATTAAAATAGCTAGAATTAGGTTTAAATGTCATTAATTCTCATTAAAATCCATAAATACAAAAAACAAAAAATAATTTCTTTTTCTCATTTAATTTAATTAATTTCATAATTATAATTTAATTTCTTTAAAAGGGTCCAACACCCTCGCATTCCCGACTTTAATTCCCTTCGCATTTTTATTTCTTTTGTGAATATTCATGTAATTGCCAAAGCCATGTAATAGCTTAATTAGACATTTATTTTCCGCTTTATTTTATTTCAAATCGGGTCATGGATTAATTTGGCGATGTGGACCCGCGCCTTTGTAATAGTGTAGGACTTATATTTCTCGCAACTTTTAAACTGTTAATTAAACTGCATGAAAGAATGAATGCTCAAAATAAAAGCAACGCGTAGATCACCATTGCATGAACAAGACAAAAATATCTGAAAACGACACACAAATCACACACCACCCCTAGGGTACGCCTCACTGTTGCCTTGCCCCTTGAAAGGTGATCGTCGAGTAGAGGATGTTTTAGCAAGTCCTCATGTCCATGAACATGGCATGAGGGTAGCTTCTAAGGTGTCTTCCTATTGCTCCGGTGATCACCATGTCCCGAACCCTCGAATTGACCCGAACACCTCCAACGGTGGTGCTACCTACCTCTCAATGGTGGGATGGCACTACTTTAAGGACATTTACACAGACGAATTCCTTAGGGTAGGTAGACGACTCTAGATACTTGCTCTAATTTCAAAACAAATCAAAAAAATACTTTTCACACCAACACTTTTCAAAAGCTTTCGAAAGCAACTTTTCAAACACTCTTGAAGACCGATACAAGAGTCGAACTGAAATTTTCAAAGAAACTTTTTAAAACCCACAGTTGAAAAGCAAACAAAACAATTTTGAAAACACAATGAGCAAGTATCTAAGAGCCCATGGATAACCATGGATAGAAAGGGTGCTAACACCTTCCCTTTCTATAATCTACCTCCCGAACCGAGAGCAATCTCTATAAGGAATTTTTCTGTGCTTTTGTCCTTTCCATTTGGAGAAAATAAAAGACGGTGGCGACTCTTGCTTCCGCGACATTTCGCGAACCAGCGTTAAACAGTCAGTTCCAGATCCACCGATCACAAAACTGGCGACTCTGCTGGGGACCCTTTAAAGTGAGGTGTACCTTAGGACTAAGATAACTGTGTTTTCAATTGTATTGACTTGCTTGCTTTAAATTGTGGGTTGCATGGGAGTTACATAGATCATAACCCGGATCTGGGGATACCCTGTTTAGGTAGCATAAGCTGTGAGGGACCTGTCCGGCGTAGACCGACACGGATGAAGCAGTGGCTACGTTGGTGTGGCACCTTGGTCTGTACCGATATCCCTTGTGTCGCAACAAGGAGAATATGGGTCTTCCAAGGAGTCATTAAGCACCAACAGACCTTAGAACCTTAAATGACACAACTTGGCCATTAGAACAGTAGCAGTATGCTACGCCCATTGAGGCTAAACTCTCGTGATGGTTCTGGCCGCAAGAAAAGATTGCGATGCTGGAGTTATGACCGATTGAGGGTAGTCAATGATATTGGGATCCTCTAAGAACCTGGTTACTTTTGATAGGACAAGTATGAACCAACAAACTGAAAGAGGGTAATATTTAGACCTCATGCTGGCCTAAACTTTAAGGGCTTGTCTTGTGTGACTTGTGTGCCTTACCATGTTTTCCTTTGTATCTATTTGTGGTGTGCTTTATCATAACATCATAACATCATGAGCATTGCATGCATCCTGCATAAGGACTGACCATTTCAAAGACAAAAGGGTTTCACCTTTGCTCTGTTTTGTAGGACATCATGATGCCTATGCGAAGGAATACTATCTGGTTCAAATTTGTTCACCCACCTGAGTTGCTTGAAGAGTTGGTTAGCAGGATTCCAAATACCACTTCCTTCATTCAGAGGCATGGTTCTCTTCTCAGTTTAGTCACTGCAAAGCGGGATCAACAGTTGATGAGTGTTCTGACCCAGTTCTATGACCCTTTGTACCAGAAGGCTGTACGCAAGGCAAAGATCAGAAGACCTCCTGTGCTCATTACCAATCCAGGAGTGAATGCTGTTGGGGACGAAGATGAAGTGGAAGAGTCAGAGTTTGAAAGCTGGATCTACCCGACGACTGATGGTGGATTGACCAATTGGACTGCTAAGGATCATACTCCTGTTACTTTTGTTACGCAGTAATAAACTTCTTTGTTTTGTTATTTGTAATAAACAATGATTTGAAACTCTATGGCCCGGTGTCTTACCCGGGGCACCGTGGCTTCATTTGTGAGGGCATATTAAATTGTCATTTCATATATCATGAATAAAGATCTTGGACGTTTTCTCACATTTCAAATCTTATGCTCCTTTTCTTTCTTTCTTTATATATTGCAAAACAGCTGTATTTACACACACTCACTCATACAGGTTCCAATCCACTCTGGATCTCACCGGTAACGACTCTGCTACTGCCAGTTATGACTTCGAAAATCCGATCAACTTAGCCGAAGACGAAGGTGAAGATGATTGCGAAGTGCCTGGCGAGCTTGCAAGACTGTTACTTCAGGAAGAGAGGGCAATTCAACCACACGAAGAGCCAGTGGAAACAATAGATCTGGGTACTGATACAGATAGGAAGGAGGTAAAGATTGGTGCCAACCTAGAGCTCAGTGTGAAGCAACGGTTGACTCAGATGCTACATGATTATGTGGAGATATTTGCCTGGTCCTACGAAGACATGCCTGGCTTGGATACCGACATTGTGGTCCATCACTTGCCTACCAAGGAAGACTGCCCTCCGGTTAAGCAAAAGGTCCGCCGTATGCGTCCAGAGATGTCTGAGAAGATCAAAGCCGAGGTTATGAAACAATTCGATGTCGGGTTTCTTGCAGTGACTTCTTATCCGCAGTGGGTTGCTAATGTGGTGCCAGTACCAAAGAAAGATGGGAAGGTCAGAATGTGTGTCGATTACAGGGATCTGAATAGGGCCAACCCCAAAGATGACTTCCCCTACCTCACATTGATGTCCTGGTTGACAATACTGCTCAGCATAAGGTGTTCTCTTTCATGGATGGTTTTTCAGGGTATAATCAGATCAAGATGGCACCTGAAGACATGGAGAAAACTACCTTTGTTACTCAGTGGGGCACCTTCTACTACAAGGTCATGCCATTCGGGTTGAAGAACGCTGGGGCAACCTACCAACGTGTCATGGTTGCTTTATTTCATGACATGATCCATCATGAGATAGAAGTGTATGTTGATGACATGATTGCAAGGTCCCAAACTGAGGAAGAGCACCTAGATCATCTGCAGAAATTGTTTGACCATCTGAAGTTGTACAAGCTGAGGTTGAACCCGAACAAGTGCACCTTCGGGGTAAGATCTGGAAAATTGCTAGGCTTCGTTGTAAGTGACAAGGGTATTCAAGTGGACCCTGCCAAGGTTAAAGCTATTCAAGAGATGCCAGTTCCTAAGACAGAGAAAGAGGTCAGAGGCTTTTTAGGACGCCTGAATTACATTGCTCGGTTCATCTCACACCTAACTGCTACTTGTGAACCAATCTTCAAGCTGCTGAAGAAAGATCAAGTAGTACGTTGGAATGATGAATGTCAGGCTGCTTTTGACAGAATCAAGGAGTATCTCCAAGAACCACCCATCCTTATGCCACCGGTTGAGGGGAGACCTCTAATACTATACTTAACAGTGCTTGACAATTCAATGGGGTGTGTGCTGGGGCAGCATGACGAGTCTGGCCGAAAAGAGCATTGCATTTATTACCTTAGCAAAAAGTTTACCGACTGTGAGACCCGATACTCACTGCTCGAGAAAACTTGCTGCGCTTTTGTATGGGCTGCTCGCCGACTGAGACAGTATATGCTGACTCACACTACCTTGTTGATCTCAAAGATGGATCCTATAAAGTACATATTTGAAAAGACTGCTCTGTCCGGGAGAATAGAAAGATGGCAAATGATCTTGACAGAATACGACATCCAGTATACAACTCAGAAAGCCATCAAGGGAAGTGTATTGGCAGACCACTTGGCGCATCAGGCAGTAGACGACTATCAGTCAATGAACTTCTAGTTTCCAGACGAGAGCATCATGATAGTGACTGATTGTGAAGTACCTGGACCGGATGAAGGACCTGAGGAAGGATCCCGATGGTCTATGCACTTTGACGGAGCCTCCAACGCTTTGGGTAACGGTATCGGCGCTGTAATCATATCCCCTCAAGGCACTCATACTCCACTCACTGCCCGGCTATGTTTCAACTGCACCAACAACATGGAGGAGTATGAGGCATGCATCATGGGTCTCCAAGCTGCGATCGACTTAAGGATCAAGTTTCTGAGTGTCTTCGGAGATTCCGCTCTCGTGATCAATAAGATCAAAGGGGAGTGGGATACGAAACATCTGAATCTTATTCCTTACAGAGAATGGGTGTTGACCTTGATCCCTCACTTCACGAAGATAACCTTTGAACATTTCCCAAGAGAGGAAAACCAGCTGGCGGACGCGTTAGCTACGATGTCTTCCATGTTCAAAGTCAAATGGGACAATGAGGCTCCCCGGATCATTATCTGGAAACTGGACGAACCGACATACTGTTGTGGTCTCGAAACTGAATTGGTGACTGAGAAGCCTTGGTACCATGAGGTGAAGAGATATTTGGAAGCTCAGGAATACCCTGAAGGTGCATCTGTCAACGATAAGAAGTTTCTAAGAAGGTTCGCAGCAAAGTTCTTCCTTAGCAACGACATCATGTATAAGCGAAACCATGATTCGACCTTACTGCGTTGTGTGGATAAGACTGAAGCAGAAAGGATCATGGAAGAGTTACATGAAGGGACCTTCGGAACACATTCCAGTGGACACACTATGGCAAAGAAGATCCTTCGGGCAGGGTATTTCTCGTCCACAATGGAAGCTGACTGCTACCAACATTCTCGGACATGCCATAAGTGCCAGATTTATGCAGACAAGGTGCATGTTCCTCCAGTTCCTCTAAATGTTCTGACTGCGCCTTGGCCGTTTGCAATGTGGGGCATAGATATGATCGGTGAGATTAAACCTACGGCATCCAATGGGCATCGCTTCATCCTAGTGGCGATTGATTACTTCACGAAGTGGGTCGAAGCAGCTTCCTACACTACGGTAACCAAGACTGTTGTGGCACGGTTCATCCGGCATAATCTGATTTGTCGATACGGTGTCCCTGAGAGAATCATTACAGACAACGGTACCAATCTCAATAATAAGATGATCACTGAGCTCTGCGAGCAGTTTAAGATACAGCACCACAACTCTTCTCCTTACAGACCGAAGATGAATGGGGTTGTAGAAGCAGCAAATAAGAACATTAAGAAAATCGTGCAGAAGATGACAGTGACTTATAAAGATTGGCACGAGATGTTACCGTTTGCTCTACATGGGTACCGTACCTCAGCTAGGACGTCAACCGGGGCAACTCCTTTTTCCTTGGTCTACGGTATGGAGGCAGTCTTACCGATCGAAGTACAGATACCCTCTCTCCGGATAATGAAGGATGCAGATCTGAACGAAGATGATTGGATCCAGACACGACTTGATCAATTAAACCTTATTGACGAAAAGAGACTTGCTGCTATCTGTCATGGTCAGACGTATCAGAAACGAATGATCAGGGCATTTAACAAAAAGGCCAGGCCACAAGAATATCAAGTTGGGGATCTGGTAATCAAGCGTATCATCCTTCCTCAGAGTGATCCAAGGGGAAAATGGACCCCTACGTACGAAGGGCCATTTGTGGTTAAGCATGTGTTCTCAGGAGGAGCCATGTTTCTAACCAACATGGATGGTGACGACCTTCCTCACCCCGCTAATGCAGACATAGTAAAAAGATACTACGCATGAAAAAGACCCGCTAGGTTGACATACCTAGGCAAAAATTAGGGCTTCCCGGCGAACCAAAAGGGTTCGGGCAAAATGAAGGGATGAAATGAAAAAATCTGTACACCCGGCAAGTCGAAAACCTGAAAAGGCGGCTTGGGCAAAAATGGGTATCCCGGTGGACTGAAAACCCGAAAGGGCGGTCCAGGCAAAAGTTAGGGATAAAGCGTAATACTATGTCTCATTGGATCACCTTGCATCCCGAATCCGGTATCTACGTCAAGTTCAGACGGCATCGATCAGTCATCTTCATCGTCAACTAAGGTCATCAAGTGATGAGACGCTCGGAGATATAAAGGCAATAGCAGAGTTGGAACCCAGAGGGATCATTCATTTCACACAGCTGTTTTATTTTCTTTTGTACAAACTTGTATAAATTCTTCTGTTCGGCGGCGTTCTCTTACTAGGACGTCAGCCTCTTGTACTTAAAACGCCTATTTACAGGCAAATTCAAAAATCAATACAAAAAATCACTTTTCAGCTAAAATTGCCTTTTGTTTTTTCCTTTTTCTGTTTTGTTTTGCGAAGAACGTCCAAGGTTCAATTTGTGATATATGCATTGACAATAATTTGTTAACTCATGAATATTTGCATACGAAACAAAGGATTAATTACAGGTAACATTAGAAACAGGGGCAATAAAGAGTTGTCTAAGCGATCTAATTGTTCCGTCCACCAAGGTACCAAGGTAAGTTCGGCTAAAGAACATAACCATATATCTTAATTCCCCAGAGAGTGAACCAGCAAGTTAGTACACTCTCTCCAAGCAAAGCTATATTATCAAACCTTCAGGAAGTTGGGTATCCCCTACAGATCTCAACATTCCCCAGCAATATACAGGCATTCTTAACAAGCATCCCCGGCAGTCTTGGTCTAAAGATTGTTCCCCGGCGGTATATCAAACATTCAAAGGAGCCGCTTCCCAATACGGTTCAAGATTTCCCCAGGAGAGTCCAATCCAGTTTCCCCAGGAAAGTTGGAATCCATCTCCCCAAGCAGTAAGCTCATCCCCAGTAGATTCTGGAAGCTTATCCCCCGCAGAGCACGAACGTGTCTCCCGGTTTTTATTTAAAGAGTTATTTTCCTACCAGGATATAACTGGGTTATCCTCAGCCAAAAGCCACGAGAAGATCGTCCTCGGCAAAGTCTTCTTATCCCCAGCGAAGTCTATAAACACTTCCAACGTAACAGTGGTATCCCCAGCGAAGTTACCATCAACATTTCAGCAAAGTACCTCTCTCCCCACAGAGTATTGTTCCCCATCAAGATCGTTAGAGTACTTTTCTCCCCGCAGAGTAATCCATTCGCCAAGTTTATTCCCCAACGGAGTTTTCTTCTCCTAACGGTATTCTTGCAACTATCATCCCCAGCGGAAGCAAACATCTTTTCTTCAACATCAGCCCAGGATGTGACTTCCCGGCACCCGTCAAGGATTTACTTTCCTAGACGAAAAAGATACAGTCATAAACATCACATTTTCATACATTATAGCATGCATATACGCATCGTATCTTACAAATCTAATTTATATTGAGAACATCATTGCTTGATCCATATCATGCACTGCATATGACTAACCTTTACCTTTCAGGAAAGATCCAGTTAAGTTCTCAGCTACATTCCAAGACCTAGACCGGTTCAGTTAAATCGACCCTAAGATTTTTCTGTTTCTTATCCAGTCAAAGGCCTTCTCTGGTTCAGTCAGATCGACCCTAAGATCTCCCTGTTTCTTATCCAGTTGAAGATTCCAAGACCTTGACCGGTTCAGTTAGATCGACCCTAAGATTTTCCTGTTTCTTATCCAGTCAAAGGCCTTCTCTGGTTCAGTCAGATCGACCCTAAGATCTCCCTGTTTCTTATCCAGTTGAAGATTTCAAGACCTAGACCGGTTCAGTTAGATCGACCCTAAGATTTTCCTGTTTCTTATCCAGTCAAAGGCCTTCTCTGGTTCAGTCAGATCGACCCTAAGATCTCCCTGTTTCTTATCCAGTTGAAGATTTCAAGACCTTGTCCGGTTAAGTTAAATCGACCCTAAGATTTTCCTGTTTCTTATCCAGTCAAAGGCCTTCTCTAGTCCAGCTAAATCGACCCCTAAAAGATTTTCCTGATGAAGACTCAGTAGAAGACATCCAAGATTCTCTCAGTGTTACTGTTGAGGTTGAAGTCGCCTATGGTTCTCTCCCCGTTATTGTGGAGGTAGTAATCGTCCCCAGATTCTCTCAGCGTTCCTATTGAGGTAGTAATCGTCCCCAGATTCTCTCAGCGTTCCTGTTGAGGTAGTAATCACCCAAGATTCTCTCAGCGTTCCTGTTGAGGTAGTAATCACCCAAGATTCTCCCAGTGTTACTGTTGAGGTTGAAGTCGCCCAAGGTTCTCTCAACGTTCCTGTTGAGGTAGTAATCGTCTAAGTTTCTCTCACCGTCCTGTTGAGGTAGTAACCACCCCTGGTTCATTCATCACCATTTGAAGCTCCAGATTCACTTCCTATAACCAGTCAGGACACATCTATACAAAGAGTTTGAAGACCAGCTCCGGTAACAGGCCATGGAATCATTTTCTGTTTCAGGTACGCAAGTTCTCGCTAAGGAATCTCTTACGCGATCGACATCCAGATGGCATCTATAAGCCCATCCACCCTTCCATCATCTCTTAGCATGGCATCTATAAGCCCATCATCCTATTCATCAATCTCCAAATGGCATCTGTAAGCCCATTCCCCACATCACACTACTATGTGAGCGCAAATTTCTGGGCACTCTAGTGTTCAATCATCTTCCACCTTCGGATTACGAAAGGCACGTCAGCCAATCTGCATCCTCAGGTCTAAGAAGATTGAACAGGGGCAACTGTTGTACCCCAAAATTTGCCCTCCCATATTCTTCAAAATTTGCCAAGTCAAAGCTTCAAAATCTCCCCAAGGGTTGCACAGTTCAAGGGCCTCCTAACAGTCAAAAACTAGGGTTTTGGTTCTGACAAAGTAATTGAAGTTTCAAGGGTCCAATCAAGTCCCACATGCCTATAAACATGGTCAAACATCCTCATGTCAAGTTTCAAGACTTACAGCACAAAATTGCATAGTCAAAAACCCTAATTGCCCTACAGTCAACTACAGGGGCAAAATGGTCATTTGACAGTCAAAAGTCCAAATTTTTGGTCAACATCTTATTTTGAAGCCACAAACATCATTTGATCAATTCTTGATCATGATTTTCAAGACATGGCTCAAAAAGTCTCAAGATGCAAAAGTTTCCATATTTGGACAGTTGAAAAAGTCAACTGTAACTTGACCAAGGCATAACTTCCACATGGTTAATCAGAAAAATTCCATCCAAAGCTCATTTTAAAGAGAATGACATTTCCTACAACTCATATTCACACTTCAAGTCCAAGAAATGCTCTCACAAAAAGTTATCAATTTCAACATTATAGGTCATTTTCAAAAGTCAACAAAAAGGGACTTTAAGTCAAAGACCATAACTTGAGATTGGTAAATCAAAATGACATGGGACCAAAGGCATTGGTTAGAGGACTTCAAGACCTTTCAAAAATGTCCAAGAACATGATCAAAACTTAAAAATTGAGCAAGATGTGCCTTGTGGAAGTTGGGAAATTTTTGGGAATTTTGAAAAGTCAACTTTACTTCAAATGCCTCAAATTTGCTAATGGGCCACATTTTCTTCCAAGATTCATCATCCAAAGGCTATGCACGACCATTTGGCCCAAAGGGGATTTATTTCATCATTTTTTATTATTTATTTGAATTTTTAATTACTATTAATTCATTTAATTAAATAAAATATGAAAAAAATACTAAATCAATGTGATTGAATCTTTTTATGCAGTATAATCACTCATTGGCTACTCAAGATTTCGTGCATACCAAAATTGGAAAGATTGGCCATGATTGGGATCAAAATCACATGAAAAAGATTTGAAAAAATATGCATGAAAATCAAATATTCCATACATCAATGCAAAGGGTTTTGGATCCAAATTTCAACCCTAATCCGTTCCCATACATATACTGATGCAAACCCTAAAGCTCAGAACCTGAAAGCTGCGCCCAATCATCAAGAACAATTTTGCAATTTTTGTGAAAAAAAGTAAAAACTGAAAACACCATTCCAAAGCGATTCAAGGCTTCCAACCAATTGAAAAAGCTTCCTGAGGCATCACTGAACCTGACTGAATCTTTTTCCACGCCCATAGCATCAAGAATTGGTATACAGAACTCAAAATTTCTCACACTTTATGCATAGTCGTGTTTCAATTTCTGGGCATTTTTCATACCATTTAATTGTTGTTTTACACTAATCTAATCATGCTGAAACTAACCATGTAATTTAATTGAGTTTTCGTGCGTTATATATGAAGTTACCATTGAAGCTTGCTAGGGTTTCATGACTTCAAATTTGGGGTTTCCCTTGTCCAGAAAAATTGAGACACGAAACCCACGCCATTAGAACCAAAAGATCATGACCAATTGATTCCATACCTCGCGCCTAATTTATGAATCACGATGGCCTATTCACTATTTTTCTGTTCATCATTTAGTGGGGGTTTAAAACCCCCGCTATTCAGTTTGTTTTTCAGGTAAAAACGCAGAGCAATTGGAGAAGAAGATT
The DNA here is from genome assembly GCA_948472305.1 of Vicia faba. Taxonomy (NCBI): domain Eukaryota; kingdom Viridiplantae; phylum Streptophyta; class Magnoliopsida; order Fabales; family Fabaceae; genus Vicia; species Vicia faba. The sequence goes on along the minus strand of OX451739.1, from coordinate 503,853,977 downwards.
ATGTGGCAGGACGTGGTTGGACAATTTAAATTCCAGCGCGCGTTTTTCTTTTCTATGTCACTAATACCAATTTTCTTTTATAATATTTATTCTTTATTCAATATACAATGCGTTCAAGTAGCTCGGTTGGTGGAATGTAGTGCTGGCAATCTTTGGGACCTGGGTTCGATTCCCAGGTCCCCTTACTTTCTTCAAATATTTTGTTTCAGCATAATTCCATGCAGTTTCAACACCAGGGGTTCATCATACATTCACCACCCAAGCTTGCCACGCGCCCACTGAGATCAATCCACTGGCTATGATCTGAAGAGTACCATGGGCACCAGTCAATGCACACGCACGTGGCCCTGAAAAGTCAACTGAAGGCCTTAAGTCTTTGGGCCTAATTGCTGGCCAGATACCTCCAGATTGGGGCAGAACCCCCCATTGGTTTGCTTTTCTATCTTCTTTCTTTTCATTTTTTCTTTCTTTGTTTTATTTATTTTTATTTAATTCATCAAGAAATTAATTTCACAAAATATAAAAAAAATCAGAAAGTCACAAAATAAAATATATTTTATTTAAATGTTATTTTTGTAAATAAATGTTATCAATTAATTTAGTTTTTTTTATTCTAGGATTAATTTTAACATTTTCTTAATAAACTTAAAAAATTTGTAGAATTAGGTTTTAATCATTTTTATCCTTTTTCTTTTCTTTTACCATTATTAATAACTAATTATTTATTTTTGTAAATAAAATTGTATTAAATAATTAAGTAATTTTAGATTCAATTTTAACATGTTTTTTTATAATAAATTAAAATAGCTAGAATTAGGTTTAAATTTCATTAATTCTCATTAAAATCCATAAATACAAAAAACAAAAAATAATTTCTTTTTCTCATTTAATTTAATTAATTTCATAATTATAATTTAATTTCTTTAAAAGGGTCCAACGCCCTCGCATTCCCGACTTTAATTCCCTTCGCATTTTTATTTCTTTTGTGAATATTCATGTAATTGCCAAAGCCATGTAATACCTTAATTAGACATTTATTTTCCGCTTTATTTTATTTCAAATCGGGTCCTGGATTAATTTGGCGATGTGGACCCGCGCCTTTGTAATAGCGTAGGACTTATATTTCTCGCAACTTTTAAACTGTTAATTAAACTGCATGAAAGAATGAATGCTCAAAATAAAAGCAACGCGTAGATCACCATTGCATGAACAAGACAAAAATATCTGAAAACGACACACAAATCACACACCACCCCTAGGGTACGCCTCACTGTTGCCTTGCCCCTCGAAAGGTGATCGTCGAGTAGAGGATGTTTTAGCAAGTCCTCATGTCCATGAACATGGCATGAGGGTAGCTTCTAAGGTGTCTTCCTATTGCTCCGGTGATCACCATGTCCCGAACCCTCGAATTGACCCGAACACCTCCAACGGTGGTGCTACCTACCTCTCAATGGTGGGATGGCACTACTTTAAGGACATTTACACAGACGAATTCCTTAGGGTAGGTAGACGACTCTAGATAAGTGCTCTAATTTCAAAACAAATCAAAAAAATACTTTTCACACCAACACTTTTCAAAAGCTTTCGAAAGCAACTTTTCAAACACTCTTGAAGACCGATACAAGAGTCGAACTGAAATTTTCAAAGAAACTTTTTAAAACCCACAGTTGAAAAGCAAACAAAACAATTTTGAAAACACAATGAGCAAGTATCTAAGAGCCCATGGATAACCATGGATAGAAAGGGTGCTAACACCTTCCCTTTCTATAATCTACCTCCCGAACCGAGAGCAATCTCTATAAGGAATTTTTCTGTGCTTTTGTCCTTTCCATTTGGAGAAAATAAAAGACGGTGGCGACTCTTGCTTCCGCGACATTTCGCGAACCAGCGTTAAACAGTCAGTTCCAGATCCACCGATCACACCTTCGGTAAACGATCATTGAGTATAGGATGCTTTAGTGGTCGTCCTTTTGTCTAAATAAAGACCAAAGTCCCGATTCGGAAAATTTGCCTCGGAATGGTTGCCTCGGAATTGTTGCCTCGAATAATTGATCTAAGACATTAGGGTTATTACTAAGACGTCCTAACATTGCTTTAGTGACCGTACGTCCCTTTCGAATTGACCCTCAAAACTCCAACGACGATGCTACCTACTCACTAATAGTGGGATAGCATTGTCTAAAGGAAACGAACATAGAACAATTTTTTTTTGAGTAGGTAGATTAGTTCTTAAGTACTTGCTCAATCCAAACAAATTTTTTTCACACTTACACTCCTTTACAAACAAAGTTTTAAAAAACACTTAGTAACACTCTTAAAGACAGAAGCAAGAGTTAAATCGAAGTCAAAAACTTTTCAAATCACACAAACACACAAAGAAACAATTTTTGAAAATGATGAGCAAGTACCTAAGAGCCCGTAGATAACTACGGATAAAAAGGGTGCTAATACCTTCCCTTTCTATAATCTACCCCCCGTACTCAGAAATATCTCGAAAAAGGAATTTTTCTGTGCTTTTTTCCTTTCCTTGTTGGATAAAATAAAAGTCGGTGGCGACTCTTGCTCACCGCGACATTTTGCGAACACAAACGCAAAACGTGAACCAGCAAATCCTAAAGAAACAATCTCGGTTCTGGCCACCGTATCACACTCATCAAAAGTGAAAAATTCTAAATTAGGGTTTCTATAGGAAAAGTCAACCAAACTTTGACCAGACATAACTTTCTCATACTTTATCAGAAACTTTTCCACCAAATCTCATTTTGAAGGGAATCTAATTACATACAACTTCTCTTCATCCCTAAAGTTCAAGAAATACCTCAGTTAAAAGATATAAGCTCAGACATTATAGGTCCTTTCAAAAAGTCAACAAAAACACCTTTGGGTCAAAGCTATTTACATGAACATGGAAGATCAAATTGAAATTAATCCAAAATGGTTGTTTAGAGGACATCATAAGCTCTCAAAAAAGTCCAAGAACACCCTCTTAGGGTTAAAAATGAGAGAGATGTGCATTCCTAAAGTTGACCAATTTTTGGAAAAGTGCATGAAGCCAATATTGACCAAAATTGATTTTTTTTCCAAATGGGCCCATCTTTCCATGTTTGAGACTTGTTTCTAGCATGGTCCACGACCTCTAAGCCCACCCATGCATTATTATATTATTTATGCTATTAATTTGATATTTTATTTATTAAAATGAAAAACTAAATAAGTAAATAATAGAAATAATGTAAGATTTGATTTGAAATCATTTTTCTGTTAAATAATGGATAATATATGTTGATTATATCAAGGGAAATCATGTAAGCCATGAAAGGAAAAAATATTCAAAAATAGGAAAGTTTGGAAGCAAAATAAAGGGCATTTATTCCATTTGATTTAGGCCATATTTATTGACCTAATATGATTCACTATATATGCACAACAAGAGGCCAAGCCATGAGAGAGAACAACTACACCAAAATATCCCTGGCAAACTTTCAAAAAATTGTCAAAAGTGGTGCAACTAGAGATCTCCCTTTCCAGTCAGTTTCAAGCACCTACAGTCATTTATCCACGTCCCTTAGACTCCCAACAAGTCAACCTGTTGTACCCCAAAATTTTCACTCCCATTTTCACACAAGACATACCCCTAGAGGTTCTCAATTGCTCAAGGTTGACCAAGGATTGACCAGACAATTCTCCTACTAAGGCAATGAACCCCCAACTAGGGTTTCCATTTTCATCAAGATGTTCGAGCTCCAATGGTCTCAAATTATTCCCATGGTCCTAATATGTCCTCAAGATCATCCAAGCCAAGTTTCATGCTTTGCTCAATAAGTTTTATCAAACAATTGCTCAAGTATTGGAAAATCAACTATGCTAGGTCAAAAGTCAATTGTGACCTATATACAGTCAAACTTCAAGATTTTTGGTCAACATCAACATTTTGAAGTGATATCCATCATTTGATCAACGGTTGATCATGATTCCTCGAGAAATGCTCCTAATTCATCAAAAGTCAAAAATAGCAAATTAGGGTTTCTATAGGAAAAGTCAACCAAACTTTGACCAAGCATAAATTTCTCATAATTTATCAGAAATTTTCCAACCAAAGCTCATTTTAAAGAGAATCAAATTCCCTACAACTTCTCTTCATCCCTCAAGTCCAAGAAATTGACCATTTGAAAGATACAAGTTCATACATTACAGGTCATATTTAGAAAGTCAATAAAAGCCACTTTTTGCCAAGATCTTTAACATCAAGATAACATCTTCAAAAGCAAAATTGATCAAAAGAGGGATTGAAGTAAACATATTGGGATTTCAAAAAATTAAAATATCATCATCTTGAGATAAAAATTGATCAAGTTATGGATTGCCCAAATTGGGAAAATTCGGGAAATTTCGAGAAATATGCATTAGGCAAATTTGAATTTTTAAGGCAATGGCTCAAATTCTTGTACTTCAAACATATTTCTAAGACCATAGAGGGCCCCTAGGACAACTTTTGCATAGTATTGATTTTAATTTCATTTTATTTAATTAAAAATCAAATAAAGCAAGACTAATACAAAGTATATGGGCCATTATCATTTGGACTTGGTTTGGTACATGGAGAGGCCCTAATTTTCGTGTGCAGCAAGGCCAATTCAGTGTAGGTACATTAAAATTTGAAAATGGACAAAATCCTTTAACTTTGGCCAAGGTTACAAATGGACATTCATGGCATTCAAAACTAGTCCATAGCTGTTACAAACATGGTATTTTCGTGTCCTCTCATCATTCTCTATATAAACAAGCTTCTGGCAAGCATGAAATAGAGATATATGACCTGGAGAACCCCTATCCAATTTGCAAAAAAAGCACTAAAGTTGTCAAAATTCAAATTTCCATTTCCAGCTTAATTCAGTCCCAAACAAGTATTAAAACATACTCCTGGAGAGCCTCTGAAGCCATTGCAAGCATTCCCAAAGCCTGAAACGTCAAGAATCGTGCCCTCTAGCAGTCATAACATGTTTCAATTCTATATTTATGTTTGTTATCATGTATACAAGGTATTTGAATGCTTTAATTTGAGTATAGATGCATGAATCGTACGAAGCCATTGTTAGGGCTTCAAGGTCCCAAATTGGGAAGTTCGTGTAGAGGTAAAATTGGGTCAAATCGAGGGCATCTTTGTGTTCAGGGGAATGAATGCAATAGATCTATGCCCTTGGTTAGGATTTATCTTACTTGTGCTGCATTTTTGAGTTTTCAGGTTTGCAGCTATGAACAAAAACTGTCACTATAGCCTATAGTGACGAATCTAACTGTAGGTAAAAGTCTGGTCTCTAAAGTGACGGTCACAGGAGGAAGAAGATTAGGTGTCAATCTACCATTGGAAAGTTTGAATTCATGCGCGTTTTCTGGGCACAACACTTAGTGTACATTATGTTTTATTTGTTTCATTATAATCATGAATAATTGTCCAGCTAAGTTGGTAGGAGACACACTTGTGAAGGGAAGAACCTGGGTTCGATCCCAGGTCCATGCAGTATTGTGTTTTCTTATTAAATCTTACAGGATCCAATGCGCAATGACGCAGAAGGACCACCATACGTCCTCAGATCCCCCCTTTGGATCATCTCAAAGAAGATCCAATGCTCTAGAATTGAAGATCCATGGTGCACTCCTTGAAGGCTGATCATAATGGAATGCACGTTGGCAATCGGGCCAACGCCTTTGGGCCTTGCAAAAGTTCCAATTCACACCTTCCAGTTGGCTAAACAGTACCAGGCCCATTCATTATTTTTTGGTCTTTATTTCTTTATTGTTATTTTATTTTAATTGTCTTAAATTCATTTTTTTAATAATTAAAAAATCAAAAAAATCAATAAATAGAATTAGGTTATATAACTAAAATTAATTTTCTGAAAAAATTAATTAATTTGATTATTATAACTTAATAATTTTTATTAAATAAAATTTAATTAGATTTAGGTTAAGTTTTCAAATATTTTTTAAAATAAAAATAATGACAAAAATATTTTCTCTTTAATATAAAAGTTTTTTATAGGACTTAGACTTTATTCCCGTCTTAATTTTTTCGCGCGCTTAATTATTTTAATTTTATTTTCCAATTAATGTAACTGTTAATGGTTTGTAATAGTTGTGAATTAGGTTTTCATTTACTGTTTTTATTTACCGCTTTCCCCCAAGTTTGGTTATGTAACCCCCTCCCCAAAGCCTTGTAATAGCTAGGTTTAAGATTCTCGCATTTTATTTTTCGCTACTATTAACTATTAGATGAATGATCATAGGATTGAATGAAGAGATAAATCGAATGTTTAAAACAGTAGAACACCCTAACTGTGCAAAGATAAACAAAATGAAATCAAACACTTGCACATGCTCACCCTAGGGTATCTCCCACTCCGGTTTCCTCAGAAATACGGTCACTATTCTCGAACGTGATAATTCTTAGTGGTTATCCTCTAATTCAGAGATCGCAAGTCCCTTTCGAAGGTTGCCTCGGTAAAACAAAATATGATCTTAGAACTTTAGGACAGTTACTAAGGGATCTTGCCCTGTTTCCTTAAGTGACCGTAATCGTCCCTTTCGATTGTCCCTTAAAGTCCAACGATGGAGCTACCTACTCCTTAATAGTAGGATATCGCTGTCTAAAGGAAATAAGAAAATGAACAATATTTTTCGAGTAGGTAGAAACTTTTAAGTACTTGCTCAAAACAATCAATTTTTCACACTTACACTTTCAAACATTTTTCAAACAATGTTTTCAAAAACGCTTTATCACACTCTTGAAGACTGATACAAGGGTTACCATAAAGTGAAACGCCGCACTAAGGCATTTTCAAAGCTTTTCAAAACACACACAAAAGCAATTTCAAAATGAGCAAGTACCTAAGAGCCTATGGAAAACCATGGATAGAAAGGGTGCTAACATGTTCCCTTTCTATAATCTACCCCCGTACTCAAAAACTTCTCGAAAAAGGTTTTTCTATTTTTTACCCTTTTCTTTGTTAGATAAAATAAAAGATGGTGGCGACTCTTGCTTACCGCGACATTTGCAAACACAAACGCAAAACAATATTAACAGTCAGTTCTTCCACCGTATCACAAAACTGGAGACTCTGCTGGGGATTTCGATTTATAAAGTGGGGTTTAACTTAGGATCTAGGTCATTTTAATTGCTTCTTTGGCTTGTCTTGTTTGATTAACTTAAGATCTCTTTGGGTTGTTTGGATCCTAAACCCGGATCAAGGAATTCCTTTTAGGTAAGTAGCAATAAACTGTGAGGGAGTTGTGCGGGGTATATCGACACGGTTGAAATAATAGCTAAGTTGATGCGATACTTTGATGTGTACCGGTAGCCCCTGAGTAATCAAGGAGAATACGGGGCCGCTGCGTGGTATCATAAAGCGTCAACTAACCTTAGAACCTTAATTGACCAACTTGGATTTTTAGGACATAGTGAGATAGCCGTCTTTGGTGTAAACCCAAAGTCAGTTGATACTCGATGCTACAGTCATTCAGGTTTGACTCTTGAGTCTTGTTTGGTGGCAAGTCAATTATCTATCAGAACGAAATTTAGGGGGAAAGATCGGTGATATATAGATCCCTTAGAACCCAGTTACTATTATAGGACAGGTTGAACCAATCCAATTTCAAGAGGGTACTACCTTAAAACCCATTCCATCATAAACTTAAGGTTGTTTGTGCGACTTGTTTGCCTTCAACTTGAACTACTTGCAGGGTTTTATTATTTGACAACATGATTTCCTTGCAGGATTTGTTTACAGTCATTATCCAATAACTTGGATTTCTTGCAGGGTTTACTTTCTTACATAACCTTACACTTTTGCTTAACGCATAGCATACGCATCATAACATCATGCAACAACATTTCCTTAACCATTTCAAGGATCTCAAGGGTTTGTGATGCAGGTTATGGTAAATCAGACGTCTAGCAAGGGGCAAGGGGATTTATTTTCCTCTAGCCAATGCCGTCAAAAGATTAAAACTCAACAACTTTTGTCAGGGGCTATGACCAACTTGATATGGTGAGCTTGACTTTTATAGAAGGAACTTCAATGATACAAAGTTCTTCAATCAAAACTGCAAACTTCAACTGCTAACATCTTCTTGTTTACCCCGCGAGTCCTTGAAAACATTGCATATGCATATCATACATGTCATCGCATAACAGGCACTCTAGGTACAAGCTTCTTATCCCTTCACTTTTTATTTCAGCAAGAAGAAATTGCTCTTGAACAAACAATCAAAGACCTTCAAGCTCAAAATGCTCAGTTCAAACAAATGTTCCTGACTCTGACCCAGGGGCAAGAAGACCTGAAAGCTCTGATCATCAAAAAGAAGGCTAAGAAGGCAAAGAAACCAGTTCTTATTTTGAGTGTGTGAAGAAGAAGACCACCTAATCTAGCTCTAGACTTTGCAACTCCATCAAAGGGAGGGGATAATCAAGAGGAAGAAGACGAGGAATCAGATGAAGGAGACAAAAATCCAACGTCTGAAGAAGATGAACCTGACCACTCTGAGGAGCAATATCCTCTTGCTGACGATAAATACAAACGACTAGAGGATCGGCTCAATGCCATGGAGAGTCAAAGGGTTCTCGGCCTGGATTTAAAATATTTAGGTTTGGTTCCAGGGGTGGTCATTCCACCTAAGTTCAAGGTCCCCATCTTCTCAAAATACGACGGTGTTTCCAGTCCCAAGCTTCACTTGAGGTCATATGTCAGAAAGATCCAGCCTCACACTGTTGACTGGAAGTTATGGGTCCATTTCTTCTAATAAAGTTTGGTTGACACTCAACTGGATTGGTTCTATCTTCTAGAAGGAACTGAAATCCATACCTGGAAAGACTTGGCTGTTGCTTTCTACAAGCAGTACCAATACAACACTAAATTGGCACCAACTCGAGTGCAACTACAGAATATGTCCATGAGCTTAAGAGAAGGGTTCAAGGAATATGCACAGAAATGGAGGGATCTAGATGGCAGGGTACAACCTCCTCTGAATGATCCTGAAATGGTAGACATGTTCATGGGCACTCTGACAGGCCCATTCTTCAATCTGCTGATTTTGAGTTCCTCATCCGGGTTCATAGAGATGGTTCTGACTGGAGAAAGGATTGAAGGTGGTAACAAGAGTGGGAAGATCCCGATGGCTACATCTTCTAATGCTGAGAAGAAGCCATTTGCTGGTAAGAGGGAAGCCAATGTTGTGTATGGCCAGAATGGTCGCAATAAGGCCGACAACCACAATCAATCTGTGGGGGTAATACTGGTCTCTAACTCTACACCTATGCAACAACACCAATAGGGGAACCAACATAAATAGGTCACGCTTAAGAGAAAATTCACCTAAATCAACATGTCACTAGCCCAAGCGCTAAAACACATGTTTAAAGCAAGGTTGATTACGTTAAAGGCTCCTCTGTGAAATCCCAATACTTATGCTCCTAGTTACCACCCCGACGAAAGGTGTGCATACCATTTTGATAGTCCCGGACATGATAAAAATGGCTGCTGGGCTTTGAAGAACAAAGTTCAGGATATGATTGACGCCAAAGAGGTCGAATTCGACCCTCCAGAGACTCACAAAGTGATCCATGCTCCTAGGCCAAATAACTAAGAACGTCTGGTTCATTTTATTTTTGATTTGTAATTTCATTTTTTGTTCAAAAAATTACTGTTATGCTGAACTTTGGTTTTCCCATTAATGCATCGTATATGTTTGTCTTGAATTATTTCATTGTCATTTTATTTAAACTATTTTCTTGCTTCCTCTACGTGATATCCAACTCTCGATTAAAAAGCTCTAAGCTGTAATTGCAAGATTCTCAAGTCATATTTAAAGCATTGGTTTTGATGAAGACAACATGGATATCAACATTCAAAGGATGTGCAAAAAGCTTATCAATATCATATAGAAGTCTTGAAGATTAGAAGAAGAATTATTAAAGAAACAACAAATGTCAAAAGGAATAAATAATTCTTAAACTTGAATATAGATGTTCACAAATTTGCATTCATAATCATATACATATCCCACATTTTTAACAATAAGAAAAACCTTGTTTGAGATCTTTTTCAAAAAGAATTTTTGAAAATAAATTTTCAGGAACCGGTTCCTACCTAACAGGGAACCGGGTTCCAAACTTGTTCAAAAAACACGTCCCTGGAATTTGTACCAGGAACCGGGTTGTACCTATAGGGGAACCGGTTCCTGCGTGTTATTTTTTGAAATCTGGGTTATAACGTTCACTAAGAACCGGGTTCTGCCTGTGTCGACCGGATCCCAGCGAACCAGTGTAGATTTTCTTTTGGTTTTTGAACATATTTCAAATGGTATTCTTTCATGAATGCATTGCATCTTTTCATATCAAATGGCATGAATGAAGAGGTATTTGTGACATTATAAAATGTGCAGATTTTCAGATTTAAAAAAGCTTCTTCAATTAACAATTTTCATCAATTCAAATTTGCATACAAACTTTCAAGTGTTCATAAATTTTAGGAAACTTGCCATATACATTTTCATTAAGAAATCATTACAAGTTTCATACATTCATTGTGAACATTTATAATCATTGCTTGAGAATTGTTTCTATCTTGAAGAAGAAGATCAATTGAAGATTGATAGTGCTCTCCATCTCTTTCAAATAAATAATTGTATTACAAAAGGAAAGTATTCCCTTACTATCCAGGATTGTTGGAAGTAAGTGTTGTGATTTGAAGAGGATTGTTCTTCATTCACATTAGTGTTTGTTTGATCTTAAAGGTGTTAAGAACCTTTGGTCACCCTATAGGTTAGATAGTAAGCATAGGTTGTACAATCATTCTAACTATAGTGAAATCTCTTTCGTGTTGGAAAGGGGACTGGAGTAATCTCGGATTGTGAGGGGAACCAGGATATATCGCCGCATTCTTTACTTTTCCGCTTTTATCGCTTTCATCACCATAATCAAGAAAAGATAAGATATAATCAAAAACCTTCAAACACTTAACCAAAAATTACTACAAGTATTCTCATAAAACCGAATAAATTTTTATATACCTAATTCACCCCCCCCCCCCCCTCTTAGGCACTCTTAGACTTACAATTGGCATCAGAGCAAGTTATAGGTAACTTGTTCCTAAAGATCCAGAATGGCTTCCGCAAATCAAAATCCGGTTTTCAAAGATGGTGGTAGTAACAACAAGCCTCCATTGTTTTGTGGTGAATACTTTGACTTTTGGAAAATTCGCATGAAGGCTCATCTTGAAGCGCAAGGAGAAGAAATATGGAATGCTGTTGAGAATGGTCCATTTACTCCGGTGTGTGTTGTCAATGGTGTTAGGTCATCAAAGCCTAAAGCATCATGGGATGACGATGACAAGAAAAAAGTTTTCTTTGACAAAAAGGCAATCAATATTCTCCAAAGTGCTCTTAGTATGGATGAATTTTTCCGAGTATCGGCATGTACAACGGGAAAGGAAATTTGGAATACTCTTGTAGAAACTCATGACGGAACCGCCGAAGTCAAAAGGTCTAGATTGAACACTTTGAGTCAAGAATATAAATTATTCAGAATGCTTCCCGGAGAATCCATCCTTGACTTGAAAAAGAGATTCGTTCACTTGACAAACCATTTGAAGGCACTCGGTAAGACTTTAACTAACGATGAATTAAATCTTAAAGTGCTTAGGTCTTTAACTAGGGAATGGCAACCAAAAGTGACGGCAATATCCGAAAAGAAAAGCCTAGCAACTATGACTTCCGCAACACTTTTCGGAAAGCTTCAAGAATATGAGACGGAACTTGGAAGGCTTGAAAAACATGAGAATCATGAGAAGAAATCCAAAGGCATTGCTTTGAAAGTTGATTCAAAAGAAAGTCAAGATAAAGATGCATCGGAGGAAGATGAAAATCTCTTGCTTCTTGTAAAAAGGTTAGGAAAATATTTTGGTCATAAAAATAATCTTCATAATGCTAACTTTGTCAAAAGAAAGAAATTTTATAAGCATAAAGATAAAGAAGCCTCCACATCAACACAAGATGTCACATGCTATGAATGTGGAAAGCAAGGTCACATAAAGCCGGATTGTCCAAAACTCTCCAAGAAAAATGGATTCAAAGGCAAAAAGGAGTTCAAGAACAAAAAGGCTTATGTTGCATGGGAAGATAATGAGATAAGTTCTTCATCCGATTCGGAAAGCGACGAATGTGAAAACTTAGCTATAATGGCATCGCATCACTCCGACGATGAAGAAGAGGTTAGTAATGAATTTAATCTTTTTGATGATGATGTTCAAGGTGCAATTGATGAACTCTTGAAAGAATGCAAAAGTTTATACAAAAAGGTGTCAAAACAAGAAAAAGAACTTCTAATTTGTCTAGAAAAAATTGACACCATGACTAAAGATTTTGATCTTCAAAAACAAAATTTTATTAAAGAAAAGGAAAACTTTGCATGCTCCAAGTGTGAATCAAATGTCTTTCAAATTGTTCAATTGAAAAGAGTCATTGAACGATATGAAAATGGACAAATAGGATTGGAAGGATTACTAAGCCAACAACGTTATCCAAATGATAAAAGAGGTCTTGGTTATGTGAATACTAAGAAACCAAGTAACAATCCCACTGTTTTTGTAGAGGCTAGTAATAGTTCCAATCCCAAGAAAGTAGAAAAGAAGCAAGTTGTTCATAACCTTCAAAAGAAAAAGGCTAATATATCCAAAAAGAAAACTTTTCCTAAGAAGAAATATTATCCTTCTAGATATAGAAGTAACTTTGAACCTACTTGTTTTTATTGTGGTATTAAAGGCCATACACCTAATGCTTGCTATGTTAGAAACTTTAGTATGGCAAGTGGGCATTATGTGTGGGTGAAAAAGGGAACTAACTATGAAGGACCCAAGGCAACTTGGGTACCTAACAAGAAATAATTTGTTTTTGTAGGTATGCTTGAAATCCACATCAAATGTTTGGTATCTTGATAGTGGATGTTCAAAGCATATGACAGGAGATGTACACAAATTTTCATATCTAGTACATAAAGCCAAAGGGTATGTCACCTATGGAGACAACACCAAAGGAAAGATTCTTGGCGTTGGAATAGTTGGCACACCTCCATCCATTCAAATTGAGGATGTTCTCTATGTTGAAGGATTAAAGCACAACCTTCTTAGCATAAGTCAACTTTGCGATAGAGGGTTCAAGATCAAATTCAACAAAGAAGAATGCCTTATTATGGATGAGGCAACCAATGAGGTAAAACTCAAAGGTATAAGATCTAACAATATTTTTATGATTACTTTAGATGATTTGTCTATGAAGGTACAATGTCTTATGGTAAACAACAATGACGCTTGGTTATGGCACAAGAGGATTGCTCACATTCACATGGAGCACTTGAACAAATTGGTTAGGCATGACTTAGTTATTGGTCTACCAAAGATGAAGTTCATCAAAGACAAATTATGTAGCGCATGCCAAAAGGGAAAACAAACCAAATCAACTTTCAAATCTAAAGAATGTGGTGTCTACTACAAGGCCACTACAATTGTTACACATGGATCTCTTTGGTCCATCAAGAACAAAAAGCTTCGGAGGTAATGTATACGCTTTGGTTATTGTTGATGATTTTTCTAGATATTCTTGGACTTTGTTTCTTGTGTAGAAAAGTGATGCCTTTAAAGCTTTTAAGAAGTATGCTAAGCAAATCCAAAGGAATCACACCTCGTGGCAGTTAAAAGGATCATGAAGTATCTCAAAGGAACAACCAATGTCGGCTTATGGTATCCTAAAGGTAGTATTTGCACTTTAATTGGTTATTCTGACGCGGATTATGCAGGTTGTAAAAATGATCATAAAAGCACAAGTGGTACTTGTCACATTATTGGAAATTCATTAGTATCATGGGCTTGTAAAAAACAAGCATGTGTTGCTCTTAGCACGGCCGAAGTAGAATACATAGCAGTGGGTAGTTGTTGTGCACAAATTCTTTGGCTCAAGTAACAAATCCGTGATTACGGACTTGATCTCGGATGCATTCCTCTTCGATGCGACAATACAAGTGCTATCAATATTACAAAGAATCCGGTCATGCATTCAAGAACCAAACATATAGATATTCGACATCATTTTCTCCGTGATCATGTACTTAAAGGAGATGTCGAAGTCACTTTTGTGGATACTCATAACCAACTCGCAGATATCTTCACAAAACTGCTTGCTCGAGAACCATTCTTCAAAATCTGAAGAGAACTTGGTATTTCGGATGAAGGTGATCTCTAAATGTTTCTCATAAGGTGCACGTATTAATTTTTTCTTCAAAATTTTTTTATGTTTCAATACACTCTGCTTCTACTCCTTCTTTTATATATGTTTTTATTTGATAAAATATGTGTGTATATATTACGTCTTATTTTTAAATGAATTTGTTTCACTCTTTTTCCCCATCCTTTTTGATGTTAACAAAGGGGGAGAAGAATATGCATATGTGTTGTTTTGTTTCAAAGAAATTGCAGGCTAAAATCACTATCATAAAACTCACTCCAAAATTCAAAGAATCATGGACTTAGGGGGAGCATACAATTTAGGGGGAGCCTTGCATTTACTCAACATTATTGCTACACAAAACAACATAAACATTTCAAGAATTGTTTTCAAGACTTGGTTGTCATCATCAAAAAGGGGGAGAATGTAATTGCAAGCTTCTCAAGTCATATTTAAAGCATTGGTTTTGATGAAGACAACATGGATATCAACATTCAAAGGATGTGCAAAAAGCTTATCAATATCATATAGAAGTCTTGAAGATTAGAAGAAGAATTATTAAAGAAATAACAAATGTCAAAAGGTATAAATAATTCTTAAACTTGAATATAGATGTTCACAAATTTGCATTCATAATCATATACATATCCCACATTTTTAACAATAAGAAAAACCTTGTTTGAGATCTTTTTCAAAAAGAATTTTTGAAAATAAACTTTCAGGAACCGGTTCCTACCTAACAGGGAACCGGGTTCCAAACTTGTTCAAATAACACGTCCCTGGAATTTGTACCAGGAACCGGGTTGTACCTATAGGGGAACCGGTTCCTGCGTGTTATTTTTGAAATCTGGGTTATAACGTTCACTAAGAACCGGGTTCTGCCTATGTCGGAACCGGTTCCCAGCGAACCAGTGCAGATTTTCTTTTGGTTTTTGAACATATTTCAAATGGTATTCTTTCATGAATGCATTGCATATTTTCATATCAAATGGCATGAATGAAGAGGTATTTGTGACATTATAAAATGTGCAGATTTTCAGATTTAAAAAAGCTTCTTCAATTAACAATTTTCATCAATTCAAATTTGCATACAAACTTTCAAGTGTTCATAAATTTTGTGAAACTTGCCATATAAATTTTCATTAAGAAATCATTACAAGTTTCATACATTCATTGTGAACATTTATAATCATTGCTTGAGAATTGTTTCTATCTTGAAGAAGAAGATCAATTGAAGATTGATAGTGCTCTCCATCTCTTTCAAATAAATAATTGTATTACAAAAGGAAAGTATTCCCTTACTATCCAGGATTGTTGGAAGTAAGTGTTGTGATTTGAAGAGGATTGTTCTTCATTCACTTTAGTGTTTGTTTGATCTTAAAGGTGTTAAGAACCTTTGGTCACCCTATAGGTTAGATAGTAAGCATAGGCTGTACAATCATTCTAACTATAGTGAAATCTCGTTCGTGTTGGAAAGGGGACTGGAGTACTCTCAGATTGTGAGGGGAACCAGGATATATCACCGTGTTCTTTACTTTTCCGCTTTTATCGCTTTCATCACCATAATCAAGAAAAGATAAGATATAATCAAAAACCTTCAAACACTTAACCAAAAATTACTACAAGTATTCTCATAAAACCGAATAAATTTTTATATACCTAATTCACCCCCCCCCCCCCTCTTAGGCACTCTTAGACTTACATAAGCCTTTAGAGGGAGGATGACGAAAACGATACCACAATCCATACAGTGTGCTTTTGATCAGATCTTGGTGATGATGTATATGCGTTGTTTCAAATCCCAAATAGTGGAGTTATAAGGAAGATAATCCCTAGTCAACCCCTTTGAGCCAAAAAAGTAGGAGTTTTTATTTTCACACAAATTAAAACCCTTAATAATAACCTGGGGCAGGGTAGTTTCTCAGTCAATTCAGAAGCGCATTCAGTCGCAATCTTCCGCTTCGTACACAATGAATGGCATCAAAGATGTCCTTCCAAATCAAAATACGGTGATGGTTCCGCATAATCATCAAAGCAGGCAGTCATTATTTTTCAAAAGAAAAGTCGGTTAAGTCAAAACCTATGAAGGAGACTTAAGGAAAAACTAGGGCATCCCGCTGACTGTAATCTCAAAACAAGAACAGTGAGGCAAAATGAAGGGATAACGAAAACAAAAAAAGGTTACTACAAACCCTCGAAAAAAAGAAGTTTACAAAATTGATTGCCTCTTCAAAATAAACTTTCAGTATCCGAACCATCACCAGAACATCAAGGACAAGATGCCAGACTCAATTGGGATTCAAAATGCACAATTAACTGAGCATAGGACTAAAGAACATCATGAAGAGCGGGTGGGTACAAATAAATTTTGAGCCTTTATCCTTTTTTTCTTAAACCGTGAACGAAGCCACGTTACAACCCTTAAAAGTCCTAGCTGTATCATGGGTTAGTTCGAGAGCATACTGATACAAAAGGTATCCTGACTCCTGTAGGACTTTCTATAAATCCTGAGTTGACATCACTCTTTTACAAAATTTATTTGTTTTACTAAAAAATGAATTTTCAAACTTCAAGACAGACATAAGCTTTGCATTCTTAAAATATCATTGTTTGCATATGACTATTTGTTCAACAACGGAGAAATTCTCATGACGAATATCTAGTGAACAAAAACCTTCTCAATGAAAAGGATCACCTCAAGTGGAAAAACACTTCCAACCAAGGGGCCCAACATGAGCATTGTCCATCACCTGGGGAAGTTAAGTCAAGATTCAAGTAATCTCTCAAAGATGCCAAATATCAAGGGGCAGATCTCCATCTGAATCACTTGGGGAATTGGGCTTGATTTCCAGCAACAAGTCTTGTACAATCAAACAAACACCTTCTGGCAGTGTGACAAGACTTACTACTATGGACAGTGACAATTCTCCATACCCGGTGAACATGGACATGGTCGGAAAATACTACGCATGAACAAAGACCCGCTAGGTTGACTAGCCTAGGCAAAAATTAGGGATAAAAACAAAAAAAATATGTACACCCGGCAAGTCAAAAACTGAAAAGGAGGCCTGGGAAAAAAAGGGCATCCCGTTGGACTGAAAATCTGAAAAGACAGACCAGGCAAAAGTTACGGATTAAAGCGTACGACTACGTCCCGTCATCTTGTCACTTGTCTAATCAGTAGAAGTTTTATTACCCTGATCTGCATTCCCCAAGGACTCCAAGTGTTGGGATAACAGTCAAAACATTTACAAAATCCCCAGTTGATATTTTCTACAATAGGTATCGAGACAGGGGCATTCTACTACAAGGTCACTGCCATGTTCTTAGCGTGCATCCTATTGATGTCAGGTGTTATCATACCCTCGGTAGAACAAGATCTCTAAATTACTGCTCTAACGAAAATTCCCCAATGAAGTCGCCAAGTTTCTCGGGATTTCCCAATGGAAACGTTCTGAATAATGCAGATTATCATCTAAAAAAGATTCAGGTACGATCCAAAAACGGATGTCATCCTGACACCCACTCCAGATTCTATCCTAGTACAGTACATATATGATCCAGAGACGAATGTCATTCTGGAACTTATTTCAACACATCATCTAGAAACGGTTCAGGTACGATCCAAGGACGGATGTCATCCTGACCCTTATTTAAGATTCTCATTTAGAAACGGTTTAGATACACTCCAAGAACGGATGTCATCCTGAAACTTACTCCAGATTCTCATCTAGAAACTGTTCAGGTACGATCCAAGGACGAATGTCATCCTGATACTTAGTCCAGATTATCTCCTAGCAACAGTTCAGGTACGATCCAAGACGGATGTCATCCTGATACTTAGTTCATATTATCTTCTAGCAACAGTTCAGGTACGATCCAAGATGGATGTCATCTTGATACTTATTCAGACCATCTTCTAAGTACAGTGCAGATATGATCCAGAGACGGATTTCTTTCTGACACTCATCCAACACATGTTTCAAGTACAGTGCAGATTTGATCTAGAGACGGATGTCATTCTGACACTCATCCAACACATGTTTCAAGTACAATGCATATATGATCCAGAGACAGATGTCATTTTGACACTCATCCGTCACATGTTTCAAGTACAGTGCAGATACGATCCAGAGACGGATGTCATTCTGACACTCATCCAATACATGTTCAAGAACAATCCCGACATAGATCCATCCACAAAGTCTTCAGTAGACACAGAGGCAGAAATGTCCTGATGCAAATTCATCGTTGTATCCTCAGCATACGTCCGTGGCATCTATGTTCCTGATAGAGAAGAAACAACCAGAGTCTTTCCCTCTTTCCTTCCCCGAGCAGGATTTGTCTCCTCCAACAAACTTCCTCCCGCAGAGAGCTGAAATTTATGTTCCCCAGTCGAGCTTTATAATCTTAAACAGTTATAAAACCTCCTCCCAGGTAGAGTTTATTTCTCTAACTACGGAATTTCATTCCCTAACATAGTTTATTTCTCTACAGCGGCAGAATCCTCTGACAAGTTTATCCCCGAGCAGAGTTATTCTCAAGCAAAATCAACTCTCAAGCAGTGTCAATCCTCAATAGGTTATCCTTAAACAGAAAGAGGAAATCCCCAGCGAATCATATCTATTCATCATCCCCAGCGGAAATGAAGGACTCAACTTCCCAATACTCCCCAACAGTAGTATGGGATTTATTTTCCCAGACTGGGAAATATCTCAATAACAACCCATATTCATACATCATGGCATATGCATACACATCTCATTTATTTTGAGAACATCATCACAATGCATTTCATACATCATGACATTGCATATGACTAACTCTTTACCTTGTTCAGGGAAAGATCAAATCAACAAACACTGCTACCTATGTGACCTGGTAGTTTTCTCAAAAGCTACGTCTGATGAAGGGATATTTCAGAAATTTCCTCAAAAAAATGTCCTCTCAAGATCTTCTCTTGTTCAGTCAGATCGACACTAAGATCTCTCTGATTTCCATTCCAATTGAAGAAACTGTGAAGCCTGGATTTCGACCAGATAACAGTTTAAGGTGCTGCGAAGCCTGAAATTTGACCAGATAGTAATTCACATCTTCAAAGAAACTGTGAAGCCTGGATTTCGACTAGATAACAGTATAAGGTGCTATGAAGCCTGAAATCCTACCAGATAGTAGTTCACTTCTTCAAAGAAACCGTGAAGCTTGGATTTCAACCAGATAACAGTATAAGGTGCTACGAAGCCTGGAATTCGACCAGATAGTAGTCCACTTCTTCAAAGAAACTGTGAAGCATGAATTTCGACCAAATAACAGTATAAGGTGCTGCAAAGCCTGGAATTTGACCAGATAGTAGTTCACTTCTTCCAAGAAACTGTGAAGCCTGGATTTTGACCAGATAACAATATAAGGTGCTACGAAGCCTGGAATCCGACCAGATAGTGGTTCACTTCTTCAAAGACACTATGAAGCCTGGATTTCAACCAGATAACAGTATAAAGCACTACAAAGCCTGGAATCCGACCAAATAGCAGTTTACCCTGTCAGTTACTATGAAACCTGGATCCGACCGGATAATAGTCAACCAACAATTTAAGACGCTGTGAAACCTGGATTTCAACCAGATAATAGTATAAGGTGTTGTGAAGCCTGGAATCCGACCAGATCGCAGGTTAGTACATCAAATTACTATGAAGTCTGGATTCGGCCGGATAGTAGTATGCCTCAGATTCAAGTTGAAGCCTGGACCCGACCAGATAACAACTTAATGTCTTCAAATTACCGAAGCCTGGATAAGACCAGATAATGGTATACCTCAAATTCAAGTTGAAGCTTGGACCCAACCAGATAACAAATTAATTTCTTCAAATTACCAAAGCCTGGATTTGACCAGATAATGGTACATCTCAGATTCAAGTTGAAGATTGGACCCGACCAGATAACAACTTAGTTTCTTCAAACTGCAAAGCCTAGGTGCGACCAGATAACAGTTTAATCTCATTTCTCCAGTAAGTCACTGTAAAGCCTGGAGCACGACCAGATAACATTCATCCTTATTATTCTCAGCATGACACTGTGAAGCCCGGATCCTTACCAGATAGTAGTTCACTTCCATCTCTTCAATCAAATGATGATTCCCCAGTAGAGTAATGGACAACCAAAGCTCCTAGACTCTATTTCCCAGGACATAAATCAAAATTCCCTGGCGAAGTCCTCCTCAACCGCAGGTATATGAATTCTCGTAAAGGAATCTCTTATGCAACCAATATATTTTCTAGATGGCATCTTTAAGCCCATCTCCAACGATTCTCCGTCGCCTTCCAAATGGCATTTGTAAGCCCGTTCCCGATATTATCGATTGACATTCACTTGATGCGAGTGAAAATTTATGGGCACTGTAGTGTTCAATCATCTTCCACCTTCAGATCACAAAAGGAAGACCAGCCAATCTACGTCCTCAGGTTTAAGAATATTGAACAGCGGCAGCTGTTGTACCCTAAAATTTGCCTCCCATTTTCACACAAGACATACCCCTAGAGGTTATCAATTGTTCAAGGTTGACCAAGGATTCACCAGATAATTCTCCTACTAAGGCAATGAACCCCCAACTAGGGTTTCCATTTCATCAAGATGTTCAAGCTCCAATGGTATCAAATGCTTCCCATGATCCTAATATGTCCTCAAGATCATCCATGCCAAGTTTCATGCTTTGCTCAATTAATTGCTCAAGTATTGGAAAATCAACTGTGATAGGTCAAAAGTCAACGATGACCTATATACAGTCAAACTTCAATATTTTTGGTCAAAATCAACATTTTGAAGTGATATCCATAATTTGATCAAGGGTTGATCATGATTCCTCAAGAAATGCTCCTAATTCATCAAAAGTCAAAAATAGCAAATTAGGGTTTCTATAGGAAAAGTCAACCAAACTTTGACCAAGCATAACTTTCTCATAATTTATCAGAAATTTTCAAACCAAAGCTCATTTTGAAGAGAATCCAATTCCCTACAACTTCTCATCATCCCTAAAGTCCAAGAAATTCACCATTTGAAAGATACAAGTTCATACATTACAGGTCATTTTTAGAAAGTCAATAAAAGCCACTTTTTGCCAAGACCTTTAACATCAAGATAACATCTTCAAAAGCAAAATTGATCCAAAGAGGGATTGATGTAGACATCTTGGGCCTTCCAAAAAGTACTAGATCATCATCATGAGATAAAAATTGATCAAGTTATGGCTTTCCCAAATTGGGAAAATTTGGGAAATTTCAAGAAATATGCATTGGACAAATTTGAATTTTTAAGGCAATGGCTCAAATTCTTGAACTTCACACATATTTCTAAGACCATAGAAGACCCCTAGGACCATTTTTGCATAGTCTTGATTTAATTTTCATTTTATATTAATTTTATTTAATTAAAAATCAAATAAATCAAGATTATTGCAAAGTATATGGGCCATTATCATTTAGGCTTGGTTTGGTACATGGAGAGGCCCCAATTTTCTTGTGCAGCAAGGCCAGTTCAGTCTAGGTACATTCAAATTTGAAAATGGAAAAAATACCTTAACTTTGGCCAAGGTTACAAATGGACATTCATGGCATTCAAAAGCTTGTCCGTAGCTGTTACAAGCATGGAATTTCCGTGTCCTCCCATCATTCTCTATATAAACAAGCTTTTGGCAAGCATCAAACATAGATATGTGACCTGGAGACCCCCTATTCAATTTGCAAAAAAAACACTAAAGTTGTCAAACTCGAATTTCCATTTCCAGCATGTTTCAGTCCCAAACAAGTATCAAAACATACTCCTGGAGAGCCTCTGAAGCCATTGCAAGCATTCCCAAAGCCTGAAACGTCAAGAATCGTGCCCTCTAACAATCACGGTTTGCATATCTTTTTGATTTCGATTCCTTTAATTCTGGCATCATAAACATGTTTCAATTTTATATTTATGTTTGTTATTATGTATACAAGGTATTTGAATGCTTTAATTTGAGTATAAACGCATGAATCGTAAAAAGCCATTGTTAGGGCTTCAAGGTCCCAAATTGGGAACTTTATGTAGAGGTAAAATAGGGTCAAATCGAGGGCATCTTTGTGTTCAGGGGAATGAATGCAATAGATCTATGCCCTTGGTTAGGATTTATCTTACTTGTGCTGTATTTTTGAATTTTGCAGGTTCGTAGCTATGGACAAAAACTGTCACTATAGCCTATAATGACGAATCTGTCGGTAGGTAAAAGTCTGGTCTTTAAAGTGACGGTCGCAGGAGGAAGAAGATTAGGTGTCAATCTCCCATTGGAAAGTTTGAATTCATGTGCGTTTTCTGGGCACAACACTTAGTGTACATTAGGTTTTATTTGTTTCAATATAATCATGAATAATTGTCCAGCTCAGTTGGTAGGAGACACACTTGTGAAGGGAAGGACCTGGGTTCGACCCCAGGTCCATGCAGTTTTGTGTTTTCTTATTAAAACTTGTAGGATCCAATGAGCTATGACCCAGAAGGACCACCATACGTCCTCAGATCCCACCCTTTGGATCATCTCAAAGCAGATCCAATGCTCCAGAATTGAAGATCCATGGTGTACTCCTTGAAGGCTGATCACACTAGAATGCATGCTAGCAATTGGGCCAGCGCCTTCGGGCCTTGCAAAAATTCCAATTCACACCTCCCAGTTGGCCAAACAGTACCAGGCCCATTTATTATTTTTTGGTCTTTATTTCTTTATTGTTATTTTATTTTAATTGTCTTAAATTCATTTTTTTTAATAATAAAAAAATCAAAAAATAGAATTAGGTTTTATGATTAAAGTTAATTTTCTGAAAAAAATTAATTAATTATATTATTATAACTTGATAATTTTTATTAAATAAAAATTAATTAGATTTAGGTTAAGTTTTCAAATCTTTTTTAACATAAAGAAAATGACAAAAATATTTTCTCTTTAATTGAAAAGTTGTTTTTTACGACTTAGACTTTATTCCCGTCTTAATTTTTTCGCGCGCTTATTTATTTTCATTTTATTTTCTAATTAATGTAATTGTTGATGGTTTATAATAGTTGTGAATTAGGTTTTTATTTACTGTTTTTATTTACCCATTTCCCCCAAGTTTTGTTATGTAACCCCCTCCCCAAAGCCTTGTAATAGCTAGGTTTAAGATTATCGCATTTTATTTTTTCGCTACTATTAACTGTTAGATGAATGATCATAGGAATGAATGGAAAGATAAATCGAATGTTTAAAACAGTAGAACACCCTAACTGTGCAAAGATAAACAAACTAAAATCAAACACTTGCACATGCTCACCCCTAGGGTATCTCCCACTTCGGTTGCCTCGGAAATACGATCACTATTCTCGAACGTGAGAATTCTTTGTGACTGTCCTCTAATTTAGAGATCGCAAGTCCCTTTCGAAGGTTTCCTCGGTAAAACAAAATGTGATCTTAGAACTTTAGGACAATTACTAAGAGATCTTGCCCTGTTGCTTTAAGTGACCGTAATCATCCCTTTCGATTGTCCCTTAAACTCCAACGATGGAGCTACCTACTCCTTAATTGTAGGATATCGCTGTCTAAAGGAAATAAGAAAAGGAACATTCTTTTTCGAGTAGGTAGAAACCTTGAAGTACTTGCTCAAAAAAATCAGTTTTTCACACTTACACTTTCAAACATTTTCCAAACAAAGTTTTCAAAAACGCTTTATCACACTCTTGAGGACTGATACAAGGGTTACCATAAAGTAAAATGCTGCACTAAGGCATTTTCAAAGCTTTTCAAAACACATACAAAAGAAATTTCAAAATGAGCAAGTACCTAAGAGCCCATGGAAAACCATGGATAGAAAGGGGGCTAACACCTTCCCTTTCTATAATCTACCCCCCGTACTCAGAAACTTCTCGAAAAAGGTTTTTTCTGTTCTTTTTCCCTTTTCCTTTGTTGGATAAAATAAAAGACGGTGGCGACTCTTGCTTACCGCGACATTTGAAAACACAAATGCAAAACCAGTATTAACAATCAGTTCTGACACCGTATCACACAACCCATCCATCCTTGAACGCCAAAGCATCCAGAATGATCCTCACCCGATCCTCTCACTTTGGTAAAAATTCTTGATCTCAAAACTTGCTTAATTCTTAATATAAATCCATTTTGATTGTATATCCATATTATTATCATAGCTTATGAATTTTCTAACGTATTTCATGTAAGAAACAATGCCAGAAATACAAATCACCATTGCTAGGGTTTAGAGAAGTGCAAGCTTCGGTTTTAATGATGCATAACGTTTTAGATTAAACTAACCCCAGGGTTGAATTTGCAGCCTATGATTTAGGGGGGGGGGGGGGGGTAGGTTCAATTTCTGGTCCGGAATCATGTCATTTCGCAGGTTAGAGATTTGAGGTCGTCGGAGACAATCGTGTTTAACCACCGTGAAGGGTGGTTTGACCCTCCCTGTGGTGGTGTGGTTGGATAACATTCTATGATTCATCCATTTAAAATACAGGGCCCCACAGGGAACACATGTTATGCTGATTCAGCCATAAATATACTTTCATATTATATTATTTTTGTGTTATTATATATATGAATAAGCAGGCAGCGCAGATGGTAAAGGCATAAGGCATGTAAGAAAAAGGATCCGGGTTCTACCCTGGAATTCCATATTTTTCATTTTCTGATAAGTTTGTTTCAGATCCAATGCTCCAGGGTCAGGTGCGCACACTATGTGTCATCAAGGGATCACCATTAGATCTATGCAGTATTATATCTAACATCCCAGATCTGAGATCCCATGGTGGACCTTCCAGACATAGCGACATTGGATCTCATGCAGGCGTTGGGCCAACAAATCTGGGCCTAACAGTTTTCAGCACCATACCTCCCAAATTGTTTCACACACCAGGCCCATTTCATTATTTTTTTTAATTTAATTTCATTTATTTTTTAAATTCATTTTTATTTTAATCATAAATCAACAAAAATATTTTAAAAAAATAGACTTAGGTTTTTTTATATTTATATAATTAAAATCAACTCTTGTAAATTAATTTTAATTAAATTGATTTTAACTTGTTTTCTTTAATTTAAAATTAATTAGAAATTAGGTTAAATCTCAAATATTTTTCATATAAAATACCAAAAATATTTTTAATAAGAAATTAGATTTTTAGGCTTTGTCAAACTTATTCTCGTCTCAACTTTTGCGCGTTGTTATTTTTCGTACTATTATTCTTTTTAATGATGTAATTGTTTCCTGATTTGTAATAGTTTAATTAGGGTTTAAATTTCCGCATCTGATTATGTAATTGCCCCGAGGCCATGTAATAGCTTAGGAGTTTTTATTTTCTGCAATTTATTTTCCGCACTATAAACTGCTTAGATGAATGGCTAATGGGATTGTATGAAAAAAGACTGAAATTAAACTGAGTAGATAACCCTAAATGCGTAAGATAATATATCTGAATTAAGCACACTTGCACATGCTCACCCCTAGGGTATCTCCCACTTCGGTTGCCTTCGGAAACAGTCACAATTCTCAAACTATGAGAATTTTTAGTAATTGTCCTTTAGTTCAAGAGATCACAAGTCCCTCGATGACCCTTTCGAATATTGCCTCAGTTAATAAGTGATCTTAGAACTTTAGGAAAGTTACTAAGAGTTCTTGCCCAACTACCTTAGTGATCGTAAACGACCCTTCGATAGTCTCTCAACATCCAACAATAGGGCTACCTATTCACTAATAGTAGGATAGTACTATCTAAAGGAAAGGAGGAAAAGAACGACTTTTTCGAGTAGGTAGATAA
Organism: Vicia faba; assembly: GCA_948472305.1. Lineage (NCBI taxonomy): Eukaryota > Viridiplantae > Streptophyta > Magnoliopsida > Fabales > Fabaceae > Vicia > Vicia faba. The sequence goes on along the minus strand of OX451739.1, from coordinate 503,827,895 downwards.
CTGTTAAGTACTTGCTCAAAACTAATTCTTTTTCACACCACACTTTCAAAACACTTTTCAAAAACGCTTTATCACACTCTTGAGGATTGATACAAGATTTATCATAAAGCCAACAAAACTTTTCAAAACACACAAACACGAAAGCAATTTTAAAAAATGAGCAAGTACCTAAGAGCCCGTGGAAAACCACAGATTGAAAGGGTGCTAACACCTTCCCTTTCCATAATCTACCCCCTTACTCAGAAAATCTCGAAAAAGGTCTTTTTTGTTCTTTTCACCCTTTCCTTTGTTGGATAAAAGAAAAGTCGATGGCGGCTCTTGCTTACCGCACATTTGCGAATACAAAATACAAACCAGTCTAATAGTCGGTTCTGCCATCGTATCATAATAACATTATCATATCAAGCATACATACCATACATCATGCATACATCAAGCATAATCATATCAAACATGCATACATGAAATCATACATGCCGATAGGAAACTGCGGAAAAATCTCAAGGCATGACTACTTGCTAAGACAAACTCAAATTCAAATCCAAGCTCAGCTACCTCGATTGACAAACGGACACCATCGTCAGAGGTACCGATATCAAAATCTCACTACGCAGCTTATCTATGATTCATATCCACACATACGTCCACACCTACGCTTATTTCTATGACCACGCCTACACCTACGTCCACGCCTACGCCTGCGCCCATGTTAACACCTATGCCTGCACTTACAACATAAAAGTCTACGTCAAATACATACATCTACACCTACGCCCACACTTACAACATAATAGTATACACACTTCTACACCTACGCCTGCCCCTGCAACATAAAATCAATCAAAATCCTTGTTAATACTTGTCACCACGTTCAAATCAATTCAAAGACGCCACGATAATACACATACACTCAGGGTTCCAAATTAATACAAACATATAATACACATATACTCAGGGTTCCATATCAATCAGCAAATAATCAATCTCACCCTCAATTTAGCTATATAAGGGTCAATCAACAAAATACTTCTCCTATGATTTAACCTGTCACCTAAGTCTCCATGCAGTGACACGTTCAGCCCATCACCTAAGTCTCCATGCAGTGATTTGTTCAGTTCATTACCTAAGTCCCCATGCCATAATGTATGAAGCTCGGTACATTGCCTAAGACTCCACACAGTAGTGTATTCTCCTCATCTAACCCACTGCCTATGACATCATGCAATAGTGCGGTTCCTTGTTTCGTAATAAAGACCATTGCCTAAGACATTATGCAGAAATGTGTTTCTTTATTCTGCAACACAGACCATCACCTAGGACGACATGCATCAATGTTCAAAAACCAAATTTAGCTTATCGCCTAAGACGACATGCAGCGATTTGCGAACTTAACACATTTCCTAAGACATCATGCAACAATACAGTTCATTGTTACGTAATAAAGACCATTTCCTAAGACTTCATGTAACAATGTGTTTCTTTATTCCGCAACACACACCATAACCTAAGACATTATGCAGAAATGCTTGAAAACCAAAACCTAGCCTATTTCCTTAGACGACTTGCAGTGATTCACGAACCTAACCCACTGCCTAAGACGTCGTGCAATAGTGTGGTTCCTTGTTCTATAATATAAGACCATCGCCTAAGACGTCGTGCAACAATGTGTTTCTTTTTTCCGCAACACAGACCATCGCCTAAGACTTCATGCAACGATACTCGAAAAACAAAATCTAGCCTATCACCTAAGACTTCACGCAATGATTTGCGAACCTAACCCATTGCCTAGGACATTATGCAGCAATGCGTTTCTTTATTCCGCAACACAGACCATCGCCTAAGACTTCATGTCACGATGCTCGAAAACCTATTTAGCCTATCTCCTCAGACTTGATGTAGAGATTCGCGAACCTAACCCACTTCTTAAGACATCATGCAGCAGTGCGGTTCCTTGTTCTGTAATAAAGACCATTGCCTAAGATGTCATGCAACAATGTATTTCTTTATTCTGCAACACAACCATCGCCTAATACTTCATGCAGCGATGCTCAAAAACCAAAATCTAGCCTATCGCCTAAGACAACACCTGTGGGATAAAAAACGTTCGATGGCGACTTAATTGATTTCATCACGATGATTTGTTCTACCGATTGTTTCAGCTGGCAACTTTACTTGGGACAGATTGACCAATTGCTGGTTTATCCAAAAGTCTTTCCTAACTCCTGTTTTCTTTGAAGAATGGAAAAACACAAGAAGGGGGTGAATTGGGGTTTTCAAAATTAAAGCAATATACATGTTGGTTATCCTGGTTCATTTGAACTCAAACTACTCCAGTCTACCCGCCAAGGTGATTTCGCCTCTCTCAAACGAGGTCTTAATCCACTAATCAAAACTTAATTACACAAACACAATGACTATTGTCAATGTCTTCTTGAGTCTAAATCACGACTTGGTTTTCTCAAGGTATTACAAGATACAACAATATAAGATGTGTACAAAAATGTTTTCTTAACAAAACTATATCACTAGAGTGATGTATTACACAATTGAAAAGAACAAGATAGAAATGTAATGAGATTTATCTTTTTCAGTGTGCAGTAATGTTATGTGAGATTTATCCTTCAAGTCTTCTTTATATAGGCGATGCATGAGAGAAATGAGAAGATGCTTTTGTAAGGTTGATAAAGTGTAGTTAATGTTCTTTCCAAAAGTAGAGATCATGTCTTGATTCTGCCGTTACTTTTGATTTACAATGAATAAATTGTAACGCTTCAGAAAATGCTTTCTTGGGATCATATCAGAAGATGAATGTTACCGTTGAGACTTCTTTAGTTCTTTCTAGAACTTTATGTATCAGAATATCATAGTTTGTTTATTTGTTCACAGTGTTGGTGCATTTAGAAGTTGTAATGTTAGAACTTCTTCGTTTAAGCGTGCCACACGAATATGCTTCTAAGTAAGATGTGTCACAATAGAGTTTCAAAAATGAAACTCGGTCATCTTCTATGCATCTAACACCAGAATTTCCCTGCATAAGAAAAACATTATTTAGAGAGCATATTTGTTCTTTACATATATCATGTGTTTGTTATCATCAAAACTCTTACAGGGATGTAGAACCAAACTATGTTATAACAATATCCTCCTTTTTGATGATAACAAAAACTTGTATATTTTGATAGAATACTTTTAAGAGCATAAAGAATTAAATTCTCCCCCTGAGTTGGATACTCAGAAAAAATACTTCCCTGAAGATGTTCTGATCAGAGCTTTGAGAAGAAGGTTTTTGATGCGTCCACAACAGAAGTTACTTTTAGAGGTTACTTTTCAATAGTTTTTTTCTGTTTGCTTTTAGAGGATAAACAAATTTATGATATTGAAAATGTTTGAGAATGAGTCTCGATACTGTTATATTCAAAATATCTTACGGTTCTCCCCCTTTTTTGTCAAGAATCTAAAAGAAATAAAAACACGTAAATAATAAAATTCATTTTGTATTTAAAAAGTATTAAGATAAAAAGAAGGAGGTGGATAACCAGAAGATTGAAATAAGAAACAAAATATAAACAAATTTTCAGAACTAAGGTTAAGGAGGTGGAAGTCGTGTGAACAAGGCTTCCAATAAACTCTTGATCTGATTGTTCGATTCCTCTTGTTTCCCAAGCACCCCTTTAATTTCCTTGCTAGTTTCATCCTGCTTGTCCAACCTTTCTTTAAACACAACATTTTCTTTCTTCAACATCTCCAGAGTTTTCAGCACAAGAGAAGATGAGGTTGTTTCAGCAGAAGAGACCACTTTTTCAAAACTTATTGCAACTGGTTCTGGCGCAGGAGATTCTTCAACTTCCTTGCCTTTGTCTTGAAACATGACCAAAAGGAAGAGGATCAAGAGACGGTTCATTATACTTTCATGTTTGATAATCTTCCCAAGTGGTGTTGTCCAACAGAAGGAGGGGTTTCTTTATCTAGTGTTGCAGAACTTAGTCCTTGAATATTTTCAGACGATCGTAGAAGTTCTGTTCAGCAATTTCATAGCTAAGCTCCTTTAGCTTTAGAGATTCAGATTTAAACCATTTTCTTAACTGATTCTAGTGAGAATTAGAGGCAACTGTATTGAGATTCTCTATGCAATCTAGCTTTAGAGAGTTAATCGATTCCTATATTTCTTTTTCAAAAATCAGCAAAAACTTACCAACATCTGTTTTGGAGATTTTTGGTTTTGGTTTGGGAACAACAATTTTCTGAGAGCTTGTGACGAGATGTCCCAAGCTTCTAAATAAATTATTTTTCTAAGGGGATCTTCTGGATAGTTATTTGGAAAGGGAAAGTCAAACAGGATTATAGGTGAATTTGGTGGTGTTGAAAGTTAAGGAGATGGAAGATCTGGAATGGAAAAGGTTTGTGATGAAGTTGTGGGGATTGTTGGTGGTTGAGAAACCATGATAGGACAACTGATTCCAGGGATGGATGTCATGGTATCAGAATCAAAATTTTGATTTTCAATTTGGGGAGCTTCAAATAGTGGATCAAATTGATCAATATTAGAGAGAACTTGAGCAAGTTCAGGATGAGTCTGATCAAAGTGTGTAGAAGAAGGATTTGTCAGAGGATTATTTGTAGGTATTGAAGTGTCAATATCAAGGTAAAAATCATAAAAGGTTTGAACAGATGAATCTTTTATGGGCTTTGGATATGAGGTTGTTTCAGATGTTAATAAAAATAGTGATTCAATAACAGAAACAAAAGACAAGTTACCTTTCTTTTTGGCAGCTTTTGGGGTCTTCTGAGAAGTTCCTTCTCCAGCTGCTTTCCTTTTTCTAGATTTTCTGGGAGCAACTTCCAGAGGTTGTTGCCTTAGATAAATAATGTTCATATCCAGAATCGTACCGTCACTCTTGCAGACTTCTAGATACCTGAGAACAATTTCTGGAGAAGAAAATGCTTGAGTGAAGAGAGGAAAATCCTTCAGAGCCACTCTTCGGGTGGTGATAAATAATTTGTTGTTAAAGACATCTGCAACATATATGATTTTATCATTTGGTACCCAAATCTTTTTGGGTCCTTGTTTGTTAGAGTTTCCAAAATTATGTTTGAACTTTGGTTTTGCAGAGAAAGCATTGCTAGTATATTTTATATCATGTGTATGTCCATTAGTAAAGTGTGAATAGAGAGGTGTGTGTTTTATAACCATATCATTAACTTTCTTTGGTTTATATGTTTCTTCTCCCTTAGGTTTCACATAACCTATACCTTTTATGCCATTTCTGCTAACTCCATAGATCATTGAAGCCATCTTGCTCCTATCTATGTTTTTAGCTAGAAATTTTTGAAAGTTATGGTCATATTCTTTTATGATTCTATCAGAACTATTAGAAACTTCTGAAACAGTTTCTTTTTGAGCTTTTTGTAATTCGTTTTTAAAAACATAGTTTTCATTTTAAAGTTTAGAAATGCTTTCTTTTAGCTCAGAGTTTTCTGTTTTAAGTTTCATAGTTACTTCAGAGTCAGATACTAAATCCTTTTTCAGGTTCTTGTTTTTGACTCGAAGTTGTTGATATCTTTCAAGAACTTTTTACATACTTTCTTCTAATTGAGATCTAGAAAAGTTAGAGAATAACTCTTTTGCCTCTGATTCCGACTCTGATTCAGATGATCCAGTGTCATATACGTTGGCCACAAAGGCTATGTTGGCTCGTTCATCTTCTGATTCTGTTTCAGCTTCAGAAGATTCTGAGTCATCCCATGTTTCCATAAGACTTTTCTTCTTTTCTTTGAAGAATATATTTTTATGTTTTTCTTTTTGAAGATTTGGACAGTCTCTCTTGTAATGACCTTGTTCATTGTGTCATAGAAAAAAATATATCTTTTACTAGATTTTCTGTATCCATAAGATGATTCAGAATGATTCCCTGTTCTTCTGGAAGTTCTAAACTTCCTCTGCCTTTGCTTCCATAAATGATTAACTCTTCTGGAGAGAAGGGATAGTTTGTCTTCTTCTGACGAGGATCCACCATAGTTTTCTTATTTTTCCTGAAAAACTTTAGGTTCATAATTTTTATTAGATTTGTGAGCGTGAGACTTATCTTGCTTTTGGGGCTCATCTTCTTCTAGTTCTATCTCATGACTTCTCAAGGAGATGATTAGTTCTTCAAGAGATATTTTGTTCAGATCTTTGGCTAGTTTTACGGCTGTGACCATGGGTCTCCATTTCTTGGGTAAGCTTCTGATGATTTTCTTTACATGATCTTCTATTGAGTACCCTTTGTCCAGAACTTTTAGCCCCACAACCACAATTTAAAACCTTGAGAACATTGATTCCACTATTTCATCTTCTTCCATTTTAAAAGCCTCATACTTATGAAAGAGAGAAAGAGCTTTGAATTCTTTGACTTGTGTGTTTCCTTCATGCGTCATTCTCAAGGAGTCAAACATGTTTTTGGCTGATTCTCTGTTTGCGATCTTCTCATACTCAGTGTACGAGATATCACTCAAGAGGACTGTTCTGACTTTGTGATGATTTCTGAATTCTTTCTTTTGTTGGTCTATCATTCTCTTTTTGTCAATATTCAGACCACTTTCGTCAACTGGATGTATGTATCCATCAATCACCATATCCCAAAGATCAGCGTCATGAGCTAGAAAGAAACTTTTGATTCTGTCTTTCCATTAATCAAAGTTCTCACCATTAAAGATTGGAGGTTTTTCGTTGATTCTGTCTTTCTCATCATGATTATCATTTTTGATGATCTGACTTGGTCCCACCATAGTGTTTTTCTTGCTTGGATCTTTTTCTGACACAATTAAGTGTTTGTACCCAGAACCAGGTGCTCTGATACCAATTGAAGAATGGAAAAACACAAGAAAGGGGTGGGGTGGGGGTTGAATTGGGGTTTTCAAAATTAAAGAAATAGACACGTTAGTTATCCTATTTCGTTTGAACTCAAACTACTCCAGTCCACCCGCCAAGGTGATTTCACCTCTCTCAAACGAGGTCTTAATCCACTAATCAAAACTTGATTAGACAAACACAATGACTACTGTCAATGTCTTCTTGAGTCTAAACTACAACTTGGTTTTCTCAAGGTATTATAAGATACAACAATATAATGTGTGTACAAAAATGTTTTCTTAATAAAACTATATCACTACAGTGATGTATTACACAATTGAAAACACAAGATAGAAAGGTAATGAGATTTCTCTTTTTCAATATGCAGTAATGTTGTGTGCGATTTCTCCTTTAAGTCTAATTTATATAGGCGATGTGTAATACGATGGGAGAACTGACTTGGGTGTTTTGCGTTTTATTGCAATTGTTGTGGATAGCAAGAGTCTCCATCGACTTTTCTTTTATCCAATAAAGGAAAGGGTGAAAAGAACAGGAAAGACCTTTTGAGAATTTTCTTGAGTTCGGGGGGTAAGTTATCAAAAGGGAAGGTGTTAGCACCCTTTTCATCCGTAGTTATCTACGAGCTCTTAGTTGCTAGATCACTTTGAAATGCCTTTGTAAATGTTTTTTGTGTTTTGTGTAAGTTTGAAAGTATTATGAAAACGCCTTTGTTTCGGAAAACTTTTTAATGATTCTCATTTCAGAAAAAATGTATACAAAGTGTTGGTTTTGAAAATAGTTCAAAGAGATGTTTGTTTTTGGAAAGATGTTTTGAAAGTGTGAGTGTGGAAATGATTTTAGTTTTTGAGAAAATAACTACGAGCATTCTACCTACTCAAAAAGTCTTAGTTCTTTTCCTCCTCCTTGAGATAGTGTTACCTTACTATTGATTAGTAAGCAAACATATCATTGGATGTGAAGGGATATGTGTGGGTCATCGTAAAATCATAGAAGGCAACATTGTAGGATACCTTAGCAATTTGTCGTAAGAGTCTAAGATCGTTTACCGAAGGCAACATGAAGGGTCATCGAGGGACTACGATATTATAATCGAGGGTCTTCGCTAAAGTTTTCCACGTTCGAGGGACATGACTATTCTATTCTAAGGCAACAAATGTGGGTTAATTCTAGAGGTGCAAATGTGCAAAGTGTACTGTTTTCATGCATTTGTCTTACATTAGGGTTGTTTACTTGTTTTATTTTAGTCTTTCCATACAAACCCTAATTACTAGCAATAATATTGAAAGCGATAAATTGTGGAAATTTAAAGTCCTATGATATTACAAAACTTTAGGGGATGGGGATACAAATTATAAATGGGGATGAAAGCAATTAAAACCTAGTTACTATTACAACCATATTGAATAAGGCCAAATAAAATGTACAAGAATATAAAGATAATGTAAAAGAAAAGAAATGTTTTTTTATGGTTTTTTGATGAAAAAAGTTTTAACCTAACTAGTTAAACTAAATTAAATGTAGGAAGGTTAGTTAATTAAATTATAAATTCTAAGTTTATTTATAAAAAAATAAAATTAAAATTAAACTTAAAGCTAAATCTATTTTAATTAATTTAAGAAAATAAAATGTGTTTTTTAGGGTTTTTGTTTAAGGAAATGATATAAAGTAAAAAATAAAATAATAAACTTTAGCCTAAGTGTTTAATAAAAATATATTTCATTATATTTTTAATTAGAAATAATAAAAATAATAATATTTAGGGTAAATAAAAGTAAATAAAATAAAAGTTAAAATTAAAAGCCATAAGGGTTTGAAAATGAATTATGGGGTTAGAAAGAAAAAAAAGCAGTTTTTGCGTTTAAGGCCCAAGCTGTTTTTGAATCAGAAATATGAAACAAAAAAAATGTTATTGGGCTTGCATCGTAAAAGGTAAACAGGCAGGTGATGCTGACTAGAGGGGTTAAGCCTATGAGGAATGAAGCCAAGGCGCAGTTTTAAACAAAAATAAACAAGGAAAATGGTTTAAAAATGAGAAAAGGTCTCGCTGGGGCTCGAACCCAAGACATTCTATAGGTATGCCTTACGTGCGTGCTCTCTACCACTGGGGTGGCTATACATCCGTTCATTTATAGACAACCAAAATATTATATTTTAAAACAAGTCCTGAACACATTGTCTTCTTCTTCCTCGCGCCAGCATCCTTGGATAAGATTTTCAAATTTTATATCTTTCTAATTTCTCAACCATTCTCAAAAGTTTAAACATCAAACTTGTTAGAAATTTCACCAGGATTTCAAATATTTAACTAATTTAAGCAATAAATCAAATATGAGCATGAATTTTAAATGTTACCAAATTCTAACCTAATTTTTCAGGAAGTTCAAACTTAAAATTCATACTACTCAGGCAACATAAATGAATTCTAAGGACATGGTTATTTCAGGGCTATGATGTCTACATTTTATCTTTTAAAATGGAAGCCAAATGATGCTTGTATGAAGAGTTAGAACTCCCTAAAACTCACCTTGAAGATGGAGATCATGTTTTGAGTTAGAGCTCACTTCAAGGTGCTGCAATGATCTGATTAGCTTCCTTGAACCTCTAGGAAGCTAATGCAATGCTTAGCTTGAGCCGAGAGTGCCTAGAATATTCTGGAGAAGTCAAGTTGCAGAGGTGCAAAGTAAGGTTTGGACAATGGTGATGGAGGTGTTACATATGTGAAACAGGGAGAGGGATGACTTATATTTAATGTAAGGAAGCTTTAGGGTTTATTTGGAGAAGAAACACACGAGTAGTTTATGAGATGGAAATTCTTGGGCGGAAATGACAAGTTATGGTGTTTTTAGAGCAATTTTTGGTTTGAGGGAGTTTCAAGGCTTCTAATTTTGTGTCTTAAGTTTCATAATAGTGTCTCAATTTATAGGAGAAGGCTTGGAAGCTTGAGGGAGTCAGAAGCAAGACTTCACATGTTATAGACATTTGACTTGTTTTTTAAGCAAGCTTGACAAACATTGTTCCAAGGCAAGGTACAAGGCTATCTAAAGTGGTTAGGCACTTTAAACATGCTTATCTGATTGTGTAGAGGAGGCTTGTGATGAAATAACAAGTGCAATGCTCAAGACAAGTTAACTTTGTGATAAAAAGCAACTTTACTAGAATGGCAATGTTACTTTATGCCATTAATGGAAATGCAACTTGGATAATGGTTCAAATGCTTGGACAATGGCTCTATCAGTTATGTAATCAATTAATTGTGGAGTGAAACACAAGTTAGAAGCATGACAAGTGAAGTTATGAAGCATAGGCTAGGGTTTTGCTCAAGTGTTCATCACAAAAATGCCTTGTATTTCAAGAATGGATGCCCAACTTCTTCTCTTCGATTCTCTTAGCTAAGAAATGATCTCTTCAAGTTCTAGGAAATTTTGGAAATCTTGAAATATCCACTACAACTTTCATATTTTACATTTTTGATAAATAAAATTGGAGCAATGTGAAAAATGGCAAAGAAGTTGGGACGAAAATCTGCCTAAACTAGGTCAAAATTTCACTAAGTGTTTAAGAAAAAGTCCATGACTTCATCAAGATCTGCAACTTTCATGTGGAAAGTTTTCTTTGAATCGTCTTGGATCTTGGTGAAAAATTGGCATGAACTAGTGAAATTATCATGTACAAAAACACTTACAAAAATTTCTCTGTCTTGAAAAGTTTGACTTTTCAAATTGACTTTTTACTTTCTTTATTTATTGATGATCAAGCTTCATATTTTTGAATGTATTGATGAATCTTGATTTTTGTAACTCAATTTTGATCAAAAAGTCAAAGTTTGACTTTTGGTGTATCTGTTGACTTTTCAGCAGTTGACCAAATTTCATTCATCAATTGTTTGATCTTGAGGGATGAGTTGAATAATGAAATTAAGTCAAATGATGTACTTGAATCCTTGATATCATGTTTAAAACCAATAATTCATGTATTAAGTCAAAAGCCAAAAATCAGTCTTTCTAATCAAAAACCCTTATTTTGACCATTTTACGGCTTTGATGAATTGAACACTTTTCTTGAGGAATTGTGTGCCACACTTGATCAATTGATGAATATGACTTTAAAATGTTGATGTTGGTCAAAAATCTTGAAGTTTGACTGTAAGTTGACCACAATTGACTTTTTAACCAATACAACTAATTTTTTAGTCATCTGATCAATTGATTGAGCAAAATTGTGATTCCAGATTTGAAAATGACATGAGTATTCTTAGAGGTCTATAATGATTTATGAAAGTCAATTTAGGCATTAGAAGTCCAATTGTCTTTGTGAAAATCAAAAGCCTAATTTGAGGCATCAATGTTTAAGAGGTGGTTTGACCTAGTCAACACTTGTGTAAACTTGAGCCATTGAAGATCTTGTGAGAAATGTCTTGAGAAAAGAGAGGGGAAATTTTGGGATACAACAGCTACCTCTGTTCAATCTTCTTAAACCTGAAGAGTTAGGTTGGCGGGTCCGCCATTCGTAACTTGAAGGTGGAAGATGATTGGACACTAGAGTGGCCAGAAATTTGCACTCGCACGAAATTATGTTGTTGGTTGATTGTGTCGGGAATGGGCTTATAGATGCCATTTGGAGGGGTGATAAAGAGTTATCAGAGATGGGTTTATAGATGTCATCCAAAGTGACTGATGACAAGTATAAAGCTTAACTATGACTATGATTTTAACGTATACTGGAAGGAATCTTGTGGCGACTAATACATCAGTAGATAATGGAGGAATATGACGACTACTAATTCAACAGGTAATGAAGGAATCTCTGATGAATACTACTTCAACATGTAATGAAGGAATCTCTGATGACTACTACTTCAACAGGTAATGAAGGAATCTCTGTTGACTACTACTTCAACAGGTAATGAAGGAATCTTTGACGACTACTACTCCAACAAGTAATGAAAGAATCTCTAACGAATAATACTTCAACAGGTAATGAAGGAATCTCTAACGACTACTACTTCAACAAGTAATGAAGGAATCTCTGACGAGTACTACTTTAATAGGTAATGAATGAATCTCTGACGACTACTACTTTAACAAGTAATGAAGGAATCTCTGATGACTACTACTTCAACAGGTAATGAAGGAATCTTTGACGACTACTACTTCAACAGGTAATGAAAGAATATCTAACGACTACTACTTCAACAGGTAATGAAGGAATCTCTGACGACTACTACTTCAACATGTAATGAAGGAATCTCTGATGAATACTACTTCAACAGGTAATGAAGGAATATATGATGACTACTACTTCAACATGTAATGAAGGAATCTTTGACAACTACTACTTCAACAGGTACCAGAAAGAATCCAAGCTTGATTTTGTCTCGGAGAAGTTTATAGATAATTGATAATATCCATCCGTAGACTGATCTATTCTTGAAAAGGTAAAGAGTTAGTTGTATGCAATACCCTGATGTATGAAATGCATTGCTTAATGATGTTCTCAAAACAAATGATATTATGCTATATGTTTCGTATGCATATGTCATTATGCATAAATGTTATTAAAATGTATCTTAGTCTGGAAAATAAATCCCTGACTACTACTGGGAAATTTTAGGATTACTGCTTGAGACGAAGAGTATGTGTATCTTCAACCTTGTTTATAGTGCTTCTGCTGGATATTTATGTTTGCTGTTTAAGGAAATTCTGTAAGGAAAGTTGGTTTCTTCTTAGGGAGTAGAATTCAGGAACCTTTGTTGACCATTACTCTACTGGGGAATTTTATTCTTATATACCCTGACCGGGGATAAAGATGATTAAACAATCTAATTTTTCTATGGAGGATAAAGTTAACTGGTATCTGGTCGACTTCCAGGCTTCGGAGCAACTTTCTGGGGATATTATATATTCTATTGGAGAAGAGGAGTTCTGTCAGTTGATTTGTAATAGTCTGAGGAATAGACTTAGGCTGGGGAGATTATGGTTTGTTGGGGAAATAAACCCTACTAAGGAAAGTATTCTGGCGACCTTACAGGGGAAGTGAATTCTTCTGGGGAAGCACTTTTTTAAGGTTTCTTTTCTGGTTTTGGAAAACTTGGTTGGGGAAGAGAATTTCCAAGAAATATGCTGATTGGAGTTGTCGATGTGGGGAAACTCTTATTGAATTAACTCTGTGGGGATATCCCAAATCCCTAAGAAAATGCTTATTACTGTTCTTGTGCGTACATTTGTTTATATGTAATCATGTTCATATGCATATGTTCATTCAATTTTAGTCATTGGATTATTTTGCACTCAAAACAGAAAAAAAAAACCAAAAAGTTTGCACTTCAAAGTATATTTGTATTGATAATCTTCCTATAAATAGGCATTTTTGTATAGGGAGACAAAAGTCCTAGTAAGAGGAAGTCATCGAAAAAAATTAAAAGAATACAAAGTGAAAACAAAAATTGTATAACCATGTGGAAGTGATCTCATTGGGTTCCAAGACTGCTATTGCCCCTATGTCTTCAAACATCATCCCTTGCCATCGAGAGAAGTTGATTGAATTGATCTTGTACCATTTTCACTTTGACCAGGGTAATAAAAATTGGCTATAGTGATCCAACGGGATATAGTCGTACGCTTTAATCCTTAAATTTTTCCTAGACCACCCTTTCAGGTTTTCAGTCCACCAGGATACCCTTTTTTTACCAAGCCGCCCTTTCAGATTTTTGACTTGCCGAGTGTATAATCTTTTGTATATATCCTTAATTTTTTCCCAAACCATTATGGTTTTCCGGGATGCCCTTATTTTGCCTTGGTATCTCAACATAGCTGGTCATTCTTATGCGTGGTATTTTTGACTATGTCTGCATTCACAACATGTGGGAAATCTTCACCGTCCATAGTGGTTAACATCATAGCACCGCCAGAGAATACTTTCTTGACAACAAATAGACCTTCGTAAGTGGGAGTCCATTTGCCCATGGGATCAACTTGTGGTAAAATGATGCGCTTTATTACCAAGTTTCCAGCCTGGTATACTCGAGGTTTGATCTTCTTATTGAATGCATTGATCATACGCTTTTGATATATTTGACCATGACAAATAGCAGCTAGTCTTTTCTCGTCAATCAAGTTCAACTGATCCAATCTTGTCTAAATCCATTCATCTTCACCTAAGTCTGCTTCCTTCATAATCCTCAGAGAAGGAATTTGAACTTCGACAGGCAGGACGGATTCCATGCCATAGACTAAAGAGAATGGGGTTTCCCCAGTTGATGTTCGTGCCTAGGTACGATATCCATGAAGAGAAAACGGTAGAATCTCATGCTAGTCTTTAAAGGTCACCACTATCTTTTGCACAATCTTCTTTATCTTCTTGTTGGAAGCTTCCATTGCACCATTCATCTTAGGTCTGTATGGAGAAGAGTTGTGATACTTGATTTTGAATTGTGTGCAGAGTTCAGTGATCATGGCATTGTTAAGGTTAGTTTCGTTGTCAGTGATGATCCTTTCAGGGATGCCATATCGACAGATGAGGTTATGCTTGATAAACCGAGCTACAACGTTCTTAGTGACTGAGTCAAATGAAGCAGCTTCGACCCATTTGGTGAAGTAGTCAATGGCGATGAGGATGAAATGATGTCCATTAGGGGCAGTGGGCTTAATTTCTCCAATCATTTCAATGCCCCACATTGCAAATGGCCACATAGAACTCATGATTTTCAAGGGTATCAGAGGCACATGGACCTAGTTGGCATATATCTGGAACTTATGGCAAGTCCTCGAATGGTGGTGACAATCAGTTTCCATAGTCGACCAATAGTATCCAGCTCTTAGAATCTTCTTAGCCATAGTGTGTCCAATAGAGTGAGTCCCGAAGATACCTTCATGCATGTCTTCCATAATCTTTTCTGCTTCCTTCTTGTCCATACAACAGAGCAGAGTAGAATCATGGTTGCGCTTGTACATGATCCCATTGCTTAGGAAAAACTTAGCTGGGAATCTTCGTAGGAATTTCTTGTCCTTAATTGAAGCTCCTTCAGGATATTCTTGTGCTTTAAGATACCTTCTTACTTCATGATACCAATGCTTCTCCTAATCAGTGTTAATCTCATAATACTGTGCTGGTTTGGAAAATCTTTCGATTGTAATTCTAGGAGCCTCATTATCCCAATTAACCTTGAACATAGACGACATTGTTCCTAAGGCATCTTCCAACTAATTTTCTTCCCTCGGGATATGTTCAAAGGTGACCTCCTCGAAGTATGGGATCAAGGTTAGCACAAGCTCTTTGGAGGGGATCAGATTTGGATGTTTAATATCCCATTCTGCTTTAACTTGACTGATTACCAGGGCTGAGTCTCCGTACACACTCAAGAACTTGATTCTTAGGTCAATGAAAGCCTTTAGACCCGTGATGCATGCTTCATACTCGACCATGTTATTCGTACAATTGAAGCAAATTCTGGCAGTGAAATGTGTATGGAAACCTTCGGGAGAAATGATCACGACACCAATTCCATTGCCTAAGGCATTGAAAGCTCCATCAAAAACCATAGTTCATCAGGATCCTTGTTCAGGTCTTTCATATGATACAACCTTTTCACAATTAATTATCATCATGATATTCTCGTCTGGGAATTCAAAGTTCAGGGATTGGTAGTCATCAACAGCTTGATGGGCCAAATGATTCAGCAACACACTTCAATTGATTGCTTTTTGTGTAGTGTATTTGATGTCAATTTCAGTCAAGATCATTTTCCATCTAGCTATTCGTCCGGAGAGAGCTGGTTTCTCGAAGATATACTTGATGGGGTCCATCTTAGAAATCAATAAGGTAGTATGAGTAAACATATATTGTCTTATCTAGTGAGAAGCCCATGCCAAAGCGCAACAAGCTTTCTCGAGCAGTGAATATCTGGTTTCATAGTTGGTAAACTTTTTGCTAAGGTAGTATATTGCATGCTCTTTTCGGCCAGACTCGTCATGTTGACCCAACACACACCCCATTGAATTCTCTAATACAATCAAGTACATAATCAGAGGTCTTCCTTTAATTGGGGGCATGAGGATTGGAGGTCCTTGTAAATACTCCTTGATCTTGTCAAAAGTTGCTTGGAAGTCGTCATTCCATTTGACTACTTGATCTTTCTTCAACAATTTGAAGATTGGCTCATAGGTAGCTGTTAAGTGAGAGTTGAATCGGGCGATGTAGTTGAGTCGACCTAAGAAACCCCTTACCTCCTTCTCAGTACAGTGAGCTAGCATCTCTTGTATGGCTTTGAATTTTGTAGGGTCGACTTCAATACCTTTTCCATTGACGACGAAGCCTAGGAGTTTTTCAGACCTCACTCCGAAGGTGCACTTGTTGGGATTCAGCCTCAACTTGTATTTCTTCAACCTTTCAAATAGCTTGTGTAAATGATCAAGGTGTTCTTCCATAATTTGCGACCTTGCAATCATATCATCAACGTACACTTCTATCTCATGATGGATCATGTCATGAAATAGAGTCACGATAGCCCGTTGATAGGTTGCACCTACATTCTTAAAACCGAAAGGCATGACCTTATAACAGAAGGTGCCCCACTGTGTAACAAAAGTGGTTTTCACCATGTTTCCAAGTGCCATTTTGATTTGATTGTATCCAGAGAAGCCATACATGAAGGAGAAAACTGTGTTGAGCAGTATTTTCAACCAAGACGTCAATGTGTGGTAATGGGAAATCGTCTTTGGGGATTGCCCTATTCAAATCCCTATAGTCTATGCACATATGAACTTTTTCATCTTTCTTTGGCCTTGAGACCACATTTGCAACCCACTGCGGATATCACATCACCGCCAGGAAACCTGCATTGAACAATTTCATTACCTCAGCTTATATTTTCTCAGACATATCTGGCTGCATGCGAAGAACCTTTTGTTTGACCGGAGGACAACCTTCCTTCATTGGTAGACGATGAACTACGATATTAGTATCAAGCTCTGACATATCTTCATATGACCAAGCGAACTCCTCGAAATAATCATGCAACATCTGTACCAATCTTCTCTTGACACTGTCTTCCAGGTTAACGCCAATCTTTACTTCCTTCGTATTTGCGTCAGTACCCAAGTTTATCACTTCAACTAGTTCTTCGTGTGGTTGAATGGCCTATTCCTCTTGTATCAAGAGTCTGGCGAGTTCCCTAGGTATCTCACAATCTTCTTCGCCTTCGTCTTTGGCTTGATAGATTGGATTTTCAAAGTCATAAATGGCAATAGAAGAATTGTTGTCAATGAGATCTGAAGTGGACGTGGATATGCAAATGTGTGTGTGTAAGGTCACATGGCTATTGAAAATGCAATAAAGTAAAGAAAGTAAAAGAGCACAAAATTTGAATGCAAAATAGTCCAATATTTTTCATTAAAATGAGCATATGGCATATGAAAATGACAAACATTTAACAAATGGGCCATTGTGCCCCGGGAAATACACATGGCTTAAAGTAATTGCTTTAATGAAAATTACAGACAAATTTCTCAAAGTAATAATAACAGGAAATGGTAGTTACCAATGGCTAAAGGAAATTAGGATGAAGTCCTTGGTCTTCCAGTTATTGAGTCCTCCATCAGTTGTCGGGTAGATCCAGTCGTCAAAGTCACAATCATCATCAGAGTCCTCAAGATCATTAACTTCATGGTTACTAATATGAAGAGGTGGTTTCCCTGCACGAGCATGTCGAACTTCCTTTTGAGCCTTGGAAGTGAAGTCCAACCCAGATTTGTCTGACTTGAAAGGGATATCGGGGAGTTGTCCCTAAATGGTGCAGCCTCCATCTTCAATAACATCATGAGAATCTTTGAGAGAGGCCATCTTCCGTATATCTTTAGCAGATTTAGGAATGTCAGGAGTGGATTTGGCAACAACAACCATTGGAAAGACCACTTCAAAAGCTTGACAAGGAGTCTCTATGAACTCTCCATTCATTTCAACATACTCGAACGAATTCAGATGACTAATCATAAACTCTTCTTCTCCGCATACAATGACATTTTTCCCTTTGACCGAATATTTCAACTTTTGATGTAGTGTGGAAGTCACCGCACTTTCCCCATGTATCCATGGGCGTCCAAGCAGGCAAGAATAAGCAGGACGAATATCCATCACAAAGAATATTGAGTTGAAGACTTGAGACCCAAATTTGATAGGGAGATCAACCTCTCCATGGACCATTCTCTTTGATCCGTCAAAAGCTCTCCCCATGATGTCACTGGGTTTCAGCACCAATTCTTTACAATCCAACCTATCTAGAGCACCTTTAGGTAAGACATTCAGAGAGGACCCGATATCCACCAACACATGGGCTAAAGTGGTTCCTTTACATTCGATGGAAACATGAAGAACTTTATTGTGATTTTTCCTCGCTGGTGTCAGATCTGCATCTGAAAATCCCAAACCATTGTCAGCAATCAAACTGGATACACAATTTTCTAATTGGCCGGCCATAGTTTCTTGAGGGACATGTGAATTTTTCAAGAATTTTATCAGTGCTTGAGCATGCGCCTCAGAGCATAGCAAAAAAGACAACATGGAAATCTTCGAGGGTGTTTTCTCCAACTGTTCCACTATCTTGTAATAACTTTTTCTGATAATTTTTAGAATCTCCTCCATATCTTGGGTAGATGGGTCCTCAATGGTAATATCTTTGGTGGGTGCCCCCGTCCTGGAAGGCTCAATCATTTTTTCCTTTCCTCGAATATTAGCAACAAGTTTAACAACAATAATGCGAATGGGTGTAGTAGTGGTTGTCGACGGTGAAATATCTTGAAAGAAAATCCTCCTTGTCCTAGTAACTTTACTTAATCCAGCAATGTTTGTAATGTCAGTAGATTCATCGTCATCGATCCAGGAATCTTGTTTGATACCATGGTAATACACTTCCACCCCATAATTCTGGGGCACAACCTTATCAAAAGAGTAGGGGACTGGCCCCGGTGTGGTGATAATTAATGGAGCTATTCTTGGTTCAACGGGAATCCTAATAGGACCTTTGGAGGTGATCCTAATAGGTTTATTTGATTTAGTAATAATGGAAACATCTTCAAGCTCTTGAGATACACTTTTGTTCAGACATTTCACAGATGGATTTTTCTCAAATAGAATCTCATGGCTATCCATCAAGTGTTGGACACCCTTCCTCAGCCATTCACAATCATTAATTTCTACAGCACAACATCAACAGTCTTCAGGGAAGCCATGGAATACCCCAACCTTCAACAAATTTTCTTTAGCAATCTTTAAAGGAGTGACCGAGTCATTGGAGGAGGCAACAAAAGAGGTATTTTCAATAGAATTAACACCCTTACCATGATTTGGCATGGGTGCGGTGATCATATTGGGAGTCGGTGGGGGGTCGAATTTAATCATCTTGTTATCAATTAGGTCTTGGATTTTTTTCTTTAGAGACCAACAATCATTGGTATCATGTTCGGGACTACTTGAGTGGTAGGCGCATCTTGCATTGGGATTGTATTTGGGATAAGAGGTATAAGGGTTTTGGGGAGGATCCCTCAATGTAACTAGCTAAACTTTTAGTAAATGTTGCAATTCTTGAGGCAGTGACATATTGATCTTAGTATATTGTCTTTCTTGAAACTTCATTCTACGCCTATTCCCTTGTTGTTGTTGAGTAGGTGTAGGATTGGAAATTAATACCGCCCCTACTGAATGATGACGGTCATTCTTAGCACGTCTCCTTGATCCATATACTGCATTAGTCTATTTTTTTCTCCAGAAAATGGTTTTTTCATAACATCATAGGTGGAGGCCTTTAGTATCTTTCCGCTTTTAATCCCGCTTTCAACCCTTTCACCGCTCAAGATCAATTCAGTAAATCTGGATGATGAACTTCCAATCAGCAAGTTGAAAAATGGTCCAGTCAATGTCCCCATAAACATGTCTACCAACTCTCTATCATTTAAAGGTGGCTGCACCCTACCAGCCAGGTCTCTCCATTTTTAACGTATTCTTTGAAGCCCTCGTTGGAACCCATGGTCATTCCTTGCAATTGTACCCTAGTTGGTGTAAGATGAGCTTTATATCGATATTTGAGGTAAAAGGCAGTGGCCAAATCCTCCAAAGTATGGACGTTAGTCCCTTCCAATTGGTAAAACCACTCAAGCTGCGTCCCAGATAGACTTTCTTGAAAAAAGTGCACCCACAGTTTCTTATCAGTGTTATGCAGACATAAGAACTTAGGTGGAGTTTCCGGCATGAAACACCATCGTACTTGGAAAAAATAGGGATCTTGAATTTTTGGGGAATGACTACCCCAGGAACGAAAACCAAGTCACCAAAGTCCAAGCCAGGCACAACTTAGATTTCTAGAGCCTTCAATTTATCTGCTAGTTACTTATATTTGTCGTTGGCCGATGGATATTGCTCGTCAAAATAATCCTCGTCTTCAAAGATTTGATTGTTTCCACCCCCAGCACGGGTGCTCCTAACATCTTAATCTTGATTCTCATACTCCTCGGAGGAGTCTTCTTCCACTTGAACTTGTCAGAAGGGGCCTTTGAATCTCTTCCCCATGTTGATTTCAACTTTCTTTTTGGTCTTCTTCTTCATGACAAGAAGTGTCATCATTTCTTGCTGCCCCTTTTCTTCGTTGAGCAGAGTCTCTTGAAACTGGGAGTTTTGAGTCTGCAAGTCCTTGATGGTTTTCTCGAGATCCATCTTATACTGAAATAAATAGTTGAAAGATGAGGAAACATGTGTCGAAAAATCTTCTTATGATATGATGCATGTTATGTGAATGTAATGTTTTCAAGGACTTTTGAGATTTACAAATGCTTAACCAAAGATAAAACAAAACATGAATTGCATTAATAAGTTCGAAGGTTACAAATGCCTCTTGGCTTATAATGGAAAAACAAAAAGACAAAACTTCCTAAAATAAAAGACTCATGTTTCCCACTGGCGCATCCTCTTTGGTGCAATGTAAACATTCAAGCTTCGCTCCTCATGAAGTTTCCTTGTGAGCTCCAACACTTTCTTCTCGCATGTATAGAATTGGGCTTTAAAAGTGTCACTATGAAGAATGGTGTAGGGAATTTCTCCTTCGGCAATAGGCTCCATAATTATTGGTAAGATGGCTGGATACGACGTCATGAGGTTTTGTGCGCGAGCTCTCACCCACTGTAGATAAGGCTCCAAAGGAATGGAGTTCTTATGCCCCAAAGTCTTGCTATCAACCTTGTTTACCATGCCCTAACCTCTTACAAATCTTTGACGATAACCTTGTACATCATTCTCATAGTCAAATATAATACCTTGGACAAGTGCGTCATGAGGACCATCCCTCGGAGCATAACCAAATTTTCATAGAGAAAAGCAAGGATTATAAGTGATACCTCCCCTAATGCAAAAGAGTGGGACATTAGGAAACTCCCCACAACGGTCAATGATGGTGACATCCTCCAAAGATCAGGAACACCAATGTATATCCAAATGCGAAAGTGACATCATCCTCTGAGACCACCGCAAGCCTTGTTCATTCTTCAAAATAGATCGAGGAAGTTGAGAAACAAACCACCTAGACAACAATGGTATGCAAAACATAAGGATCCCTCTTTTCTTCATGGTACGAGTGTGAAGAGAGTGAAAAATGTCTCCGAGCAAAGTAGGCACGGGGTTACGAGAGAGAAATTTTTTGACCGCATTCACATCTATAAGTTGGTCTGGATTAGGGAACAATACCAACCCATAGATTAGAAGAGCCAAAATTTCTTCAAAAGCTTGCACATATAAAGCATCCAAAAGCTGTTGAGCATTTTCTATCAAAAATATGGCTAGAAAACCCTTGACTCCGCTCCTTGTTTC
This sequence comes from Vicia faba, assembly GCA_948472305.1. Lineage (NCBI taxonomy): Eukaryota > Viridiplantae > Streptophyta > Magnoliopsida > Fabales > Fabaceae > Vicia > Vicia faba. Next base: position 503,806,201 of record OX451739.1, on the reverse strand, counting down.
TCAATTATCCATAATGTCGGACCGTTGAAAATATAAGGCTAGAGCAATCTCTTTAGGTCTTGGGTCTTTCTCTAGACCAGTGAAAGGCATTTGATCAAGAATAGGAACTCCTAATAGTTGGGAGAACTCTTCCATTGTCGGCACCAATTGATAACAAAGAAATGTGAAACAATTATGTTTAGGATCAAAGGATTGAAATAGCACACCCATTATTTTCTCTATAAAGCTTGAGGTGGTCAAGTTTAAAAGTCGACCATATCTTCGGGTGAACAGAGAATTATCAGGAACCCTTGACGCTAACTCTTTGAGTTGAGGGGGAACCTTTACAAAGCCGATTCATATGGTTTTTCTGTGAGGGGAATCTATATCCTATAAAATAGAACAAAGATAAATCCCAAAGTCCTTGAAACGGTTAGTGAAAATGATATGGCATGATGTCATGATGTTATGTACAAATAATCATATACAAGCAAAGCAATCAAGTCCTAAGGTTAAGGCTTGCATGGGGTTTATAGGTAAGTACCCTCTTGAAGTTTAGTTGGTTCAACCTGTCATAAAAAGTAACTGGGTTCTAGGGAATCTCAATATCATTGATCTTTCTTCATCGGGAATTGTCTCAGCATAATCAATATTTTCTTGCGGCCGAAATATCCCGAAAGTCTGATCTCAATAAGCATAGTATCGAGTATCAACCAATCTTCAGCTTTCCACCGAAGCCATCTATCTCACTACTTCCTAATGTCCAAGTTGTTCAACTAAAGGTTCTATAATCAGTTAGTGCTTCATGGCACCACACAGCGGCCCCGTATTCTCCTTGATTTGACACAAAGGATACCAGTACGAACAAATGTGTCACACTAACATAACTATTGTCTCAACCATATTGATCTATGCTATAAAGTCTCCATAATTTATAGCTACTTACCTAATAATGTTCCTAGATTCGGGTAGAAGATCTATACATAATCCAAACAGCCTTTTAAGAGTAAAGCAAACAAGTCAAACAATGAAAGAATTTAAATGTGAATTAATCTCTAAGGTAACCCCACTTTTAAGTTTATTTCCCCAACATAATCTCTAGTTCTGTAATACGGTGGGAGAACTGACTTGGGTGTTTTGCATTTTATCACAATTGTTGTGGATAGCAAGAGTCGCCTCCGACTTTTCTTTTATCCAATAAAGGAAAGGGTGAAAAGAACAGGAAATACCTTTTGAGAATTTTCTTGAGTTTGGGGGGTAAGTTATGAGAAACGAAGGTGTTAGCACCCTTTTCATCTGTAGTTATCTACGGGATCTTAGTTGCTAGCTCAATTTGAAATGCTTTTGTAAATGTTTTTTATGTTTTGTGTAAGTTTGAAAATATTTTGAAAATGCCTTTTGTTTCGGCAAACTTTGTAATGATTCTCGTTTCGGCGAAAATGTATACAAAGTGTTTGTTTTGAAAATAGTTCAAAGAGATGTTTGTTTTTGGAAAGATGTTTTGAAAGTGTAAGTGTGGAAATGGTTTTAGTTTGTGAGAAAGCAACTACGAGCGTTCTACCTACTCAAAAAGTCTTAGTTCTTTTCCTCCTCCTTGAGATAGTGTTACCTTAGCATTGGTTAGTAAGCAAACTTATCATTGGATGTGAAGGGACAGGCGTGGGTCATTGTATAGTCATAGAAGGAAACATTGTAGGATACCTTAGAAATTTATCGTAAGAGTCTAAGACCCTTTACCAAAGGCAATATTGAAGGTTCATCGAGGGACTATGATCTTGTCATCGAGGGTCTTTGCTAAAGTATCCCACATTCGAGGGACATGGCTGTTTTATTCTAAGGAAACAAATGTGTGTTAAACCTAGAGGTGCAAGTGTGTAAAGTGTATTGGTTTCATGCATTTGTATTGCATTAGGGTTGTCTACTTGTTTGATTTTAGTGTTTCCATACAAACCCTAATTACTAGCAATAATATTGAAAGCAATAAATTACGGAAATTTAAAGTCATACGCTATTACAATACTTTAGGGGATGGGGAGACAAATTACAAATGGGGATGAAAGAAATTAAAACCTAGTTACTATTACAACCATATTGAATAATTCTAAACAAAATGTACAAGAATATAAAGATAATGCAAAAGAAAAGAAAATGGTTTTTTATGGTTTTTTGATGAAAAAAGTTTTAACCTAACTAGTTAAACTAAATTAAATGGAGAAAGGTTAGTTAATTAAATTCTAAATTATAAGTTAATTTTTAAAAAAAGAAAATTAAAATTAAATCTAAGGCTAAATATATTTTAATTAATTTAAGAAAATAAAATGTGTTTTTTAGGGTTTTTGTTTAAGGAAATGAAATAAAGTAAAAAATAAAATAATAAACTTTATCCTAAGTGTTTAATAAAAATATATTTTCATTATATTTTTAATTTGAAATAATAAAAATAATAATATTTAGGGTAAATAAAAGAAAATAAATAAAATTTAAAACTAAAAGTCAGAAGGGTTTGAAAATGAATTATGGGGTTATAAAGGAAAAAAACAGTTTTTGTGTTTAAGGCCCAAGACGTTTTTGAATCAGAAATATGAAATAAAAAAATGTTATTGGGCTTGCATGGTAAAAGGTAAACAGGGGGGTGATGCTAAGCAGAGTGGCCAAGCCCATCAAGAATAAAGCCCAAACGCGTTTTTGAACAAAAAGAAACAAGGAAAATGTTGTAAAAATGACAAAAGATCTCGATGGGGCTCGAACCCAAGACCTTTTATAGGTATGCCATACACGTGCGCTCTCTACCACTAGGGTGGATATACATCCATTCATTTATACACAACCAATATATTATATTTTAAAATAAGTCCTAAACACATTGTCTTCTTCTTCCTCGTACCAGCATCCATGGACAAGATTTTCAAATTTTGTATCTTGCTCATTTCTCAACCATTCTTAAAAGTGTAAACATCAAACTTGTTAGAAATTTCACCACGATTTCAAATATGTAACTAACTTAAGCAATAGATCAAAAGATGAGCACTAATTTTAAACGGTACCAAATTCTAACCTAATTTTTCAGGAAGTACAAACTCAAAACTCATACTACTCAGGCAACATAAATGAATTTTAAGGACATGGTTAGTTTAAGGGCTATGATTTCTACATTTTATCTTTTAAAATGGAAGCCAAATGATGCTTGTATGAAGAGTTAGAATTCCAGAAAATTCACCATACAGATGGAGATCGTGTTTGAGTTAGATCTTACTTTGAGGTGATGCAATGATCTAGTTAGCTTCCTTGAACCTCTAGGATGCTAATGCAATGCTTATCTTGAGGCGAGAGTGCGTGGAATGTTCTGAAGAAGTCAAGTTACAGAGGTGCAAATTGAGGTTTGGACAATGGTTATGGAGGTGTTACAATAGTGAAATAGGGAGAGGGATGCGTTATATTTGATGTAAGGAAGGTTTAGGGTTGATTTGAAGAAGAAACACATGAGTAGTTTATGAGATGGAAATTCTTGGGCAGAAATGACAAGTTATGGTGTTTTTAGAGCAATTTCTGGTTTGAGGGAGTTTGAGGGATTTTCAAGGCTTCTAATTTCGTGTCCTAAGTTTTATAATAGTGTCTCAATTTATAGGAGAAGGCTTGGAAGCTTGGGGAGTCAGGAGTAAGAGTTCATATGTTATGGCCATTTGACTTGTTTTTGAAGCAAGCTTGACAAGCATTGTTCCCAGGCAAGGTACAAGGATATCTAAAGTGGTTAGGCACTTTAAACATGCTTATCTGATTGTGTGGAGTTTACTTGTGCAGAAAGAATAAGTGCAATGCTCAAGACAAGTTGACTTTGTGATTAAACCCACTTTACTAGAATGACAATGTTACTTTGTGCCATTAATGGAAATGCAACTTGGATAATGGTTCAAATGCTTGGACAATGGCTCTATAAGTTGTGTAATCAATTAATTATGAAGTGAAACATAAGTTAGAAGCCTTCAAAGTGAAGTTATGAAACATAGGCTAGGGTTTTGCTCAAGTGTTCATCACAAAAATGCCTTGTATTTCAAGAATGGATGCCCAACATCTTCTCTCCGATTCTCTTAGCTAAAGAATGATCTCTTCAAGTTCCTGGACATTTTGGAAAGCTTGAAATATTCTCTGCAACTTTCAAGTTTTTTAGTTTTTCTAAATCAAATTGGAGCTATGTAAAAAATGGCCAAGAAGTTGGGACAAAAATCTTCCTAAACTAGGTCAAAATTTCAATAAGTGTTTAAGAAAAAGTGCATGACTTCATGGGCCTATAACTTAAAATCTAAGCATTTTTTGGATATGAATCCTCTAATAAAAATTTGTAGATTTCATCGAGATCTAAAACTTTCATATGGAATGTTTTCTTTGAATCATTTTTTATCTTGTTGGAAAATTGGCATGAAGTAGTGAAATTATCATGTACAAAAACACTTAGAAAAATTTCTAAGTCTTCAAAAGTTTGACTTTTCAAATTGACTTTTGACTTTCTTGATTTCTTGATGACCAAGCTTCATATTTTTGAATGTCTTGATGAATCTTGAATTTTGAAACTCAATTTTGATCAAAAAGTTAAAGTTTGACTTTTGGTGTATCAGTTGACTTTTCAGTTGTTGACCAAATTTCATCTATCAATTGTTTGATCTTGAGGGATGAATTGAATCATGCAATTAGGTCAAAATGATGTACGTAAATCTTTGAGATCATGTTTCAAACCAATAAGTCATGTATTAGGTCAAAAGCCAAAAATCAGTCATTCTAATATAAAACCCTAATTTTAACCATTTTAGCCTTTTGATGAATTGAACACTTTTCTTGAGGAATTGTATCCCTCAATTGATAAATTGATGAATATGACTTTAAAATGTTGATATTTTTCAAAAATCTTGATGTTTGAACGTAAGTTGACCACAATTGACTTTTTAACCAATACAACTGATTTTTTAGTCATCTGATCAATTGACTGAGCAAAATTGAGATTCCAGACTTGAAACTTGACATGAGTATTCTTGGAGGTCTATAATGATCCATGAAAGTAAATTGAAGCATTAGAAGTCCAATTGTCCTTGTGAAAATCAAAACCCTAATTTGAGGCATCCGTGTTTAGGAGGTGGTTTGACCTAATCAACACTTGTGCAAACTTGAGCCATTGAAGATCTTGTGAGAAATGTCTTGAGAAAAGAGAGGGGAAATTTTGGGGTACAAGACGATGCATGAGAGACATGAGAATATGCTTTTGGAAGGTTGATAAAGTGTAGTTAATGTTCTTTCAAAAAGTAGAGATCCTGTCTTAATTCAGCTGTTACTTTTGATTTACAATGAATAAATTGTAATGCTTCAGAACATGCTTTCTTGGGATCATATCAGAAGATGAATGTTATCGTTGAGATTTCTTTAGTTCTTTCCAAAACTTTATGTATTAGAATATTAGAGTTTATTTATCTGTTCGTAGCATATGTGCATTCAGAAGTTGTAACGTTAGAACTTCTTCGTTTAAGTGTGTCACACGAATTTTCTTCTAAGTATGATGTGTCACAACAGAACTTCAAAATGAAACTTTCTCATCTTCTATGCATCTTACATTAGAATTTCCCTGCATAAGAAAAACATTATTTAGAGAGCATATTTGTTCTTTATATATATATCATGTGTTTGTTATCATCGAAACTCTTACAGGGATGTAGAACAAAACTATGTTCTAACATTCTTTTCCTTGGGTGTTTATTTTTTATGCTAAAATTATTCATTTCTACAAGTTTATCTTAGCATATATTTTCATTTCATTTAATCGCTTTCCATATACTAGTTTCTGTTGTGCTGGATTCTATGTTTCCTTGTTGGGTGGGTGTTATTATGAGGTAAAATGGCCAATACCCAGACCAAGTAGTAAAAAATAGGAACACTAGGAATATAGTGGAACATGACGGCTAGTGGACATAATTCCTATTAGTGCAGACATGTCGTCCATGCTTAAATGAGGTTCAAATGATATGCTATCATTTTCACGTAGGTATCACGATCAAAGGTGTAAAGAAAATGCAATAAAGGGGGAGTTTGAATTGGGTTTTCCTTTCTTGAATAACTTTATATTATAAGAATTATTCATTGAACAATGCTTCTGTGTGTTACTTCTAAGTAATGCTTCTAATAAAGTTAAGAAAATATAAACTCTAAAGTATAAGCAAAAGTAAAGAACACATGATATATTCTCGTTAACTTGAGAAACGCACAAGCTAGTCCACTCCACCCTACCAATGTGATTTTGTCTTGAACTCAAGGACTTAATCCACTATAAACAATCTAATTAAAATCGCACGGGAAACCGCTGATGACTAACATCCAATGACGTTTTTAGTGATCAAAACTGGATATAATGTTCATTGACCCAATAGAATCTATTACCTTAGAATCTCCTACAAGGATTTCCTTCCAATGATATCTATTAGTGATCTCAAAAATTTGACCTTCACTAAGTCCCCTCTGAGATACGACTACCATTAACTCAAAAGAGTCCAATTCCTCAGAATCTCCTATCAGGATTTCCTATAATGACCACTACCATTATCTTCTTGAGACCCGACCTTGACACAATCTCTTAAGGTTCATCAAACAACTATTTGATTTTAATTTGTTTAAAATAATAATGCTTCTACACAAGCTGGATGTAAACAGAATTTAAGCATACATGTGAAGATCCTAATACACACTAAAAATATTACATTGTATTATGGCTTGATGTGTGGTCTTCTTTTCTTCAAATTTGTTCTTCTTGGACAACAGCCCAAAGCACTTGAATTACCGAATTCTTCTTCTTAATAAGCTTCTGGAAGCTTTGTTGATCTTGATGTAGTAAATAGAAGAACTTCTTCATCTTGATTCACCTTAGAACATTTTGCACAACAACCCTTGTTCTATTTTCTTCTATGATCACTTTGGAGAACAACATTTATGTTATGGATTTATAGCTGGAGCTTTCATGATCATCTTCATTATCTTTTGCGGCTTAGCAAGATTTGTGCAACATATGAAATTAAGCATATTATGAATCAATGATTTCATTGTAATCATTATCAACATGATTTGAGAATCATTTTGATAATAATTTTTCTTGTTGGTTTTATAGTGGTTGATAGCTTTTTGGTTGGGTTCTAATAATGACAGCTTTCATTTTAATATTGAACACCAACAACTTTATTTTTTAAACAACTTTCTTTCATTTTAATAGAACCGTTGGCTATTTGAAAAATAGTCTTTATAAATAGTACAACTACGTCATTTTCTCTTACACAATTCAAGTTAGTGGAGAGGTACTGGAATAAGGCTTTTTCGTATTGTGTACTATTATACCGTATTAACATTATATTCTTTTCTTTTGCACTTGAGAGGCTTCTGTGAGCATGAGTTTAGGAGTGGGAACATAACATAAGGACTTCAGAACTTTAAGTCTTTAGAGTCTTCAGCACTTGGTCGTGAGAACCCATTGTAGAGAACCTTGGATCAGAAGAGCTTCAAGTTTCAGAGTCTTAAGATCCGCGTCTTTATAATCTTCAGCACTTGATCTTGAGAACCCGTTGTAGAGAACCTTGGATCAAAAGAAATTCAAGTCTTTAGAATCTTCCGAACTTCCTTCTTTAGAATCTTTATCACTTGGTCTTGAGAATCCTTTTAAGAACCTTGTTATTAGAAACACAAGTCTTTAGCATCTGGACTTTAGTAGAAACTTTGTCTTCATATCTTCTAACTTTGTCTTCTTGAAATAGGTTATCTTTTTAGAAACTATGTTTTTATCATATGGACTTCAGTAGAAATTTTGTCTTCAGATCTTCTAACTTTGTTTCTTTGGAACACACTATCTTTAGAAACTTGAGTCTTTAGCATCTGGAAATTAAGTAGAAACGCATGTCTTCAGATCTTCTGACTGGTTTCTTTAGAACACATTGTTTTTAGAAGCATGAGTCTTCAGCATCTGGACATAAGTAGAAACTTTTGTCTTCAGATATTTTGAATGGTTTCTTTAGACAAAAACCAGGGTATACACTTCAGATCCTTCTAGAGTGTCTTGATACTGTTCAACAGAACTTGTGTAGCGCAGAAGTGGAACTTATTCTCTTCTAATGTATCGACCAATCCATCCATCAGAAGTAAAACATGTTTCTTAAGTACTCAACAATAAAAAACATTAGAGTATCAAAATTGTTCATACAAACATACTCATTTTTTATCATCAAAACTCAGAGACAATATTGCAGAACCAAGTCTTGTTCTTACAATGATGATAGTGTTTTCAGGCGGAACCTAGATTCTGAGGTACCATTGAACTTACCCAAACCTAGTCTTCACCTGTGAGCGGGGAAGGGATATCTTTTTACAGGTACTGTTGGTGACTATGTTTTGTTGGTAACCATGTTCTGTTGGTGACTATGTTCTAATGGTGACTATGTTTTGTTGGTGACTATATGTTCCGTTCTGTTGGTGTTTTCATGGTTCTTTGGAGCTTTTGACCCCGATATTCTCAGTATATTCAGAAACGGCGTAACAGATATTTAGTGTGGTGGAAACCTTAATTCCATGTTATTGCACCTGCATCATGGCATATTTATTTTACAAAAAAAATAAATGTAAAAAAAATAAAAAAATATTTGTGTCTAATCTGCAGATGCATGTCATTTCCAGGATAGTCTGAATTCGTCATTATCATCAAGGATGGAAAGAAAAATGGAAGCAACTAGAGATCCTACCTGAAAGACTACTTGTTATAAGTCCCAGATCTTTGGTGTTCTGTTGCGATAATTAATATTTCTTATGGAAGGGCCGAATGAGAAAGTCTTCAGAGAAAAGTATGGTAATTTATTATCATTAGTGAATGACAAGTATGATGGATGGGCCATGGACTCACTTCTCTAGTTTTATGACACACAACTTTGCTGCTTTACTTTCCAAGACTATCAGTTAGTGCTGACGCTTGAAGAGTATTCTTACATTCTAGACGTTAAGATTACATGAGTTATTCCTTTTGTCCGAGTGCCAGAGATTCCCAATTACAAAGCTATTGCTAAGGCACGTTAATTGAGCCTTAGTGAGGTGGAAGGTAACTGAACGACCAAGAATGACATGAGCGGTATTCCTTTGGGATTTTTGATATCCAAAGATAAAATATTTGCCAAAGATCAAAATTAGGTTGCATTCAACGCACTGTTAGGGGTATAATTTATGGTTTGGTCTTTTTCCGGTCGCGAAAAAGCTTGTGGATCATGCAATAATCTGTGTCTTCATGAATGGTAAACCAGTGCTGACCATACTTGCTGACACCTATTATGCCATCCATTCCCAGCATGGAAAGAAAGGATTCGTCACATGCTGTATTCTATTACTGTATAAGTAGTTTATATTGCATATACTTACATGAGGACCATTTATGAATTATGAGGATTCTCTTCTCTGGTCTCAATGGATCATGGCACTCACTTATCATGACATCGTTTGGTATAACATAATGGGTGTGAAAGAGATCATTGCAAGATATGGTGAGTTTCCTAATGTTCCTCTCATGGGAACGAAAGGTTGCATAAATTATGATCCCACTTTACCATGCCGCTAGTTGGGGTATGTTATGATGGATGGACCTACTGGTCGGGAGTTAGAAGAAACTGTTTATTTCGATAAAGGATAAAATCCTATGCTAGTGGAAGGAGTAAGAGCCTCTTGGGGTCTTATTCATAAGAAATGGAAGGTCTTGTTTGGCCAAAGATTATGTTTAGCTTTCGATGCTTATGTGTAATGGATTAAGAACCGAGAAAAGGTGATGTTATTTCCTTACAAATGAGAGGAGCCTTTGTATCCTCAACTAGTTTTTGATCCATCATTTGAAAGTCAATTTCTATCAGAAACAACTATTAATCAATCATTCCTTAATGAATCATCAATGAAGCAACTAGTTCCTGATTTGTCCAAATTTGTGCCTATGGAAAATTACAAGCATGTTAGGGCTGAAAATCTCAAGCTACAATCAACAAATCAAGAGAAGGACATGGAAATTTCCTTTGCTGCATAATAAAAAAGAAAGTTATTGCATGAAGCCAAGCTGAGAGACAAGTTGTTGGAAGAGTATGGTTTGTTGGAACAAGCAAAGAAGCTCAGGTTGGAGGATTCCTCTACATTCAGAAGCCAAGTTGAGGGCCTTGCGGAAAGTCAGTGGATAACTGAAAGACTCCGATTGTGTAGAGAACAATTGAAAGTAAGGCATGAGGGAGAAATTAGAGCTCTAAAGAAGAAACTTTAAGATGAAGAGTCCAAATCCGAAGAACTTATCTAGCAGAAAGTAGGGTGCGAGCTGGAAATCGAAAACAGACAGAGGTGGATTGATAGACTGGATAAGGAAGTTGGTGAGCTCAAGATTCAAATTCAAGATAAGGTTGATCCGAGGTATGTTATAGAGGTTTGATTGAAAGGAAGAAACACCCAATTGTCTTAGGCAACTGCCAAGTTGGCAAAGCTTAAAGCTCAGTTAGGGTCAGAATGACATTCATCTGGAGTTTCATGAAAGTTCATCTTAGCTTTCTTAATGTTTATTTGTTGTCAAGGTTACCACCAGATTTGTTGGACGAGATATTTTTGATTTGTAGTTGTACTATCTGTTGAGGATCTTTTTGATTTGTAGTTATACTCTCTGTTAAGGATCTTTTGTATGAATATTATTGAGTTTATGCTATGAGCAGTTTCCTTTTATTCAGATATCTTGTCTCTTTATGCTTTGCCTTGTTGCTTTATCCTGTTGTTTATTGATGTTAATGAAAATGCTTCAGGATATTCCTGGAAATGATGAAACATTTCATGCATAATCATGAATTCATGTATATCATATCATGACAGGAGGTTCCAACAAGTTATCTTATTTTTGGTATGGGTTTTCTTTTCAGAGATTGCTACTACAAGATCTCACCATTACAACACTCGAAGTAATTCCAAAATACAAATGAAACAAATTCAGGAAATGTTGTTGCAATGGGTGTTAAGATGGACACTCGTGTTGACCAACTAGTGGAGATTATCTAGAACATGGCTCGTAAACAGGAAGAGATGAGAGCCTTAATTATGAGACTTGATGAGACTGAAAATAATGAGAATGAGACTTTAATCGTCAATCCTCAAGGGGTCATTGTTAATAAAATGAATGGTAATTCAGACGGTCCTAATATGAATGGTAATCCAAGTGGTTCGATGCTAAACATTAATTCGGGTGGTCCGAATTTGAATGCAAATGCTGGTTTGAATCAAAATGGTAATGCTACTATGAACCTTGGTACTCCAGCTGATAATAATCAAGGTATTCCTTTGGTCCAAGTTGTGGGAAAGAATCTGCCTTCACCTACTCCTACTCGACAAAACAATGAACAGCCTTTTATTAAGCCAAGGCCTGTTTGTATTCCTGTTCAACAGCTTGAAGAGGATAACTATGGTGACTGGATGTCTCATGTTGATGAGCCGACTGAAGCTGACAAAAAGTTGTGTATGCTCGAGGAGCGTATGCGAGCCTTTGAGAATTAGGGTGCTATGGGCCTTGATATGTTTGATTTGGGCTTGGTCCCTGGAGTGAAGATCCCTCCAAATTTTAAAGTGTCGGACTTTGTAAAGTACAAGGGCACTTCCTGTCCTAAGATACATGTCATGTCTAACTACAGGAGGATGTCGGTGTACTCAAATGATGAGAAACTGCTTATGCACTTCTTTCAGGACAATTTAATTGGAGGACCATTAGAGTGGTACATGTAACTTGAAGGTACTCGCATTCGTACATGGAGAGAGCTAGCTGAAGCTTTTGTCCAGTATTAACAATACAACTCTGACATGGCACCTACAAGAAATCAACGAAAAAATATATCGTAGAAGTATAATGAGTCATTTAAGGAATACGCACACAGGTGGCATGAAATGGTGGTCAGGTTCCAACCGCCTATGATGAAGCGTGAAATGGTAGATATGTTCACCAGTACTCTGCAGGGGCAGTATTATACTAGTTGTAGTGTTTCCGATACATTTTCCGAAATGCTGACGTATGGAGAAAGGATTGAAATTGGAATCAAGCTGGGAAAGATTCAGGATGTCTATGGAACTAACACTGGTAATTCCTTAAAGTATTTTGTGGGTTTCCAAAAGAAGAAAGAGAGTGAAGATAGTGCATTGTATGCACGAAAAAAGAAACGTAAATATCAGGAGTCAGGTCATTATATCTCTACTATGACTATTCTGATTGCTGCACCTCGGAATCAAGCTTATGCACCAAGAAAGGATAATCAGCAGAGGCCGAGACAATCACCGGGGAATTTTGATGCACTTCCTATGTCTTGTGCTGAGTTACTACCTTAATTACTTGAATTGAAGTTAGATGAGTTACGCCCTTGGAAGTTTGATCCAGAGAAATTACCATACAACTTTGATGCAAATGCCTGATGTGAATTCCATTCTGGTGGGCAAGGGCATACTCTTGAGAATTATATGGCTATCAAACATAAATTACATCACTTGTTGGATTCTCAGACTATTAATTTTGCGCCAGCACCAACGCCCAATATTCTTTAGCACCATTTCCCCCTCATGGAGGTGCCACTGTTAGTGCCATCATTGAAGACGAATGCTTGAATCTGGTCATGTATGTAAATCAGCTGACTACACCTCTATCATTTGTGAAAGAGTTTATATAAATGAAGGGAATGTTTTTGGTTTGTGATATAGATTGTGAAGATTGTTTGGTTCATCCAGAGGGTTGCCAATGTTTGAAAGATGCGGTTCAAAGTTTGATTACCAAAGAAACTCTTCAATTTGACCGCGTGGTTGTTGAGCCTAAGGTTGGTCAAGATGAGGTTGATGTGATAACTATTCCTATGAAGCCGAAGATAATTTAGAGTCCTGTGACAATTCTAGTTCCTGCCAAAAAGTCGCCAGGGACCATCACTCTGCCCGGTCCAGTGCCTTATGTAAGTGACAAAGCAGTTCCTTGGAACTATGGTGGTGAGTATTATTATCAGGGACATAAGCTTGTTACTCAGAAGCCCGAGGAAGATAAATTTGAAGAAGAAAAGCCTGAAGTTCATGACATTGTCAGGATCACCCATAAGGGTCAGATTTTCTTTTCACCTGAACAGCCAGAAAGTAGTGCAGATGCCTTATCTAAGGTTAAAGGCAAGCAGACCATGGTTAATGGAGAGAAACTGGGGAGGAATCCTACTGTCCTGAACCTGGATACCAATATGGTTAAAAATGTTACTGAATTAATGATATAAATATAAAGAAAAGTGACTACAACATTATCAATTAGTTGAGCCAGACGCCTATGAAAACTTTGATTCTTGCCTTGCTCCGGGATTTTGAATCTCATAGGAATGCATTGATGAAGCTATTGAGAACTTCTTTTGTTCCTCAAGAGATTTCAGTGAAGCAATTTGAGGGGATTGTGAATAACATCTCTTCAAGTAATGGGCTTGGATTTACAGATTTCGATCTACCCCATAAGGGAAGGAATAATAATAAGGTGTTGCACATCTTCATGGATATTGTGAAGACCACTTTATCTCGAGTGTTGGTGTACATGGGATCCTCCCTTAATGTTCTACCAAAGTCTGCTCTTATGAAGTTAGTTTATGATGAGATTGTGTTAAGGCCTAATGAATTGGTTGTTAAGGCGTTTGATGGGTCAAAGAGACGTGTGCTTGGGGAAGTTGATTTGCCTATCAAGATAGGTCCTCAGATATTTTATGTGACATTCTTTATTATAGATATTAATCCTTCATATTGTTTCTTGCAAGGCCACCCATGGATCCATGGGGTCGGTGCTCTCACCTCTACTTTACATCAGAAGTTGAAATTCCTGGTCATTGGGAAAATAGTCATTGTTTATGGTGAAGAGGACTATATTGTCAGTCATTTGAGTACTTTCCACTATGTTAAAGTTAAGGGTGAGATACATGAGACAACGTGCCAAGCATTTGAAACCGCGCAGGTTGGCAGAACTCCTCGTTAAGAGGTTAAGAAGCCAGAAGCCTCTAAGGTATCTTACCGACAAGCTCAAGAAATTGTTGAGTCTAGTCATCCTAAAAGTTGGGGCAACATGTTGGATCTTCCCACACAAAAATACAAGAAATGTTTAGGCTTTGTGGTTGGTCGAAGCACACCAAATGTTGTTCCTCTCAAGATTCTAGGTATTCCTCTTTCGATTCAGTTCGTTAATGGGGGTGTCATCCACGAGGAAGCTCATGTTGTGGGCGAGGAAGGGGATAATGATTGTGAGATGGATAAATGGGTTCGTCCTTCTATTCCATGTCAAGGGCCTGTTAATTGGTTTGCTTAAAATATCATTGAAGTCACCCGTTATGAAGAGTAATTTTTTTAATCACCCAATAATTCCTACGTTCTGCCCAAGATGTAGTGGATCAGTTTGTAGGGCCACAATGTTTTTCTTTTCAAAATTTATCATCAATAAAGGACGTCTTTTTGAATTCAAATATTTTTCTCCTTGTTTTTCTCTTTATTTTTCAAAACTTTTGGCAATGTGTTTTTATTTTTCTTTTTTTAATCTAAAAATAAAATAAAATAAAACAACTATGGAGATAATGTCCCCCATTAATCCCGAATTTTGTCAAAAATTATCCTGTTATGGTTCGTTATGACTTTAAATATCTAATCTATCAAGCCGGTGAAGAAGCTGAAGAAGATTGTGAACTTCCTAGAGAACTAGCCAGATTGTTGAGGCAAGAAGAAAAATTTATTTAGCCGCGCCAAGAGACTATTGAAGTGATCAACTTGGGTACTGAGGAGATCTGAGGAGAAGTAATGATTGGGGAAGCATTAGAAGACAATGTCAAGCAAAGATTGGTTGAAATGCACCATCAATATGTGGTCATATTTGCTTGGTCTTATGAAGACATGCCTGGGATGGATACATATATTGTGGTACATAAACTACCTCTCAGAGAAGAGTGTCCTCCTGTTAAACAAAATCTTTAAAGAACTCATCCTGAGATGTCCAAGAGGATCAAAGAGGAGGTTCAGAAGCATTTTAATGTGGGTTTATTGAAAGTTATATCTTATCCGTCGTGGATTGAAAATATTGTATCGGTGCCTAAGAAGGATGACAAGTTCATAATGTATGTGGACTATAGGGACTTGAACACAACAAGCCCTAAGGATAATTTTTTGCTCTCTCATATTGATATTCTGGTTGATAATACTGCTTAAGCTAAAGTGTTTTTCTTCATGGATGGTTTTTCTGGCTATAATCAGATTAAGATGGCACCGAAAGACATGGAGAATACTACCTTTATTACACCTTGGGGAAAATTTTGCTACAAAGTGATGCCTTTTGGTTTGAAGAATGCAGGGGCAACGTATCAACGCACAATGGTCATTCTCTTTCATGACATGATCCATAAAGAGATTAAAATCTATGTTGGCGATATGATTTCCAAGTCCTAGACAGAAGAGGAACATCTTTTCCACTTATTGAAACAATTTGAAAGATTGAGGAAATTAAGGATGGGGTTGAACCCTAACAAGTGCACCTTCAGGGTGAGATCAAGGAAGTTATTGAGCTTCATAGTAAGTGAAAAAGGGATTGAGGTTGATCCTACCAAAATAAAAGCAATACAAGAAATGCATGAGCCAAGAATAGAAAAAGAGGTTCGTGAATTTCTCGAGAGGTTGAACAAAATTTCTAGATTCATCTCTCATCTTACAGCCCTTATGAACCAATATTCAAGCTATTGAGAAAAGATCAAACGGCCAGGTAGAATGACAATTTCCAAGCAGAATTTAATAAAATAAAAGAGTATATGCAGGAACCTCCAATTCTGTTGCCACCTGTGGAAGGCAGGCCCTTAATAATGTATCTAACTCTGTTGGAAAACTCCATGGGCTTCATACTCGGTTAACATGACGAGACGAGTAGGAAAGAACATGTTATATACTACCTGAGTAAGAAATTTACTAATTATGAGTCGAGATATTCATTGTTGGAAAAGACTTATTGTGCACTCGCGTGGGAAGTAAAGCGTCTCAGATAGTACATGCTAACCCATACTACTCTTTTGATATCCAAGATGGGTCCAATCAAGTGCATTTTTGAAAAGCCAACTCTCACGAAAAGAGTAGCCCGTTGGTAGATGATTTTGACATAATATGATATCTAATATACTATCCAAAAATCCATAAGGGGTACTATATTGGAGGATTATCTTGCTTACCAGCCTATGAAGATGACTATCAGCCGATGACGTTTGAATTTTCTTACGAGGACATGATGTATTTATGGTATTATAACATCCCTGGCATACAAGAAGCACCCAAACCAGGATCGTGATGGATGATGGTATTCGATGGTGCCTCCAATGCATTGTGTAATGGTGTCATTGTTGTAATTACTTCTCTTGAAGGTTTTCAAACTCCCTTTACTGCCAAAATTTGCTCCGATTTCACCAATAATATGGCAGAGTATGAAGGTTGTATCTTTGGGTTTGAAGCTGCTATTAATTTGGGAATCAAGATCTTGGAAGTATACGGGGATTCTGCTCTTGTGATTAGTTAAATCAATGGAGATTGGGAGACTCATCACCTGAATTTGATTCCATATCGTGAGCATGATATGAAGATGATCCCATATTTTGATGAGATTACTTTCAACAATATTCCAAGAGAAGAGAATAACTTGGAAGACGGCTTGGCTACTCTGTCATCCATGTTTAAAGTCATATGGGAAAATGAAGCCCCCTTATTACCATCTGGAGGTTTGATGAGCCAGCGTTCTGTTATGAAATAGAAGAAGATATAACTGATGAGAAACCGTGGTTTTATGATACCAAAAGGTATATTGAAACAAAAGGATATCCAAAGGATGCTTCTGTCGTTGATAAGAAGACTCTCTGGAAGTACGCAACCAAGTTTTTCCTAAACAATGGTGTATTGTATAAGAGGAATTGTGACTCTGTTTTGCTTATATGCATGGATAGACACGAAGAAAACAAGATCAAAGAAGAGATTCATGAAGGTTCCTTCAGGACGCATTCCATGCCCAAGAAAATATTGATAGCATGTTATTATTGGTCTACAATGGAAAATGATTGTTACAATCATTCCAGAATCTATTACAAATGTCAGATTTATGCCGACAAAATGCATGTGTCGCATAATCTGCTGAGTGTTTTGACTTCTCCTTGGCCCTTTACAATGTGGGGCATTGATATGATTGGCCGAATTGAACCAATTTCTTCCAATGGACATCTTTTTATCCTGGTAGCTATTAATTACTTCACCAAGTGGGTTGAAGAGGTATCTTATGCCAATGTTACCAAACAAGTGGCACTCGTTTCATCAAGAAGAATATCATTCGTCGTTATGGGATTCCCGAAAAGATCATTATTGACAACAAGTTGAATCTCAACAATAAGATGACGAAAGAGATGTGTGACAATTTCAAGATAAAGCATCACAATTCTTCCCTATATCGTCCAAAGATGAATGGTGTTATTGAGGCAACAAACAAGAATATTAAGAAGATTATGCAGTAGATGGTTATAACTTATGAAGATTGGCATGATATGTTTTCATTTTCTTTGCATGGTTATCGCATGGAAGAAATCCCATTCTCTCTGGTTTACAGCATGGAAGCAATCCTTCCTGTGGAAGTAGAGATTCCTTCTTGAAGGATAATGACAAATGTATAGTTGGATGAAGTCGAATAGGTTCGGAATAGACTTGATCAGTTGAATCTCATTCACGAGAAGAGATTTACGGATATTTTTCATGGGAAAATGTACCATAAGAGGATGAAGAAAGCTTTCGATAAGAAGCTGCATCCTCGGAATTTCCAAGCTAGTCGTGCTGATCCCAAAAATACATATGCTAAGGGAAAATGGGCTCCTAATTATAAAGGACCATATGATGTGAATAAAGTCTTCTCTGGAGTCTCTTTGATGCTTACAACTATGAATGGGGGGGGATTTCCCTCACGCCGTCAATGCAAATGTAATTAAAAAATAATCCACATAAACAAACCCGCTAAGTTGACCGGCTTAGGCAAAAAAGGGCATCCCGGTGAACCAAAGAAATGAATAAAGGTTCAGGAAAAAATTAGGGACAAAAAAGAATAAGTTAAAAGAAATAAAAAGAAGTTGATATACACCCGCTAAGACAAATACCTGAAAAGGCGACTTAGGAAAAAATAGGTATCCCGGTGGATTGAAAACCCGAAAAGGGAGATCTAGGAAAAATTTACGAATTTAAAGTGAATGACTACATTTTGTGTTGCATCTGTGTTATCATACACTATTGTTGGTTAGCTTGGAAGAGTAAGGAATCAGTCCAATCAACTTCTTTAAAAAGCAAGATACTAAGGAGCTTTGAGGTTATAAGAGTCATAGGAGAGTCACTATCCGATAAATCCACACTCACATTGCCATTTTTGTATTCTCCTGTGTATAATTTATACGCAGTTACCTCTTTTCAGGAATTTCTTCTTGATGTAAATGCCTATTTACAGGCCAGTCAATCAATAAAATTATTTTTATTTAAATTTGTGCCCTTTTGTTTTTACTTTTACTGAATTATTGGGTGTCCGGGATGACGACCAAGGTTTCCATTTCATACCTGGGGCATGTTTTTGTAGTCCATTTTTTTTGAAGGTGATGTTGGTATTTTATGATAAGAAGCACACCATTGAATAAACGAAGAAAGGGGTGATTATCTAGCTTGAATTTTTGCTCTACAAAAGCTTGTCTACCAAGATGTTTCTCTTCAGAGATCTCTTCCCAAAATAATATCCCTAATGAGGTCTAGTATCATTGTTGTATCCCCGATGAAGGTGTTCCCTCGCCCGAACATAATCCTTTATTTTCAGTGAAGGCATATCTCTACTTAAATCTCCACTGAGGGGTGTACCCATGCTAGGGGTCGATGTTTTTGAGACATTCTTTGGGCAGAAAATTCATCTTGATTTTATGTTTGATTCGCATGTTTGGGCCGAGATCTGATTCCTTATAAAAGATCTCTGAAAGTGCGAATTACCAGAGTATTTTTACAACAAAGAAAAAATTTGGTTCATCGTCTTCTAGATATTATAAAAGTCATATCTCTCTCGATTTTTAGTGTATTGTGACGATTCTTAAATTGTGAGATTGAAAGTTTTGTCTACTATAACTTTGCTTTAGATCTCGAGTTCAAATGGTATTCCAAAGGCTTCCGTTTATAGTCCGTTTCCCAAGTGGTACAATGAATTTTGCTGAAACTGAAAGAAGATTGTCAGATTCAGCGTCGGAGCAAGTTCAAAAATTCATAACTTATTTGTTTTTTGTTTTATCGCATCCTTTGTTTCGGCATAGTGTCACAAATTTCGTCATCTTCATTTTTGCTTCTGGGTTCGGGTCAAGATTTTTCATTTTCTACTCACATTGTGCGTTAAATTTGCTAACACTGTTGTGATCGGTGGGAACGAGAACTGACTGTTGTTTAATGTTGGTTCGCGTTTGCGTTTGTTTTCGCAAAGTGTCACGGTAAGCAAGAGTCGCTACCGTCTTTTATTTTATCCAACAAGGGAAAGGACAAAAGCACAGAAAAAATTCCTTTTCGAGATTGTTTCTCGGGTTCGGGAGGTAGATTATAGAAAGGGAAGGTGTTAGCACCCTTTCTATCCGTGGTTATCCACGGGCTCTTAGGTATTTGATCACTATGTTTTTAAAAGGTTTGCTTTTCTTTGTGTTTGTGGGTTTTGAAAAGAGTTTTGTTTTTGAAGAAAGTGTAAGTGCGAAAAGTTTTTGTTTTGTTTTAAAAGAGAGCAAGTACTTAAGAACCTCTACCTACTCAAAAAAAGGAATTTAATTGTGCAAATGTCCTTTAGACAGTACTATCCTACTATTGGGGAGTAGGTAGCACCGTCGTTGGAGTTTTCGGGTCAATTAGATTTTAGGGACGTGTGGTCACTAAAGCAACGTTAGGACGCTTTAGTGGTAATCCTAATGTCTTAGATCATTTTTATCGAGGCGACCATTTCGAGGCAACTTATGATCTTGGGACAAAGGACGACCTCTAAAACATCCTATACTTAATGACCACGTTCGAGGCAACCAAGTGAGGTGTACCCTAAGAGTGGCATGTGCAAGTGTGTCAATTTTCAGTTATTTTACTCTTGCATGTCATGGTGAGCTATTGTTGATTTTAAGTTTAAGAGTTAATCTTGTCATGCAATCCTAGTTAGCATACATCTAAGCAGTTTAATATATGTACAGGAATTTAAAGTGCGAGAATTGTAAACCCTACGCTATTACAAGGCTTTCGGGGAGGGGGATTATTTACATGTCCAAAATTGGGGAATAAAAAGCAATAAAGTAAAAATTTAAGCTAAACTATTACAAACCAGTAAGCAGTTACAATAAAATAAACACGCGTAGAAAAATGAAAAGAGGCGTCTAAGAAATTTCTAAATAAATAAGAAAATCTTTTTTATGTTTTGTTTTTGGTTAAGAAAATATTTGAATTAAATAATCCTAGGTCTAGTTTATTTTAAATTGATAAAATGAAGTTAAAATAATTAATTAATCTGTTTACAAAATTAATTTGAATAATAAAAAGAACTAACCTACTGTTTTTTTTTTGTGATTTTTTTTTTGTTTAAAGTTAATTTAAATGATAAGGTTAATAAAGAAATAACGAAAACAAAAAATAAAAATACAAAGGGGCATCCTTCGATCCAGGGATAAAAATAGGGAAAACTTCGATCCAGAGGAGGTGACTTTCGATCCAGGAAAATGAGAGCTTCGATCCAGAGAAGGAAATGCCTCCTTCGATCCAGAGAAGAGGTTGTCTTCTTCGATCCAGGAGGGAAAACTGCTTTTCGATCCATATCTGCAAGACAAGCATTAGAACAATAAAGATGCAGGGCCTCGGTGTCGAACCCAGGTCCTTCGCTATTGTGTGCACTGGTCTTCTCAGGCTTGATCTGCAATACAAGCGTTAGAAAAAAAAGAAACAAATACGAACCTGGGTGTTGAACCCAGGTTCCTCTCCTGCACATACACCTGCAAGTTTGATCAAATGCTGGATCGAAACAGATCCCAAGACCCTACCCTATGCATTGTCACTTCCTAAACTCAAATATGGGGTTAAGACTAGCACAAGATCTTTACACCACCTAGTTCGAAGCATGGCTGCTTTGAAACCTTAAAATGGCACCCTGCACTTCCACACTTATGCTTGTATGAATGATCAGTAAGAATACAAAGATGCATATAAAAAAACAATCCAAATCGAAAGGCTGTGACCCAGAATTTTACCAAAGACCAGTGGGCTTGATGCGTGACTTTTGGATAGTGCTTGGGAACACTTTCTGCAGACTTCAAGGAGTGAAAAGAGTGTTGCTGAAGACTCCTTTGATTGGGACCACTTATGAGGATTTTGATAGCTTTGGGGTGGTTTACTGAGGAAGTGTATGTGTGTGGCTCTTTGAGGAAATTTTTCTGTGTCTTTTCTTGTGTAATTTTCGTGTGTTGTAATGTGTCACTGGCCTCCTATTTATAGGAGTGTGGGAGTGCACGAAAATGGCAAGGGACAACCATTAAAACAGGCCTTTAACGCTCTGGACAAAAATCAAACACATTAAATTATTTCCTTTTTTGAAGCATTCGTGTCCCTTGAATGAACCTGGACGCTTTTGGATTTCGAATGCTTTCAGGCCATGCTCTTCGATTGGCCCTGATTTGCCTCCTTCGAATAGACTTCCTATGTACCCTTCATATGGGCCTTCTGAATGCTTCTTCGAATGGTCTTGAGTTGCACAGAATCACTCTGGTTGAATCAGCTCTTTAGGAACAGAAAAGGCAAGAATATGGCCTTTAACTCAGGAATTAAATCCACAACCAGCATTTAATTATTTCTATATTTGCAAGGGGAACATGCCATTTCCTCATGTTCATTGTACCTGGACATGTTTGAGTGCCCTCTTGATGGCCTCTTTCGAACGGCCCAGAAGGAGTTCTTCGAATGGCTCTGTCGAAGCTGCCTGGACACAACACTGAATCGAAGGATCCCTTGGCATGCCAGTCGAAGACCTTGACATAACGCCAATCGAAATGCTTGTCCATACCAATCGAAATGCTTGTCCATAACGCCAATCGAAATGCTCCTTCAGAGTACCAACGGAAGTGTCTTTCAGGATGCCAATCGAAGTGCTCTTTCAGAATGCTAATCGAAATGCTCCTTCAGAATGCCAATCGAAGTGTTCCTTTAGAACGCCAATCGAAGTGTCTTTAAAGCACCACTCAAAAATTTTCTTTTTCCTTAGGTAAGAGTTTGTGATCAACCATGCAGGGGGAAGACTTTGGAAAAACATGAGAGGGCAAATTTTGGGGTGCAACAGTTGCCCCTGTTCAATTTTCTTAAACCTGAGGATATAGATTGGCTTTCGAGCCTTTCATGATCCGAAGGTGGAAGATGATTGAACACTAGAGTGCCCAGAAATTTGCACTCGCATGGTGTAGTATCAGCATTGTGATGTCGGGAATGGGCTTACAGATGCCATTTGGAGATTGTTGGTAGGTAGTTTTGTCTCCATTGACAGGTTTTTGCCTCAGAAAAATCTTTAGGAATCGATTTAACTGATATTGTCTCCATTGACTGGCTTCGCCTCAGAAAAAATCTTTGGGAATTGATTTAACTGATTTTGTCTCCATTGACTGGCTTCGCCTCAGCAAAATCTTTAGGAATCGATTTAACTTATTTTGTCTCCATTGAATGGCTTCGCCTCAGAAAAATCTTTAGGAATCGATTTAACTGATTTTGTCTCCATTGACTGGCTTTGCCTCAGAAAAATCTTTAGGAATCGATTTAACTGATTTTGTCTCCATTGACTGGCTTCGCCTCAGAAAAATCTTTAGGAATCGATTTAACTGATTTTGTCTCCATTGACTGGCTTCGCCTCAGAAAAATATTTAGGAATCGATTTAACTGGACTAGAGAAGGTCTTGGGATATCTTCAACTGGATCGGCATCAGAAAAAACTTTAAGAATCGATTTAA
The DNA here is from genome assembly GCA_948472305.1 of Vicia faba. Lineage (NCBI taxonomy): Eukaryota > Viridiplantae > Streptophyta > Magnoliopsida > Fabales > Fabaceae > Vicia > Vicia faba. The sequence continues at coordinate 503,783,162 of OX451739.1, read as the reverse complement.
CTGGGCCAGAGAAGGTCTTTGACATATCTTCAACTGGATCGGCATCAGAAAAATCTTTAGGAATCGATTTAACTAGACCAGAGGAAGTCTTGGAAATATCTTCAACTGGATCGGCATCAGAAAAATCTTTAGGAATCGATTTAATTGGACCAGAGAAAGTCTTGGAACATCTTCAACTGGATCGGCATCAGAAATATCTTTAGGAATCGATTTAACTGGACCAGAGAAGGTCTTGGAAATAGCTGAGAACTTAACTGGATCTTTCCTGAAAGGTAAAGGTCAGTCATATGCAATGCATGATATGGATCAAGCAATGATGTTCTCAACATAAATGAGATTGTATGGTATGATATGTATATGCATGTATCATGATGTATGGAAGTGTGATGTTTTAGTTGGGGAAATTAATCCCGAATAGCTTGCTGGAGAATAGAGTTGAATTCTTCGTTTCCGCTGGGGATGACGAACGAAGATGATTGCAAGAATAAACCTGTGGGAAAAGATGACTCCGTCGGGTAAAATTGATGAGGAGATTACTCCGAGGGGAATTACTCTGTGGGGAAGAGATATGTTGCTGAGATTTTAACGATGAGCTCCGTTGGGGATTCCGTTGATAAGCTCTGTTGGGGGTTTCAATGATGAACTCCACTGGGGATGGATTACCGTTGCTGGCGATATTGAATCTGTTGAGGATAGAGGTCCTGCTTGGGGAAAGAAAGCACTTCGCTAGGGATGATCTTTCAGTTGCAACTCGCTGAGGATAACCCACTTAGACTCTTGTGAGGATAACCTTCTGAATTTGGCTGGGGAGCTTTATTTTGTACTCTGCAGGGGATGAGTTTCCAGAATCTACTGGGTAAGATGACTTAATCCTGGCGGGGAAGCTTTTTTAGACTGCGCTTGGGAAATGGCTCCAATGGGGGGTATCTTGTATTCCGCTGGGGAACATTCTTATACTCCGCTGAGGAATATTAAGACCTTCTGGGGATACCAAGCCTTTTCGGGCTGATGGTAGATCAACTCTGCTTGGGAAGAATCTTGCTGATTTGTTCGTGGTTGCAATTCCCAATGGGGAGTACTACCATTACCGTTTTTATTCTGCGGGGAGTGAAGGTATCTTAGCCATATTCTTCAGCTGAATATACCTTGGTGCCTTGGTGGACAGAGCAACTAGACAGCTCGGACAAATCTTATTGCCCCTGTTTCTGATATCACCCGTAATTAGTCCTTTGTTTCGCATGTAAATATTTATGAGCAGCAATTAATGTCAAATGCATATATCAAAAATGAACATTGGACGTTCTTTGCAAAACAAAACAGATAAAGGGAAAACAGTTTGAAATTTGTCTGAAAATGAATTTGTATTGATTTTTGAAGTTTGGCCTGTAAATAGGCGTTTTGTACAAGAGGCTGACATCCTAGTAAGAGGACACCGCCGAACAAATAGAACTTATACACTTTGTAAAAAGAAAACAAAACAGTTATGCGAATAGTCCCACTGGGTTCCAGCTCTGCTATTGCCTTTATATCTTCAAGCATCTCATCACTTTTCTACTTAGTTGAAGATGAATCTGATTGACTGGTGTCGTCTGAGCCTGATAGTTGATACTGAAGTCTAGATGCGAGGTGATCCCATGAGACATAGTGTTACGCTTTAATCCCTAACTTTTTCTTGGACCGCCCTTTCGGGTTTTCAGTCCACCGGGATACCCATTTTTGCCCAAGCCGCCTTTTCAGGTTTTCGACTTGCCGGGTGTACATATTTTTATTTTATTTTCATCCCTTATTTTTTCCTGAACCCTTTTGGTTCGCCGGGAAGCCCTTATTTTTGCCTAGGCCAGTCGACCTAGCGGGTCTTTGATTATGCATAGTATCTTTTCATTATGTCTGCATTGACGGGGTGAGGAAGGTCGTCACCATCCATGGTGGTTAGAATCATCGCTCCTCCTGAGAAGATGTTCTTAACCACAAATGGCCCTTCGTAAGTAGGGGTCCATTTGCCTCTAGGATCACCTTGAGGTAGAATAATGTGCTTGATTACCAGGTTCCCGACTTGGTATTCTTGTCGCCTGACTTTCTTGTTAAATGCTTTGATCATCCGTTTTTGGTACGTCTGACCATGACAAATAGCAGTGAGTCTCTTTTCGTCGATTAGGTTTAGTTGATCAAGCCGGGTCTGAATCCAGTCGTCTTCGCTCAAACCTGCATCTTTCATGATCCGAAGAGAGGGTATATGAACTTCAATAGGCAAAACTACTTCCATGCCATAAACCAAGGAATAGGGCGTTGCCCCTGTTGACATCCGTGCTGAGGTACGGTACCCATGAAGAGCAAATGGTAACATATCGTGCCAGTCTTTGTATGTCACTGTCATCTTCTGCACAATCTTCTTAATGTTCTTATTAGCTGCTTCTACAGCCCCATTCATCTTCGACCGGTAGGGGGAAGAGTTGTGATGCTGTATCTTGAATTGCTCGCAGAGCTCAGTGATCATCTTGTTATTAAGATTGGTACCATTATCCGTAATGATCCTCTCCGATACACTGTATCGACAGATTAGGTTGTGCCGAATGAACCGTGCCACGACATTCTTGGTTAAGGTAGCAAAGGAAGCTGCTTCAACCCACTTCGTAAAGTAATCAATCGCTACCAGGATGAAATGATGCCCGTTGGATGCCGTAGATCTGATTTCGCCAATCATATCAATGCCCCACATTGCAAAAGGCCAAGGTTCCGTCAAAACATTCAGAGGAATTGGAGGTATGTGGACCTTATCAGCATAGACCTGGCACTTGTGACATGTTCGAGAATGCTGATAACAGTCGGCTTCCATTGTGGACAAGTAATATCCTGCCCGAAGGATTTTCTTTGCCATGGTACGTCCACTGGGATGAGTTCCGAAAGTACCTTCATGCAGCTCTGCCATGATCCTTTATGCTTCGATTTTATCCACACAACGCAGTAAGGTTGAATCATGGTTACGTTTGTAAAGAATGCCATTGCTAATGAAGAACTTTGCCGCGAACCTTCTCAGAAACTTCTTGTCGTTAACAGATGCGCCCTCGGGGTATTCTTGAGTTTCAAGGTACCTCCTCACCTCATGATACCAAGGCTTTTCTGTTACCTCTTCAGTCTCAAGATCGCAACAATGTGCAGGTTCATCTAATTTCCAAATAATGATCCGGGGGGCCTCGTTGTCCCACTTGACTTTGAACATAGAAGACATCGTAGCTAGCGCGTCCGCCAACTGATTCTCCTCTCTTAGGAAGTGTTCAAAGGTTATCTCCTCGAAATGGGGGAGCAACGTCAACACATACTCCTTGTAAGGAATAAGATTTGGGTGTTTCGTATCCCACTCGCCTTTGATCTGACTGATCACGAGAGCGGAATCCCCGAAGACACTCAGAAACTTAATCCTTAGGTCAATTGCTGATCGAAGACCCATGATGCATGCTTCATACTCCGCCATATTGTTGGTACAGTTAAAACATAGTCGGACGGTAAACAGAGTATGAGAGCCTTTAGGAGATATGATCACAGCGCCAATGCCGTTACCCAAAGAGTTTGAAGCTCCATCAAAGTGCATAGACCATCGGGATCCTTCCTCAGGTCCTTCGTCTGGTCCAGGTGTTTCACAATCAGTTATGAACATGATATTCTAGTCTGGAAATTCGAAGTTCATAGACTGGTAATCATCCACTGCCTGATGTGCCAAATGGTCTGCCAACACACTTCCCTTAATTGCTTTTTGAGTTGTGTATTGGATGTCATATTCAGTCAGAATCATCTGCCATCTTGCTATTCTTCCGGACAAGGAGGGCTTTTCGAAGATATAGTTGATTGGATCCATCTTTGAAATCAACAGAGTAGTGTGAGTCAACATATACTGTCTCAGCCGGCGAGCAGCCCATGCCAAAGCGCAACAAGTTTTCTCGAGCAGTGAGTATCAGGTCTCACAGTCGGTAAACTTTTTTCTAAGGTAATAAATAGCATGCTCTTTTCGGCCAGACTCGTCATGCTGTCCCAGCACACACCCCATTGAGTTATCGAGTACTGTCAAGTATAAAATCAAAGGTCTCCCTTCAACTGGTGGCATAAGAATAGGTGGCTCCTGGAGATACTCTTTAATTCTTTCGAAAGCGGCCTGGCATTCATCGTTCCAACGTACCACTTGATCTTTCTTCAGCAGTTTGAAGATTGGCTCACAAGTAGCAGCTAGGTGCGAGATAAATCGGGAAATATAGTTCAGACATCCTAGAAAACCTCTGACCTCCTTCTCTGTCTTGGGAGCTGGCATCTCTTGTATGGCCTAAACCTTGGCAGGGTCCACTTGAATACCTTTGTCGCTCACGATGAAACCTAGCAGTTTGCCAGACCTCACCCCGAAGGTGCACTTGTTCGGGTTTAACCTCAGCTTGTATAGTTTCAACTTGTCGAACAGCTTCTGTAGATGGTCAAGGTGTTCCTCCTCAGTTTGGGACCTCGCAATCATATCGTCGACGTATACTTCAATCTCATGATGGATCATGTCATGAAATAAAGCAACCATGGCACGCTGATATGTTGCCCCAGCATTCTTCAACCCAAAAGGCATGACTTTGTAACAAAAGGTGCCCCACTGAGTGACAAAAGTGGTCTTCTCCATGTCTTCAGGAGCCATTTTTATCTGATTGTAACCGGAGAAACCGTCCATAAAGGAGAATACCTTGTGCTGAGCAGTATTGTCAACCAGAATGTCGATATGAGGTAGAGGGAAGTCATCCTTAGGGCTTGCCCTGTTCAAATCTCTGTAATCGACACACATTATGACCTTACCGTCTTTCTTCAGTACCGGAACCACATTGGCAACCCACTGAGGGTAAGAAGTTACTGCTAGAAATCCGGCGTCAAACTATTTCATAACTTCGGCCTTGATTTTCTCAGACATCTCTGGACGCATACGGCGAACCTTCTATTTTACCGAAGGGCAGTCTTCCTTGGTAGGTAGGCGATGAACCACAATATCGGTGTCTAACCCAGGCATCTCTTTGTAAGACCAGGCAAAGATCTCCACGTATTCATGAAGCATCCGAATCAACCGCTGTTTCACACTAAGCTCCAGATTTGCACCGATCTTGACTTCCTTCTTGTCTGTCTCGGTACCCAGATTCACCGTTTCTACTAGCTCTTCATGTGGCTGAATGGCCCTCTCTTCCTGGAGTAGCAGTCTTGCAAGTTCACCAGGCACTTCGCAATCATCTTCACCTTCGTCTTCGGCTAAGTTGATCGGATTTTCGAAGTCATAACTGGCAGTAGCAGAGTCGTTACCAGTGAGATCCAGAGTGGATTGAGACCTGTATATGTGAGTGTGTGTAAAATAGCTGTTTTTGGAATATGTAATAAAGAAAGACAAGGAGCACAAAATTTGAAATGCAAAAATGTCCAATGCTTTTATTAATGATATATGAAAATGGCATACAAAAGCCCTCACAAATGAATCCACAGTGCCTCGGGTAAGACACCGGGCCATAAAGTTTCAAAACATTGTCTGTTACAAATTTAAAACAAAAAGCTTCATTACTGAGTGATAACTGAAACAGGCATATAATCATTTGCTGTCCAGTTGCTTAATCCACCGCCGGTGGTAGGGTAGATCCAACTGTCGATATCAAACTCTTCATCATCATCATCCCTAATAGCATTTACCCCATGTTTGGGCATGGGAGCAGTCACAACATTAGGCCTCTCGGGCGCCTCAAACTCAATATCCTTTGCATCAATTAAGTCTCGCACCTTGTTTTTCAGACTCCAACAATCATCTGTATTATGCCCCGGGCTCTCAGAGTGATAAGCGCAGCGGGCGTTGGGGTTATACTTTGATGACGTTGTATTTTGATTCTTTGGAGCTTCTCTTAGAGTCACCAGATTAGTCTTCAGCAACTGTGGCAACATCTGAGACAAAGTCAGGTTGAGACAAGTGAATTGCCTTCGAGGTCTCTCTTCCCTTTGTTGGTTGTGATGCTGAGGAGCACCAGTAGGTTTTGAAATAACAACCGCATTGACAGCTTGGCGGTGTTCAGGTCTACTCTGTCTTCTTGAACTGTAGACAGCACTGGACTCTTTCTTGAATGGTTTCTTCTTGGTGCTTGATGATGCACCCTTCTATATCTTCCCAGCTTTAATACCCGCTTCACTCCTCTCACCCGTTAAGATGAGGTCTGTAAATCCGGCTGAGAAGCTTCCAATCAAATGATTAAAGAACGGACCAGACAGGGTCCCCAGAAACATATCAACCAGTTCACGATCCGCCAAAGGTGGTTGCACCCTTCTGACCAGGTCTCTCCATTTTTGAGCATACTCTTTAAATCCTTCACCCGTCCCTATTGACATATCTTGGAGTTGGGTACGCGTAGGAGCGAGGTCAAAGTTATATTGATACTGCCTATTGAATGCAGCAGCCAAATCCTCCCAACTGTGCATACTAGCTCCATCCAACTGATAGAACCACTCAAACTGAGTCCTTGAAAGACTGTCCTGAAAGAAATGGATCCACAAGTTCTTATCAGCAGTGTAAGGTTGGATCTCCCTCACATATGACCGGAGGTGTAGATTTGGACAGGAAGCTCCGTCATACTTGGCAAAGGCAGGTGCCTTGAACTTATGAGGAATCACCACCCCAGATGATAGACCCAGATCTCTGAAGTCCAGACCGGGCACTTTCTGTACTTCCATAGCGTTCAAACGGTCCTCCAGCTGTTTGTACTTATCCTCAGCAGGAGGATACTGTTCTTCATCATAGTCCGTCTCGTCGTCAGAGACCATAGGGCTAGGAGCCCTCCTTTCTTGTGGACTGTCTTTTTCTCCAGATGGGGTGGTCAGACCAACTTCATCTTGCAGCCCATTTCCAAACCTGCGTCCGGTATTGAATAAGACAGTCATATTCTTCTTCTTCTTCCTCTCTTTCAGAATCAGGGTCTTCAAGTCCTGCTGACCCTTAGCTAGGCTCATGACCAACTCTTGGAATTGGGCATTCTGGGCCTGGAGGGCCTTGATAGCTTGCTCAGTGGAAGTTTCAGCAGACATGATGATCGCTGAAATAAACAGCGAAGAAGATAAGAGACCTGTAAAAGGGTACCTATTTATGAAGTGCATGAGATGAAATGCGTATGATTTATGATTTCAAAGACAACCGGGATTCAAATTTGTAAACAAGAAAGGAAGCATACTTTATTAGATTTAACTTCAGAAAATTGCTCCAACAAATTGCCCTTTGGCGTTACAAGAATAGAAATACTGAAAAGTAAATAAAAACTGTAAAAGAAATCATCTAAGGTCCATCAATGCTCTCATGGCCTCTTCTTCTCAGTGAAGATATAATCATTCAGGATCCGCTCGTTCTCTAGTTGCTTAGTCAGCTTCTGGATCTTCTGTTCTTGTTCATTGAACCTCTCCCGATAAGAATCTTGTTCTTCCCGCAGTTGTGTCCAAGACCTCTTCAGTGTGCCAATATCAGTGGGCATATGAGGATGGAAAATAGTTGGAACAAACCCGTCTTTATCAGCAACTTCAAGAGTAATAGGCATGACAGCTTCGTATGGCATACCTAACTTCTGGGCACGGATGCGAACCCATCTGAGGTATGGCTCCATTGGCAGAGAAGTCTTTGGTCCCAACTCATGTGGGTCATATTGGTGAACTCTATCTACGACGCAGCTCGTCGCTATATCCTTGGAAATCAAAGATGTATGAGGCATCAACATCTCATGAGACCCTTCTCTTCTGGCTCTTCCAAACTGACGGAGAGCTAAACATGGATTATAAGAAATTCCTCCATGGGTTCCGATCAATGGAACATTAGGATACTCTCCACAACGATCAATGACAGTAACCTCATCCAAGCCTCTGAGAGTCCATATAATGTCATTATTAGTAAGAGACATTACCCTATGGGCCCAGCCCATTCCTTCTTCGTTCTTCAGCACGGATTTAGGGAGGTGCGAAATAAACCACCTCGACAATAAAGGAGCACAACACATCAAAGTTCCCCACTTTCGGGCAGTACGAGTATAGAGCTGATGAAGGATATCACCCAAGAGAGTGGGTACAGGGTTCCAAGAGATGAAAATCTTTATGGCATTAACATTAACAAAAGTGTCAGGATTTGGAAACAATACCAGACCATAGATCAAGAGAGCCAGAATGTCCTCTTACGCTTTGAAGTCTAAGCCATCCCAGAAGTAATTAGCTTTGTCAACCAGAAACTTATCCAAAAAACCCTTAGCTCCACTTCTAGTCTCCCAGTTGGCCATTACCTCCTCTTTGGTCAAGTGAAGGGCTGCAGCAATCTCTTCAGGCTTGAGAGTCTTTTCCAAACCAGTAAATGGAGTCTGCTCCAAAACAAAGATACCAAGCAACTTAGAGAACTCTTCCAGGGTAGGGACCAGCTGGAAGTCTTGAAAGGTGAAGCAATGATATAGCGGATCATAAAACTGGACTAAGATGCTCATCATTTGTTCGTCCAACTTTGAGGTGACTAAACTGAGAAGAGAACCATGCCTCTTGATGAAGGAGGTAGTGTTTGGAATCCTGACAACTAACTCTTTAAGCAGAGTAGGTACTTGAATAAAGTGGATCCAGATAGTATTCCTACGCATGGGTATCATGATGTCCTACAAAATAGAGCAAAGATGAAACCCTCTTGTCTTTGAAATAGGTTAGTCTTTATGCAATATGTATGCAATGTTTATGATGTTATGATGTCATGGTAAAGGCATACCACAAATATTCACAAAAGGCAAACATGGTAAAGGCACACAAGTCACACAAAAGAGCCCTTAGATTTCAGGCTGGCATGAAGCTCAGGTACTACCCTCTTTCAGTTTCAGTTAGGTAAGACCTGTCCTAAAAAATAGTAACTGGGTTCTAGAGGATCTCAATATTACTGACTACCCTCAATCGGTCATAATTCCAGCTTAGCAACCTTTTCTTGCGGTCGGAACCATCGCGAGAGTTTAGTCTCAATGAGTGTAGCATACTGCTACGGTTCTATGGCCAAGTTGGTCAATTTAAGGTTCTAAGGTCATTTGGTGCTTAATGACTCCTCAGAAGACCCATATTCTCCTCGTTTCAACACAAGGGATATCGGTACAGACTAAGGTGCCACACCAACGTAGCTACTGCTTCATCCGTGTCGGTCTACGCTAGACAGATCCCTCACAGTTTATTGCTACTTACCTAAAAAGGGTACCCCAGATCCGGGTTAGGATCTATAGAACTCCGATACAAGCCCACAAAATTAAAAGCATACAAAGCAATACAATTGAAAACACAAGTGATCTAATCCTAAGGTACACCTCACTTATTAATTATTTCCCCACCAGAGTCGCCAGTTCTGTGATCGGTGGGAACGAGAACTAACTGTTTTTTAATGCTGGTTCGCGTTTGCATTTGTTTTCGCAAAGTGTCGCGGTAAGCAAGAGTCGCCACCGTATTTTATTTTATCCAACAAGGGAAAGGAAAAAAGCACAGAAAAAATTCCTTTTCGAGATTGTTTCTCGGGTTCGGGAGGTAGATTATAGAAAGGGAAGGTCTTAGCACCCTTTCTATCTGTGGTTATCCACGGGCTCTTAGGTATTTGCTCACTATGTTTTCAAAAGGTTTGCTTTTCTTTGTGTTTGTGGGTTTTGAAAAGAGTTTTGTTTTTGAAGAAAGTGTAAGTGCGAAAAGTTTTTGTTTTGTTTTAAAAGAGAGCAAGTACTTAAGAACCTCTACCTACTCAAAAAAAGGAATTTAATTGTGCAAATGTCCTTTAGACAGTACTATCCTACTATTGGGGAGTAGGTAGCACCGTCGTTGGAGTTTTCGGGTCAATTCGATTTTAGGGACGTGTGGTCACTAAAGCAACGTTAGGACGCTTTAGTGGTAATCCTAATGTCTTAGATCATTTTTATCGAGGCGACCATTTCAAGGCAACTTATGATCTTGGGACAAAGGACGACCTCTAAAACATCCTATACTTAATAACCACGTTCGAGGCAACCAAGTGAGGTGTACCCTAAGAGTGGCATGTGCAAGTGTGTCAATTTTCAGTTATTTTACTCTTGCATGTCATGGTGAGCTATTGTTGATTTTAAGTTTAAGATTTAATCTTGTCATGCAATCCTAGTTAGCATACATCTAAGCAGTTTAATATATGTACAGGAATTTAAAGTGCGAGAATTGTAAACCCTACGCTATTACAAGGCTTTCGGGGAGGGGGATTATTTACATGTCCAAAATTGGGGAATAAAAAGCAATAAAGTAAAAATTTAAGCTAAACTATTACAAACCAGTAAGTAGTTACAATAAAATAAACACGCGTAGAACAATGAAAAGAGGCGTCTAAGAAATTTCTAAATAAATAAGAAAATCTTTTTTATGTTTTGTTTTTGGTTAAGAAAATATTTGAATTAAATAATCCTAGGTCTAGTTTATTTTAAATTGATAAAATGAAGTTAAAATAATTAATTAATCTGGTTACAAAATTAATTTAAATAATAAAAAGAACTAACCTACTGTTTTTTTTTGTGATTTTTTTTTTTGGTTTAAAGTTAACTTAAATGATAAGGTTAATAAAGAAATAACGAAAACAAAAAATAAAAATACAAAGGGGCATCCTTCGATCCAGGGATAAAAATAGGAAAACTTCGATCCAGAGGAGGTGACTTTCGATCCAAGAAAATGAGAGCTTCAATCTAGAAAAGGAAATGCCTCCTTCGATCCAGAGAAGAGGTTGTCTTCTTCGATCCAGGAGGGCAAACTGCTTTTCGATCCATATCTGCAAGACAAGCATTAGAACAATAAAGATGCAGGGCCTGGGTGTCGAACCCAGGTCCTTCGCTATTGTGTGCACTGGTCTTCTCAGGCTTGGTCTGCAATACAAGCGTTAGAAAAAAAAGAAACAAATACGAACCTGGGTGTTGAACCCAGGTTCCTCTCCTACACATACACCTGCAAGTTTGATCAAATGCTGGATCGAAACAGATCCCAAGACCCTACCCTATGCATGGTCACTTCCTAAACTCAAATATGGGGTTAAGACTAGCACAAGATCTTTACACCACCTAGTTCGAAGCATGGCTGCTTTGAAACCTTAAAATGGCACCCCGCACTTCCACACTTATGCTTGTATGAATGATCAGTAAGAATACAAAGATGCATATAAAAAAAACAATCCAAATCGAAAGGTTGTGACCCAGAATTTTACCAAAGACCAGTGGGCTTGATGCGCGACTTTTGGATAGTGCTTGGGAACACTTTCTACAGACTTCAAGGAGTGAAATGAGTGTTGCTGAAGACTCCTTCGATTGGGACCACTTATGAGGATTTTGATAGCTTTGGGGTGGTTTACTAAGGAAGTGTATGCGTGTGGCTCTTTGAGGCAATTTTTCTGTGTCTTTTCTTGTGTAATTTTCGTGTGTTGTAATGTGTCACTGGCCTCCTATTTATAGGAGTGTGGGAGTGCACGAAAATGGAAAGGGACAGCCATTAAAACAGGCCTTTAACGCTCTGGACAAAAATCAAACTCATTAAATTAATTCCTTTTTTGAAATATTCGTGTCCCTTGAATGAACCTGGACGCTTTTGGATTTCGAATGCTTTCCGGCCATGCTCTTCGATTGGCCCTGATTTGCCGCCTTCGAATGGACTTCCTATGTACCCTTCGTATGGGCCTTCTGAATGCTTCTTCGAATGGTCTTGAGTTGCACAGAATCACTCTGGTCGAATCAGCTCTTTAGGAACAGAAAAGGCAAGAATCTGGCCTTTAACTCAGGAATTAAATCCACAACCAGCATTTAATTATTTCTATATTTTCAAGGGGAACATGCCATTTCCTCATGTTCAGTGTACCTGGACATGTTTGAGTGCCCTCTTGATGGCCTATTTCGAACGACCCGGAAGGAGTTCTTCGAATGGCCCTGTCGAAGCTTCCTGGACACAACACTGAATCGAAGGTTCCCTTGGAATGCCAGTCGAAGACCTTGACATAACGCCAATCAAAATGCTTGTCCATACCAATCGAAATGCTTGTCCAGAACACCAATCGAAATGCTCCTTCAGAGTACCAACCGAAGTGTCTTTCAGGATGCCAATCGAAGTGCTCCTTCAAAATGCTAATCTAAATGCTCCTTCAGAATGCCAATCGAAGTGTTCCTTTAGAATGCCAATCGAAGTGTCTTTAAAGTACCACTCAAAAATTTTCTTTTTCCTTAGGTAAGAGTTTGTGATCAACAATGTAGGGGGAAGACTTTGGAAAAACATGAGAGGGAAAATTTTGGGGTGCAACAACTGTCAAATCAGATTTTCTCATATAACTTCACACACTTCATAAATTTTTTCATAAATCTCTCTCTATTATCTGAAGGATCAAACTCACCTTTCTTTGAATTTTTCTCAAGAACATCAACAATCTTCATCGAAGCCACTGTCTTTCATCCTAGCACCACCAAACGAAGCTGGAATTCCCTCTGTCAACCATTTAGCATCGCCACAATCTGCAACCTACTTCCCTCCGTTCGAGCGCGAGTTAACGGCTTCCTCCCTCTCTCTTCGCGCGTGATTTTATGACATCTTCCTTCATCTTCTCCTATTCACTTTTGTTCGGTAATTTCACATAAGTTCTTGCACTTAATTGCTTATTACATAATTATGTGATTTGAGATAATTTGAATTGCAATTCTTGAATTATACTTGTTTGTTGAGATTAATTTGAGTTTACATAATGTGAATTCAATTGTGGAAGATACTTGAGATATTTGATTCATGAGCTTGTGTTAATGTTGAAATCTGGAATTGGTTGAGAAATTACATAATCGATATCAATCTTGATTTTTATTCGGTAAATTGATGTTGATTTTTTGAACGCTGGATTTTGGATTTATGTATCAATAATGGAATTTTGATGAGATTTAAGTTGTAACTCATGAGTCAATGCAACTTTTCAAATCAATTTGCTGAGGAATTCGATTTTTTGACATTAAAACATAAAATTGTATAAGTTGCATTAACACTTGAATTGTGTTGTTTTAACTTGAATTATGTGGATTTTTATTTTTGCAAAGTGTTTACAATTTCCATGTGACAATACTTGGATCAATAGATACTTTTGTGCATCTGTTTATGATGTTTGAATCCGATATTGGTTAATTTCGATTCAAGTATGTGTTGCTTCCCAAAAATTCTAAACAACTTGCATATGGCTTCTTAATGGTTGTTTAATGCATATTCACACTTCTTTGTGCAATTGTGGACTATTGCGGTTGAATTTTACCGTTTTTGGTGTGACTTTTCATGCGATTCACGAGTAAACGATGTTGCTTCCCGAGAATGGTAAATTTCTCTTGCAATGTGATTTAATTCATGGTGTACACTTTTGTGAGCTTCTTGGTAAGTGTTGTACTCCAAAATTTCCCCTCCCATTTTCTTCAAGACATTCTACTAGGGTTCTCAAATGCTCAAGGATGCTCAAAAATTGATCAGACAAGTTCTCCTCCTAAGCAATGGGTTCACAACTAGGGTTTCATCTTTCACAAGGAAATTTGGGCTTCTAAGGTCTCAAATGGAATTCATGGTGTCTTAGAGGTCTCCAAGAATTCTCATGCCAAGTTTCATGCCTTGCATCACAAGTTTTCCTAATCAATGGCTCAAATTACTGAAAATTAACTGTATTGGATAAAAAGTCAATTGTGGTCAACATTTAGTCAAACCTCTAGTTTTTTGGTTAACATCAAGATTTTGAAGTCATATTCATCATTTGATTAAGGGTTGATTATGATTCATCTAGGAGAAGTCAACTAAACTTTGACCAAGTATAACTTTCACATGTTTCATCAGTTTTTCCCCAACAAAAGCTCATTTTGAAGGAAATTCAATTATCTACAACTCTTCATGTCTAAGCACAAGTCCAAAAAATGCTTCATTTGAGAGATATGGGCCAATACATTATAGGTCATTTCAAAAGTCAACAAATGGACACTTTTTTTCAAGGCAAATTACATCAAGATAAAGTCTCCAAATGCAAACATAGTTAACATAGAGATTGTAGAGGACATCTTGGGCTTTCCAAAAAGTCAAAGATCACCTTCAAAAGATGAAAATTGAGAGAGTTGTAACCAGTTCAAGTTGGGAATTTTTGAGTAAATGCATGGAGTTCAAATTGAGCAAACTTAATATTTTGGGCTATTGTGCTATTATTTCAGAGTCCAAGCGTGTACTACATTCCTTATGCACCTCAAGAATTATTCATACACCTCCCTTTGAATTATTTTATTTTATTTTTGATTTTTTATTATTTTAAAAGTCAAAATAAGATAATGTAAGTCAAGCCCTCTTACATAAGTCCAAGACCATATATGTTGACCTAATATTTCATTATATATATTCTCAGCAAACTCATACAAGAGACCACGAAAAACCTTGTCCAAAACTCACCTCCAAATAAATCACAAAATCATCAAACTAGGGCAACCTTCAAACCCTAGTTTGCAGCCATCTTTCAAACATTCTTTCACTCAAAACCGATTCTTGAAGATGTACAGAGTAACAATGAATCCAATACAATGATCCAAACCCTCTAGGATTCGCACGCATACAAGGTCGTTGCATGTATTTTTGCAAAAATTCGTATCTTGATTTCTTTCATGTTTTATTGCATAATAACCTTTCTAACATGTTCATGAGGTCCCCAAGGGCAGGAAAATTTATATATATTTCGTTTTGTTTAAGTTAACGAATGTATTACTTCCCCAGTGGTTGAAACACACATGATAAAGATGTTATTATTCCAAGGCGTGGGTTCGATCCCAGCCTTTGGCATTTTGAGATTTCTCACATATTTTTATGTTTTGCAGATCCAGCACAACAAACTCTCATGCGTCCACCATACATCATCTCATCATCACCCTTGGATCTCAACAAATCTAGATCCAATGCTCCAGATCCGCGCGCTCACGATGCACCCCCTAGAGCTACCCATGCAGGATCCAACGTTAATGTCTTGGGCTTCTCATTCTTGGGCCTAACGGATTCCTCTCCACCCCCCCCCAGATTTTCTATTTTCCAGGCCCAATTTCTATCTTTATTTATTTACTTCTTTTTACAATATAATTAGTTTTTTAGTTTAATTAATTAAAATCAATTTAGACTCTAGGTTTGTTTTCTAACTAATTTTTCTAATTAACCATTTTTAATTAAATAAATTAATTGATTTTTTTTATAATCATTTAACCTCTTTTTTAATTATAATTAGTTGATTTTTATTTATATTTAATTAGTTAACCATAACTATCTTTTTTTCATAAAAAACAACAAAAACGACAAAAACCTTTCTTTTCCTTCGATTCAAATTTTTTAGGTTAACTGTGCTATTGCGGACGTTTTTTTATCATTTCACGCATTCTTTTTATGATTATGTATCTGCTTATGGTTTGTAATAGATAATTAGGATTTTACTTTTCCCCAAATTTTTGTTACTTGTACCCCCCATTCCCGATGCCATGTAATAGCGTAGGAATATTTACTTTCCTTACTTTATCGCTTTATTATTTTCACTATTAATGTTAGTAATTAGGATTATATGGCAAGACTAAAAAACAATCTAGCAAACCCTAATGCAAGATAAGTAACTGAAACACAAGTTACTTCACCCTTGACGCCTCAGGAAAACAATCATGTCCCTCAAACAAGGGGACACTTTAGCATTGTCCCTAGAAAATAAAGATCATTGTCCCTCGATGACCCTTTCGAATGTTGCCTTCGGTAAACGATCTAGTCCATTACGAAAATTGCTAAAGCGCCTCTACGAGTTACCTTTTATGATTGAATGATGACCCGCGCATGTCACTTCACATCCAACGATATGGCTTCCTACTAACTAATGATAGGGTAGAACTATCTAAAGGATGAGGAAAATAACACAAAAAACCTTGAGTAGGTAGAACGCTCATAGTCGCTTTCTCACAAAGCTCTTCAAAACAAAACATTTTTCACACAAACACTCTTCAAGAACATTTTCAAACAAAACACTTTGTACACATTCTCAAGAACAGAAACGAGAATCATTACAAAGTCTTTCCTTACTTTAGGCTTTTCAAAATATTTTTCAAACACACGATGTAATATGGTGGGAGAACTAACTTAGTTTTGCATTTTATCGCAAGTGTCGCGGATAGCAAGAGTCACCACCGACTTTTCTTTTATCTAATAAGGAAAGGGTGAAAAAAACAGGAAATACCTTCAAGGTTTTCTTGAGTTCGAGGGGTAGGTTATGAAAAGGAAAGGTGTTAGCACCCTTTTCATCCGTAGTTATCTACGAGCTCTTAATCGCTTAGCTCACTTTTTGAAGATTGCTTTGTGTTGTGTATTTGAAAATATTTTGAAACTGCCAATAGTAAGGCAAGACTTTGTAATCATCTCGTTTCTGTTTTTGAGAATGCTTATAAAGTGTCTGTTTGAAAATATTTTTGAAAGTGTGATTGTGAAAGATGTTTTTGTTTTGAAATTTTTGTGAGCAAGCGACTACGAGCGTTCTACCTCCTCAAGGTCTTTATTGTACTTTTAATCCCCCTTTAGATAGTGCTACCCTACCATTAGTTAGTAGGAAGCCCTATCATTGGATGTGAAGGGACGGGTGTGGGTCATCGTAAAATCATAGAAGGCAACTTGTAAAGACGCTTTAGCAATTATCGTTTGAGGGACTAGATCATTTACCGAAGGCAACATCAAAAGGCTCATCGAGGGACTATGATATTTTTTATCGGAGGGACTTTGCTAAAGCATCCCCACATTTGAGGGATATGATTATGTTTTGTTCCAAAGACAACAAGGAAGGTTACCCTAGAGGTGCAAAGTGTGCAAAGTGTGTTAGGTTCAGTTATTTTAATCTTTGAAATTAGGGTTAGATAACGAGTGTTATTAGTCTTTTCATGCAAACCCTAATTACTAAGCAATAATAACAAATATAATAACGCGATAAATGTACGGAAAATAAAATTTTATGCTATTATAAGGCTTCGGGAATGAGGGGTACAACGGGAAAAGTAAAACCCTAATTAACTATTACAAACCATGATAAGTTACAATAATTATAAACAACACGAAAAGAGTAAACTACGCGAAAATGTAAAATAAAGAAAAGAGGAAGGGAATTATTTTAGTGATTTTTTGATAAAAGATTTGATGATTAACCTAAAACCTAAATTGATTTTAATTGATTAAAACCTAAAAACCCTAATAATTTTAATTTGAAAAAAATAAAAAGTGTATTAATTAAACAAAAACTAAACCTTAATGTTGATTAGGGTTTGTGAAAAAAATTAATTGATAAAAAATGGTAAAAAAATAAGGGTTTTAAAAAAAGTTACCAAGAATGGGTGTTGAACCCACATCCTCTACGCTTTCAATCAGCACATTCACCACCATGTCAGGCGCATGCCTGTGTCAAAGGATAGAAGCCAATGCGCTTTGTATTCAATCCTGTAAAATATGAAAAATTATGACAAAAACGGTAAAAGGTAGGGATCAAACCCACGCCTTGATAGGGTAATGCCTTAGCACGCGTGTTTCAACCTCTGGGGCGGTAATACATCCATTAACTTATGTGAATCAATCAAAATAAATATGAACCTCAAACGCATTGACTAGAGAGACACCAGAGCCCTAGCTCCAGTCGTCTTCTCCGATGAGCCAATTTATTGTTCCTGCAAACTAGCATACATTAGGGATCCAGGTGGACCCTACCCCCATAAACCAGGCCCTATGAGTCCATTGGTAGCCTTAGTTGGGCCTGAATCATCCTACACAATGAGATATGAACAAAGTGATGCAAATCGGTGTAAGAATGGTGGTATACGAATCAGGAATTATAGGCTTCATGTAATGGGTCAATCCTGTATCATTTTCACTCAGAAATACATTGAAAATATTAGTTCAAGTCAAAGCATCCCTTCTTACCCTACAAGGTCCCTAAAGTGGAATGAGATGGTTAACTCGCGTGGAAAGAGATTGTAACTAGGGTTTACAACTTGCCCTAAATTTAAGTTTTTTAGAGGTGATTCTTGGAAAAGGATTTCGTGGCCTGTTTATATGAATAATGGAGATTATATAACATGGAATTAGGTCATAATATATGGGTTTGGTCCTTTGTTGACAAGCCTTGTATTTTTATCTTATTTATTTTGAATCATTAATGAAGAAATAAAAAATAATTAAAATAAAATAGATCAAGGGGGACATGAAAAAGATCTGAGGTGTATAAGGAGTGTAATACACGCTTGTACTTTAAAACAATGGCCCAATAGCCCAAAATATCAAGATTTCTAAATTTGAACTTCATGCATTTGCTCAAAATTTCCCAACTTGCACTGGCCATAACTCTCTTAAGTATCATATTTTTTAAGGTGATCTTGGAATTTTTGGAAAGTTTAATATATCCTCTACAATCTATCTTTTTATCATTTTATCATTTGGAGAATTTATCTAGATATAAGTTGCCTTGACAAAAAGTATCTTTTTGTTGAATTTTGAAATGACCTATAATGTATTGACCCATATCTCTCAAATGAAGCATTTTTTTTACTTGAGCTTAGAGTTACCAAGTTATAGATAATTGAATTTCCCTCAAAATGAGCTTTGGTTGGGGAAAAACTGATGAAGCATGTGAAAGTTATGCTTGGTCAAAGTTCAGTTGATTTCTCCTTACGAAAACCCTAATGTGACAACTTTTGACTTTTGATGATTTCAGAATTTTCCTAGATGAATCATGATCAACCCTTTATAAAATGATGAGTATGACTTAAAATGTTTATGTTGACCAAGAATCTTGAAGTTTGACTGTATGTTGACCATAATTGAGTTTTTGTCCAATACAATTGATTTTCAGTCATCTGAGCCATTGACTGAGAAAACTTGTGATGCAAGGCATGAAACTTGGTATGAGCATTCTTTGAGACCTATAAGAGACCATTAATTCCATTTGAGACTTTAGAAACCCAAATTTCCTAGTGAAAGATGAAACCCTAGTTGTGGACCCTTTGCTTAGGAGGAGAATTTGTCTGATCAATTCTTGGGCAACCTTGAGCATTTGAGAACCCTAGGAGAATTCTTGAAGTAAAAGGGAGGGAAAATTTTAGGGTACAAAAGCTTCCCATGTTCAATCTTCATAAACATGAGGAAATAGATTGGCATGTCCTCCATTCGTGATCTGAAGGTAGAAGAGGATGGAACACCTAAGTGCCCAGGAATTTGCACTCGCATGTGCAGGAGGTGACACTGTTGGTTGATAATATTGCTTGAATGTGTTTAAATATGCCATTCGGATAGGAGACTTAATGTCATTGGAGATGGGCTTATAGATTCCATCTAAGGTAAGTGTTGATAGACGTATCAAAATGAGCCTACGCTTGACTGTATCTGAAGAATGTTTTCCAGAACGACCCTCTAGGGAAGTTGCTTAAGTAGCTACTTGTCAGATTTAGTCTATGAGGTAGATTCTTATCATACTTTAGTCTCTGATGGAAGTGCCCGTCATTTAGATAGTCGCTCCGTCCTGTTTCAGGAATCGATCTACAATCTGTTTTTTTTTGCTAAACCTGTCCTATTTCCGGAGTTTATACCACCTGGCCATATTAATAGTTTCCTCGTCCTGTTTCGAGAGTTAAACTTTGAATGCTCATAAAGATAGTTTCCCCATCCTATTTCGGGAATTAATCTTTGTCCGATCATACACATAGTTGCCCTATCTTGTTTTGGGAATTAATCTATGACCTGTTTTCTGCTGGAGAACCTGTCTTGTTTTGGGAATTTATACCGTCGGGTCGTACAAATAGTTTCCCCGTCTTGTTTCGGGAATTAATCTTAGACCTGGTCATACAGATAGTTACCCCATATTGTTTCGGGAATTAATCTGCATCATGTTTGTGAATTGTTGATTATATTCGTCTGGCTGTAGGCTTTTACCTGAAAAACAAAGTTAATATATTTATGCAATGTCATGGTGTATATAATGCATTGCTTAATGATGTTCTCAAAGTAAATGAGAGTGTGCTATGTGCGTCTCGTATTCATATTCCATCATGCTTGAAAACATTGTATGGATGAAAGATGTCATTGAAGTGTATCGGTAGCTTCGTATAACATCTTTGCTAGGGAAAATAAATCCCTGACTGTCACTGGGGATGAAGTATATGAATCTTCAATATTGTTTAGAATGTCTCTGCTGGGGATTCCTGGTTTCTTATTTGAGGATACTCCGCTGGGAATGCTGGATTTTTGTTTGGGGATATAAGAGTTCAGGAACATGGGCCATTCATCGTTCTACTGGGGAATTTAGTTCTTATATACCCTGACTGGGGATAAAAAGGATGAATAACCTTCAGAAGTTCCGTATGACCAAGTTTTGGATATGGACGTCCACTCTTATAGGGAGAACAAAGTTAAATGATGTATGGCTCGGTTTCAGATTTCGTCGCATTTTTCTAGGGATAACAACCTACTACACTTTGCTAGAGAGGGGAATTTTTCTGGTGATTTGGAGTAGTCGGAGAAATGAATTTGTTTGGGAAATTAAATTTCGTTGCGGAAATAAACCCTGCTAGGGAAATAGACTCTGCTGGAGAAATATACTCTGATGAGGAAATAAGACCTGCTGGAGAAGAGAACTTTGTAGGGGATTTTACAGTGTTGGAGAAATAAAATCAGCTGGGGAATTAGATTCTTGTGAACTATGCTAAGGAAGTTTCCTCCGTATGTTAGAGAAATGATCAGACTCTTTTATTTTCTAGGGGGGTCTGTTGGGGAGTATGGTCATGTTAACTACTGGAGGATGCCCCAATTTCTGTCTTGAAAGCATATTATACTTGCGGGGGCTATGTGACTACGTCGGGGATGAGCTTGTGAAGGTAACTCTGTAGGGATAATCCCATGGAGGTTATTCTGGGGGGATTTTCTTGTGGGGACTTACGGACGACTTAAATGTCACCCCAACTCCTAGAGTCTTGAGTAGATGTTGATTCCTGTTTTTATGCATATATTTGTTAACACCAATCATGTTCATATGCATATGTTCATTCAATTTAGTCATTATACGTTTTCGCAAACAAAACAGAAAAAAAAAAAAACAAATTCGAATTTTGAAATGACATTTGTATTGATAATTTGCCTATAAATAGGCGGTTTTTGTACATAGAGACATAAATCATAGTAAGAGGAAATAGTCGAACAATGAAAAGAGTATAAAATAACAACAAAACATATAACTATGTGTAAATTATCTCGTTGGGTTTCAACTCTAAAATTGCCCCTATGTCTTCGAGCATCTCACCCTCACTATCGAAAGAAATTTACTGAATTGATCTTTACCGTTTGAACTTAACATCAATAACAAAACTTGTTGTAAGTAGATGATCGAATGGGACATAGTCGTATGCTTTAATCCCTAACTTTTGCTTGGACTACCCTTTCGGGTGTTCAGTCCACCAGGATACCCTTTTTTGCCCAAACCGCCTTTTCAAGTTTTCAACTTGCCGGGTGTATAATCTTTATTTTTATATCCCTAATTTTTTCCCGAATTCTTTTGGTTCACCGGGATGTCCTTTTTTTTCCTAGGCCAGTAGCGGGTCGTTTTTATACGTAGTATCTTTTGACTATGTCCGTGTTCACAGGGTGCAGAAAATCATCATCATCCATGGTGGAGTGTATCATAGCACCACCAGAAAATATCTTCCTGACTACAAATGGCCCTTCATAGGTGGGAGTCCATTTTCCCCTGGGATCGCCTTGCGGTAGGATGATGCACTTTATTACCAAGTCACCAGTCTGATATGCCCGATGTTTGACTATTTTGTTAAAGGCTTTGATCATGTGCTTCTGGTACATCTTACCATGACAAATATCCGTAAGCCTTTTCTCATCGATCAAATTCAACTAGTCCAACCTAGTTTGAATCTAATCGCCTCCGTCTAGATTTACGTCTTTCATAATCCTTAAAGAAAGAATCTGAGCCTCAACCAGTAGGACAACTTCCATACTGTAGACTAGAGAAAACAGGGTTTCCCCAATTGATGTTCGCATGGAATTGCGGTAACCATGAAGAGAAAATGGTAACATCTCGTGCCAATCTTTATATGTCACCGTCATTTTCTGTATAATCTTGTTGATGTTCTTATTGGCGGCTTCCACTGCGCCATTCATCCTTGGTCGATATAGAGACGAGTTGTAGTTTTTGATCTTGAACTGCGTGCAGAGTTCCATGATCATAGTGTTATTGATATTAGTACCATTATCCGTGATAACTCTCTCGGGGATGCCATATTGACAAATAAGGTTATGCTTGATGAACCGAGCCACCACATTCTTTGTAACAGAGGAAAACGAGGCTGCTTCAACCCACTTTGTGAAGTAATCAATGGCAACAAGGATGAAATGATGTCTGTTAGAAGCAGTAGGATTGATCTCTCCAATCATATCAATGCCCCACATTGAAAATGGCCAAGGAGCAGTTAAGACATTCAGAGGAACCGGAGGCACATGTACTTTGTTAGCATATATCTGGAATTTATGACAAGTTCTTGAATGGTGATGGAAATCAGTTTCCATAGTCGACCAATAGTAACCTGCTCTCATAATCTTCTTAGCCATAGTATGCCCACGGGAATGAATACCAAATATAACTTCATGCATATCCTCCATAATCTTCTCAGCTTCTTTCTTGTCCATACAACGAAGTAGAGTCGAATCATGGTTGCGCTTGTACAAAATTATGTTGCTAAGAAAGAAATTAGTAGAAAACCTCCATAGGAATTTCTTGTCTTTAACGGATTCCCCCTCGCGATATTCTTGGGAATCTAGGTATCTTTTCACTTCATGAAACCAAGGCTTCTCTTCTACTCCGTCAGTATCAACTTTGTAACATTGTGTCGGTTCGTCTAGTCTCTCAATGATAATTCGAGGAGCGTCATTGTCCCATCTGACTTTGAATATAGACGACATGGTCCCCATATATATTCAAGAACTTGATTCTTAGGTGTTGTAACCCAAAATTTTCCCTCCAATTTTTCTTAAAGACATGCTCACAAAGGTCTCAAGTACTCAAAGTTACTCAAGGGTTGACCAGTCAAACCTCCTCCTAAGCAATGGGTCCTAAACTAGGGTTTCATCTTACACAAGGAAGAATGGGTTTCAAAGGTCTCAAATGGTTTTCACGTTTCATCACAGGTCTTCAACAGTGCTCATATCAAGTTTCAAGTCTTGCATCACAAGTTTGCTCAGTCAATGCCCCAGATGATTAAAAATCAACTGTATTGGGTAATAAGTCAACTATGGTCAACATACAGTCAAAATTCAAGGTTTTTGGACAACATCAACATTTTGAAGTTACATTCAACATTTGATCAAGGGTTGATCATGATTTCTAAAGGAAAGCCCTCAAATCATCAAAATCAAAAGTTGCCAAATTAGAGACTCCTTAGGAGAAGTCAACTGAACTTTGACCAAGCATAACTTCCACATGCTTCATCAACTTTTCCACAACAAAAGCCAATTTTGAAGGAAATTCAATTCTATACAACTTTGTATTATTGCTCAAGTCCAAAAAGTGTTTCATTTGAAATATATGAGCTAATACATCACATGTCATTTCAAAAGTCAACAAAAAGACACGTTTTGTCAAGGCAACTTACATCAAGATAAATTCTCCAAATGCAAAAATGATAAAAATAGATATTTAAGAGGACATATTGAGCTTTCAAAAAATTCAAATATGACCTTCAAAATATTAAAATATAGTTAGTTATGAGTTGCACAAGATGGGCAAATTTGAGAAAATGCATGAAATACAAAGTGAGTAAACTTGAAATTTTGAACTTGTGGGCCTAACCTTTTAGGTTTCAAACATGTCCATGACCTTATGAAAGACTCCTAAGCTCACTCAATCCTTGTCTTATATTTTATTACTATTTTATTTATATTTACTTTGTTTTTATTCAAATAAATACAAAATAAATTAAATAAGGTGCAAACTTTCTTGGGGAAATATTGATTGGACTCTCCTGGGGAAATTTTGAGATGTACTGGAAGTGACTCCACTGAATGTCTGGTATTCAGCCGGGGAACAATCTTAGATCAAGACTGCCGGGGATGCTTGTTAAGAATGTTTGTATACTCCACTGGGGAATGTTGAGATCCGCGGGGGATGACCAACTTCCTTAAGGCTGATTGTATAACTTTGCTTGGGGATAGTGCATTGACTTGCTGACTCACTCTCTGGGGAATTAAGATATATTGGTTGCGTTCTTCAGCTGAACTTACCTTGGTACCTTGATGGACAGAACCATTAGATCGCTTAGACCACTCATTATTGCCCCTGTTTCTAATGTTACCTGTAATTAATCCTTTGTTTCGTATGCAAATATTTATGAGTTAGAAATTAGTGTCAAATGCATATATCACAAATTGAACCTTGGACGTTCTTCGCAAAACAAAACAGAAAAGGAAAAACAATTGGCAATTTTAGCTGAAAAGTGTATTTGTATTGATTTTTGAATTTGCCTGTAAATAGGCGTTTATGTACAAGAGGCTGACGTCCTAGTAAGAGAACGCCACTGAATAAAAGAGTTTATACAATTTGTACAAAGGGAAAACAAAAAAGCTGTGTGAAAAGAATAATCCCACTGGGTTCCAACTCTGCTATCGCCTTTATATCTCCGAGCGTCTCATCACTTGATGACCTAGTCGAGGATGAAGCTGATTGATTGATGCCGTTTGAACTTGGTGTTGATACCGAATTCTGGATGCAAAGTGATCCAATGAGACATAGTATTACGCTTTTATCCCTAACTTTTGCCTGGACTGCCCTTTCGGGTTTTTGACTTGCCGGGTGTACAGATTTTTTCATTTCATCCCTTCATTTTGCCCGAACCCTTTTGGTTCGCCGGGAAGCCCTAATTTTTGCCTAGGTATGTCAACCTAGTTGGTCTTTTTTCATGCGTAGTATCTTTTTACTATGTCTGCATTGGCGGGGTGAGGAAGGTCGTCACCATCCATGGTGGTCAGAATCATGGCTCCTCCTGAGAACACATGTTTAACCACAAATGGCCCTTCGTACGTAGGGGTCCATTTGCCTCTTGGATCACTCTGAGGAAGGATGATACGCTTGATTACCAGATCCCCAACTTGATACTCTTGTGGTCTGACCTTTTTGTTAAATGCCCTGGTCATCCGTTTTTGGTACGTCTGACCATGACAAATAGCAGCAAGTCTCTTTTCGTCAATTAAGTTTAGCTAATCAAGTCGTGTCTGGATCCAATCATCTTCGCTCAGATCTGCATCCTTCATTATCCGGAGAGAGGGTATCTGCACTTCGATCGGTAGGACTGCCTCCATGCCGTAGACCAAGGAAAAAGGAGTTGCCCCGGTTGACGTCCTAGCTGAGGTACGGTACCCATGTAGAGCAAACGGTAAGATCTCGTGCCAATCTTTATAGGTCCCTGTCATCTTTTGCACGATTTTCTTGATATTCTTATTCGCTGCTTCTACAGCCCCATTCATCTTCGGCCGATAGGGAGAAGAATTGTGGTGCTGTATCTTGAACTGCTCGCAGAGCTCAGTGATCATCTTGTTATTGAGATTGGTACCATTGTCCGTAATGATTCTTTCAGGGAAGCCGTACCGACAGATTAGGTTATGCCGAATGAACCGTGCCACAACATTCTTGGTTACAGTAGCATAGGAAGCTGCTTCAACCCACTTCGTAAAGTAATCGATCGCTACCAGGATGAAGCGATGCCCATTAGATGCCGTAGGTTTAATCTCACCGATCATATCTATGCCCCACATTGCAAAAGGCCAAGGTGCAGTCAAGACATTCAGAGGGACTGGAGGAACATGCACCTTGTCTGCATATATCTAGCATTTATGGCATGTCCGAGAGTGTTGGTAACAGTCGGCTTCCATGGTGGACCAGAAATACCCTGCCCGAAGGATCTTCTTTGCCATAGTGTGTCCACTGGAATATGTTCCGAAGGTCCCTTCATGTAGCTCTTCCATGATCCTTTCTGCTTCAGTCTTATCCACACAACGCAATAAGGTCGAATCATGGTTTCGCTTATACAGGATGCCATTGCTAAGGAAGAAATTTGCTGCGAATCTTCTTAGAAACTTCTTGTCATTGACAGATGCACCTTCAGGGTATTCCTGAGCTTCCAAGTATCTCTTCACCTCATGGTACCAGGGCTTCTCAGTCACCAATTCAGTCTCGAGATCACAACAGTATGCCGGTTCGTCC
This sequence comes from Vicia faba, assembly GCA_948472305.1. NCBI lineage: Eukaryota > Viridiplantae > Streptophyta > Magnoliopsida > Fabales > Fabaceae > Vicia > Vicia faba. Next base: position 503,756,869 of record OX451739.1, on the reverse strand, counting down.
AGTTTCCAGATGATGACCCGGGGAGCCTCATTGTCCCATTTGACTTTGAACATGGAAGACATCGTAGCTAACGCATCCGCCAACTGATTCTCCTCTCTTGGGAAATGTCCAAAGGTCATCTCTGTGAAGTGGGGGATCAATGTCAACACACATTCCTTGTAAGGAATAAGATTCGGATGTTTCGTATCCCACTCGCCTTTGATCTGATTGATCACGAGAGCGGAATCTCCGAAGACACTCAGAAACTTGATCCTTAAGTCGATTGCAGCTTGAAGACCCATGATGCATGCCTCATACTCCGCCATGTTGTTGGTGCAGTTGAAACATAGCCGGGCAGTGAGTGGAGTATGAGTGCCTTGAGGGGATATGATCACAGCGCAAATACCATTACCCAAAGCGTTGGAGGCTCCGTCAAAGTGCATAGACCATCGGGATCCTTTCTCAGGTCCTTCATCCGGTCCAGGTACTTCACAATCAGTCACTATCATGATGCTCTCGTCAGGAAATTCAAAGTTCATTGACTGATAGTCGTCTACTGCCTGATGTGCCAAGTGGTCTGCCAATACACTTCCTTTGATAGCTTTCTGAGTTGTGTACTGGATTTCGTATTCTGTCAAGATCATTTGCCATCTTGCTATTCTCCCAGACAGAGCAGGCTTTTCAAATATGTACTTTATTGGATCCATCTTTGAGATCAACAAGGTAGTGTGAGTCAGCATATACTGTCTCAGCAGGCGAGCAGCCCATACCAAAGCGCAACAAGTTTTCTCGAGCAGTGAGTATCGGGTCTCACAGTCGGTAAACTTTTTGCTAAGGTAATAAATGGCATGCTCTTTTCGGCCAGACTCGTCATGCTGCCCCAGCACACACCCCATTGAGTTGTCAAGTACCGTCATGTATAATATCAGAGGTCTCCCTTCAACCGGTGGCATAAGGATGAGTGGTTCTTGGAGATACTCTTTGATTCTGTCAAAAGCAGCCTGACATTCATCATTCCAATGTACTACCTGAACTTTCTTCAGCAGCTTGAAGATTGGCTCACAGGTAGCGGTTAGATGCGAGATGAACCGGGCAATATAATTCAGGCGTCCTAGAAAGCCTCTGACTTCTTTCTCTGTCTTGGGCACTTGCATCTCTTGAATGGCTTTAACCTTGGCAGGGTGCACTTGAATACCCTTATCACTTACAACGAAGCCTAGCAACTTTCCAGATCTTACCCCGAAGGTGCATTTGTTTGGGTTCAACCTCAGCTTGTACAGTTTCAACCGGTCAAACAGCTTCTGTAGATGGTCAAGGTGTTCCTCCTCAGTTTGGGACCTTGCAATCATGTCTTCAACATACACTTCTATCTCATGATGGATCATGTCATGAAATAAAGCAACCATGGCACGTTGGTAGGTTGCCCCAGCATTTTTCAACCCGAATGGCATGACCTTGTAGCAGAAGGTGCCCCACTGAGTAACAGAGGTAGTCTTTTCCATATCTTCAGGAGCCATCTTGATCTGATTATACCCTGAAAAACCATCCATGAAAGAGAACACTTTGTGCTGAGCCGTATTATCAACAAGAACATCAATGTGAGGTAGAGGGAAGTCATACTTGGGGCTGGCCCTGTTCAGATCCCTGTAGTCAACACACATTCTGACCTTACCATCTTTCTTTGGTACCGGCACCACATTAGCAACCCACTGAGGGTAAGAAGTCATTTCAAGAAACCCGGCATCAAACTGTTTCATAACCTCAGCTTTGATCTTCTCGGACATCTCTGGACGCATACGGCCAACCTTCTGCTTAACCGGAGGGCAGTCTTCCTTAGTAGGAAAATGATGGACCACAATGTCGGTATCCAACCCAGGCATGTCTTCATAGGACCGGGCAAAGATCTCCACATAATCATGTAGCATCTGAGTCAACCGTTGCTTCACGCTGAGCTCTAGGTTGGCACCAATCTTAACCTCCTTTCTGTCTGTATCAGTACCCAAATTTATCGTCTCCACTGGCTCTTCATGTGGTTGAATTTCCCTCTCTTCCTGGAGTAACAGTCTTGCAAGCTCGCCAGGCACTTCGCAATCATCTTCACCTTCGTCTTCGGCTAAGTTGATCGGATTTTCGAAGTCATAACTGGCAGTAGCAGAGTCGTTACCAGTGAGATCCAGAGTGGATTGAAACCTGTATGAGTGAGTGTGTGTAAATACAGCTGTTTTGCAATATATAAAGAAAGGAAAGAAAGAAAAGGAGCATAAGATTTGAAATGCGAGAAAACTTCCAAGGTCTTTATTCATGATATATGAAATGACAATTAATATGCCCTCACAAATGAAGCCACGGTGCCCCGGGTAAGACACCGGGCCATAAAGTTTCAGTTTAATGTTTATTACAAATAACAAAAACAAAGGAATTCATTACTGCGTAACAAGAGAAACAGGTAGGTTGTCCTTTGCAGTCCAATTGCTAGGTCCACTGTCGGCCATCGGATAAATCCAGCTGTCAAACTCAGATTCTTCCACCTCGTCATCATCCCTGATAGCATTCACCCCATGAGCAGGCAGGGGAGTTGTCACTACATTAGGCTTCTCATATGCCTCAAATTGTACCTCCTTTGCATCAATAAGGTCCTGCAGCTTGTTCCTCAGGGCCCAGCAGTCATCAGTAGAACGCCCCGGGCTATCGGAGTGATAAGCGCAGCGGGCATTTGGATTATACTTCGGAGAGGCAGTGTTCACAACCTTCGGGGCCTCCCTAACAGTCACCAAGTTGGTAGATAGCAACTGCGGCAAGATTTGTGACAAGGTCATACTCAGCCGGGTAAACTCTCTTCTGGGTCTTTCAGCCCTTTGTTGATTGGTTTGCCGAGGAGTCGCAGCAGGCTTAGCAATCACCACCGCGTTGATAGATTGGCGGCGCTCTGGTTTATCTTGCCTCCTAGGCCCATACACAACACTAGCCTCCTTCTTAAAAGGTTTCTTCTCAGAACTTGAAGATGCACCCTTCTGAATTTTTCCGGACTTCATACCAGCCTCTATCCTTTCCCCAGTCAGAATAAGGTCGGTGAACCCTGCAGACGAATTGCCGATAAGATGATTGAAAAATGGCCCGGATAGGGTCCCCAAGAACATATATACCAGCTCACGGTCTGTTAACGGAGGCTGCACCCTGCCAGCCAGGTCCCTCTACTTCTACGCATACTCTTTAAAACCTTCGCTTGATCCTAGCGACATACCCTGGAGTTGGGTATGTGTAGGAGCAAGGTCGGCATTATATTGATACTGCTTGTAAAAAGCAGTAGCCAACTCCTCCCAGTTACGAACCTTGGTCCCATCCAGCTGATAGAACCATTCGAGATGAGTCCCTAAAAGACTCTCCTGGAAGAAGTGGATCCACAAGTTCTTGTCCATTGTGTACGGTTGAATCTTCCGCACATAAGATCTGAGGTGTAGCTTGGGGCAAGACGCCCCGTCATACTTGGTGAAAGATGGTGCCTTAAACTTGTGAGGAATGATCACACCAGTAGATAAGTCCAAGTCTCCGAAATCCAGCCCAGGCACTTGTTGGATCTCCATGGCGTTCAGACGGTCTTCCAACTACTTGTACCGGTCTTCAGCTGGAGGATACTGTTCCTCGTTAAAATCAGTCTCATTATCAGAGACTACCGGACTTGGAGCCTTTCCCCTCTAGGGACTGTCTTTGCATACAGAGGAACCAGCTTCCTCACTCTGCAGAGTGTTACCAAACCTCCGGCCCGTGTTGAAAAGAACAGTTCTCTTCTTCTTCTCCTTCTTCAGGAGCAAAGCCTTCAGCTCTTGGCCTTGAGCCAAACCCATGATCAGCTCTTGAAATTGTGCGTTCTGCGCCTGAAGGGCCTTGATAGACATCTCGGTTGATGATTCAGGGTTCATGATGCTGATATAAACAGCGAAGAACAGTAAGCAACCTGAAAAGAAGAGTACCTGCTATGCACATGATGAATGATATGTGTTTATGCAATGCGTTCAAGGGTTCGAAAGTTCAAATTTGTTGTAGACAAAAAGGAATACACATTATCATTAAGGAAATAATTGTTCAGAACATCAAAGCCTCATGGGCACATATTACAAAGCAAATCAATCCCAAAATACACTACGCATCCTCTTTGGAGCTATGTAGGTGTTGAGATTCCTCTCCTCGTGCAATAGGCGGGTGAGCTCTAAGACCTTCTTTTCACTAGCATGTAGACTGGTCTCAAGAGAATTCCGTTCTTCCTTAAGCTGGATCCAGCTCTTCTGCATCTCTTCCCAGGACGTGGGCATGTCAGGATGTTGAATGGTGTAGGACACCTCTCCTTCCAAGACTGGCTCTTTGATCACAGGGAGCACATGAGGATAAGGCATTACTAACTTCTGGGAGCGGGCTCGTACCCACTTGAGATAAGGTTCCAACGGGATGGAGTTCCTGTGCCCCAGTGTCTTGCTGTCTATCTTACTGGGCATCCTCCAAGCTCTGATAAATCTCTGGCGAAGTCCTTGTGCATCGTTGTCGAAGTCAAAAACTATGTTAGGAATTAACATGTCATGAGGGCCGTCCCTCCGAGCATAACCAAACTTTCTCCAAGCCAAGCATGGGTTGTAAGTAATACCTCCTCTGATTCCAAGTAAAGGAACATTAGGGTACTCCCCGCAACGATCAATGATAGTGACATCCTCTCTGGACCGAGAGCACCAATGTATATCAGCATGTGTAAGAGTCATCAATCGCTGTGACCATCTCAAACCCCGCTCATTCTTCAAAACTGATTGCGGAAGGTGCGAAATAAACCACCTTCCCAGGAGAGGCGTACAACACATAAGGACACCTCTTTTTCTCATGGTTCGAGTGTAACATGAGTGAAGGATGTCCCCCAGCAACGTAGGTATAGGATTCCTGGACATGAAGATCTGGACAGCACTGATATCTATAAGCTGATCTGGATTAGGGAACAACACCAAACCATAGACAAGGAGGGCCACAACTTCTTCAAAAGCTTGTAGGTCAAGGGAGTTCCAACATTCTTGGGCCTTCTCAAATAGAAATCTGGCTAAGAACCCTTTGATACCACTTCTAACTTCCCAATGTCCCTTGAGATCAGATGGTTATAGGTGTAAGGCCTTAGCAATCTCTTCAAGCTTGAGTTCCTTTTCCGTACCGTTGTAGGGTAGTTGATCAAGGATAGGGATCTTCAGGAGCCGGGAGAACTCTTCCAATGTAGGCACCAGTTGATAATCCAGGAAAGTGAAACAGTGATGCAGAGGGTCAAAGAACTGGAACAGGACCTTTATCATATCTTCCTCAATGTTGGTGTTGACCAAGCTGATGAGTCTTCCATGTCTCTCACTGAATGAAGAGCTCTCGGGAATCCTGGATATAAGCTCCTTAAGCTGAGGAGGGATCCTTACAAGGCTGATCTGAATTGTCTTTTTGCGAACAGTTTCCATGTCCTACAAGACAAGAACAAAGATGAAGATTCGAACCCCTGAAATGGTTAGTCAATGCATATGATGCTGTATGATGTTATGATGCTATGACTAACCACACCACAAATATTTACAAAGGCAAACATGATAAGGCACACAAGTCACACAAGACAAGCCCCTTAGAGTTTAAGGCCAGCATGGGATCTGGGTATTACCCTCTTGAAGTTGGTGGGTTCAACCTGTCCTATTAGAAGTAACCGGGTTCTAAGGGTCCCAATATCACTGGATTGCTTTCATTGTTCATCGTTTCGATTTAGCCACTGAACTGGCGACTGAAATATTCCAGGAAAGCAACCCTCAACTGAGTGTAGTATCGAGTATCAACCAACCTCGGACTGCACCAAAGTCAGTTATCTCACTACCCTAAAGAGGCCAAGATGGTTCAATTAAGGTTCCTAAGGTCAGTTGATGCTTCACGACACCACGCGGCGGCCCTGTACTCTCCTTGACTGAACTCAAGGGTTACGGGTACACACCAAAGTGCCACATCAACGTAGCAGACTGCTTCAACCATGTCGGTATACCCCGCACAGTTCCCTCACAGCCTTGTTGCTACCTTCTAAGAAGGTATCCCCTAGATCCGGGTTAGGATCTATAGAACTCCCAAGACAGTACCCACAATTTAAAGCAAACAATTCAAAGCAATTGAAAACACAAGTGATCTTAGTCCTAAGGTATACCTCACTATTAAGTTTGTCCTCAGCAGAGTCGCCAATTCTGTGATCGGTGGATCTGGAACTGACTGTTTAACGCTGGTTCGTGAAATGTCGCGGAAGCAAGAGTCGCCATCGTCTTTTATTTTCTCCAATGTGGAAAGGACAAAAGCACAGAAAAATTCCTTATTGAGATTAGTTCTCGGTTCGGGAGGTAGATTTATAGAAAGGGAAGGTGTTATCACCCTTTCTATCCATGGTTATCCATGGGCTCTTAGATACTTGCTCATTTGTGTTTTCAAAATGTTTGTTTGCTTTTCAAAGTGAGTGGGTTTGAAAAAGTTTCATTTAAAATTTCAGTTCGACTCTTGTATCAGTCCTCAAGAGTGTTTGAAAAGTTATTTTGAAAGCTTTTTGAAAAGTGTCGGTGTGAAAAGAAGTTTTTGATTTGTTTTGAATTAGAGCAAGTGTCTACGAGTCATCTACCTACCCTAAGGAATTAGTCTGTGTAAATGTCCTTGAGGTAGTGCCATCCCACCATTGAGAGGTAGGTAGCACCACCGTTGGAGGTGTTCGGGTCAATTCATTATCGGGACAGTGTGGTCACCAGAGCAATAGGAAGACACCTTAGAAGCTACCCCCATGCCATGTTCATGGACATGAGGACTTACTAAAACATCCTCTACTCGACGACCACGTTTCGAGGGGCAAGGCAACAGTGAGGCGTACCCTAGGAGTGGTGTGTGATTTGTGTGTCCTTTTCAGTTATTTTTGTCTTGATCATGCATTGAGTGTTCTACGCTTTGTTTTTTATTTTTGGCCATTCATTCTTTCATGCAAATTATTAACAGTTAAAAGGTGCGGGAAGATAAAAGTCCTACGCTATTACAAAGGCGCGGGTCTACATCGCCAAATTAAACCAAGACCGGATTTGAATAAAGTGCGGAAAATAAGTGCTTAATTATCTATTACAAGGCTTTGGGGCAAGTACATAAATTTCACAAAGAAAAATAAAATAAACGCGCGAAGAGAAAATTATATTCGAAGGTGCGAGGGCGTTGGACCCTTTGAGGAAATTAAATTGAAATTATTAAATTAATAAATGAGAAAAAGAATTTATTTTTTTGATGTTTCTTGTATTTTGTGAAAATTAATGAGAAAATTAATTGGAATTGAAAGTTAAATAAAACCTAATTCTAAATTGTTTTTAATTTATTAGAAAATATTTTAGTTTGACCTAATTTACATTAATTATTTAAATGGCATATTTATTTACAAAAATAATTAATAATTAATAATGGTAAAAAAGGGAAAAAAGAATAGAAGTATTAAAACCCTAATTTCTACATTTTTTAGTTTATTAAAAAAGCATTAAAATTAAACCTAAAATTAAAACTAAGTTAATTATTAAATTTATTTACAAAATAAAACATTAGTGAATTAAATAATAAAAATATATTTTATTTTTGACTTTCTGATTTTTTTTGTATTTTGTATGGTAAAAATTATTTTTTGATAAATTAAAAAAAAACAATTAAATTGAAACAAATAAAAAAGAAAAATAAAAGTGATAGAGATACAAACAAGAGGGGGGTTCTGACCCCATTGTGGAGGTATGTGAGAAGCATTCTGGCCCATTTATTCTTGGCCTTTTTTGACTTTTCAATGATGCGTGTGGAGCGTTTGACTGATGTCCATGGTGGACTGCCTATCCTGGCCTTTGGATTGGATCTCCTTGGCGCGTGGCAGGCACAAACGTTGAGGCACATGGTACTCCCTTGAATGTGGTGATTACCTGAACATGTAAACATAAAAAAATATAGAGGAATATGGGGGACCTGGGAATCGAACCCAGGTCCCAGTGCTTGAAGGACAACGCATCAACCAACCAGCCAAGCGCGTTCGTTTGTAAGATTAATGGAACGTGATTAATATGAGAGAGAACAAGCGCTATTGGTAAACATACAAAAAATGCGCGAATGTTTGAATGGCCCAGTCTGGTTGAGACACCTCAGTATCTTCTTCATGGCTGCTTCGTTTTACCTGAAAACACAGATGAATAGCGGGGGTTTTAAACCCCCACTAACCCTAACACACAAAAATAACGATTAGCTCATAATTGAAAAGAAAAAGGGCGCGAGGTGTGGTTCTGATCCATCTTGTTGTCACGATTCCAGTGGTATTGTTCTTATGGTCTAATTTTTCCATGGGAAAGAAACCCCAATTTCAAACCTTGAAACCCTAGGCAGCTTCCATGGTGGATTCATGCACAAGGCTTAAAAACTCAATCAAATAATGCCAATAGCTTCAGAACAATCAGCTTAGTACAAATCAATTATTAGAATGCATTAACATGGCATGAAAATATGAATATGAATATGCAAAGAAGTATGAACAGGGTGACTTCGTGCTACCCGTTCTTTGAGTATGGAGACCTGAAAAGTATTGGAAAAGATTCCTGGCAGCCTTGGAAAGCTTATGGAACAGTTTTTAGGCTTTGAAACGCACTGAAACTATGTTTTCAGTTTTGCACTTTTTAAGAAAAATGCAAGTTTTTGTTTTTGATTCTGAGCGCAGCTTTCAGGTCCTTCTGATTAGGGTTAGGTTTCTGTATGTATATGGAATGATTTTGGTCAAAAATCCAAGCCCAACAACCATGTATTCAATGCTTTTGAGATTTGATTTCAATGGTATCTTTTTCAATCTTTTTCATGTCCTTTTGATGCCAATCATTGCCAATCATCTTGATTCTTTCCTTATTGAATAGTGCACGAAATCTTGAGTGAATTCTATGCACAAAAAGATTTGAAAAGCATGGATTAGTATTTTTCTTATAATTAATTTTAATTAAATGAAGTAAATAGATTAAATATTCAATTAATTAATTAAAAATAGGAAAATAACTCCCCTTTGGGTCAATGGGCCGTGCATAGATTTTGGGTGATGATTCTTGGAAGAAATTGAGGCCCATTAGCAATTTTGAGGCATTTGAAGCAAAGTTGACTTTTCAAAGTTCCCAAAAATTTCCCAACTTCCACAAGGCATATCTTGCTCAATTTTTAAGCTTTGATCATGTTATTGGACATTTTAGAAAGGTCTTGAAGTCCTCTAACCAATACCTTTGGTCCCATGTGATTTTGATTTACCAATCTCATGTTATGGTCTTTGACTTAAAGTGCCTTTTTGTTGACTTTTGAAAATGACCTATAATGTTGAAATTGATAACTTTTTGTGAGAGCATTTCTTGGACTTGAAGTGTGAAGATGAGTTGTAGGAAATTTCATTCTCTTCAAAATGAGCTTTGTATGGAATTTTTCTGATGAACCATGTGGAAGTTATGCCTTGGTCAAGTTGCAGTTGACTTTTTCAACTGTCCAAAAATAGAAACTTTTACATCTTGAGACTTTTTGAGCCATGCTTTGAGAACCATGATCAAGAATTGATCAAATGATGTTTGTGGCTTCAAAATAATATGTTGACCAAAATTTTTGACTTTTGACTGTCAAATGACCATTTTGCCCCTACAGTTGACTGTTGAGCAATTAGGGTTTTTGACAGTGAAACTTGGTGCTGTGAGTCTTGAAACCTTGCATCTGGATGCTTGACAATGTTTATAGGCATGTGGTACTTGTTTGGACCCTTGGAAACTTCAATTTCTTTGCCAGAACCAAAACCCTAATTTTGACTGTTAGGAGGCCACTGGACTATGCAACCCTTGAGTGGCCTTTGAACCTTGATCTTTGGCAAATCTTTGAAGAATATGGGAGGGCAAATTTTGGGGTACAACAGTAGACAACTCTCAAAAAGCTCTGATGAAAGGAGATCATAAGTTGCGCTAAAAATATGTTTTAACTCTGATTATAAAACTTTGGTAAAGAAAGTCTCGCTGCAAACAGGATCTTATGGCTCTAATCTTCAAAAGTCCTGAAGCAAGCAGCAACGAATATTTCAATGTTCTGAAGCGTTACAAATCAAATATTTCCATTTCAAGACTAACGACTTGAAGGGACCAAGGATCTTTATTTTTGGAAAGCACCTTAACTGTCATTAATCAAGTTTCCAAATGATCATCCATGTTTCTCCTATTTAAACAAGACTTGAGGATAAATCGTTCATGATTTTCACATATACTCAACAACGCTGCAATCATCTCTAATCCTCAAACATTCAATATTTTCAACTGTGTAAAACATCACTATACTGTGATACTGTTTGGTAAGACACTATATTGTACACTATTTATTCTTATATTGTTTAGTGCATTTCCTTGAGAAAAACCGGGTTATGGTTATACTTAAAAATACTTTGGCAGTTGTCAAAGTAGACTTGTAATCAAGACTGATTAGTGTATTAAGACCTCGTTGGAGAGAGGCAAAATCACCTTGACGGGTGGACTGGAGTAGTTTGAGTTCAAATGAACCAGGATAAACATCAAAGTGTTCTTTTCTTTGAATTTTAAGATTCCAATTCAACCCCCCTTCTTGTGTTTTTTCCATTCTTCATTTAGAACACAAAAACTCTCAAAACAATTCTTGAGCTAGGGCAACATAAAAATTATTCTCCAACCACTCTCAACAAATTTCAGGCATTTATTCATCATCCTGACCTTCTCAGGAACATATCCAGTCCAAAAAACACTTTTAGTCGTGCCTAAAAGAAGCCTAACGACGTTCATCGATTGGTAAAATTTCTTGCATTTGGAATCTTAAATTCATGTGTTGTTTACTAATGAATTGCGGTCAGATGTTTTCAGAATGATAATTAGGGTTGGAACGAGGCTTTACATGCGAGCTTAGACGTGAACATGGCTACCTTCCATTTTTAACCGTGCTTTTGCATTTTTTTATTGTAACTCTGTTTGCAGCTCATTTCAGGTCAAGATAAGCACACCATTGGATCCATAATGCCTGAATTAGGGGGTAGTATGTGTTTCTTGTTTTAATTTTAAGGATTTCACTGGTTTTGAGATTTTGGTTTGTCGGAGAAGAAGAATGGAGCTAGGGCTCCGGCGCTCTCCGATCCACTAAATTTAATGTATATTTTTTTTTTCCAATTATATAAAGAATGGCAGCGCAACATAGATGGCAAGGTCTTGGACATGTGACTTAATGGGCGTGGGTTCGAGTCCCAATTTTGCACCTTATTTTTGTTATTTTCATAATAACATGCAGGATTGTTACAAAAGGATTGCTGGCTATTCTCAAACAGCAAGGAGTCGTAGCGTAGTTGGCAAGGGCGCGTGCATGTGATCTTAATGGGGTGGGTTCAAGTCCCACCCCATGCGTTTGTTTTTATTTTTCTTTTTGCTAACCTTTTCTTACCTCTTTTTATTTTATTTAAGTAATTAATTCATTTCTTTTTTTAATCAGTTTTATTTAATCAGCAAAAATCATAAAAATCACTAAAAATTAGATTTAGGTCTTGATTAATTAATTTAGTTTTTGATAAATAAAAATTGATTTAATTTAATCACATTTTCATTTTATTTTATAATTAATTTGTAAACTAATTAGAATTAGGGTTAATTATTATTTCTCACTATAAAAATATTTGTCTAAACAAAACATTAATAATATTTAACTAACGCTTAGAATTTTTAAGTTTTAATATCTTCTCCTAATTTCTTTTATTTATTCTTTGCTATTTAAATTCTAGAAATGGACGTATAGGTCGCACGAACGATTTTGTAATAGTTAATATATCTTCGCGCGTTTCTTTTTTTAAATATTGTAACTGGTCATGGGATGTAATAGCTTAGGATTTATTCTTTCTCGCACTTTATTCCCTGCACCTATAGTTATGCCTATATGTATATATAACTGTATAGTAATTAGGTTTGTATGATAAGACCTAAAATCAAACGATAGCTAATCCCTAATCTCAAAGATTAAAATAACTAAATCACAACACACTTCACACACTCACACCTCTAGGGTAACCACAATTGTTGCCTTCGGAAAATACAGTCATGTCCCTCGAATGTGGGACGCTTTAGAAAAGCCCCTCGATTAAAAAATATCGTAGTCCTTCAATGACCCTTCGATGCTGCCTTCAGTAAACGATCTTAGTCGCTTACGACAAATTGCTAAAGCACCCTACGAGTTTCCTTTATGAATGTACGATGACTCGCGCTTGTCTCTCAAACATCCAATGATAGGGCTTCCTACCAACTAATGGTATGGATAAGCACTATCTAAAGGAAGATGAAAATAATGCGAAAGAATTTTGAGTAGGTAGATAGCTCGTAGTCATTTTCTCATAAATGAAAAACATTTTTTTCACACAAAAAACTTCTTTTCTAAAATATTTTTAAAACAAACACTTTGTATGCATTCTCAACGATACGAGAATCATTTCAAAATTTCCGCGCTTAGGCATTTTCAAAATATTTTCAAACACACATTCACAAAGAATTATCAAAAGTGAGCTAGCGAGTAAGAGCCCGTAGATAACTACGAATGTAAAGGGTGCTAATACCTTCCCTTTTTATAACCTATTCCCCGAAATCAGAAAAATTCTCAAAGGTCTTTCCCGTTCTTTTAACCCTTTTCTTTATTGGATAAAAGAAAGTCGGTGGAGACTCTTTCTATTTATAACATTTGCAATAAAACGCAAAACCAAAAGTCAGTTCTCCCATCGTATTATAGAACTGGCGACTCTGCTGGGAAAAATTGGAAAAGTGGGGTTACCTTAAGAGCTAGATCACCTTTATTTTTTACTTGTTTGACTTGTATACTTTATATTTTGGGATATGCTTGGGTTTATTTCTTGTATAGATCCTATACTCGGATCTGGGGGAATTTTAGGTAAGGAGCAATAGATCGTGAAAACTGTACAGCGTATACCGATATAGTTGAAGCAATGGCTACGTTAGTGTGACACATTGGTTGGTACTGGTGTCCTTTGAGTTAAGTCAAGGAGAATGATGGGCTGCCGCGTGGTGTCATAAAGCATTAACTGACCATAGAACCTTAGTTGACATAACTTAGGCATTAGAAAGTAGTTAAATAGCCGGCTTTGGTGCAGATTGAAGTTGGTTGAGACTCGATGCTACACTCATTGAGATCAGACTCTCGGGATATTTTGGTCGCAAATCAGATGCTTGTGCTGAAACAATGCTTGGGAGATAGATTTGTGATATTGAGCCTCCTAGAACCCAATTACTGCTTTTAGTACATGATGAGCAAACTAAAACTTCAAGAGGTTACTTACCTATAAATTCCATACAAGCTTAAACCTAAGGCCTTGTGTGTTTTGTTTTGTATGGTTAATTGTTCGTACATGATGGGCTGTTTAATCTGTAACGTATAGCCTAAATGTAGTACTGCAAGTGTACAGCCTATCGAAGTAATATATAAGATTATCGAACCACAGAGACCAATTGTCAATCTATCAACTCTATTGCTAAGGTGCTTATCTAAGGCGAATAAGGATATTGATGTGAGTGCAGTGCACAAAGTAAATATGCGAGGGAAATAACAGTTTAAAAGACAGGTTGGAATGTAAATCATGTAATCAGATATTGGTCCGGTCATGCGTAGATGAACCTACTTATGGGGCAGTATTTTCTGTTGATAGCAAAGAATCAGTTTAACGGGAACCTGTAGCTTTTGACTACTAAGAACCGAGTTTACTCTTTAAATTAAATTCCTTTATTGTCACATATAAAGGGTGCCTTCCGCGTTAAAGAGGTAAACCTATTTTTAAGAAATTGATAGTTTTGACTTAACAGAAAAGTGATCTTACTCGGAAAGATTAACTTAAAGAGACTTTTGGCTTTTGACCAAGAGTCAGATTTTAAACCTACAAACGCGTCCGAAAATAGTTTCAAAATCGTTTTCTAAAAAGGTCAATGATTCCTATTTAACCAATCAACAGCTGTCGCTCTTTTTGTTTGGTTAAATAATAATCAAGTTGTATCATTAGTTTGGACGGCTTTCGATCTTACCCAATAAACATTTAAACACAATTGACTTAAGTTAGAAGCAAAACATCCCCAGAGTATTTTCACTAGCATGATAATTGGAACACAACCACGATGACAATCATTACATCCTAACCTTTATAGTTTAGCCAGACATAATAAGTGCGAGTCTATAAAACGTGTAGACTATGGTAAGAGCATTTAAAGTCTATAAAACGTGTAGACTATGGTAAGAGCATTTAAAGTCTATAAAACGTGTAGACTATGATAAGAGCATTTAAAGTCTATAAAACGTGTAGACTATGGTAAGAGCATTTAAAGTCTATAAAACGTGTAGACTATGGTAAGAGCATTTAAAGTCTATAAAACGTGTAGACTATGATAAGAGCATTTAAAGTCTATAAAACGTGTAGACTATGATAAGAGCAATTAAATAAAGAAATGCAATAAATTAGAACCTTGCTCCGGTCAGAGACTTGAATCTGATACAAATCTACGGAAAAGTAAGGCCGGTATGATGAACTTTAACCAAAGTGCTCCAAGACTCGATTACAACTCAATCTACACCGCAATAACTCCCCGATGTGAAGAGATTATTACTTTACAGAAACTGATAGTATATGGCTTAAGATTGTACTAAGCTTGGATGAAACTAAAGAATGAGAATCGAAAGCTATTTATAGAGGAACTTTGAGGTGCGTAAGGACCAGCATGCCCCTTAACTTCTTTTGAGCGGGAGCCTTTTTGTGAAGGCCGCGGGCGCGGTGAGGGTGGCCGCGGGCGCGGCGCCTGGAACCGCCACATCATGGTAACGTGGCAGTTGATCTCTGGGTGAAAGTGGGCCACGTCATCGTGTTTCCTGTAGCCAGCGCGGTGCTGAACGCCATAAGTGCAAAATATCTTGAAAAACCCTAATTTCTTGGCGTTTTGGCTCGTTTCTTCACAGAAGGCTCTGAAATGACAAGAATCCTGAAAACAAAGGAAAAAGGAACATAATACGAGAAAATGACAATACAAACTAAGGAAAACATGTGATATTTGAGTCAGAAACATAGTGCGATTTAGTGCGATCAAATCCTCCCACGCTTAGACCTTTGCTTGTCCTCAAGCAACAACTCTTAAAAGTAGATGAAAGAATTTATGGTGTATACAGGTTTTGGGCAAAGAGGGCTTCTAAGTCCGAGTAAGGGTGTGTTGTCAGGCACTAACTATCTGAATCAAGGGTATCTTAATTACACTACTCGCAGAAATGCGGACATAAACCTCATAAGTATACAGATTGATCCAAATATCCTTACTATGCTAAGACTTCTTTTTGTACGAGGTCCTTTTTCATTCAGGCGCAATCACATTAAGCCCGTTATCCGTACATACTCATGGTGTAGTGACCGGTTAGTGACTCTGATCTCAAGTGATGGGATTCTGGTACAAGAGTTAGTTTAATCCCTTTTTATTTTACCCATTTGCAGTTGCGGGGGATCGGACCGTAGTCCGCCCTACCAAGTTCAGCACCAGATACCTCTGAACCAACTACAACAGATATGCCTTATATATTTTTTTCTTTGTTTTTGTTAGTGTTTACAACTTTCTTGAGTTAAGTAATTTTTGTGAGGATCACCCAACTCGTAGTCGTATTCATACTTTATTTTGTAACTTTTAAGGCAAAAATAGAGATCATCCACTTATATTCATCGATCCCACACTTAGAGCATGCTTAGGCCGGAGCTGACTGCTAAGATAAACTACTTGAAGACCTATTTGTACAGTTTTATTCAAAATCATAGCATATTGGGGAGAAAGGATCTAATCTAAATATTCAAAAAGGCTTATGGTGTAAAAATGATAACGAATTTTTTCAAAAAGTGAGTGTCCGAGAAACAGACCCTATCTAGGACCTGTCTCATAGCCCAAATCCTTAAAAACAACCATAAATCTTTGAAAAATAAAAATTTTGTAAGGCTAAAAGGTGGGGGAAATGAAAGGGTACACTACGCAGAAAGACTCGCCTATCACATGCATTTTATTAACTACGAATAAAAAAGGAAAAATGCGGAAGGAAAATAAAAGCAGGAAAAACGGAAAATAAAAGCGAAAAATAAAAGCGAAAAATGGGAAATAAAAGCGATAAATGCTCCTCCCACACTTAAATCAGACATTGTCCTCAATGTTCCAAAATAAGGTAGGAGGAGGTACCTGAAAACACTAGTGGGGGCCACTAGGACCTTCACCATCCTGGTTGGTACGACCGGAACGGCGGCTACGGCTGCGACGGCGGCTATCTCGGTCCAAAACAAGCTGCTCCAGTCTCTCTGACAAGGCGGCATTTGCCGCTTGTAGCTCTTGGGTCCGACCAATGAGGGTGCCTTGGGTTTCCTCCATCAATTGGAAGTGACGAGCGTTTGTGGTCTGGTGTAGGTGCTGTTCTCTCTGAAAAGCCAGCTGACTTTCCATAATAGTGCGCAGAGAGCTAGCATTTTGTTCTTGGGACGCTTGCATGAAGGCCATGTTGTCGGCCGCCTGTTGCTGCAAGGTAGCAAGGAGGGTGTCCCTCTGGGCCTCTCGGGCCATATGCTCACGCCACATGTCCTCAGTGACACGGAAGCTAGGAGTTGTACCTGCATGTGGGTTAGAGGTTGAAGGTGCCGTGTGTGAAGGTGAAAAATGGGGTGGTTCCTCTGTTTGGAAATCGTACTCATCATCAGTGTTGTTACCCTCATTTAAAGGTAGATTTGGGGGCAACGGACCAATAAAAGCAGGAGCGTTGAGATCGGAGGTCCAGTTACGCTCAAATCGAATATCAGTACGACGGGTGCAAGGCATAACAACACTGGGTACAGCAGCACCTCCAACCATTAGGAAGTAACCACCTTCCTTCCTCGTCTTGCATAAACGCATATCCCTGAAAAATTTAAGATTTTCAATCCGAGGAGGAAGTGGTTCTAGGGTGGCAAGTTCCGTATCCAATCCTATGGCACGGGCAATAGTGGTAATCAGTCCACCAAAGGAAATCGGCCCACCTTTTCTTAAAACATGGTGCATGTGGGCAATCATGAATGGGACGGGATTAACTTTGGTGTCTGTGAGGCAGCTCTGCATGATAATTAATTCTTTAGCATTCACCTTGTTTGGGTTTTCCCGAGCAAAGATGGTGGATGCTAAAAGAAATCTAAAGACACGAAGGGCAGGATTGTGGATGTGAGAAGCAAGAAGGCCATCAAAAGATGTTGCATTTTGTTTAGTAATTCTGGCCCAAAATGCTTCAAATGCCCAATCCGTGTCTAAAGGTGCTTCACAAATGGCACCATCCCCATAAGGCAATCCTAACATGGCGGCTAGACCGTCAGTGGAGTAATCATATTCGACATTAAACATTCTAAATTTGACTCCACCTACGGTGCTAGCAGTGTTAGGAGAGACGTTATAAATTAAAGAACTTAAAAACTCGAACGTCAGCCTAGGGTAGGTCGGTGCTTGAGTAGCAAAAATATCATGCATACCTATTTTATCTAGAAGGAAGAATACACTATGGTATATACCTAATGAATATAGACAGTTTTCATCGATATACCTGGTAGAGTGTATTGGTGTTGTCAGCAATTTTTCAAGCCGCTTTAGTTGCCTTTCTCCGGCTTGACCACCACGTAAAATGTAACCGTGACATTCCATAGGATTTTCTTGTGGATAAAAAGAGAGAAAGAATGGGATGTAGAAGTAATGAAGGTGTGAGGAAGAAAATGATATAGTAGGGGGTATTTATAGGAAGGGAAGAAAGAAAATGGTGGTTGTAAATATTTATGATGAAAATAATGGAAATAAATGTAGTGGGTTGGTATGGGTAATAAAGTGGGTTAAAATTGGAAGAAAATGGGATTGGAAATTGAAAAAGTGGTAAAATGGGGGAAAAAACGAGCTACTAGCCGTTAGGTGACCGTTGCGTCACCGCGGGCGCGGCAGGGCCTACCGCGGGCGCGGTGAGGTCGAGGTCAGTTGGGCTGGCCTGGCTTTCTTTCCATTGGGCTTTTTCTTCCTCGCCATTATCTTCAATTTCTGGAGGTGTACCTATTTTTCTTATAAATGTGTATATATGTACGTGAATACATATACACATGTTTATTTATTTTATTTTTATATTAAAACTATGGTGACCTAGAAAAACAAAAACATTAGTAAATAAATAAAACATATGCATATATATATATATATATATAGATATAGGTACGGACATTGGGTCATCAAAATAAATATTAACAACTCAGGAAACAGATAATGCAAAAATAAAAATGAGTCTGAAAAGGAAATCAACATAATACTAATAATACTGAAACTAGATATCTTGTGAACAATAAAGATCTATTGCCAACCGGTAGGATGCTCTGCAGGAGTGCCTGGGCCACGCAGCTCAGTCAGCTGGCGTCGAATCTCTGCCACCTCGTGAGCTAATTCATCTAACTCACCAGCGAAGGTAACATCATTCACTTCCAACTGCAAATGAAGGTCAGCCACCTCATTGCGGAGAGTGGTTATCTCAGTGCGCATAGCAGTCAATAGAGTGCGAATATCAGGTTCCTGCAAGCTGAGGTTATTAGTAAGAACAGTAGTATG
The DNA here is from genome assembly GCA_948472305.1 of Vicia faba. Lineage (NCBI taxonomy): Eukaryota > Viridiplantae > Streptophyta > Magnoliopsida > Fabales > Fabaceae > Vicia > Vicia faba. Next base: position 503,738,204 of record OX451739.1, on the reverse strand, counting down.
TGTAACCTCGGGTCGGGATGTGTGATCTGGAGCGGAGTCCTCGGAGGCAGGAGTGTAGTCCTGAGTGGGATCTTCAGAAGCAGGAGTGTATTCTGGAGTGAGATCTTCGGAAGCAGGAGTGTATTCTGGAGTGTACTCTTCGGAGGCAGGAGTGTATTCTGGAGTGTACTCTGATATCTCACCCCAACCTTCTACAGAATAGTTCCAATTAGCAGAGTTGGAAACACAAGTCATCTGAGGGTCTGGCATGGTGAAGGTGTAAACTGTCTGGTCATTGATAAGCAATCTGTACCGATATGGGTGGAAAGAGGCCCTCCTCATGAATCCACGATCCATGCAAAAGTCTAAATCCAGAAAAGTATATCCACAGTATGGGGTCAGCTGTGCTATCATACTGTCTAAACCCAAAGCAGAAGCTATCTGTGTCACATTCCCTCCGGAATGAATGAGCCCTACAGCGGATCGAGCAGTCTGCTCGAGGCTCTCTATCAGAAAACCTCCACTAGCTATAGGTCTGGACTGACTAGCACAGTATAAGAAAAGGATCTCCTCAGCGGTGACCAAGTGGTCACAGTAACTCCTCCCAAAGAAAGTGTGGCATAGGATCATCTCGAAGTATCGGAAGGCCGGGTTATGGATCTTCCGGGACAGCTGGGTAGAGGGGTCAAGACTGGCTCTATCAGTAATGTCCTGCCAAAATTTGTCAATGTCTCTGTCCATGTAGCAACTCAATGGGAACTCAGTTATAGCGGTCGGTCCAGTTTGGAAACCAAGCAAATCCCCAAATTCTTTGGTGGTCAGGGTATACTCGGTGCCAAACAATCTGAAACTCAGGCGTCCTCGCTCATCTCCTTCACCTACTCGTGGATTATAGTCCATAGAGCTAAGAAACTCCAGAGTAAGGTTCCTGTAGGTTTTGTGGACATCATCGGCATAAGAATCCCAGCTAAGTTGGTTGCATAGATACCGAATACTTGGCTCAATCCCGAGTGCCTCCATGCAGCTCTGATCGGGGTACCTAGTGGGTACCATAGGTCTAGCAGATAAGGTAGCAAATCGGGCCTTTTGCGCTTCATCTCTGAAAATCACAACCATACCATCGGGGTGATGCATCCTGAAAATATAAACACAAGAAATTAGTCCAGATAAAATATATAAATTACTAAAATAAAATAAAATAAAATAAAGAATAAACCATGGGTTGCCTCCCAGGCAGCGCTTGTTTAACGTCGTTTAGCTTGACGATTAGATCTTACTTTATGTGGGTATTGGTGGGTCTATAAGAATATGACTAGAGTAGTCAACAGGCAAATCGCCTCCTTTGTAGAGCTTCAGTCTTTGTCCATTTACCACAAATGGAGCACATGAATTGTTTTTGATTTCTACTGCTCCAGACTTTAGAACTTTTGACACTTCAAATGGACCTGTCCATCTTGAACGAAGCTTACCAGGAAAAAGTCGTAACCTTGAGTTAAATAGGAGAACAGGATCACCAATGTTGAAATCTTTCTTGATGATTTTTTTATCATGCCACATTTTGGTTCTTTCCTTATATATGATGGCATTCTCATAGGAATTCAAGCGAAGCTCTTCTAGCTTGTGAATGTCCAGGATACGTTTTTCTCCGGCTTTCAGGTAATCTAGATTCAAGGATTTAATGGCCCAATAGGCTTTATGTTCTAGTTCGAAGGGTAAATGACAGGACTTTCCATAAACCAATTGATAAGGAGTTGTTCCAATAGGGGTTTTATAAGCCGTTCTATAAGCCCATAAGGCGTCTTTAAGCTTTCCAGACCAGTCTTTTCTGGATAATGATACGGTTTTTTCTAGGATCTGCTTAATCTCCCTATTCGATACCTCTACTTGGCCACTGGTTTGCGGGTGATATGGTGATGCTACTCTATGTTTTACTACGTATTTGCTTAGAAGCTTGTCAAATATCTTAGATATAAAATGCGATCCTCCATCACTTATGACTAACCTCGGGGTTCCAAACCTAGGGAAAATAATATTCTTAAACAGTTTGATAACTACCTTGGTATCGTTTGTGGGTGATGCAACAGCTTCGATCCACTTTGAGACATAATCGACAGCTACTAGGATATACTTGTTACCCATTGAGGAAGGAAAAGGTCCCATGAAATCTATACCCCAGACATCAAATATTTCCACTTCTTGGATGTTTCTTAAAGGCATTTCATCACGTCTTGAGATGTTCCCAGTGCGTTGGCATCGGTCACATTTTGTAATGTAAGTGTGGACATCGCGCCATACAGTAGGCCAATAAAAACCTGCTTGAAATATTTTGGCGCATGTTTTAGACGTGCTTGCATGTCCACCATAAGGTGAAGCATGACAATGTTTAATGACATTGCCTACTTCTTCCTCCGGCACACATCGTCGGAATATATTATCTATTCCTCTTTTGAATAGGAGGGGTTCATCCCAAAAGAAGTGTTTAACATCTCTGAAAAACTTCTTCTTCTGTTGGTAGCTTAAGTCGGGGGGTATGATATCAGCGGCTAGATAATTTACAATATCTGCGTACCATGGTATGTTGTTCATGGTTGAGATTTCCTCATAAGTCTCTTCTTCAGTTGAGTTTATCCCAGCTATTAATCTTTCATAAGTAGAGTGATCGTCTATAGGTATAAGTTCAGGCTTAAGGTGTTCTAACCTAGAGAGATGATCAGCTACTAAGTTTTCAGCTCCTTTTTTATCCTTAATATCCAAGTCAAATTCTTGGAGTAAAAGTACCCATCTGAGCAATCTAGGCTTAGCATCTTTCTTACTTAACAAGTACCGGATTGCTGCATGATCTGTGTATACTATTATTTTTGCTCCCACCAAATAAGATCGAAATTTATCAATAGCAAAAACTACGGCTAGCAATTCTTTTTCTGTGGTTGTATAATTTAGCTGGGCGGCGTCTAATGTTCTACTAGCGTAGTAAATTGCATGCAGTTTTTTGTCTTTTCTTTGCCCTAGTACAGCCCCTACAGCGAAATCACTAGCATCGCACATGATTTCAAAGGGTTGTGTCCAATCAGGTGGTCTTATGATAGGTGCTGAAATAAGAGCTTGCTTTAAAACTTCAAAGGCCTCAAGACATTTTTGGTCGAATTCAAACTCGACATCTTTCATCAATAAGTTAGTTAAAGGTTTAGTTATTGCGGAAAAATTCTTGATGAAATGTCGGTAGAACCCGGCATGTCCTAGGAAACTTCTTATTTCCCTAACGGTCTTAGGTGGGTTTAAGTTTTCTATAACTTCTATCTTGGCCTTATCGACTTCTATACCTCTTTCAGAAATAATGTGTCCCAAGACTATCCCTTCACTTACCATAAAGTGGCACTTTTCCCAATTCAACACAAGGTTTACTTCCACACATCTTTTTAAGATTTTCTCCAAGTTCGAGAGGCAGTTTTTGAAATCAAACCCACACACTGAAAAATCGTCCATAAATACTTCCATAATTCCATCTAGGTAGTCTGCGAAAATTGACATCATACAACGTTGGAAAGTGGCAGGTGCATTACAGAGTCCAAAGGGCATTCGTCTATAAGCGAATGTTCCATAAGGGCAGGTAAATGTGGTTTTTTCTTGGTCCTCTGGGTGAATAGGGATTTGGAAAAATCCCGAATATCCATCAAGATAGCAGAAACATGAGTGTCTTGCTAGACGTTCAAGCATCTGATCTATAAATGGGAGAGGGAAATGGTCTTTTCTTGTTGCCTTATTCAACCTTCTGTAATCTATACACATTCGCCATCCTCCTTCTGTTCGTTTTGCCACATGCTCACCTTTCTCATTTTTTAGAACAATGATACCTCCTTTCTTGGGTACCACATGGACTGGGCTTACCCATTCACTGTCCGAAATTTGGTATATGATACCAGCCTCTAATAACTTAAGAACTTCTTTCTTGACTACATCACTCATGATAGGGTTTATTCTTCTTTGATGTTCTCTTGAGGGTTTCGAATCTTTTTCTAGCATAATCCGATGCATGCATACGGATGGGCTTATACCTCTTAAATCTGAAACTTTATACCCTAAAGCTGAGGGATATTTTCGCAAGGTATCTAATAGTTGATTTGTTTCTATTTGGTTTAGAGTGGCGCTAATTATAACAGGTCTATTCATCTCCTCATCCAAAAACTCATATCTTAGATTCTTGGGTAGTTCCTTAAGTTCTATAGTGGTTTTCTCAGAACGTGGCATAAGGTCATGGGTAAGAGCTAAGCATTCGAAAAGGTTGTCGTCAATGTACGGTTCGATACTCTCAAATCCGTCATCCTCTAAAATAGGGGTTGATGGTAATTTGGTTAATAATTCGTTTTGTTCGAGCTCATTTACACATTCATCAATGATGTCGATGGCATAACACGCATCTCCTATCACTGGTGCCATTAGAAATTTTGATAAAATGAACTCAATCTTTTCATCTCCTACCTCGAAAGTCAGTTTCCCTTTCTTAACATCTATTATAGCTCCGGCGGTCGATAGGAAGGGTCTTCCTAAAAGGATTGGGATGTCTTCATCTTCTTTGATATCCATTACGACGAAGTCGGTCGGAATGTACAACTGACCAATCTTGACAGGTATGTCTTCTAAAATACCCATGGGATATTTGACAGATCTATCAGCTAGTTGTAAGGACATCTTAGTAGGTTGAAGTTCTCCTAATTTTAACCTCTTACAGACGGCCAGAGGCATCATACTTAGACTTGCTCCTAGGTCTAAAAATGCTTTGTCTATCATATGGTTACCTAGGGTGCAAGGGATAGAAAAACTTCCAGGGTCTTTATCTTTCTTGGCGAGTTTATTTTCGGATATAAAATGACATTCTAAAGGCTTGGGATCATCGAGTCGTCGTTTATTGGTCAAAATATCTTTCAGAAACTTAGCATATGATGGTATCTGGGTTATAGCTTCAGTAAAAGGAATCTCAACATGGAGTTTCTCTATTACCTTAATAAACTTTTGATACTGGTTTTCTACTTTGGTGTTTTTCAGCCTCTGTGGGAATGGAATAGGTGGTTTATAAGGTTGTTGAGTGTTTTTCTCTACTTCTGGTTTTGATTGCTTTCCTGGTTTCTCTGGTTCCTCCACCTGGTCTTTGGGCGTAGCATCTTCCATAGGTTTTTCTGATGTGCTTAAGTCAGGATTTCTAGGTCCTTCATAAGCGGTTCCACTTCTTAGTGTGATAGAATTTGCTTGGCCTTTTGGATTTGGTTGAGTTTGTCCAGGGAATTGTCCTCCAGGTGCAACTTGTACAGAGGTGTTTTGTGCTACTTGGGAAATCTGAGTCTCAAGCATTTTGGTGTGGGTTATTATCTGGTCAAACTTGGTTGCTAGTTGAGTAACCAGTTCGTTCGTGTGAATATGTTGGTTCATAAACTCCTTATTTTGCTGGGTTTGAGCTTGAATAAAGGTGTCTATGGTTTCTTTAAGGTTTGGTCTTGGGGGTACTATTTGCATAGGTTGGTTTTGTTTTTGCGTTTGGAATCCTTGAGGTCTCGAAGGTCCGGGATTTTGGATAGGGTTGTTGTTTTTGTAAGAGAAATTCGGGTGGTTCCTCCATCCAGGATTGTAGGTATTCGAGAAAGGGTTCCCTTGAGTATAGTTAACTTGGTCTGAGCTTGATTCGTTCAAAAGGTTACAGTCAACGGTTTGATGTCCTTGAGCTCCACAGAGTTCGCACTCCGATTGGATTGCTGCTACTGTGGTTGGGTTTTGAGACATGTTCTCGACTCTCAAGGCTAGGGCGTCCATCTTGGCATTGATCATGTCCATGCAACTTACCTCATGCTTTCCTCCATGGCTCTCCTTTTTCTCTACTGTCGCTCGTTCTAATCCCCATTGGGCATGGTTTTGGGCCATGTCCTCTATTAGGGCACAAGCGTCAGGGTAAGGTTTGTTCATCAACGCTCCACCAGCGGCAGCGTCTATGGACATCTTTGTGTTGTAATGGAGTCCATTATAGAAGGTATGTATGATTAACCATTGCTCTAGGCCATGGTGCGGACAGGCTCTTAAAAGTTCTTTATATCTCTCCCAGGCATCAAAAAGTGATTCGCCTTGGTTTTGGGTGAAACAAGTGATCAGGTTCCTAAGAACAGCGGTCTTGCTTGGTGGAAAATACCTCGTAAGAAAAGCTCTCCTAAGGTCTTCCCAAGTTGTTATTGAGTTAGTTGGAAGGGCGTCTAACCAGTCGTGAGCTTTACCTCTAAGGGAAAAAGGAAATAGTCTTAATCGGATAGCTTCGGGCGTGGCTCCATTTGCCTTAAGGGTGTCAGCTAACTGGATAAATACCTTTAAATGTTGATTCGGGTTCTCGGTAGCGAGACCAGCGAATTGGTTTTGTTGTACTAATTGTAGTAACGAGGGCTTTAGTTCAAAGTTGTTGGTAGTTATAGCAGGGTTTACTATACTAGAACTAGGTTCCTCGTTAGATGGTTGGGCGAATTCCTTGAGCGGTCTTTGGTTACGATCTTCTGCCATAGCTCTTCTTATCTTGCGAATAAAAAGACGGGCACGAGCGTAACGTTCAGGTTCTACTAAAGGATCTATTAGGTTGCCGGTGCTACGATTTCTACGCATCTACCGGCTAGAATAGCCTTAGTCTAAACGGGATAACAATAGGGTACGAAATTTGACGAAGTTGGTCCCCGGCAACGGCGCCAAAAACTTGATGGGCTGTTTAATCTGTAACGTATAGCCTAAATGTAGTACTGCAAGTGTACAGGCTATCGAAGTAATATATAAGATTATCGAACCACAGAGACCAATTGTCAATCTATCAACTCTATTGCTAAGGTGCTTATCTAAGGCGAATAAGGATATTGATGTGAGTGCAGTGCACAAAGTAAATATGCGAGGGAAATAACAGTTTAAAAGACAGGTTGGAATGTAAATCATGTAATCAGATATTGGTCCGGTCATGCGTAGATGAACCTACTTATGGGGCAGTATTTTCTGTTGATAGCAAAGAATCAGTTTAACGGGAACCTGTAGCTTTTGACTACTAAGAACCGAGTTTACTCTTTAAATTAAATTCCTTTATTGTCACATATAAAGGGTGCCTTCCGCGTTAAAGAGGTAAACCTATTTTTAAGAAATTGATAGTTTTGACTTAACAGAAAAGTGATCTTACTCGGAAAGATTAACTTAAAGAGACTTTTGGCTTTTGACCAAGAGTCAGATTTTAAACCTACAAACGCGTCCGAAAATAGTTTCAAAATCGTTTTCTAAAAAGGTCAATGATTCCTATTTAACCAATCAACAGCTGTCGCTCTTTTTGTTTGGTTAAATAATAATCAAGTCGTATCATTAGTTTGGACGGCTTTCGATCTTACCCAATAAACATTTAAACACAATTGACTTAAGTTAGAAGCAAAACATCCCCAGAGTATTTTCACTAGCATGATAATTGGAACACAACCACGATGACAATCATTACATCCTAACCTTTATAGTTTAGCCAGACATAATAAGTGCGAGTCTATAAAACGTGTAGACTATGGTAAGAGCATTTAAAGTCTATAAAACGTGTAGACTATGGTAAGAGCATTTAAAGTCTATAAAACGTGTAGACTATGATAAGAGCATTTAAAGTCTATAAAACGTGTAGACTATGGTAAGAGCATTTAAAGTCTATAAAACGTGTAGACTATGGTAAGAGCATTTAAAGTCTATAAAACGTGTAGACTATGATAAGAGCATTTAAAGTCTATAAAACGTGTAGACTATGATAAGAGCAATTAAATAAAGAAATGCAATAAATTAGAACCTTTCTCCGGTCAGAGACTTGAATCTGATACAAATCTACGGAAAAGTAAGGCCGGTATGATGAACTTCAACCAAAGTGCTCCAAGACTCGATTACAACTCAATCTACACCGCAATAACTCCCCGATGTGAAGAGATTATTACTTTACAGAAACTGATAGTATATGGCTTAAGATTGTACTAAGCTTGGATGAAACTAAAGAATGAGAATCGAAAGCTATTTATAGAGGAACTTTGAGGTGCGTAAGGACCAGCATGCCCCTTAACTTCTTTTGAGCGGGAGCCTTTTTGTGAAGGCCGCGGGCGCGGTGAGGGTGGCCGCGGGCGCGGCGCCTGGAACCGCCACATCATGGGAACGTGGCAGTTGATCTCTGGGTGAAAGTGGGCCACGTCATCGCGTTTCCTGTAGCCAGCGCGGTGCTGAACGCCATAAGTGCAAAATATCTTGAAAAACCCTAATTTCTTGGCGTTTTGGCTCGTTTCTTCACAGAAGGCTCTGAAATGACAAGAATCCTGAAAACAAAGGAAAAAGGAACATAATACGAGAAAATGACAATAAAAACTAAGGAAAACATGTGATATTTGAGTCAGAAACATAGTGCGATTTAGTGCGATCAGTACATGACATCATAACATCATGACATCATACCATATCATTTTCACTAACCATTTCAAGGATCTCAAGGGCTTGTGATGCACGTTATCATGAACCAGATGCCTAGCAAGGGGAAAGAGGATTAATTTTCCTCTAACCAAATGTCGCAATGTATCATGAACTGACGTCTGGCAAGGGGATTTATTTGCCTCTAACCAAATACCTCCAAAGAATGAAGTATATTATCTTGATTCAAAGGTTAGGACCCACTCGGCATGGTGAGCTTGATTCTTGTAGAAGAAAATTCAATGATACGAAGTTCTTCAATGAAATCTGCATTCGGATTCTAACATTTTCTTTCTTTACCATGCGAGATCCTTGAAAACATTACATTTACATTTCATGCATCATTGCATAACAAGTTTTCCATACAGGTTTTCTCATCCACTTAATGTTTATTTCAGTATAAGATGGCCCTCAAACAAATTGTTAAGGACCTCCAAGCTCATCATGCACAGTTTCAAGAGACTCTTCTGAATTTGGCACATGGACAGAAAGATCTGATGGCGCTCGTCCCCAAGGAAAAGAAGACTAAAAAGTCGGCTTTTATCCTCAATATGGGGAGAAGATTCAAAGGTCATACTCAACCAGTTCAAGTGGATGATATTTCCTCTGAGAAAGACGACAACCAAGAAGAGGATGGTAGAAGCATCAAGCTTGAAGGAAGAAATAACCAGACTTATGAGAATATCCATGAAGATGAAGACTACTCCAATGAACAGTATACTCCAACAGATGAAAAGTGCAAGCAGTTGGAAGACCGTCTCAAAGCTATGGAAATCCAGAAAATGCCTTGATTGGATTTTGGAGAAATAGTTATGATCCCGGGGGTGGTCATCCCTCACAAGTTCAAGGTCCTCGTCTTTGCTAAATATGATTGGGTCTCTTGTCCCAAAATTCATATGAGGTCGTATGTTCAAAAGATCCAACCTCATACTGCTAATAGGAAATTATGGGTCCATTTCTTTCAATAAAGCTTATCTGATACTCAACTTGAATGGTTCTATCGACAAGAGGGAACCAACATTCATACATAGGAAGACTTGGCTGTTTCTTTCTACAAGCGGCATCAATACAATGCTGACCTTGCACCGACTCGTGTGTAATTGGAAAACATGTCCATGGGCTCGAATAAAGGGTTTAAGGAATATGCACAAACATGGAGGGATTTAGCTGGAAGAGTTCAACCTCCTCTGTCTGATAGGGAGTTGGATGATATGTTCATGGGCACTCTGACAAGTCCATTCTTTAACCATCTGATTGGAAGCTTCTCATTCGGTTTTACCGAGTGGATTCTAACTGGGGAACATGGCAAAGGTGGTATCAAGAGTGGAAAAATTCCAGTGGCTACGTCTTCAAGTGTTGTGAAGAAGACATTCAGTGATAAGAAGGAAACCAATTTCATTTATGGCAAGAAGATTTGTGTTAGCTGTAACCACAACCAATCCGTAGTAGCTATGCTAATCTCCAATCCCGCACCAACGCAGCATCAACAACAAGGAAATCAAAGTATGCCAGATGCACCTAAGAGAAAATTTACTAAGATCAACATGTCATAGTCCCAGGCACTGCAACATCTGTTGAAGGCAGAGCTGATAATATTGAAGGGTCCTCCTCAGAATCCCAACACCTCCTCTCCTCGGTACAATCCTAATGTGAGATCCACCTATTATTCCAATAGTCTCGGACGTGACACAAATAGTTGCTGAGCTTTGAAAATTAAAATCCAAGATTTGGTTGATGCTAAGGAGATTGAGTTTGATCCACCTGAGACCCCCAATGGGATAACTGCTCCCATGCCAAATCATGGCCAAGATTGAGAGCGTCTATTTCATTTGAATTTTCAAATTATAATTTCTTTTTTATTGTTAGAACATTTATTTTATGTCAAACTTTTTTGTTCCATTAACTCATTGCATATGTTTGGTTTGAAGTAATCCATTCGTTTTGTGATATTCAACTCCTGATTAAAAGTTGTAAGCCTTTAGAGGGAGGATGACGAAAACAATACCACAATCGATACAATATGCTTTTGAATAAACCTTACTGACGATGTATAAGAATTATTTCAAATCCTAAAGAGTGGAGTTATAAGGAAGATAATCCCTAGTCAACCACTTTGAGCCTAAGGAGTAGAAGTTTTCTTTTTCACACAAATTGAAACCCTTAATCATAACTTGGGGTAGGATAGTTTCTCAGTTAAATTCAAATGCATATTCAGTCGCAAGCTCTACTTTTATACATTACAAATGGTGTCGAAGATGCTATTATAAATCAAAAGACGGTGATGGTTCCCCGTAATCGTTAAAACATGTAGTCATCATCTCTCAAAAGAAAAGCCCGCTAAGTTAAAACTGAAGAATTGAGAAACAAAACAACGGGGGTGAATTGGGATCTTAAAAATCAATGCAAATGACACGATGATTTTTATCCTGGTTCGTTTGATCTCAAACTACTCCAGTCCACCTGGCAAGGTGATTTCTCCTCTCTCCAATGAGGTCTTAATTCACTAATCAAACTTGATTACAAATCTACTTTGACAACTTCCAAAGTCTTCTTGAGTACAACCACAACCTGATTTATCTCAAGGAATTTCACTAAACAGTATATGAGCAAAGCAGTGTACCAAATGTTTTTCGTTACAAAAACAGTATCACAAACTTGTGATGTATTCCACAGTTTAAAGAATAATATGAATAAGGAGTAGCTGCATTGAAGGATTATGAATTGTAGTGTTGTAAATTGTGAATGATTTAACCTTGTCCTTTGTTTAAATAGGCGCAGCAATCTTGTGTAATAGGAAACTTGATAAATCTCAGTTAATGCACTTTCCTCAATTAAAAGATCCTTGTATGTTTGCAGTCGTTGCAATTGATACAACTTTGATGGATAGTAACGCTTCAGAACATTAAGGAATATGTTTGCTTCAGAACTTGGAAGGTCAGAATCATAAGGTCCTATTTGCAGGGTTAGACTTTCGTTCAGAGTTAAAATGTCTTTCTCTTAGCGCAACTTATGATCTTCATTCATCAGAGCATTATGAGATTAGTCTACGTTCAAAGCTGGAACAACCTTGTAGCTTAACTTCTGATCCACTTCCGTCAGAACTTCTCTACAAAATAGAACATAATTTTAGAGTGCATATTTGTTCTTTGTGTTTGTTATCATCAAAATTCTTATGAAGGTTGAAGAATCAAACTATGTTCTAATAATCTCTCCCTTTTTGATGATAATAAAAACTAGGATATTTCAATAAAAATAGACAGAACATAAAGCATTAGAGAGTCTCCCCTAGAGTTTAGTACTCAGGTAGATATGAATTACTTCCCTAAAGTTCATTCTGATCAAAGCTTTGATGCATCTCCTTCTGTCTTCATCAGAGTCTTGTTCTTGTTTTGCTTTCAGAAAAAACGAGAAGTTATGATATTCAAAATGTTTGAGACTTTGTCTCGATATACTGTTATTGAAAATATCTCACGTTCTCCCCCTTTTTTGTCAGGAATCAAAAAGCAATATAAACACTAATATTCAGAGTTAAAAAGGTGATTTATATTAAACTTGATTTCAATAACATTTTCAGATCCAAACAAAACAAGATAGATGAATGAAGAAAATAAGTTATAAAAAAGCTAAGATTGAGGAGGGGGAAGTCGTGTGAACAACGCTTCAAACAAGCTCTTAATCTGAGTGCTTGGTTCCTCTTGTTTTCCCAGCATTTCCTTGATTTCTTTACTCGTGTCTTCTTTCTTGTCCAATATTTCTTTTTTCACTGCATTTCTTTCTTTAACTCTTCCAGAGTTTGCATAACCAAAGATGAAGCTGGTGTATCCACAAGAGATGTAAGTTTCTCAAAACACTATGTAGTATTTTTTGATTCAGTGGCTTATTTAGTTTCTTTTCCTTTGTCTTGAGTAATAGCCAGTGGAAGATTTTCAGAGCATGGTTCAATAACTTCTTAAGGGTGGTGCTCTTTCCAGGAAGCATTATCCAGCCGAAGGATAGATTTCCTTTCCCAGTGACTCAGAACTTGATCCTTGAAAACTTTCAGCTGTTCAGGAAAGTTCTGTTGGGCCAGTTTATAGCTTAATTCTTTGAGCTTATGGGATTCTTAGTCGAGCCATCTTCTGAACCGATTCCAATGAGAATCAGAAGCAACAGGATTTGGATTTTCTAAGCTTGCTTACTTCAAAGAGTTAACCCATTCCATTAATTCTGTTTCAAAAATCAATAAGTTTCTACCAACATCTGCTTTGGTTATAGTTGGTTTTGGTTTGGGAATGGAAATTTTGTGAGAGGTTGAGGCTAGGTGATCTATCTCTTCTAAGTCAAGGACTATTCTAAAGTGATCTTCTGGAGGGTTAATAGGAGAGAGAGTAGGAAGATTAGAAATGATGATTGGTGATGGAGGTGTGTTTGGTGGAGTGGAATGATAAAGTGGTGGAATTTCTGGAATGTCTAGGATGGAGAGAGGTTGTCGAACCATGAGGGGTTCTGTTATTCCATGAATTGGTGTGGTGGTATCAGAGTCTGTGTATGAATCTTTTAGTTGGTTAGTGGTAGCGTTTGGATTTTCTGGGTGAGTGGTTTAGAAGTTTGGATTTTCTGTTTGAGGAGTTTGAAGGTTTGGATTTTCTGGGTTAGGAGTTTGAAAATTTGGATTTTCTGGGTTAGGAGTTTGAAAATCTGGATCAAATTGATCAATATTAAAAATAACTCTATCAAGTTCTTACTGATTTTGTTCAAGATGTGGATTGGGAGAGAGAGGTTCATTTAGTATATTTTCTAGAGTTACAGAAGGATCAAACTCTATATCAAAATCTTCAAATGTTTGAGGTGAAGGATCTTTTATTGGTTTTTGAGAGGAGGGTGTTTCAGATGTTGGAAAAACTATTGATTCTACAACAGAAATAAAAGAAGTGTTACCTTTTTTTAGAAGCTTTTGGAGTCCTATGAGAAGATCCTTCTCCTGCAGATTTTCTCTTCCTTGGCTTCTTTAGGACAACATTTGGAGCTTGCTGATGCGGATCACGAATGTTTAGTTTTGGAGCAGTTCCATCTTTCTTGCATGCTTCTAAATATCTGACCACTATTTCTGGTGAAGCATTAATTTCAGAAAATAGAGGAAAATATTTCAGAGGGATTTTCCTTGAAGTGATGACTTCCTGTGTAGAAATGTTTGGGTCCTTCTTAATTCTGTCAATAATCTTCATCTTTTTCAGGTTCTTGGCATTAAGGGGTTTTCCAGCACATGCCTCCAGCGTGCTTATCTGTTGAGCTTTTGTCAGATGCTCTATTAACCTATTCTCAATCAAAATATCAGAAATTAACCTTCCCAGAGGTATCCAATCCCTCTTGGTTCTTTCATCTTCTCTTGTTTCCTTCACGCTTGTTCTCAGATGATTTAAAAGCAAGTGAGGAAGGTTTATTCTTGTCTTCTTCGCAATGAAATATAGCAGAAACTGTTGATCAATATTGATGTAGTCGGGAGAGCTTTTTGGCTTCCTGTGGTTGATACAGCCCAAAATGATCTTAGCCCAGATTCTGAAGTAGTCCTTCAGATCTCTAATATTGTTAGATGGCTGTCTAGAAGTGAAGATTACTGTTGATATGGATTTTATCTCAGAACATTTCTCAGCCGTGTCGCTGCATCTGATTCCTCCGCAATTGTACCCAATCAACTTTGCAATCAAATCTTCAGTAATTGCAATTTTCTTCCCCATTACATAAAACGTTACTGGGTGATTATAGGAGGTTGCATGAATCCAAAATTAGTTTACTAAAATTGGGAATACTGGACCTAGAAGATGATCGAAATACCCGTTCCAACCTTGAGTAGTTACATCTGCAGTAAACCCATTCTCCTTCATGCTTTCAAAGTCGATGATAAGCTCGCATAGAACCTCAAGAGAATCAATTGGAGTGAGTAAGGTTCTTATCGGTTCTTTGTACTATTATGCTGTTGATGAAGAACCAGGAGAACATTGAAGATTTTTAGCACTTGAAGAAGATGCCATTGGTTACACTGACTATTTGAGATTTCTGAGAAAAAGGGTGTTTGCAAATGAAAACTAGTGAGTAAAATAGAAGCGAGAAGAAGTGAAAGTGATAGTGAGTTTGTATTTATAATCAATTTGAAAACTTAATCAATAAGAAAGAGAGAAAAAATTAATGATTACACAACAATTATGAATCCTGAAAATAACGGTTGGCGTGGAGATAAGAAACAATTACCAATGACATGCGTCTCAATGCACCCAATCAAAGCTTTAGACCCTTCAAAATTTTAACGCCTGTTTAGCCTTATAAGGACGCTTGTGAGAGGATGACATATGTTGATAATGTGAATTGCATGCCTCTATGTTTGAAATGAACCGTTCAAATATTCTTAGATAGATTATGATGCAACTATTCTTCTAACTTCTGAAGACTTGTTGATCAGATGTTCATAAAGAAAACATAAAATTCGGAGGGTTAATGAATATAAATAAAACTCTTATTCTGGACATAGTTTTATGATGAGATGTTTCAGAATGAAATTAAACCTATTTTCATAAAGTGGTTTAGTAAAGACATCAGCCCATTGGTGGTCTGTGTCAAAAATTTTAAGGAAAGGATTCCTTTTTGAATATAGTCCCTAATAAAATGATGTTTTATTTCTATATGCTTAGCCCTAGAATGCAAAATAGGATTCCTAGAAAAACATATTGCAGAATTATTATCACAGAATATAGAAATGTTACTCTCAAATATGTTGAAGTCTTCAAGATGACTCTTCATCCAGAGCATCTATGTGCTGCATCCAGCAGCTGCTATGTATTCAGCTTCAGCTGTTGACAAAGCAATTGTGGATTTCCTCTTGCTGGTCCATGAGATCATATTTTCTCCCAGAATCTGGCAGCTTCCAGAAGTGCTTTTTCTTTCTACTCTGTCTCCAGCGAATCAGCGTCACAGTACCCTACTAAATTGTATTCACTGGTTTTTTTATAAAACAAACCAAGGTTAGTAGTACCTTTCAGATACTTGAAAATTCGCTTAACAACTGTTAAGTGAGATTCTCTAGGATCTGATTTGAATCTGGAACATAAGAAAACACTGTATAGGATGTCAAGTCTAGAAGCTGTAAGATATAAGAGAGAACCAACCATACCTTTGTAGATCTTTTGTTTTACCTTTTTACTTACCTCTTCGTTTTCTAGAATGCACGTGGGATGCATTGGAGTCTTAGATGGATTACACTCTGATTGGTCAAATTTCTTCAAAAGTTATTTGACGTATTTGCTCTGGTGTATGTAGGTTCCTTTTGGAGTTTGATTGATCTGAATTCCCAGAAAGAATTTGAGTTCTCCCATCAAGCTCATTTCAAACTCTGCCTGCATAGACTTAGAAATTTCTCTTCCTAGAGAAGTTTTAGTAGATCCAAATATTATATCATCTACATATATTTGACAAACTAAAATGTCATTATTAAATGTCTTACAGAACAAGGTTGTGTCTACTTTCCCTTTGGTGAAGTCCTTTTCTAACAGAAAGCTACTTAGTATTTCATACCAAGCTCTGAGAGGTTTTTTCAGACCATACAGTGATTTCTTTAGTTTGAAAACATATTCTGGATGTTTGGAATTTTCAAACCCCAGGGGTTGGTGCATATAAACTTCTTCATCAATGTATCCATTTAAGAATGCATTTTTGACATCCATCTGATATAGAGTGATGCCATTATTCACAGCAAAAGAGATTAAGAGTCTGATAGCTTCTAACCTGGCGACTAGAGAAAAGGTTTTTGAATAGTCTATCCCCTCTCGCTGACTATAACATTGTGCAACCAGTCTTGCCTTGCTTCTGATGACTTCTTCTTGTTCATTCAGTTTGTTTCTGAATACCCATTTTATTCCAATGACGTTGAACACTTTTGGTTTGGGAGCCAGATCCCATACGTCATTTCTGGTGAATTTATTTAATTCCTCCGGCATAGCCAGTATCCAGTCGTTGTCCAGAAGAGCTTCATCAATGGTGGTTGGCTCAATCAGAGATACCAATCCCATGAGAGATTCTTTAGAATTTCTGAATGTGGATCTTGTTCTGATTGGATCTTCCTTCTTTCCCATAATTTTGTCTTCAGGGTGAGCTAGGCTGCTTCTGGATAGTCTTTTCTGGAGAGGTTCTTTAAAAGTTATTTTAGTGCTTGTGACATTTCCTTCTGATGTTGTTTGAGAATATTTGTTGGGAACTTCTGATGAATTTCCTTTTGTACCTGTGAACTGAACTTCTATATCTATAAGAGATTCATTTTTCTTTGACTTTTGAGAGCAAAGCTTGTCATCAAATCTAACACTGATTAACTCTTCTAAAATCCGTGTTTCTGTATTGTATACTTTGTAGCCTATTGAGCGTTAAGAGTACCCTAACATAATACACTTCTATGCTTTAGAGTCAAACTTGTTCATATGTTCTTTGGTATTAAGCAAAAGACAAATACTTCCAAATGGATGGAAATACGAAATGTTGGGCTTTATGTTCTCCCACAGTTCATATGGAGTCTTATGCATAATAGGTCTTATGGAGATTCTATTCTGAATGTAACACGCTATGTTAATTGCTTCTGCCTAGAAGTTCTTAGCAATGTTAGTCTTGTTGATCATGGTTCTGGCCATTTCTTGTAAAGTTATGCTCTTTCGTTCTATAACTGCATTTTTTTTGGGAGTTCTAGGACAAGAGAAATCATGAGAGATGCCATTCTCATTAAAAAATATTTCAATTTTTTTGTTTCAAATTCTCCACCATGATCACTTCTGACTTTGACAATTCTAAGATCTTTCTCATTCTGGACTTGGTTACAGAAAGCAACAAATAAAGAGTGTGCCTCGTCCTTGTGTCTTAAGAACTTTACCCATGTCCATCTTCTATAGTCATCTACAATCACTAACCCATATTTCTTGCCACTAATGGATGCAGTTTTCACTGGTCTGAATAGATCTATGTGCAGAAGTTCTAATGGTCTAGAGGTAGAAACACCATTTTTTGCTTTAAAGGAGGTTTTGCAAACATGCCTTTCTGACATGCTTCACACAGAGCATCTGAGATGAACTTCAGATTTGGAACTCCTCTGACTAGATTGAGTTTGTTAATATGAGATATTCTTCTTATACTAACACACCCCAATCTTCTGTGCCAGACCAATTTCTCGTCGTTAACAGACATTAGGCATTTTACGTTCTGACTTTTTAGTTCAGAGAGTTTTATTTTGTAGAAGTTATTCTTTCTCTTTCCATTAAGTAGGATAGATCCATCTTTTTGACTAACAACTTTATAGGAATTTTTATTAAAGATTATATCGTAACTGTTATCACTTAATTGACTTATGGATAACAAGTTATGCATTAGTCCATCTACTAACATAACATTATTAATAGAAGGGGGGTTATCGTTACCGACAGTTCCAGAGCCAATGACCTTCCCTTTCTGATTGCCTCCAAAACCTACGTAGCCTCCAGATTTAAGTTCCAGACTCTGGAACATATGCTTTCTTCCCATCATGTGTCGAGAGAATCCAGAGTCCAGGTACCATGATTGGTGTTTTAGTCTTGCTGTCAAAGATATCTTCCACATATATAATTTTATCCTTAGGTACCCATATCTTTTTGGGTCCTTATTATTTAGTGTTACCAAAATTTTGTTTGAATTTTGGTTTAGTAGAAAAATCATTACTGGTATATTTCAAGTCATGTGTGTTCCCATAGGTAAATTGAGATTTTAAGGGAGTGCGTTTAATAACTAAGTCCATGACTTTCATAGGTTGGGATACTTTACCTTTGTATCATATACCTTTTCTACCATTTCTGCTAACTCCATAGATCATTGAAGTCATCTTGCTTCTATTTATGTTTTTAATAAGGAACTTCTGAAAGCTATCATCATACTCCTTTATGATCTTACCAGAGTTACTCGGAACCTATGAGATTGTTTCCTTCTGAGTGTTTTTTAAATCATTTTCAAGTTTTGAAATTTTTTTCTTTTAGCTCAGAATTTTCTAATCTCAGATTCTCAATTTCTTCAGAGTCAGAAACTAGATCCTTTTTCAAGTTCTTGAATTTGACTCGAAGCTGCTGATATCTTTCAATAATTTCACTCAGACTTTCTCCTAATTCAGCTTTAGTAAAGTTTACAGTAAAGTCAGGAAATACCTCTTCTGTGTCTGATTCTGATTCTGATTCTGACCTAGATGATTCTGTATCTTCTGTCACGTTGGCCATAAGAGCAATGTTGGCTCTATCATATTCTGATTCAGTGTCTGCGTCAAAAGTATCTGAGTCATCCCATGTTGCCATGAGACTTTTCTTCTTTTCCTTGAAGAACTTCTTTTTGGGTTTCTCCTTCTGAAGCCTTGGACAATCGCTTTTTTAGTGCCCTTGTTCATTGCATTCGCAACAGACATTGTCCATGTTGCTTGAATTTTTGTGTCCAGAAGAAGATTAAGACTTTTGTGTCCAGAAGAAGATTCAGACTTTCTGTATCCAGAGGATGATTTATTCTGATTCCTTATTCTTCTGGGATTTCTGAACTTCCTTTGCCTCTGCTTTCACAGCTGATTGACTCTTTTGGAGAGAAGAGACAATTCGTCTTCTTTTGATGAGGATCCACTAGAGGTCTCTTCTATAGCCTGCAAAACATTAGAATCATATTTTTTGTTATATTTTAGAGCTAAAGGCTTACCTTGCTTCTGAGGCTCGTCATCTTCTAACTCTATCTCATGACTTCTGAGTGAGCTGACAAGTTCTTCTAGACATATCTTATTAAGATCTTTTGCCAGTTTGAGAGCAGTGACCATAGGCCTCCATTGCTTTGGTATACTTCTGATGATCTTCTTTACATGATCAGGAGTTGAATACCCTTTTTAAAGAACTCTCAACCCAACAACCAGAATTTGGAATCTTGAGAAAATTGCTTCAATGGTTTCACTTTCTTACATCTTGAAGGCTTCGTACTTCTGAATGAGCGTAAGGGCTTTAGTTTCTTTTACTTGCATGTTTCCTTCATGCGTCATTCTCAGAGAATCAAACATGTTTTTAGCTGTCTCTCTGTTTGTGATCTTCTCATACTCTGAATATGAGATGGCACTCAAGAGAATCGTTTTGGCCTTGTGATGATTTATGAAGTCACGCTTTTCATTGTCAGACATTCTTTTTCTATCAATCTTCTGACCACTTTCATCCACAGGATGCATGTACCCATCAATTACCATATCCTAGAGATCATCATCAAGATCCAGAAAGAAACTTTCAATTCTGTCTTTCTAGTAGTCAAAGTTCTCTCCATCAAAGATTGGAGGTTTGCCGTTGATTCTGTCTTTATGATCATGGTAGTCATTGCTGATGTTCTAACTTGGTCCCACCATAGTTTATTTCTTAGCTTGGATCTTTTACTGACACAATTAAGTGCTTGAACTCACAACCAGGCGCTCTGATGCCAATTGGAGAATTGAAAAACACCAGAAGGGGGGGGGGGGGGGGTTAAATTTGGATCTTAAAAATCAATGCAAATAACATGATGATTTTTATCCTGGTTTGTTTGATCTCAAACAAATCCAGTCCACCTGCCAATGTGATTTCGCCTCTCTCCAACGGGGTCTTAATTCACTAATCAAACTTGATTACAAATCTACTTTGACAATTGCCAAAGTCTTGTTGAGTACAACCACAACCCGGTTTATCTCAAGGAATTGAACTAAACAATATATGAACAAAGCAGTATACATTATGTTTTTCAATACAAAAACAGTATCACAAACTTGTGACGCATTACAATGTTTAAAGAACAATATGAATAAGGAGTAGCAGCGTTGAAGGATTATGAATTGTAGTGTTGTAAGTCGTGAATGATTTAACCTTCTCCTTTGTTTAAATAGGCATAGCAATCTTGTGTAATAGGAAACTTGATAAATTTCAGTTAATGCACTTTTCTCAATTAAAAGATCCTTGTCTGTTTGTAGCCGTTGCAATTGATACAACTTTGATGAATAGTAACGCTTCAGAACATTAAGGAATATGTTTGCTGATTGCTTCAGAACGTGGAAGGTCAGA
Source organism: Vicia faba (assembly GCA_948472305.1). Lineage (NCBI taxonomy): Eukaryota > Viridiplantae > Streptophyta > Magnoliopsida > Fabales > Fabaceae > Vicia > Vicia faba. Next base: position 503,717,679 of record OX451739.1, on the reverse strand, counting down.
ATCGTAAGGTCCTGTTTGCAGCGTTAGACTTTCGTTCAGAGTTAAAACGTCTTTCTCTTAGCGCAACTTCTGATCTTTATTCATCTTAACATTCTGAGATTAGTCTACGTTCACAGTTGGAACAACTTTGTAGCTTAACTTCTGATCCACTTTCGTCAGAATTTCTCTACAAAATAGAACATAATTTTAGAGTGCATATTTGTTCTTTGTGTTTGTTATCATCAAAACTCTTACGAGGGTTGTAAAATCAAACTATGTTCTAACAATAACCTATGAAGGAGATTAGGACAAACTGGGGCACCCCGTTGACTGTGATATCAAAACAATTCATGCAAAAAATAGGGATAATAAATTCAAAATAGAGGTAGCTACGAATCCTCAATAAAAAAAATGATCATTTCCTTCTCAAATAAATTTTCAGTACCCGAACCATCACCGTAATATCAGGGTAAAGATTCCAAACTCAATTGGAATCTAAACACACAATTAACTGAGTATAGGACTAAAGAACATCACGGAGAATGGGTGGATACTAATAAATTTTGAGCATTTATCCTTTGTTTCATAAACCGTGAACCAGGCCACACTACAACCCTTAAAATTCATTACTGAATCATGGGTTAGTTTGAAATTATATTGTTAGAAAAGGTATCCTGACTCCTATAAGGCTTACTATATATCCTGAGTTGAATTCATATATTTATAAAATTTTGTTGTTTACTAAAAATGCATTTTCAAAACTTCAAGACAGACATAAGCTTTGCATTTTTAAATACCATTGTTTGCATATGACTAATTGTTCGACATTAGAGAAATTTGCATGACAAATATTCAATGAACAAAAATCCTCTCAATGAACAGAATCACCTCAGATGAAAAGACATTTCGAGTAACAAGACTTTCATAATCAAGGGACATGACATTGTGTCTAATTGATCTGGGGGCAGTCAAGTCAAGATTCAAGGAATCTCTCAAAAGTGTCGAATAGACAGGGGCAGACCTCCATCTGAATCACTTGGGGCATTGAACATGAGTTCCATCAAAGGCCCACGTGCGATCAAAAAAAAATTTTCGGCACCCTGTGAACACAGACATAGTCGAAAAATACTACGCATGAAATAGACCCGCTATGTTGGTAGGCCTAAGAAAAAATAAGGGCATCCCGGAAAACCAAAAAGGTTTGGGAAAAAATTAGGATAATATATTAAAAAAAATTAAACACCCGACAAGTCGAAAACCTGAAAAGGCGGCTTGGACAAAAAAGGGCATCCCAGTTGGATGAAAATCTAAAAAGAAGTCCAGGCAAAAGTCAGGGATTAAAGCGTACGACTATGTCCCATCATCTCATCACTTGTCTATCAGTGGAAGGCTTATCACTCTGATCAGTGCTTACCAAGAACTCTAGGAGTTGAGAGGATGTTCAAGTCATCCATAAGGAAAGGGTGAAAAGAACAGGGAAGACCTTCGATATTTTCTTATGTTCATGGGGTAGGTTATAAAAATTGTTTTGTTTTGTTTTGTGTATTTGAAAAATATTTTGAAAATTCCAATAGTAAGGAAAGACTTTGTAATGATTCTCGTTTCTGTTTTTGACAATGCGTACAAAGTGTCTGTTTGAAAATATTTTTGAAACTGTGATTGTGAAAGATGTTTTTGTTTTGAAATGTTTGTGAGCAAGCGACTACGAGCGTCATACCTACTCAAGGTCTTTATTGTACTTTTCATCCTCCTTTAGATAGTGCTACCCTACCATTAGTTAGTAGGAAGCCCTATTGTTAGATGTGAAGGGACAGACGTGGGTCATCGTACAGTCATAGATGGAAACTTGTAAAGACGCTTTAGAAATTATCGTTTAAGGGACTAGATCATTTACCGAAGGCATCATCGAAAGGGTCGTTAAGGGACTATGATCTTTTGTATCGAAGGGACTTTGCTAAAGCATCCCCACGTTCGAGGACATACTGTGATTTGTTCTGAAGGCAACAAGGGAAGTTACCCTAGAGGTGCGCATATGCAAAATGTGTTATGTTCAATTATTTTAATCTTTTAAATTAGGGTAAGCTAACGATTTATATTAGTCTTTTTATGCAAACCCCAATTACTAAGAAATAGTAAAAAATATAGTAAAGCGATAAATGTACGGAAAATAAAATTCTATGCTATTACAAGGCTTCAAGAATGAGGGGGGGGGGGGGGGGGGGGTACAAGTAATAAAACTATGAGAAAAGTAAAATCCTAATTAAATATTACAAACCATGATCAGTTACAATAATTATAAACAATGGGAAAAGAGTAAACTACGCGAAAATGTAAAATAAAGAAAAGAGGAAAGAAATTGTTTTGGTGATTTTTTGATAAAAGATTTGATGATTAACCTAAAAGCTAAATTGATTTTAATTAATTAAAACCTAAAAAACCTAATTAATTTAAATTTCAAAAAATGTAAGAAAGTTTATGAATTAAACAAAAACTAAACCCAAATGTTGATTAGGATTTGTGAAAAAAATTAATTGATAAAAAATTGTTTTAGTTTGATGAATTTAAGGTTTATAGGTGAATATAGTAAGAAAATAAGGGTTTTAAAAAAGTTACCAGGGATGTGTGTTAAACCCACGCCTTCTACCATTTCAATCAGCACCTTCACCATCAGGCTAGACGCACGCCTGTGTCACAGGATATAAGCCAATGCGCTTTGTATTCAATCCTGCAAAATATGAAAAAATTATGACATAAAATAGCAAAAGGCAGGGATCGAACCCACACCTTGATAGGGTAATGCCTGAGAACGCGCGTTTCAACCGCTAGGGCGGTAATACATCTGTTAATTATGTGAAATAATTAAAAGAAATATGAAACTCAAACGCATTGATCGGATAGACACTGGAGCCCTGCAAACTATCACACACTAGGGATCCAGGGGGCCCCTACCCCCCTAAATCAGGCCCTAGGAATCCATTGGTGGCCTTAGTTTGGGTTAAATCATCCTGCAAAATGAGATATGAACAAAGTGATGCAAATCAGTGTAATAATGGTGGTATACGATTTATTAATCATGGGCTTCATGTAATGGGTCAATCCTGCATCATTTTGGCTCAGAAATACTTTGCAAATATTAGTTCAAGTCAAAGCATCATGAAATTTAAAAACGAAATTCATAAAAAGCATAAGAAACGGTGATGCGTGTAATGCAGATATTATGCCTCTTTGATCATCCAAAATTCTCCATTCTTACCCTACAAGGTCCTTGGAGTGGAATGGGATGGTTGGCTTGCGTGGAATGAGATTGTAACTAGGGTTTACAACTTGCCCTAAACATAAAAAAAATTTGAGTTTTTTGTAGGTGATTCTTGGACAAGGGTTTTGTGGCCTGTTTGTATTAATAATGGAGATTATATAACATGGAATTAGGTCAGAATATATGGGATTGGACATTTGTTGACAAGCCTTGTATTTGTTATCTTATTTATTTTGAATTATTAATGAATAAATAAAAAATAATTAAAATAAAATAGATCAAGGGGGACATGAACAAGATCTGAGGTGTATAAAGAGATAATACACACTTGGACTTTAAATCAATGGCCCAATAGCCTAAAATATCAAGTTTTCTCAATTTGAACTTCATGCATTTGCTCAAAATTTCACAACTTGCACTGGCTATAAATCTCTCAATTTTCATCTTTTGAAGGTGATCTTTGACTTTTTGGAAAGCTTAAGATGTCCTCTACAATCTCTCTTTTTATCATTTTTGCATTTGGAGACTTTATCTTGATGTAAGTTGCCTTGAAAATAAGTGTCTTTTGTTGACTTTTGAAGTGACCTATAATGTATTGACCCATATCTCTCAAATGAAGCACTTTTTGGACTTGAGCTTGGAGATACCCAGTTGTAGATAATTGAATTTCCCTCTAAATGATCTTTGGTTGAGGAAATACGGATGCTATGCTCATTGAGATTCGACTCTCGGGTTTTGTTGGTGGCAAGTCAGTTGTCGTGCTAAGAAAAACCTTGAGATCCCTATAACTCGATTACTTCTTTAGGATAGTTTGAGCCAACTAAACTTCAAGTGGGTACTCACCCACGAACACCATGCAAACCTTAAACCTAAGGCTCTTGTGTGCTTTGTTTGTGTTTGTTATCTGTTTAAACATGACATCATAACATCATAACATCATATCACGACTAACCATTTCAAGGATCTAGGGGATTTATCTTTGTTCTGTGTTGTAGGTTCATGGCTTCCAATCGCGGAAAAAATATTTGAATTAACTTCGTAAGGGTACCTTCCAAGCTTGTGGAATTAGTCTCAAAGGTTCATGACAATTCTCAATTCACCAAGAGACATGGTCATCTACTCAGTTTGGTTACTGTCGGGGTCAAAGAAGACATGATGAGTGTTCTGTTCCAATTCTTTGATCCTAAGCATCATTATTTTACCTTCCCGAATTATCAATTAGTGCCCATAATGCAAGAGTTTTCTAAATTACCCAGGGTGCCTATTCTTGGTCAAATACCTTTCACCAGTCTAGAGCAAGTTCCAAAACCTGAAGACATTGCAACAGCCTTAGATCTGAAACAATCAGGCATCATATCTAATTAGGAGACAAGAAATGGAGTCAAGGGTTTTTCTCATAAATTTATGATAGAGAAGGCTCAGTGGTTTTTGGATGCCATAAGTTTTCTTGCTTTTGAGGATATTTTGGTTTTGCTGATTTATGGTTTGATATTATTCCCTAATCCGGACCAATTCGTAGATGTGAATGTCATTAAAATATTTCTCACTCATAATATGGTGCCTACTTTGCTTGGAGATGTCCTGCATTCCATTCACACTCGTACTATGAAGAAGCGAGGAACTCTTATGTGTTGTATACCTCTAATGTCCAGGTGGTTTATTTTGCACCTTCCCCGATCAGTGATTAAGAATGAACAAGGTTTGAGGTGTCTCAAAGGTTGATGTCACTCGTTAATTCAGATATCCATTGGTGTTCTCAATCTCAGGAAGATATCATTATTATTAATCCCTATGGAGAATTCTCTAATGTACCACTCCTGGGTATAATAGAGGGCATCACTTACAACCATTCTCTAGCTCTGAGCCAGTTTGGTTATGCTCAAAGGGACGACCCTCGTGATATGCTCATCCAGGATATTATGTTCGACTATGAGAGCGATCCTCAAAATTACCATCAAAGGTTTATACATGTCCGGGGCTTGGTCAACAAGATTGATAGCGAGACTTTGGGACAGAAGAACTCCATTCCCCTAGAGCCTTACCTCAGATGGGTGCGGTTTCGTGCTCAAAATATTAAAATTCCATATCCTGCAATCCTACCAGTGATCGTAGAGCCTCTTGTTGAAGGGGATGTTCCTCATACCGTTCTTCATCCTGGTATGCCTACTAACTTCAAAGAACTACAGAAGTCCTAGATTCAGCTCAAGGAAGAAATGAATACCTTTGAAACTGAGTTTTATGCTAGTGAGGAGCAAGTACTGGAGCTGACAAGACGAATCCACGAAGAAAAAAGCCTTAATGCATATGTCAACACAAAGAGGAAGTGCTCATGGGAGACTTGAATTCATATTTTGCTTCTTTCTAACTCTTTTTATTGTCATTATAAGCCCATAAGGAAGTTATAATTTGAGCTTGTTACTAAAATTTCTTTTGTTTCCTTTTGTTTTAAACAAATTTAAATCCCGCAAAGGTCCTTGAAAAAATTGCACTTTCATTTAAATATCTTGCATATCATCACATAACAGGTAATTTCTAGGCAGGTTTTCTCATCTTCTTGCTGTTTATTTCAGTAAAAGATGGCACTCGAACAAACTGTGAAAGAACTTCAAGCTCAGAACACTCAGTTTCAAAAAATGTTCTTGGACTTAGCTAAGGGACAAGACGAGTTGAAGACTCTTATCACAAAGGGAAATAAGAAGAAGACTAAAAATCCAACAATCTTTCTTAATATGGGCAGAAGATTCAAAGGTCTGGTAAAAAAAGCTCTAGATTTTAAGGGCCCCATGAATGAAGACGATAACCAAGAAGAGGATGACAAGAGTGTGAAAGATGAAGAAAGTAACAACCTTGGTTCTGGCCATGATTCTGATGAAGAATATTCTGCTAACAGTATCCTCCCGCTGACGACAGATACAAGCAGCTGGAATATCGACTTAATGCTATGGAGATACAATAAGTGCCTGGGCTGGACTTTAAAGAGTTGGGTCTTATTTCAGGGTTTGACATCCTTCACAAGTTCAAGGTTCCTACTTTTGCCAAATATGATGGTGTGTCCTATCCAAATATTCATCTACTGTCTTATGTTCAGAAGATCCAACCCCATACTACTGACAGAAAGATATGGGTTCACTTATTTCAAGAGACCTTATCTGGGACACAACTTGAATGGTTCTATCAGTTGGAGGGAACCAACATCTGCACTTGGGAAGATCTGAATACTGCTTTTTACAAGCAATATTAATACAATCCTGACCTTGCACCAACTCGTGTGCAACTACAAAGTATGACTATGGGCTCGAATGAAGGGTTTAAGGAGTGTGCCCAAAAGTGGAGAGATCTATCTGGAAGAGTGCAACCTCCTTTATCTGATAGGAAGTTGGTTGATATGTTCATGGGCACTTTGATAGGGCCCTTCTTTAATCATTTGATCGGAAGTTCTTCATCTGGTTTTGCCGAGCTAATTCTAACTATGGAGCATGTCGAAGGCGGAATTCAAAGTGGAAAGATTCAAGTGGCTATTTATTAGGGTACTGTAAAGAAGACATTCAGCAGTAAGAAGGAGACAAATGTTGTTTATGGCCAGAAGGGTCGTACTAGAAATGACAACTATCAATCTGTAGGAGCAATGTTGATTTATAATCATGCGCCTGTGCAACAATAAAAATAGGGAAATCAGCGTAGGACAGATGCACCTAGAAGACAGTTCACTAAGATCAGTATGCGACTGTCTCAAGCATTACAACATTTATTGAAAGAGGAACTGATTACGTTAAGGGATCCTTCTCAGAATCCCAACACCTTCTGTCCTTGCTACAATCCAAATGTGAAGTGTGGTTACCATTCCAATATCCCCGGGCACGACACCAACAACTGTTGGACCTCGAAAAACAAAATTTAAGACTTTATTAACAACAAAGAGATTGCTTTCGATCCTCCTGAGACCCCGAATGTAATTACTGCACCTATGCTGAAGCATGACAAATGAATAAGCGTTATTGATGATGTTCTTTATGTTCCTACTGTAAGTGAATTGGTCACTCCCCTCCCAATTATCAAGAAGAATTTGTTGCAGGCCGATTTATTTCCAGGCTGTATTGAAAGATGTTACTGATGTGAAGCCCAACCCAATGGCTGCAAGAAGGTATTTAGCACTCATGGACCATCATATAATTCTAGTTGAAAAGATTTCGTCTGCTGAAAATTTGTTTTAAGACTTAGTTGTAATTTTTGGAACTCCTATCAAGATCACTGCCAAGGGTCCTGTAAGGATCACTGCCAAACCCAAATATTCTCCTTTAATAATCACCACACCTGGACCAATTCCATATTCTTTAGATAAATTTATCCCATGGAACTATGGAGCTGACGTCTATTACCACGACATCAAGCAAGAACTACTGATTACTGTGAATGAAGGTACTGAAGTTGCTGATCTTGACATTGACAATATTGCTGGGACCAACAAGGTTACTAGAAGCGGAAGGGTTTTCTCTCAGGAAATTACTCCAAATATTATTGTGAGACGATGGGAGAACTAACTTGGTGTTTTGCGTTTTATCGCAATTGTTGCAGATAGCAAGAGTTGCCACGACTTTTCTTTTATCCAGTAAAGGAAAGGGTGTAGAGAACAGGAAAGACCTTTTGAGAATATTTCTTTAGTTCGGGGGGTAGATTATGAAAAGGGAAGGTGTTATCACACTTTTCATCCGTAGTTACCTACGAGCTCTTAATTTCTAGCTCACTTTTGAATTGCTTTTGTGAGCAAGTGTTGACTTTGAATGCATACAGAGTGTTGACTTCGAAAATATTTCAAGAAAGTGTTGGTCTATTGAGAGTTGTTGGTTTTGAAATGTTTGTGAGCAAGAAATTACAAGCAATCTACCTACTCAAAAAGTCTTTGTTCTTTTCCTCCTCCTTTAGATAGTACTATTTTATCATTGGTTGGTAAGGAGCCATATCATTGGATGTGAGAGATGGGTGTGGGTCATCGTTCAGTCGTAGAAGGAAACATGTAGGACACTTTAGCAATTGTCGTAAGGGACTAAGGTCGTTTACCGAAGGCAACATCGATGGGTCATCGAGGGACTACGATCTTGTAATCGAGGGTCTTTGCTAAAAGATCCCACATTCGAGGGACATGACTGTTTTTATTCGAGGCAACAAGTGTGGTTACCCTAGAGGTGCATGTGTGAAAAGTGTGTTTAATTCAAATATTTTGTCTTGAATTAGGATTGTCTAATGTTTGATTTTAAATCTTGTCATACAGATCCTAATTACTAGAAATAATAAGGAAAGAAATAAGTTATAGAATTTAAATGTCCTACTGTATTACAATACTTTGGGAATGGGGGGTACAACTTTGTAAATAAGGGCAGGAAAGCAATAAAGTCCTAATTACTATTATAAACCAATGAACATGAATGCAAATAGAATATACAAAATGTAAATAGAAATAAGAAATTTGTCTTTATGGTTTTTTGTTAGAAAAAGGTTTTGGTAGATAACCTAATTAACTAATTAATTTTAATTACAAAAAAAAGGTTAATGAATTATCTAATCAAAACCTAAAATTTAAATTAATTAAAATACAACCTAAGTCTAATTTAATTTGTTTAGAAAATAATTTTGAATGTTAGTGTCAATTCCTAGCAATGCAAAATATCCAATGTACCCTTAATGACCCAAAATTATAGCAAAAATATCAAAATTAGGATTTATAGTGTTTAGGTTGACATGAGCCGTGTCACTGGACAGGGGCACCCATGTCAGAATCTATTCTTCGCCTTGCACATTTTCCATGTCCCAACTGAATTGACACAGGCTGTGTCGTGTAACATGGGCACCCGTGTCAGCCCTTGTCCTGCCTTTTTTCCAAGTTTTCAATCCCAATTATGTTGACACAGGGCATATCGCGTGACACGGGCACCCGTGTCAGCATCTGACCTACCCTTTTTGCACATTTTCTCCCAGACACGGCCACCCCTGTCAGGGCTTCTGAATCATTTTCTTTGAATTTTGGATATTTGCACTCTTATGCCTCAATTTGTCCTGCTTTATTCTTTTGAAAATGAAAACAAATGATGTATGGATAAAGATATCAAAGTTTGAGGAAAATTACCTCTCTTGGAGAAAAGTCTGAAGCCTCTTCTAGTTCTTCCAGATGCAATATTATGATTGAGTAAGCTACCTTGGACCTTCTTAAAGCTATGCAAATCCTTACTATATTCTGAAAGTTATTGAATCACTCCAACCAAGTCAAGTTACAAGGTATTGTTTTTGAGTTTGGAAGATGGTGATAATGATGTTACAGAAGTTGTTATTGTGTTTGAACAACTTTTATATGATGTATTTGGATGATTTGTTTGGGCAATACTTCCAAGGTTTGAGAGATTCAAAGATTTGGACTTCAAAGCTCAAAAATGAAGGTTTTGTGTAAAATTCAGGTTTTTTGAGAGTAAAGGGGTTTTGAGGGCTTGTTCCTCTTTTTTTTTTTTATCTTGCAATTGATCTCTCAATTTATAGGCAAGAGGTTTGGGAGGTTGATGTAATCAGATTTTCAAGATAGTCTGTTATGGTTTGGTTGAAAGTGAAAAACCATGTTGGATGAATTTTCATAGTTTCAATGTTTCAATTACAAGCGTGTTCTGAAGTTGTTGGATGCAGAGGGTTTTCTCCATGGTTTTGAGCTTGCTAGTAATCAAATATAACAATTATAAAGCTTAATGCATTGACATTTTGCAAAATCATGCTTTTCAAAAATGGAAGTGTTAACTTTGTGCCGTTAATGGAATTATGCTTTGTAAAATGCTTAAATCAAATGGACCATAGCTCAAAAGTTTGTGTAAACATGAAATTATGGTGAGATTTGCAAGTTAGAAGGCCTGCAAAGCAAGATTATGCAACATTGCATGCAAATTGAATCTCCTAGCTCAATTATGATAAATTCATGCTCTTGGATGTTTTGGAAAGCTTGAAACATTGTCTATAACTTTCATGTTGACCACTCTGGCTAAATCAAATTGGAACTTGATGAAAATTGGCTAAGAAGTTGGGACAAAAATCTGACCAAATTTGTTTAAAATTTCTCTAAGTGTTTATACAAAAATGTCATGACTTCATGAGCCTATATCTTCAAATCTAACCATCTTTTAGACATCAAACTCTAATAAAAAGTTATATAACTCATCAAGATCTACAACTTTCATGTTGAAAGTTTTCTTTGAAGTATCTTGCATCTTGGTGAAAAAATGTCATGAAGTAATGAAATTATCAAGTGTAAAAACATTTAGAAAATTTCTAAGTATTGAAAAATTTTACTTTTTGTGGAATTTCTTGACTTTATTGATTCTTGATTATCAAGTTTGATATTTTTGAGTATCTTGACGAATCTTGATCTTTGAAATTCAATGTTGGTCAAAAAGCCAAAGTTTGACTTTTTTGTATTAGTTAACTTTTCATCAGTTGATCAAATATTCAGCTACGAATCTTTTGATCTTGAGAAATAATTTGAGTCATAAAATTAGCTCAACATGTTGTGTTTGAGTCCTTGAGATTATGTTTCAAACCATTAGATTATGTATTAGCTCAAAAGTCAATGATCAATCAACTTTAGTTAAAACCCTAATTTGTGGTCTCAGTGCTTAGGAGGTGGGCTTGTCTGATCAAACCCTTGAGAACCCTTGGAAAATGTCTTAAGAAAAGAGAGGGAAATTTTGGGGTACAACAGCTTCCCCTGTTCAATCTTATTAATTCTGAAGAGTTAGATTGGCTTGTCCTCCATTCGTGACTTGAAGGTAGACGAGGATTGAACACTTAAATTCCCAGAAATTTGCACTCGCTTGTGCATGAAGTAAATCAATTTGTTGATTATATCGGGAATGGGCTTAAAGATGCAATTTGGAGAGATGACACAGAGTCGTCGAGGATGGGCTTAAAGATGCCATCCAGGATAACTTTTGATAGAAATTAGACCAAGTCTTAGCTTGACTTTAACTGGAAAAGAATCAGAGTAAATATTTAGTTGATTTAAACTAAACCAGAAAAAGTGTCTACTGGAAAAGAATCAGAATAAATTTTTGGTTGATTTAAACTGAACCAACATATGTCTCATTTTTGTATTTGACTGTATAAGAATCAGAATGAATTTGAACCAGAAAAGGTGTCTGCCGGAAAAGAATTAGAATAAATCTTTGGGCGATATAAACTAAACCAGCAGATGCCCGTCTTTATCTTTGACTGGACAATAATCATAATAAATCTGAACCAGAAAAGGTGTCTACGAAAAAGAATTAGAATAAATCTTTGGGCGATTTAAACTGAATCAGAAGATGCCTGTCTTTATATTTGACTGGATAAGATCAGAATAAATATGAACCAGAAAAGGTGTCTACCATAAAAGAATCAAAATAAATCTTTGGGCGATTTAAATTGAACTAGTAGATGCTTGTCTTTGTCTTTGACTGGATAAGAATCATAATAAATCTGAACCAGAAAAGGTGTCTACTGGAAAATAATCAGAATAAATCTTTGGGCGATTTAAACTGAACGAGCAGATGCCTGTCTTTGTCTTTGACTATATAAGAATTAGAATAAATCTGAACCAAAAAAGGTGTCTTACCGGAAAAGAATCAAAATAAATATTTGGGCGATTTAAACTGAACCAGCTGATTCCTGTCTTTGTCTTTGACTGGATAAGAATTAGAATAAATTTGAACCAGAAAATGTGTCTTACCAGAAAAGAATCAGAATAAATCTTTGGGATGTTTAGACTGAACCAACAGACACATGTCTTTGTCTATGACTGGATATGAACCAGAATAAATCAGAACAAGAAAAGGTGTCTACCGGAAAAGAATCACAATAAATACTTGGGCAATTTAAATTGAACTAGCAGATGTCTGAAGGAAGTGTTTGTCATGTAGATAGTCGCCCCGTCCTATTTCAGGAGTTAATCTGGAATTGTTTGAAGATTGATGATATTCGTATGTATTGGTGATAAAGATAGTCTCCCCGTCCTATTTCAGGAATTGATCTTTATCTGACCATATAGAAAGGAAGATAGTTTCCCCGTGCTATTTCGGGAGTTAATCTTCAATTTGTTCATGTAGATAGTCGCCCTGTTTTATTTCAGGAGTTGATATACAATCAATTTGTTCTTCATAGATAGTTTCCCTGTCTTGTTTCAGGAAATAATTTGTGACTGGTTATCCAGATAGTTTCCCTGTCTTGTTTCAAGAATTAATCTGGAACCTGCTTTTTGTTGGTCGTTGAGATAGTTTCCCCGTCTTGTTTTGGGAAATAATCTACAAACTGTTGTTTACAGATAGTTGTCCTGTCTTGTTTCAGGAATTAATCTGGAAATGTTGAAAATTGTTGATGATATTTATCTGTTGATCGATCTTTCTTGAAAAGGTAAAGAGTTATTTGTATGCAATGTCATGATGTATGAAATGCATTGCATAATAATGTTCTAAAAAATGAGATTGTACTATATGTGTTTCGTATGCATATGTTATGATGAACGAATGTGCAATATTGTTTGAATTGTATCTTCGTCTGGGAAAATAAATCCCTGACTATTGTTGGGGATGAAGAGTTTGTGTATCTTCAATCTTGGCTAGAATGCTTCCGCTAGGGATTCCTGCTTACTTGTTTGAGGAAAATCTGCAGGGGATGGATTGATTTTTGTTTGGGGAGTAAAGTTTAGGAACATTGGTCGTCTGCTACTCTATTGGGGAATTTATTTCTTATACACCCTGACTGGGGATAAAAGAGATGGTTGAACTTCAGACTCGTCAGGGGAGGATAATTCTTATATACGCTGACTGGGGATAAACGAGATGGATAATTTTCCGACTTTTCTAGGGAGGATAAATTTAACTGGTATCTGGTAGGTATCTAGGTTTCATAGCAACTTTCGAAGGATAGAAGTAATATCTCTTGGGAGAGTGGATACCTTTCCGGGGGAGAAGAATTTTTTCAGTGATAGACTCGAGCTGGGAAATTTTTAGGTTGTTCGAGAAGTAAGCCTGGTTGGGGAAATAAACCCTTGTTGATGGAGAAGTGCTTTGCTGAGGAAATTAACTCTCTTAGGGAAATTGAACTTGCTAAAGAGAAGAAACTATGTAGGGTCTCTTTCTTCAGCTTTGGAGGAACAAAACTCAGCTAGGGAAGAGAATTTCCATAAATTGTACTGAATGAGACTCCGTGGGGGGATTTAACGGGGAAGAGGTTATGCTCATTTATTTGTTAAACTAATATTCCGGGGAGATTATGGGGATTGTACCCTTATCTGTGAAGATTATTCTATGGGGATAACCTTATAGAAGTGGCTCTGGAAACTTCACTGGGGATAATCTTATGAAAGGGACTTTATGGGGATTTACAGACAACTAAGTGTCATCCCAACTCCTAGGATCTTGAGTAAATGCTTATTCTTGTTTTTATATGTATATTTGTTAATAGTTAATCATGTTCATATGCACATGCTCATTGAATTTTAGTCATTAGACGTTTTTGCAAGCAAAACAAAAAAACAAAAAGTTTGGACTTCAAAGTATATTTGTATTGATAATTTGCCTATAAACAGTCGAGTTTGTACAAAGAGACGGAAATCCTTGTAAGAGGAAGTCGTCGTGAAATGAAAAGAGTACAAACTGAAAACAAATATATATATATATATATATATATATATATATATATATATATATATATATATATATATATATATATCCATGTGAAAATGATCTCATTGGGCTCCAACTCTGATATTTCCCTTATGTCTTTGAACATCTCATCCTTTGCCATCAAAATAAGTTGATTGAAACTTTTGAACTTTTGACCTTGGTAATAAAGCTGGTTGTACTGATCCAACGGGACGTAGTCGTACGCTTTAATCCTTAATTTTTTCTCAGACCGCCCTTTAAGGTTTTCAGTCCACCAGGATATCCTTTTTTTCCCAAGCCGCCCTTTCAGGTTTTCGACTTGCTGGGTGTAAAATATTTTGGATATATCCCTAATTTTTTCCCGAACCTTTTTGGTTCGCTAGGATGCCCTTATTTTTGCCTAGGTATGTCAACCTAGCAGGTCATTCTTATGCTTAGTATTTTTTGACTATGTCTGCGTTCATAGAGTGTGGGAAGTCTTCACCGTCCATGGTGGTTAGCATCATAGCTCCTCCCGAGAATACTTTCTTTAACCACAAATGGCCCTTCATAAGTGTGAGTCAATTTTCCTCTAGGATCACCTTATGGTAGAATGATGCGCTTATTATCAAGTCACCGGCCTGGTATACTCGATGCTTGATCTTTTTGTTGAAATATTTGATCATGCGCTTCTGGTACATCTAACCATGACAGACAGACGCCAGCCTCTTCTCATCAATTAAGTTCAACTGATCAAACCTAGTCTAAATCCATTCGCCTTCGTTGAAGTTTTCTTCTTTCACAATCCTTAGAGAAGGAATCTGAACTTCGACAGGAAGGACAACTTCCATGCCATAGACCAAAGAGAAAGGGGTTTCCCCGATTGATGTTCGAGCCGAAGCACGATAGCCAAGAAGAGAAAATGGTAGCACCTTATGCCAGTATTTATAGGTCACCACCATCTTTTGTGCAATATTTTTTATTTTTGTTATGAGCTTCCACTTCGTCGTTCATCTTAGGTCTGTATGGAGAAGAGTTGTGATACTTGATCTTGATTTGCGTGTAGAGCTTAGTGATCATGGCATTGTTAAGGTCATTTCCATTGTCAGTGATGATCCTCTCATGGATACCATACCGGCAGATCAGGTTATGCTTAATAATTGGGCTATGACGTTCTTGGTAACTGAGGCAAATAAAGCTGCTTCAACCCACTTGGTAAAGTATTTAATGGGGACAAGAGTGAAATGGTTTCCATTAGAGGAAGTAGGTTTGATTTCTCCAATCATGTCAATGCCCTACATTGCAAATGGCCAAGGAGCAGTGATGAAGTTTGAAGGAATCAGAGGCACATGGACCTTATCAACATAAATTTGGCACGTATGGCAAGTCCTTGAGTGGTAATGACAACTGGTTTCCAAGTTCGACCAATAGTAACCACTCTCAAAATCTTCTTGGCCATAGTATGTCCGCTAGAATGAGTACTAAAGATTCCTTCATGCATGTACTCCACGATCTTATCTGCTTCCTTCTTGTCAATACAATGGAGCAGAATTGAATCATGGTTACGCTTGTATAAGAACCCATTGCTCAGGAAGAACTTGGCTGAGAACTTCCGTAGGAATTTCTTGTCATTGACTGGCGCTCCTTCAGAATACTCTTGAGCTTCGAGATATCTTTTCAACTCATGAAACCAAGGCTTCTCCTCTACACCATCTTTTGATAGTAATTCAGGGAGTTTCGCTGTTCCATTTGACCTTGAACATATAAGACATGGTAGGCAAAGCATCTGCCAATTGATTTTCTTCCCTCGGAATGTTATCAAAGGCAACCTCTTCAAAGTATGGGATCAAGGTTAGCACAAGATCTTTGTAAGGGATACTGTTTGGATGTTTTGTATCCCATTCTCCTTTAAGTTGACTGATGACCAAAGCTGAGTCTCCATATACACTTAAGAATTTGATTCTTAGGTCAATAGAAGCTTTGAGGCCCAAGATGCACGCTTCATATTCAGCCATATTGTTGGTACAATCAAAATAGAGTCTGGAAGTGAAAGGAGTACGGAAACCTTCTAGAGAAATAATCACAACCCCGATTCCGTTCCCCAGTGCATTGGAAGCTCCATCAAAAACCATAGTCCATTGGGATCCTTGCTCAGGTCCCTCATACAGTCCATGCTTTTCACAATCCGCAATCAGCATAATATTCTCGTCCGGGAATTTGAAGTTCATTGATTGGTAATCATCCACAACTTGATGTGCCAAATGAATTTCCAACACACTTCCTTTTATTGCTTTTTATGCAGTGCACTGGATATCGTATTCTGTTAAGATCATTTTCCATCGGGATATCCTTCCGAAGAGAGATGGCTTCTCAAAGATGTACTTGATGGGATCCATCTTAGAGATTAATAGACTGGTATGAGTCAACATATACTGTCTCAGTGGGCGAGCAGCCCATTCCAAAGTGCATCAAGTTTTCTCGAGCAGTGAATATCTTATTTCACAGTCAGTAAATTTTTTGCTAAGGTAGTATATTGCATGCTCTTTTCGACCAGACTCGTCATGCTGCGCCAACACACACACCCATTGAATTCTCTAACACGGTTAAGTACATGATCAAAGGTCTTCCTTCAACTGGTGGCATTAGAATTGGAGGTTCTTGCAAGTATTCTTTGATCTTTCCAAAATCTATTTGGCAGTCATCATTCCATCTTACCACTTGATCTTTCTTCAGTTGTTTGAATAGTGGTTCACAAGTAGCAATCAGGTGAGAGATGAATCAGGAAATGTAATTGAGTCGTCCTAGAAAAACTCTAACCTCTTTCTCAGTACGAGGAGCTGGAATTTCTTGGATAGCTTTGACTTTTGCAGGATCGACTTCAATACCTTTTCCACAGACGACAAAGCCTAGGAGCTTTTCAGACCTTACCCTGAAGATGCATTTGTTGGGATTCAACCTTAGCTTATATTTCTTCAACCTCTCAAACACCTTGTGCAGATGATCAAGGTGGTCTTTTTCAGTTTTGGATCTTTCTATCATGTCATCCACATAGACTTCTATTTCATGATGAATCATGTCATGAAATAAAGCCACCATAGCCCATTGATAAGTTGTGCATGCATTCTTTAGCCCAAGAGGCATGACCTTATAACATAAGGTGCCCCACTGTGTGACAAAAGTAGTCTTCTCCATGTCTTCAAGCACCATTTTGATTTGGTTGTAACCCGAGAAGCTATCCATGAAGGAAAACACTTTGTGTTAAGCAGTGTTATTAACTAAGACATCAATATGCGGTAGTGGGAAGTCGTCTTTGGGGCTTGCCCTATTCAGATTTTTGTAGTCTACACACATACGGACCTTTCCGCCTTTCTTTGGCACTGGAATAACATTTGCAACCGATTGGGGATACGACGTCACTGCCAAGAAACCTGCATCGAACTATTTCATTACTTCAGCCTTGATCATCTTAGACATATCAGGGCGCATGCAACGAATCTTTTGTTTGATCGGGGAACAACCTTCTTTCATTGGTAGACGATGAAGCAAGATATCAGTATCGAGCCCTTGCATGTCTTTGTATGACCAAGCAAAGACCTCAACATATTTGTGCAAGATCTGAACCAATCTGCTCTTGACACTGTCTTCTAGGTTGGCGCCAATTTTGATTTCTTTCTTATCTGCCTCAGTACCCAACTTTATCACTTCGACCAGTTCTTCGTGCGATTGGATGTCTTTTTCCTCTTGTATCAGGAGTCTGGCGAGTTCTCCCAGTATCTCACAATCTTCTTCACCTTTGTCTTCCGCTTGATAGATTGGATTTTCAAAGTCACAAATGGAAATAACAGAGTTGTTGTCAATGAGATCTGGAGTGGATGTGTATCTCCAAATGTGTGTGTACATGTAAGGTCACATGGATATTTGAAAATGCAGTAAAGTAAAAGAAAGACAAGGAGCGCAAAATTTGAATGCAAAATCGTCCAATGTTTTTCATTAAATGAGCATATGATATATGAAATGACAAACCCTTAACAAATAGACCATTGTTCCCCGGGAAAGGCACATGTTTTAAAGTCATTATTTTTTGAATGAAATTATACAGACAAAGTTCTTAAAGTAATAAAAATAGGAAATAGCAATTACTCCTGGTTGATGGAGATTGAGATGATGTCTTTGGCCTTCTAGTTGTTGAGTCCGCCATCACCAGTTGGGAATATCCAGTCATCTAAGTCACCGTTACTATCAGTGTCCTCCAAAGTATTGACTCCATGGTTGCTAATATGGAGACATGGTCTACCAGCACGAGCACGTCGAACCTCTTTCCGAGCCTTTGAAGTAAAACCCAATCCAAATTTGTCATATTTGTAGGGGATGTCAGGAAGTTGTCCCCAGATAGTGCAGCTTCCATCTTCCAAAACAGTCCTAGCATCCTTCAGAGAGGCCATTCTTGGTGTGCCTTTAGAGATTTCAGGAGTAGCAGGAGTAGTAACAACAACCATTGGAGATTACCTCAAATTCTTGATAGGGGTTTTACTGAATTCTCCATCTATTTCAACATATTTGAAAGAATTAAAATGAGTAACCATATATTCTTCATCTCCACAGACTGTGACAACCTTCCCCTTCACTGGATGCTTCAGCATTTGATGTAATGTAGAGGTAATCGCACTTGCCCCAAGAACCCATGGCCTCTGAGTAAACATGAATAGGCCAGGTGAATATCCATTACATAAAATGTTGAATTGAAAACTTGAGATCCCACCTTGATCGGGAGATCAAACTCTCTGTGGACCATCCTCTTGGAACCATCAAAGGCTCTTACCACAATATCGCTGGGTTTCAGCACAAACCCTTCCTAGTCCAGTTTATCCAAAGCACCTTTGGGTAAGACATTGAGAGGACTGAGTATCTACTAACACATGCGCTAGAGTGTTTCCTTTGCATTCAATAGATATGTGGAGAGCTTTGTTGTGATTCCTCCCTGCCAGAGTTAAATATGTATAAGAAAATCCCAAACCATTATCAGCAGTTAAGCTTGCAACAAAGTTCTCAAATTGATCAACAGCGGTCTCTTGTGGTACATAGGCATTCTTCAAGAATTTCAGCAGAGCTTGGGCATGTGCTTCCGAGCATAAAAACAAGGATAATAGTGATATCTTTGAGGGTGTCTGCCCCAGTTGTTCTACTATTTTATAATCACTTTTTTGGATGATCTTCAAAATTTCTTCCATCTCTTGTCTTGATGGGTCTTCAATTGTAACATCTTTTGAGGGTGCCTCCGTCAGGGCAGGCTCAATAACTTTCTCTTTACCTCGGGCATTTGAAGTTGGCCTAACAATAAGAATACGAACAGGGGTTATAGTAGTTGTTGGAGGAGATATCTCCGGAGAAAAGATCCTTCTTGTTCTAGTGACCTTACTAGTTCCAACAATGTTTGTAATTTCAGGCTCTTCATTTTTAGTAATCCATGGCTCTTCCTTGACACCATGATAATAAACTTCTGCACCATTATTCCAAGGCACAACTTTGTCAGAGATATATGGGTCTGGCCCCGGTGAAGTGATACTCAGGGGAGCCACTCTTGGCTCAGACAAGATCCTTATAGGGCCTTTAGAGGTTATCCTAATAGGAGTGTTTGAAATGGTGATTATGGAAACATCTTCAAGTATACTTTCAGGCAAATTTTTCACGAATGGAGTTTTCTCGAACAAAATTGCATGGCTATCAATCAGGCATTGAATGCTTTTCTTCAGCCACATACAACCATTAACTTCAGAAGCACAATGGTAACAATTTTCAAGGTAGCCAGGAAATAAACCGAATCTTAGCAGATTCTTCTTAATAGTCAATAAGGGAGTAGTCAAATCACTGATAGAGGAAACAAAGGAGATATCATCAATGGCATTGACATATTTACTGTGAAAAGGAATTGGTGCGGTAATCACATTAGGGGTCTATGGAGGGTCAAACTCAATCACTTTGTTATCAATCAAATCTTGGATTTTGTTCTTCAATGTCCAACAGTTGTTGGTATCATGTTCGGGACTATTTGAATGATAGGCGTATTTGACATTCAGATTATATTTTGGAGGGGAGATATTGGGATTTGGAGGAGGATCTCACAGTGTCACCAAATCTACCTTTAACAAATGTTGTAAAGCTTGAGATAGTGGCATGTTGATTCTAGTAAACTGCCTCCTAGGTGCATCTGGCCTTTGCTGATTGTCTGATTGTTGTGGTCGTTGAACTAGGGTTAGGTTTGAAATCAACACAACTCCTACTGACTGATGACGATCATTCGTGGTATGAATCCTTTATCTGTAAATTACATTAGTCTCTTTCTTACCAATAAATAGTTTTTTCACAGCACTAGAGGATGAGGCCATGGGGATCTTTCCTCTTTTGATTCGACTTTCGACTCGCTCGCTTGTCAAGATCAACTCGGTAAACCCTGACAAAGAACTCCCAATCAACAAATTAAAGAATCGGCCAGTCAAGGTGCCCATAAAAATGTCCATTAATTCTCTGTCAGTTAATGGGGGTTGCACCCTTCCAGCCAGGTCCCTCCACTTTTGAGCATACCCTTTGAAGCCTTCATTTGAACCCATAGTCATATTTTGCAACTGTACACGAGTTAGTGCAATATCAACATTGTATTGGTATTGTTTGTAAAAGGGAGCAGCTAGATCCTCCCAGGTGTGGATATTAGTCCCATCAAGTTGATATAATCATTCCAACTGTGTTCGAGATAAGCTTTCTTGGAAGAAGTGCACCCATAACTTTCTATCAGTGGTGTGTGGTTAGATATTGCAGACATAAGATATCAGATGCATCTTTGGACAGGAGACCCCATTGTATTTGGCGAAGATAGGTACCTTGAATTTGTGTGGAATGACCACCCCAGGAACCAGACCTAAATCTCTAAAGTCCAAACCATGCACGGTTTGGATCTCCACAGCCTTAAGTCGGTCTTCGAGTTGTTTATACTTATCATCCACCAGAGGGTATTGCTCCTCGGAATAGTCTTCATCCTCAGTAGCTTGGTTATTTCCTCCCTCATCTCTAGTGCTTTTAGCTTCCTCTTCTTGATTGTCTTCTTCCTCAGAAGAATCCTCTTCTATTTGATCTATTCTGGCAGGCCCCTTGAACCTTCTTCCCATGTTTAGAATAACATCCCTCTTCTTGGTTTTCTTCTTGGTGGCAAGGAGTGCCATCATATATTGCTAACCTTTAGCTAGGTTGAGGAGAGTCTCTTGGAACTGTGCGTGTTAACTTTGTAGATCTTTGATGGTTTTCTCTAGAGCTATTTTATACTGAAATAAACAATAAAAAGATGAGGCGACCTATATCGAAAAACCTGCTTATGATATGATGCATGCTATGTGGATGCAATGTTTTTAAGGACCTTAAGAGATTTAGATTTGCTAACCAAAAGGAAACAAAAGCGACAATTGTATTAATAAAGTTCCAAGATTACAATTGCCCCTTGGGCTTACAATGAAAAATAAAAAAAGGTCTCAAAGAGACAACAAACTAAACTTCTAAAACAAAAGACTCAGGTCTACCACAGACGCATCCTCTTTGGTGTAATGTATGCATTCAGGCTTCGCTCCTCGTGAAGTTGCCTTGTGATCTCCAAAATTTTCTTCTCGCTTGCATAAAATCGAGCTTCAAAGGTGTCTCATTCCCCCTTGATTTGAATCCACAATCTCTGCAATTCCTCGAGGTTTATAGGCATGTCCGAATGAAGAATAGTATAAGGAACATCCCCCTTAGCAATAAGCTCCACAACTATTGGTAGGATGGCAAGATATGGCATAATGAGGCTTTGAGTGCAAGCTCACACCCATTTGAGATAAGGCTCCAAAGGAATGGAGTTCTTGTGCCCCAAATACTTACTATTAACCTTGTTCACCATGCCCCTTAGCTCGTACAAACCTTTGACGATAACCTTGGACATAGTTCTCATAGTCTAACATAATACCATGGATAAATGCATCATGAAGTCCATCTCTTCGAGCATAGCCAAATTATCGTAGAGATAATGAAGGTTTATAAGTAATACCTCCCCTAATGCCCAAGAGTGGAACATTAGGTAACTCCCACAATGGTCAATGATAGTAATGCATTTCAGAGGTCCAGAACACTAACGAATATCCGAATGAGAAAGTGACATCACCCTTTGAGACCACGTCAAGCCTCATTCATTCTTCAAATTTGATTGAGGAAGGTGCAGAATAAACCACCTAGACAGCAACGGTATGCAACACCTAAGAGCTCCTCGCTTCCTCATAGTGTGAGTGTGAAGACAATGTAGATAAAAACCTAATTTCATCATCCTTAAATTTATATAGCATCAATAAGCAATGGTAGGCTTAATTATTGGTACATATGGATTCGATATCTATTAAAACTACAATTGGTATTTTCGTGAACTTGCAGAATAACCTTATCATGAAGAAGGTCTGGAAGAAGGCCACCATATATACCCTTATGGATGGAAATAACTACAAGATGGAAAATGTCTTCCCAATTCTATGATGTGTAAAGGAGCACAAAAACCCCTTCGTCCTTACTGAGGCTCATTAGGGAGCTTATGGAAGCCACATTAGTGGCATGGCCCTAGCTCAAATTTTTTTAAGACATGCTATTATTGACCTACTTTGTTAAAATACATCACGACATTTTTCAAGAAATGTGACAGATGTCAAAGACACGTGGACTTACAACACGTCCCAGCTAATCTCCTTAACTCCATTTCACCACCCTAGCCTTTCTACCAATGAGAGTGGAAATTCTAGGCCCAATCCCCCTAGTGCTTAGGAAATTAAAATTACTTATTTTAGGAATTGAATATTTATAAAAACTGGATACAGACATAGGTTGTCACCAAGATTACAACAAAAAGTGTCTGTTTTTTCTACTAGAAAAAATTATATGCAGGTTCGAGTTACTAGGCTTCATCATCTTCTACGAGGGATCATAGTTCACCGACACCAAATTTACGAACTTATGTTGTGAATTAGGAATACAAACAAAGATCGTCTTTTTCATCCACCCAAAAGACAACAAACAAGTGGATTTGAAGAACAAGGTTATATTGAAAGAGATCAAGAAAAAGTTGGATGACACCAAAAGAGTGTGGGCTAAGATACTCTGTCGTACCATATCACCTCCCCTCCCAATTTAACTACCAAGGAGACCTTCTTCACCATGGTGTACATGGAAAATGATATCATACCCATAGAAATTGACACACCCATGAGGAAATTTTCAATTTGACTAGGAGATGAGTGGTTCACGGTTGAGGTGCATCAATGACTTAATTGACGAGATAAGATATGTCACCTAAATGCGACAGTTTTCCGCTAAGAAAAGTACTACATTTCCATGGTAATGCCAAGGGAAATATAGAAAGGCAACTTGGTGTTACGAAAAGTTGTCCTTTCTTCCCAACAACGAAATTGTAGCCCAATTTGGAAGGACCATATAACATATTCTGGAACCTACCACATGGAGTTTATAAGTTGGAGAATTAGATGGGCAACTTATCCCCAAGACATGAATTCCACCAGTTTAAAATATTATTATATCTAAGTTGTTTATGAATTTTTATAGGGACCGAGGTGCCCACTTATGTATGAATTTCTTAAAAAAATTAAGCAAAAAGAATATTTTGGCTTTATTGTTATGCACGTCTAACTTCCATAGAAAGATCATCGTCGCCTCTTACGAAGATACGAGAATTTTGGACTTCCATAACAAGTTCCTTACCACCTTTTAGGAAAACAAATTATGTTGGACTTCATCAAGAAGATCTTTGCCATCTCTTAAGGAAATACAAATATGTTGGACTTTCACTAAAAAAAACTTGTATGTATCTTAAGGTATAAAAGTATGATAGAAATCCACAGAGAGATCCTCGCCTCCATTTAGGGCCATTCAAATGTACTATATGTGGGGGGGGGGGATCACCACCTCTAAATGCCTAACCTGAGTGATTTAGGGTTTCACCGAACATACTCCTCTAAAAGCCTCACCCGAGAGACTTAGAGTCTCATCAAACATGCTCCTCTACACACCTCGCTTGGGGGACTTAGGACGTCCCTAACAAGGTTCATCCTAAAGTCTCTCCTTAGGGAATCCGTGGAAGTTTGCCCTAAGAGACATAGCCTAGATTCTTTCTTGAGGGATTCGACTGAAGTATTTCTCGAGATACGTGACTCGGAATTCCTCGCCTAAAGGACTTAGAGTCTCATAAGACAAGCTCCTCTACACACCTCGCCTGGGGGACTTAGGACGTCCCCAACAAGGTTCATCCTAAAGTCTCTCCTTAGGGAATCCGTGGAAGTTTGGCCTAAGAGACATAGCCTATATTCTTTCTTGAGGGATTCGACTGAAGTATTTCTCGAGATACGTGACTCGAAATTCCACGCCTAAAGGACATAGAGTCTCATAAGACAAGCTCCCTTAAATGTCTCGCCTAAGGCACATAGAGTCTCATCAATCTGGCTCATTTACACGCCTCACTTTTAGGACTTAGGGTTTCACCAGATAGGTGTCGCCTAAAGTATCGGTTATGGTAATTGATGGAAGTATGGCTTAACTTACCGTAGATTCCATCTTGAGTGATTTTACTGAAGTCGTGCCTAAGATAATCGACTCTAAATATGACTCTTGAGGGACTTAGATTCTCATCACACAAGCTCCCCTTAGCACCTCGCTTGAGGTACTTATAGTCTCATTAGAAAATATCCTATAATCACCTCATATAAGGTACTTTGGTCTTACCACACACGGTCCTATACATGCCTTGCCTCTTAGAAACTCGCCAGACTGGTTCAGACTAAAGTCTCGCCTGAGGTAATCAACAAATTTCTGGCTTGAGAGACTCAGTCTAGAGTCTCGCGTAAGGGATACGCCAAAGTCTTGTCTGAGTGACTCTACTCCAAATGCCTCACCTGAGGGACTTAGATTCTCATTAGACAGATTCCCCTAAGAGCCTCTCTTGAAGGACTTAGAGTCTCATCAGACAAGTTCCCCTAAATGCCTCGCCAGAGTGACTTAAAGTCTCATTATACAAGTTGATCTAAATGCTTCACCTAAGGGACTTAGAGTCTCATAAGACAAGATCCTCTACACACCTTGCGTGGAGGACTTTGTGTCTCACAAAACAGGTTCATCCTAAAGTCTTACCTAAGGGACTCAACGATTGTCTTACCTGAGAAACTTAACTTAGAGTCTCGTCTTAGGGATTTGACCAAAGTATCACCAAAGATACTAGAATATAAATGCATCATATGAGAGACTAGAATATTGTTAGACACACTCTTATAAACACCTCTCTTGAGGGACTTAGAGTCTCATTAGACAGGCTCCTTTAAGCACGCCACATGAGGGACTTAGAGTCTCATTATACAGGCTACTCCAACATAAAAATCAATCAAGAACTTCTCCCTAAATTAAACGCTTGTCCTTGAGGGTTCCTTATAGTAGTGTATTTGTAAAGGCCCCACAAAGGACGAGGAAACCATGTCGCTAACAAAGGGTGACATAATCCTATCGCTCATAGGAGAGATGATATTGCCCACGACATTCTCGCTCTCCCGATAGAAGGAAACATGGGAAATGACATGTCTTGTTCAAATATAGTGCAGAAAAGGAGACATGGGAATAACTCACGCCTCCATAGGAAATAGTGAACTAAAGTAACATGCATTGTTTCCTTTTTTAAGTTTTTACCATTCACCAATTTCTTTGTGTGTTGTGATATTCAAAACAAAATTTTCAAGATCACGTTTTGTGAAACAACAACATTATTTAAAATATATTAAAGATATGATTAGGAATAAGTTTTCAATGTTATCAGTTAAGGAAAGTGATACATTATAGAATGTTTAAGTTGACTGGAAAAATTGGAAAGCTATTCCAAAATATAACAATGGCCTTGAGAGAGGTGGAAATACAAACAACAACAACGACAACGATGAAGACGACGACAACAACGAAGACGATAATAACAACAACATTATGTGATATAGATATCAAGAATAGAAAGTGTTTTGTTCAAGGTTGATAAATCTAGTCTCTCCCATCCATGTATGGAAGAATAAAAACACATAATCTTGAAAGATGTCTTAACTAATTAAGAAAACTTGAATTGTTTTCTATCTTGTTATCCATCTCTAAGAATTGTATTTACAAGTTTAGAGCGGTTGTAGATGAGTTAGATTTAGGGCAAAACTTAATGATTGAATGCTTTTATTTTCAAATCCAGATATCAAATCCCTCGGTTAGTAGTGTAACCAAATAAATAGATCTTTTAATCTTAAATAAAAATAAAATAAAAATAAAAATAAAGGCTCCACTTTTAAAGAATAAAAACATAAACTGCGGTTGGTGGGACTTAGAGCATGTCCCTAAATTAGTTTTCCCTTCGGTTATCTATTCCAACCAAGGAAATATATGGTATTTAAAAAAAATTAAAACATGGCTCGTTCGAGAACTATACCTTAGTTATTTATTGGTTGAGGTGAAAACTTTGTCATAAAATGTATTATTTGTAATTGTGAGAGCTTCTCACTCCACGTGAGCTTTCTCTCACTTTATAGAAAACACAACCAAAATAGGGCCTCTCACCATCATGATCTTTTCGTAAGTCACTAAAAATATGTAAAGCCTCTGGCATCCCCTACTAGAATAGGGATGCCACACGTCTGTACTTTTTAGCAAGTACTTTGGAGGAAATCACACCGAGAATTTCCAAAAGTGCTAGTATGTACCTTTTTGTCTTATATGTTGAATCAATTATGAGAATAGTAGAGAAAATGATCAACAACTTGATAGAATCATGATAAGCCCAAAATATAAGTCAAAGAATTTTTTATTCTCCTAAGCTCTATGCCTAGATACGTAAGGGTAATAGTCCAAAAGCTTCAACATTTGTTGCATTTTAGATCTTAGACCTCTTTTTCAACTTGTTGATTCATGTGTGAACATTATAGACTTGCTGATCAATGGTTTTTACATCTTTATTTACTGTTGATTTTAGTCATATTTTATTTATATTGGAAAGCGTTTCATTTCATTCTTCTACATTTTATGCTTTGGTTATGTGTTTTACTGTTTTTGGATCACATAAATAAATCGGGACAAATTAGTATAAAAAGTGCAAAACTCGGAGTTTCAGAAAAGTTTCCAGCATGTTCTAAGAGGTCTGACACGACCACCTGTGTCAGCCAATGTGCTGATTGATCAGGATCATTAACATTATTCACAGCATTAGAAGTTGGAAAGATGAGTGATATATCTACGACTTCTGTTATAAATCATAAATGGAGTTATAGGAATCGGATCGACACATTCTAATATTTGTTGGAAAGATGAGAGATATATCTACGACTTTCATGTTAAAGTCAGAAGTTGATTCAGATTGTAGAATCCTTGAAAAATTCATTAAAGTGGCAAACTTTAGAAATTTAGTTGTTTCAGGTCGCTTTACGGGTCTGGTTTATGTTTCCGACACAGTGTGAGTTATGAAATGCGTGGCCGGAAACTGACATCTGGATGTAATGAAATACCAATGAAGTCGCCACCAAACGTCTTTTATCCCGCTGAAAGGGAAAGGTAAACATCGAGAAAACCTGACGAGGGAGAAATCACGGTCTTTCGACCGAGAGATCAGTAAGGAAGTCTGTTACGCGAGGGGAAGGTATTAGCACCCCACACGCCCGTAGTACTCTACAGTATCCACTCTTGTTGTCTAATCTAATGGGTGTGGTCAAATCATATGTCTATGGCTAAAAACTGAAAAGGGAATGTGTGATCGGTGGATCTGGAACTGACTGTTTAAAGCTGGTTCGCGAAATGTCGCGGTAAGCAAGAGTCGCCACCGTCTTTTATTTTCTCCAAATGGA
Organism: Vicia faba; assembly: GCA_948472305.1. NCBI lineage: Eukaryota > Viridiplantae > Streptophyta > Magnoliopsida > Fabales > Fabaceae > Vicia > Vicia faba. Next base: position 503,689,888 of record OX451739.1, on the reverse strand, counting down.
AAGGACAAAAGCACAGAAAAATTCCTTAAAGAGATTGCTCTCGGTTCGGGAGGTAGATTATAGAAAGGGAAGGTGTTAGCACCCTTTCTATCCATGGTTATCCATGGGCTCTTAGATACTTGCTCAATGTGCTTTCAAAAATGTTTGCTTTTCAATGTGGGTTTTAAAAAAGTTTCTTTGAAAAATTTCAGTTCGACTCGTACGTCAGAGTGTTTGAAAAGTTTGCTTTGAAAGCTTTTGAAAATGTGTTGGTGTGAAAAGATTTCAGTTTGTTTTGAAGAGAGCAAGTATCTACGAGAACCTACCTACCCTAAGGAATTCGTCTGTGTAAATGTCCTTTAAAGTAGTGCCATCCCACCATTGAGAGGTAGGTAGCACCACCGTTGGAGGTGTTCGGGTCAATTCGAGTTTGTAGGGACATGGTGATCACCAGAGCAATAGGAAGACACTTTAGAAGCTACCCTCATGCCAGGTTCCCGGATCATGAGGACTTACTAAGACGTCCTCTACTCGACGACCACCTTTCGAGGCAAGGCAACAGTGAGGCGTACCCTAGGGGTGGTGTGTGCGAATTTGTGTCATGTTTCAGTTATTTGTCTTGTCATGTTTATTTGTGATCTACGCTTGATTTTAATTAGGGCCATTCATTCTTGCATGCATATTTAACAGTTATAAAGTTTGCGAAAAAAATAAATCTAAGGCTATTACAAATGGCGCGGGTCCACATCGCCAAAATTAAACCGGACCCGATTTAGCGGAAAATAAATAAAGCGAATAAAAGTGAGAGAAATAAAATTATTACAAGGCTTTGGGACATGTACATAATTATAATAAGCAATAAAGTAAATGCGCGAAATAAAATAATTAAAACAATGGGCGTTGGACCCTTTTGCGAAGAATTAAATTTAATAGGGAATTAAAATAAAAAGTGAAAATTAAATGTTTTTGGTATTTTTGTATTTTAAAATTTAAAAGAAAAAGAATTTATTGAAATTAAAAATAAAATGCTAAACCCTAGTTCTAAAGTTTTTTTTTTATTTATTGTGAAAATATTGAAATTTGACCTAATTTAAATCTAATCTATTTATGTACAAATTTAATTTAGAAAATAAATAAAATAAATATTATTATCAAAAAGGAAAAATTAAAAGGAATGAAAATTAAACCTAACTCTATTTTTGGATTTTTAGTTATTAAAAGAATTAAAGTTAAACCTATTTTACTAAATTTATTTACATGTTCATTATTTACAAGAAAATAAATAAAATAAATATTTTTTATGTTTTTTATCTTTTTTCTGATTTTTTGTGATGTTTTTATATTTTATGGCAAGAATAATTAATTAATTAAAACAAATAAAAAAACAAATAACATAACAATAAAAAAAATATATAAAAAGAAAATCAAACCAGGGGGGGTAGCCCCAAAATTGGAGGTAAGGCCTAGCATTCTGGCCCATTAAGCATTGAACTGGTTGACTTTTCTGGATCATGTATGATGCGTTGACTGGGGGTATAGCGTATTCATCCATCTTATGCCTTTGGATTTGATTCCCAGGAGGACGTGTCATGCTTGATCTTGAGGCGTATGGTGAACCCTAGGATTACGCCTGTACCTGAATACATAATAAAAAACAACATTAAGATAACGTAGACCTGGGGTTCGAACCCAGGTCAAGAGCTTTGCCAGTCTTCATGCTTGCCACCTGATCCATTTGCACGTTGTTAATATAAAATAAACAAACAAATATAATATGGGAAAACAACCGGTGTTTATGAATTCGCGCGCACAATTCAAACGGACCAACCGTTCCTTGCCACGACTCCATCTTCCTCATGGCTCTTTTTTATTTTTCTGAAACAACATCATAACGCAACGGTTTTCACGCGTGGTTTCAGACAGGCTATGGAAAAATAGCGACTAGAGCTATGGTATATATAAATTGGGCGCGAGGGTCAAGACTTCTTCGTCTTGATGTGCTGAATCCAGCCATGGTCATCTTGAGCCCTAATTTCACTTGGTTGTGAAAGCCCCAATCTGAAAAACCTGTAACCCTAAAAATCGCATATGGTGGAATCGTGTATGATCAATAAAAACGCAATTAAACACCACAGTTAGCTTTAGAACTTCACAAGGAATAAGAATCAACAAATAAAAATGCAAAACGATGCTTGAATGATGCTATACGATTTTGGAATTTTTGAGGTACAGTTTGACTTAGAGGTACCAATTCAAGGCGTTTTTGTTGATGTTAAAGATTGAGAAACGTTCAAGGATGTCTCAGGATGCTAATGGGATGAAGATTGAAGCTTGAATCGACCTAAAAGCTAGATTTCAGTGTTTGAGTTTTTAGGAGAATTTTCAATATTGTAATGGCTTCTTATGCGCAGCTTGCAGTCTCCTGGCATTAGGTCTTTGATTCTGATCATATAGCCAAGCTTTTAGGTCAACAAAACTTGAGAAAATCCAAAGCATTGATTGTTTAGATATTTGATTTTGTTAAGAATCTTTTCACATCTTTTTTCATGTTGTTTTTGTTCAATCATGATCCAATCACACCAAAACTTGCCATAATCAATCAAGCACGAAATATTGAGATTAGAATGTGCACAAAAAGATTTTTTTAGGTTAGGTTTATATTTTTCATGTATTAAAATGATTTAAATGAATATAAATTAATATAAATTCAAATAAATAATTAAAAAATATGAAAATACTTCCCTTTGGGCCTAATGGTCGTGCATAGGCTTGGCATGAAGAAACTTGGAGGAAAAATGGGCCCATTTGCATTTTTAGGCCTTTTGCATCAATGTTGACTTTTCAAAATTCCTAAAAATTTCCCAACTTCCACAAGGCATAACTTGGTCAATTTTTAAGCTTTTCACATGTTCTTGGACATTTTGGAAAGGTCTTTGAGTCCTTTAACCAATGCCTTTGGTCCCATGTCATTTTGATTTACCAATCTCAAGTTATGGCCTTTGACTTAAAGTCACTTTTTGTTGACTTTTGAAAATGACCTATAATGTTGAAATTGATAACTTTTTGTGAGAGCATTTCTTGGACTTGAAACATGAAGATGAATTGTAGGAAATGTCTTTCTCTTCAAAATGAGCTTTGGATGGAATTTTTCTGATAATCCATGTGAAAGTTATGCCCTGGTCAATTTCAGTTGACTTTTTCAGCTGTCCAAATATAGCAACTTTTGCATCTTTGATGATTTCTGAGCCAAATTTTGAGAATCATGATCAAGCATTGATCAAATGATGTTTGTGGCTTCAAAATGATATGTTGACCAAAAATTTGAACTTTTGACTGTCAAATGACCATTTTGCCCCTACAGTTGACTGTAGTGCAATCTAGGGTTTTGACTGTGCAATTTTGAACTGAATGCCTTGAAACTTGATATGAGGATACTTGACCATCTTTGTAGACATATGAGACTTGATTGGGCCTTTGAAAAGTTCATTTGCTTGACCAGAACTCAAACCCTAGTTTTGACTGTATAGGAGACAGTTGAGCTGCACAACCCTGGGAGAATTTTGTGACCTTGATTTTGACAAATCTTGATGAATATGGGAGGGCAAATTTTGGGGTACAACAGTTGCCCCTGTTCAATCTTCTTAAACCTGAGGATGCAGATTGGCTGGCGTGCCTTTCGTAATCCGAGGGTAGAAGATGATTGGACACTAGAGTGCCCAGAAATTTGCGCTCACATAGTAGCAGTGATGATGGGGGAATGGGCTTATAGATGCCATTTGGTGATTGCTGAATAGGATGATGGGCTTATAGATGCCATCTGGACGTTGATCGCGTAGGAGATTCCTTAGCGAGAACCTGCATACCTGCAAAACAGAAAAATGAGTACCTGACACGTCGCAGGAGCTGATTTTAGATGCTTGATATAGATATGTCCTGACTGGTTACAGGAGCTGGGTCTGGAGCTTCAAACGCTGATGAATGAACCAGGGATGGTTACTGCCTTAGCATGGATGGTAAGAGAATCCTGAATGATTTCAACCTCAACAACGCTCGTTGAGAAAATCTTGGTGAGAATTACCATCTTCGTAGTGTCAGGAAGAGAACCGAAGGACATTATAATCTCAAAGGGAGTCACCTCACTCACCGTTGGAGAGGGAACTATAAGAGAATATCACCTCACTCGCCGTTGGAGAGGGGACCATAAGAGAATATCACCTCACGCTCATGCCGGAGAGGGGAACATCTGAAGAAGGAATTACCACCTCACACGCCGTTGGAGAGGGGACCATAAGAGAATATCACCTCACGCTCATCGTCGGAGAGGGAAATATCAAAAAGACTTCTGGAAGCAGTATCAGAACGTCACCATCGCTGGGTTTACATCTGAAACTATATCTGGAAGGGAATCTGGAAGCAGTATCAGAACGTCACCATCGCTGGGCTTACATCTGAAACTATATCGAGAAGGGAATCTGGAAGCAGTATCAGAACGTCACCATCGCTGGGCTTACATCTGAAACTATATCGAGAAGGAAATCTGGAAGCAGTATCAGAACGTCACCATCGCTGGGCTTACATCTGAAACTATATCGAGAAGGGAATCTGGAAGCAGTATCAGAACGTCACCATCGCTGGGTCATATCTGAAACTATATCTAGAATGAATTGCGATAGTTGATAGTAGTCATTTTTGTATTGATCTTTTTCCTGAAAAGGTAGAACATAATTGTATGCAAAATCATGATGCATGAACTGTATGTTTTCAAGATCAATGAGATTCGTGTAATATGATGCATATGCATGCTATAATTATGTATGTGACGTTTTATGAATGTATGTTTTCGTCGTAGGAAAATAGATCCTTGACGGGTGCCGGGAAGTCGCATCCTGGGCTGATGTTGAAGAATAGCTTTGCTTCCGCTGGGGAGGATAGCTGCAAGTATACCGGTAGGAGAAGATAACTTCGTTGGGGAATAAACTTAGCGAATGGATGATTCTGCGGGAAGAAAAAGATATTCTAGCGACCATGCTGGGAAGAAATACTCTGTGGGGAGATGCTTTTGCTGAATTGTTGAGGATGACTCGCTGAGGATACCTTGCTGTATTGGAAGTATAGATGGACTTCGCTGGGGATAAGAAGATTCTGTCAACGACGATCTTTCCGTGGCTTTTGGCTGAAGATAACCCAGTTATATCCTGTTAAGGAAATAACTCTTTAAATCGAGCCGGACGACGCGTTCGTGCCCTGCTAGGGGATAAGCCTCCAGAATCTACTGGAGGTACGCTTATTGCTTGGGGAAATGAATCCCACTTTTGCTGGTGAAGCTGGGTTGGACTCTTCTGGGGAAGTTTTGAACTGCGTTGGCTATGTTCTTCAACGGAGCTTACCCTGATACCTTGGAGGATAGAACGATCAGACTGCTCAGACCAACTTTTATTGCCCCAGTTTCTATGGGGGAGGCACTTGTGGGATGCTGCTAGTTGTTGAGAGATAGACTTTCTTTTGGCAGACAGATGACAAGAAGACGGGACATAGTCGTACGCTTTAATCCCTAACTTTTGCCTGGACCGCCCTTTCGGGTTTTCGGTCCACCGGGATACCCATTTTTGCCCAAGCCGCCTTTTCAGGTTTTCGACTTGCCGGGTGTACAGATTTTTTATTTCATCCCTTCATTTTGCTCGAACCCTTTTGGTTCGCCGGGAAGCCCTTATTTTTGCCTAGGTATGTCAACCTAGCGGGTCTTTGATTGTGCGTAGTATTTTTTCGACTATGTCCGCGCTTTTAGAATGCAGGGAGATGCCCCTGGCTGCTTGTGTTGCCATATTACCAGAAGATGTCTGATCGTGCAAGATTCGTTGCTGGAGTGCCCCAAGTGACTCGGGCAGAGATTTGCCCCAGGCTTTTTGGCCTATTGAGAGATTCTCCGAATCTTGATTGGACTGCCCCAAATGATGGACAATAGTCATGCCGTGCCCCTTGATTGGAGGTGCTTTTGTTCACTAGGTATTTCTCGTGCGAATTTCCCTGCTGTTCAAACAAATAGTCATATGCAAACAAAGTTATGTTAAAAATGCAAAGCTTACGTCTGTCCTGAAGATTTTGAAGATGCATTCTTTTTCATAAAACAAGTAAATGTTTGTAAAACGTAATGTCAACTCCGTATTTACTGTAGGCCTTCAGGAGTCAGGATACCTTTCGTAACAGTATGCTTTCGAACTAACCCATGCTTCAGCTAGGACTTTTAAGGGTTATATCGTGGCCTGGTTCACGGTTTAAGAAACAAAGGATAAAGGCTCAAATTTATTTGTACCCACCCGCTCTTCGTGATGTTCTTCAAACCTAAACTCAGTTGATCGTGCGTTAGACCTTGTTTTGAGTCCTTGCTTTGACGTTCCAATAATGGTTCAGATGTTGATAACTTGTTTTGAATAGGCAGTCATCTTTTGCTTTGGTTGAGGGTTTGTGAGACCTCTTTCTTGATTTTGTTATCCCTTTCTTTTTTTGCCTGAACTGTTTCCCCTTTTTTTTTTTTTTTTTTTTTTTTTTTTTTTTGGAATTACAGTCAGCGGGATGCCCCAGTTTCATAAGTCCCCTTTGTAGGTTTAGACTTTTTGGGCTTTTCATTTATGAATTTTGATGATGACTGCCTGTCCTTTTGATTGTTCTGAACCATCACTGTCTTTGTTCGTTTTGTAAAGATCTCTTCGGTGCCATTCGTCATGCACTCGAATCAACTGAGAGACTACCCTGCCCCAGGTTATGATTAAGGGTTTTGATTTTCGAAAATAAAAACTCCTACTTCTTTGGCTCTGATGGGTTGACGAGGGATTATCATCCTTATAACTCCAGTGTTTAGGGATTGAAACAATGCCTGTACCTCATCAGCGGGGTCTGTTCAAAAGCATACTGTAGATTATGGTATCGTTTTCGTCATCCTCCCTCAAGAGGCTTAGAATTTATTAACTGAGAGTTGACATCAGAAAAAATATGAAAAGAATATAACAAAAATAATTGTATTAATTCTCCAACACAGACATATGCAATGCATTAATAGAATAAAAGAGTTTGCTACGACATTAATTGTTTGTATAAGCAAAGAAAAATACAACTCAAAAATTCAAATAAACAAAAGGTCTTCAATGATTGGGCAACGGAGCAGTGATTGTGTTCGGAGTCCCTGGCACTTCAAACTGAATCTCTCCGGCGTCAATCATATCTTGGATCTTATTCTTGAGAGGCCAGCAGTTGTCTGTGGTATGCCCCGGGCTATCTGAATGATATGCGCACCTATCGTTGGGATGATAGTTGGGAGCAGAAGTGTTCGGATTCCGGAGAGGAGCCCTTAAGGTGATCAGCCCTGCCTTCAACATTTGTTGCAGTGCTTGATCCAACGACATGTTGAGTTTGGTATACTGCCGTTTCTCCTTACGCTGCTGCCCCTGTCCTTGTTGAGCAGGTCCGGGATTGGAGATCTGGATTGCCCCTGCCTCATGACGGCTCTTTTTACCGTGCACAGCATTGGATTCTTTCTTTCCATGATGAGGCTTTCTGTCAGAAGGTGCTGCCTCTTGAATTTTCCCAGACCGGATACCAGCTTCAATTCGCTCTCCAGTCAAGATAAGATTTGTGAATCCAACAGACGAATTCCCAATCAGGTGGTTATAAAATGGACCAGACAAGGTCCCCAAGAACATGTCCACCGGTTCCCGATCAGTCAGAGGTGGTTGTACCCTTCCAGCAAGATCCCTCCATTTCTGCGCATATTCTTTAAAACCTTCACTTGCACCTAACGACATACCCTGGAGTTGGGTACGTGTGGGGGCAAGGTCGGCATTATACTGATACTGCTTGTAGAAAGCAGTAGCCAACTCCTCCCAGTTACGAACTTTGGTCCCATCCAGTTGATAGAACCATTCGAGGTGAGTCCCTGAAAGACTTTCCTGGAAGAAGTGGATCCATAAATTCTTGTCCGCAGAGTACGGCTGAATTTTCCGAACATAGGACCTTAAGTGCAGCTTGGGACAAGACGCCCCGTCATACTTCGAGAAAGTTGGTGCTTTGAACTTGCGAGGGATAACCACCCCAGTTGACAAACCCAGATCTCCGAAATCCAGCCCAGGTACCTGTTGAACCTCCATAGCTTTCATTCTGTCCTCCAGTTGCTTATATCTGTCATCAGCAGGAGAGTACTGCTCTTCATCAAAATCTGTCTCGTTGTCGGAGACCACTGGACTGGGAACCTCTCTCTCATGATGACTGCTTTTTTCCACAGATGGGGTTGTCCTCTCAGTTTCAACTTGCGGTGTATTCCCAGATCTGCGTCTAGGGCTGAACAGAACAGTCCTCTTCTTTTTCTTGTCCTTCTTCAAAAGGAGAGCCTTCAGGTCTTGTTGCCCCTGGGTCAAATTCATAATCAGCTCTTGGAACTGGGCGTTCTGAGCCTGGAGGTCCTTGATAGTCTGCTCGGCTGATGATTCCGGATTCATGGCGATCGGCTGAAATAAACAGCGAGGAAGGGTAAGCAACCTGTCAAGGGGTACCTGCAATGCAATGAGATGTATGACATGCATGCGATGTTTTCAAGGATCTCGCGGGATAAACAGAGAAATTGTTAGAGTTGAGAACCGGTAACTTGATTGAAGGAACTTCATGTTGTAGAGAGCCCTTCTTCAAGGGTCAAAGGCTCACCATATCCAGTGGGTCATAGCCTCTGACAACCTTGGCTAGAGGAAAATAAATCCTCTTTGCCCCTTGCTGGGATGTTTGATTCATCGTGACCTGCATCACAAGCCCTTGAGATCCTTGAAACGGGTTAGGATGTACGCAATGGTATGATGGTATGATGTCATGCTATGCATGGGGTGATGTAGGTAAACCCTGCTATGAGTCCCAATTAAGGACTATAAACAGACCCTGCAAGAAATTCAGTATACTTTGTTATGAGTCCCAATTAAGGACTATAAACAACCCTGCAAGAAATTTAGTACCCTGTTATGAGCCCCAATTAAGGACTATAAACAAGACCTACAAGAAATCTAGTATACTCTGTTATGAGTCCCAATTACGGACTATAAACAGAACCTGCAAGAAACCTAAGTGAAACCTGTCATGGGTCCCAATTAAGGACTATGAACAAAACCTGCAAGACATCAAGGGTCAGATAACAAGCATGCAAGTAGTCAAGTACGAAGGCACACAAGTCACACAAAAGAGCCCTTAGGGTTTAGGCCAGCATGAGGTCTGGGTAGTACCCTCTTTCAGTTTGTTGGTTAAGACCTGTCCTATCAGAAGTAACCGGGTTCTAGAGGATCCCAATATCACTGACTACCCTCAATCGGTCATAACTCCAGCATCGCAATCTTTTCTTGCGGCCAGAACCATCACGAGAGTTTAGCCTCAATGGGCGTAGCATACTGCTACTGTTTCTATTGGCCAAGTTGGGTCATTTAAGGTTCTAAGGTCTGTTGGTGCTTAATGACTCCTTGGAAGACCCATATTCTCCCCGTTTCAACACGAGGGATATCGGTACAGACCAAGGTGCCACACCAACGTAGCCACTGCTTCACCCATGTCGGTATACGCCGGACAGGTCCCTCACAGCTTATGCTACCTAAACAGGGTATCCCCAGATCCGGGTTAGGATCTATGTAACTCCGATACAACCCACAATAGTAAAGCAAGCAATTCAGACAATTGAAAACACAGTTATGACCTAGCCCTAAGGTACACCTCACTTTATAAAGGGTCCCCAGCAGAGTCGCCAGTTCTGTGATCGGTGGATCTGGAACTGACTGTTTAAAGCTGGTTTGCGAAATGTCGCGGTAAGCAAGAGTCGCCACCGTCTTTTATTTTCTCCAAATGGAAAGGACAAAAGCACAGAAAAATTCCTTAAAGAGATTGCTCTCGGTTCAGGAGGTAGATTATAGAAAGGGAAGGTGTTAGCACCCTTTCTATCCATGGTTATCCATGGGCTCTTAGATACTTGCTCAATGTGCTTTCAAAAATGTTTGCTTTTCAATGTGGGTTTTAAAAAAGTTTCTTTGAAAAATTTCAGTTCGACTCGTACGTCAGAGTGTTTGAAAAGTTTGCTTTGAAAGCTTTTGAAAATGTGTTGGTGTGAAAAGATTTCAGTTTGTTTTGAAGAGAGCAAGTATCTACGAGAACCTACCTACCCTAAGGAATTCGTCTGTGTAAATGTCCTTTAAAGTAGTGCCATCCCACCATTGAGAGGTAGGTAGCACCACCGTTGGAGGTGTTCGGGTCAATTCGAGTTTGTAGGGACATGGTGATCACCAGAGCAATAGGAAGACACTTTAGAAGCTACCCTCATGCCAGGTTCCCGGATCATGAGGACTTACTAAGACGTCCTCTACTCGACGACCACCTTTCGAGGCAAGGCAACAGTGAGGCGTACCCTAGGGGTGGTGTGTGCGAATTTGTGTCATGTTTCAGTTATTTGTCTTGTCATGTTTATTTGTGATCTACGCTTGATTTTAATTAGGGCCATTCATTCTTGCATGCATATTTAACAGTTATAAAGTTTGCGAAAAAAATAAATCTAAGGCTATTACAAATGGCGCGGGTCCACATCGCCAAAATTAAACCGGACCCGATTTAGCGGAAAATAAATAAAGCGAATAAAAGTGAGAGAAATAAAATTATTACAAGGCTTTGGGACATGTACATAATTATAATAAGCAATAAAGTAAATGCGCGAAATAAAATAATTAAAACAATGGGCGTTGGACCCTTTTGCGAAGAATTAAATTTAATAGGGAATTAAAATAAAAAGTGAAAATTAAATGTTTTTGGTATTTTTGTATTTTAAAATTTAAAAGAAAAAGAATTTATTGAAATTAAAAATAAAATGCTAAACCCTAGTTCTAAAGTTTTTTTTTTATTTATTGTGAAAATATTGAAATTTGACCTAATTTAAATCTAATCTATTTATGTACAAATTTAATTTAGAAAATAAATAAAATAAATATTATTATCAAAAAGGAAAAATTAAAAGGAATGAAAATTAAACCTAACTCTATTTTTGGATTTTTAGTTATTAAAAGAATTAAAGTTAAACCTATTTTACTAAATTTATTTACATGTTCATTATTTACAAGAAAATAAATAAAATAAATATTTTTTATGTTTTTTATCTTTTTTCTGATTTTTTGTGATGTTTTTATATTTTATGGCAAGAATAATTAATTAATTAAAACAAATAAAAAAACAAATAACATAACAATAAAAAAAATATATAAAAAGAAAATCAAACCAGGGGGGGTAGCCCCAAAATTGGAGGTAAGGCCTAGCATTCTGGCCCATTAAGCATTGAACTGGTTGACTTTTCTGGATCATGTATGATGCGTTGACTGGGGGTATAGCGTATTCATCCATCTTATGCCTTTGGATTTGATTCCCAGGAGGACGTGTCATGCTTGATCTTGAGGCGTATGGTGAACCCTAGGATTACGCCTGTACCTGAATACATAATAAAAAACAACATTAAGATAACGTAGACCTGGGGTTCGAACCCAGGTCAAGAGCTTTGCCAGTCTTCATGCTTGCCACCTGATCCATTTGCACGTTGTTAATATAAAATAAACAAACAAATATAATATGGGAAAACAACCGGTGTTTATGAATTCGCGCGCACAATTCAAACGGACCAACCGTTCCTTGCCACGACTCCATCTTCCTCATGGCTCTTTTTTATTTTTCTGAAACAACATCATAACGCAACGGTTTTCACGCGTGGTTTCAGACAGGCTATGGAAAAATAGCGACTAGAGCTATGGTATATATAAATTGGGCGCGAGGGTCAAGACTTCTTCGTCTTGATGTGCTGAATCCAGCCATGGTCATCTTGAGCCCTAATTTCACTTGGTTGTGAAAGCCCCAATCTGAAAAACCTGTAACCCTAAAAATCGCATATGGTGGAATCGTGTATGATCAATAAAAACGCAATTAAACACCACAGTTAGCTTTAGAACTTCACAAGGAATAAGAATCAACAAATAAAAATGCAAAACGATGCTTGAATGATGCTATACGATTTTGGAATTTTTGAGGTACAGTTTGACTTAGAGGTACCAATTCAAGGCGTTTTTGTTGATGTTAAAGATTGAGAAACGTTCAAGGATGTCTCAGGATGCTAATGGGATGAAGATTGAAGCTTGAATCGACCTAAAAGCTAGATTTCAGTGTTTGAGTTTTTAGGAGAATTTTCAATATTGTAATGGCTTCTTATGCGCAGCTTGCAGTCTCCTGGCATTAGGTCTTTGATTCTGATCATATAGCCAAGCTTTTAGGTCAACAAAACTTGAGAAAATCCAAAGCATTGATTGTTTAGATATTTGATTTTGTTAAGAATCTTTTCACATCTTTTTTCATGTTGTTTTTGTTCAATCATGATCCAATCACACCAAAACTTGCCATAATCAATCAAGCACGAAATATTGAGATTAGAATGTGCACAAAAAGATTTTTTTAGGTTAGGTTTATATTTTTCATGTATTAAAATGATTTAAATGAATATAAATTAATATAAATTCAAATAAATAATTAAAAAATATGAAAATACTTCCCTTTGGGCCTAATGGTCGTGCATAGGCTTGGCATGAAGAAACTTGGAGGAAAAATGGGCCCATTTGCATTTTTAGGCCTTTTGCATCAATGTTGACTTTTCAAAATTCCTAAAAATTTCCCAACTTCCACAAGGCATAACTTGGTCAATTTTTAAGCTTTTCACATGTTCTTGGACATTTTGGAAAGGTCTTTGAGTCCTTTAACCAATGCCTTTGGTCCCATGTCATTTTGATTTACCAATATCAAGTTATGGCCTTTGACTTAAAGTCACTTTTTGTTGACTTTTGAAAATGACCTATAATGTTGAAATTGATAAGTTTTTGTGAGAGCATTTCTTGGACTTGAAACATGAAGATGAATTGTAGGAAATGTCTTTCTCTTCAAAATGAGCTTTGGATGGAATTTTTCTGATAATCCATGTGAAAGTTATGCCCTGGTCAATTTCAGTTGACTTTTTCAGCTGTCCAAATATAGCAACTTTTGCATCTTTGATGATTTCTGAGCCAAATTTTGAGAATCATGATCAAGCATTGATCAAATGATGTTTGTGGCTTCAAAATGATATGTTGACCAAAAATTTGAACTTTTGACTGTCAAATGACCATTTTGCCCCTACAGTTGACTGTAGTGCAATCTAGGGTTTTGACTGTGCAATTTTGAACTGAATGCCTTGAAACTTGATATGAGGATACTTGACCATCTTTGTAGACATATGAGACTTGATTGGGCCTTTGAAAAGTTCATTTGCTTGACCAGAACTCAAACCCTAGTTTTGACTGTATAGGAGACAGTTGAGCTGCACAACCCTGGGAGAATTTTGTGACCTTGATTTTGACAAATCTTGATGAATATGGGAGGGCAAATTTTGGGGTACAACAGAATGCATACGAAAGAAAAAGAAAACAATGTAGGGAAAATAAAAAAGTTGTGCTCGATCGGGCCCAATGCCTATGTATCCCTTTTAAGGAATCAGAGCAGTCGTAGTTCGGCTTACATGTTTTGGTTGGTTTGTGTTTTTTAGTTAAGGCAAATAAAATAAATAAAGATGGAAAAACATTGAATGAAACTAGAAACAAATGAGATGATCAAACATTGACTAACTAATAACATAGAAACATGTCACAGATGGAGAAACATCGAATGATAAAAAAAAACGGATGACAAAACATCACACCTAGCAATGATATTGAGAGTCAAATTAGGATAACAGACAGATGCGATGGCGAAACATCGACTTCAAACAAGTGTGCGATGGAGAAACATCGGTTATGAGATAACAAGGTATCATGGCAAAGATGGAAAAACATCAATAAATCGGATGACGAAACATCACACCTAACAATGATATTGAGAATCAAAGTAGGATAACAAACATATGCAATGGTGAAACATCGGCTTCAAACAAATACACAATGGCAAAACATCGGCTAAAGGATAACAAAGTATCATGGCAAAAATGGTGAAACATCAATAAATCGGATGACGAAACATCACACCTAACAATGATATTGAGAATCAAAGTAAGATAACAAACATGTGCGATGGTGAAACATCGGCTTCAAATAAATATGAGATAGAGAAACATCGGTAAACTAGATTTGAAAGCAAAACCAAAAGGCGCATAAATAAATAGGATTGGTTTATATCTTTTACCTTGAAGATGGGTTTAAGTTCATTACAGGTGTTTTGTGATTTGCCAAGAAAATAGTTTTTTTTTTAAGATGCAAAATGAAATGGAAGGAAAAAAAACAACTAAGGGAAACTAGCCTAGTGCTATCCCTAGTGTCATCATATAATGATTGATCCTAAGGTTGAGGATAAAGGAGGATCCTACCTTAATTAACATGTTAAAGGAAGCTTAACAAAACTATCCTATAGGGAACATGCAATGAGAGCGTAGTCGTGATCTCAATTTCTAAATTGAGTGACTCATCGATCAACAATTAAAGAAGAAAAACAATAAACATCCTATAGGGAACATGCAATGAGAGCAAAGTCGTGATCTCAATTTCTAAATTGAGTGACTCACCGACCAGCAATTAAAGAAGAAAAACAATAAACATCCTATAGGGAACATGCAATAAGAGCGAAGTCGTGATCTCAATTTCTAAATTGAGTGACTCATCGATCAGTAAATAAAGAAGAAAAACAATAAACATCCTATAGGGAACATGCAATGAGAGCGAAGTCGTGATCTCAATTTCTAAATTGAGTGACTCATCGATCAATAATTAAAGAAGAAAAACAATAAACATCCTATAGGGAAAATGCAATGAGAGCGAAGTCATGATCTCAATTTCTAAATTGAGTGACTCATCGATCAAAAGCAAATACAACACATGCATCAAACAAAAACTAGAGGGCCTCCTGACATATATCAGCAACAGAGGTCCCATCATGCAATCAGAGAACTATGAAAAATAAAAATGGAATAAAGGAGATAATGCATTACCAAACGGATAACTATCCGTAGCAACTGAGCAAGAATAAAAGAAACCCAGAGAACTTCAAGCAAGCTGGCATCAGTAGACAAATCAAGTCATAAATTACACCATAAGGATGTAAGTAATGAGATTATCAGATATGAACAGATCCCATGGGCAATGTATAGCATTCACAATCACATGTATACATCATGCATGGAATATCAAACATGCCAGACACAATAGCAGTACCAGTATAATAAATTGTGTTCCACAAATAAAGTGAAACACAGTAGCCTCAAGTCAAAAGTGGAAACTTTCTCAAAGTACCTCACACATTCAATAACCAAGTTAGTATTCCATAAGGTGAATGATGACTCACATAAGGGATGGATGCAACATGATGAAGTGAGAACAACATGATCACAATTATCAAATATTAGACGAGATAGATAAGAGGAAACAGGCATATGCACAATTTGGTCCAAAGAATCAGAGGAATGTTGCTCCTTTCTATCACCATGTTGAATTGACAATTGAATATCAATCAAGGATCATGGGAGCTTGAGAAGAATACAATCAAAGATCATGAAGATCAGGGGCAAACACATTTCAATCATGTACAATTAACTCAACCACTGCTTTACAAACACAATAGAAGATGAAGCCCACATAATGCATCAAAAAGGTTCAAACCTTCAAACATGGGGAAATAAGAGAAATGACTTGAGTTTATTTGAATGAACATATCCAAAATTATCATTAGGTTCCCAATCATAGGCCTCACTCAAGTTCATTGGCCATCAAATAATATGCAACAAGATATGCAACATCAATTGGGTACCTTCACTTTAAAAATGTATCAAAAATAGAAAAGGATTTCAATAATTCTAACCAAAAATCTTCAAGCATCTTTGAAATGTGTATAAGTCAAAATGCAAAACCCTAAGTTCATGAATGATTAAGAAAGGACTCAAACGAGGCCCAACGTTCAAGACTAGTTGGCAAAAACTACCAAACTAGAAAAGTTTTCAAAATAATTTGTGGAAAAATGTCAAACCAAGTCAAATAATTCAAGAAATTCAGATCCTCAACACATTCATGAACAATAAACAAGACTAGAATTCCAATAAAAATCCAGGGCATAAGGGTTTCGAAAAAGAAACTTGCACCATAAGCAACAAAACCCTATTTTTTGACTTTTAATCTTAATTATTGATTAAGTAAGATTAAAATCCAAACAAATCAAATCAAGATCATGCAAATCACAAGGAGACCCTAAAAGTAAGAAAACATATTTTTTCACATTTTTTGAATTAAAGAAAAGTCCAAAATAAAATCAAATTCACACAATTAATCAATTAGTCTAATAATCTCATCTTAAGAATGAAATTCTAAACAAAAGTCAGAAAAAGTCCAACCAAAATTATATTCAAATATTAGAACTAAAAAACATGCATTCCTGATTTTTTTGGAATTTTTGAATTAATGGAAGTATTAAAATAAAAATAAAACAAAACAAATAATAATGAAAATATTATTTAAGGGAAAAAATGCAAACCCTAGCCAAAATTCACAACAAAGTCAAAATAAAAAATATTCGGAGTCTATGATTAAAAATAAGCTTGCATGATTTTTTTAAGAATTTTTGAATCAATGGAAGTATTAAAATAAAAATCAAACAAACAAATATTATAAATTAACTTTTGAAATTAAATTCCTAAAGAAAATTGGAAAAATGCTAAACCAAAATCAGAATCAATTTTTACATAATTTTATGAGTTTAATGTAATTTTTAAGGAATTTTTAGATCAAAAGAAGTATTAAAACAAAAATAAACATTGAATAATCAATTAATTAAACCTATGAATTTTTTAAACCAATCAAATCATTTTAAAAAATTTCAAAACAAATAGGACAAATACTAGAAATTATTATTGGCCTATATTGATTTTTTCATGATTTTTGAAAATGTTTTGATCACAAAAATAAAATCAGGAAATCAAATAAGATCAAAAAATGTGAAAAATGCATTAAAAATCACATAGACCAATCAGATCCGTCCACACCATCATCTTCAACCTCCGGATCAATTCAAAACGCGCGTTTTTCAGTTCTAGGGTCATGTTCAGGTCCATCGTACATACTCATCTCTCCACCAAAATCAATGATTCCAATCATAAATCAAAGTTCAAACTACCAACTACATCATGCTTTTTACAAAATTCAAAATGGTTGACAATGGAAGTAGAAATCAGATCAAGAAAATTGAGAAAATCATTAAATCTTGAAAAACCAGAAGTTCACCAAATCGCATATGCTTCAAAATCAAACAAGTTTATACATCAGATGTAGGATCTGGCTAGCTATGAACATGATTACAAGCTTTAAATCACATGAAAAAAGCAAAAATATGGAGAATCAAGATCTAAAAATTACCTTTCGAGTGGAGAAATAAACTCAAGTATGGCCTCTGAAATAAAGTGAAAACCCTTGTCCCTTGCTTCTAATGCTCCAATGAAATGAAAATGGTCATAAATCGAGCTCTGGAATGGAGAATAAAGGAGCTTCGAAGCATAAATTTTTTGAGACAAAGAGATTTGCAGTTTCTGATTTTTGAGAGAATGAAAATGCGTCCCTTCAAAGGGAGTGAAATATGGATTATATAGAGTGACTGTTGAGGGTAGAAGGGTCTTTGAAAAGCTCAAGGCCGTTAGAAGCAGAATTTGAAAAAAACAGAAAAATGAAGATTGCCAAAGGTGATGCATTTTGTTTCTACTTATGCCCCGCCTAGAAGTCTTTTTGGTGATGTCATGTTGAGTGGTATTGTGAGCAAAACATGTGAACTTGGTGAGCTGGCTACATTGACAACAATCAAAACTGAAGTTGTGCAAAAATCTGCAATATAGGCATGGTTTTCCAATAATCTGGCTAGCTGACTTTATGCTTAGGCCATTTGAAATTCCTTCGTGCGTTTTGGATGCTTGAGGGGCCTTTCAAGAGCTCTCAAAATGTATAACATCTTAGGGCTTTGAACCTTCCAAATTGATGCTGACTTGATGGAGAAATGATGTTGCAAACTTGAGGCGAAAATGCAATTTGGCCTGCCTGGTCCGCGTGCGTGCATGGGCATGCATGGTGTGCATGAAGCCAACTTTGAAATGCCAACTTTGAAGCATCACAACTCACCCAACTCTTGGCCAAATTGAATGATTCAAAGTTCAATGGGAAGCTCTCAAGGGAGACTACAAAATGCTTTTTTTTAATTTTTCAAATTGAAGCTTGAATCACAAGAAATTGATTCCACAAAATGGCATGCCAAGTGTGATCGGTGGATCTGGAACTGACTGTTTAACGCTGGTTGGCGAAATGTCGCGGTAAGCAAGAGTCGCTACCGTCTTTTATTTTCTCCAACATGGAAAGGACAAAAGCACAGAAAAATTCCTTATTGAGATTAGCTCTCGGTTCGGGAGGTAGATTTATAGAAAGGGAAGGTGTTAGCACCCTTTCTATCCATGGTTATCCATGGGCTCTTAGATACTTGCTCATTTGTGTTTTCAAAAGTGTTTGTTTTCTTTTCAACTGTGGGTTTAAAAAAAGTTTCGTTTAAAATTTCAGTTCGACTCTTGTATCAGTCCTCAAGAGTGTTTGAAAAGTTGTTTTTGAAAGCTTTTTGCAAAGTGTCGGTGTGAAAAGAAGTTTTTGGTTTGTTTTGAATTAGAGCAAGTATCTAAGAGTCATCTACCTACCCTAAGGAATTAGTCTGTGTAAATGTCCTTAAGGTAGTGCCATCCCACCATTGAGGGGTAGGTAGCACCACCGTTGGAGGTGTTCGGGTCAATTCGAGTTAAGGGACGTTGTGGTCACCAGAGCAATAAGAGGATACCTTAGAAGCTACCCCCATGCCATGTTCATGGACATGAGGACTTATTAAGACGTCCTTTACTCGACGACCACGTTTTGAGGGGCAAGGCAACAATGAGGCGTACCCTAGGAGTGGTGTGTGAATTGTGTGTCATTTTCAGTTATTATTTGTCTTGATCATGCATTGAGTGTTCTACGTTTTGATTTTATTTTTGGCATACATTCTTTCATGTGATTATTAACAGTTAAAAGGTGCGGGAATTAAAATGCGGAAAATAAAGTCTTACGCTATTACAAGGCGCGGGTCTACATCGCCAAATTAAACCAAGACCCGATTTGAAAAGAAAAGTGTGGAAAATAAATATCCTAATTATCTATTACATGGCTTTGGGGCAAATACATTACATTCATAAAAGAAATAAAAATAAATGTGCGAAAGGAAATAAGAATCAAGCGCGAGGGCGTTGGACCCTTTAAAGAAATTAAATTGGAATTGATAATTGATTTAATTATTAAATAAAGAAAAGGAAGTTATTTTTATGTTTTTTTTTGTATTTATGAAATTAAAGAGAATTAAATTGGAATTAAAGTTGAATAAAACCCTAGTTCTAAATTGTTTTTTTTATTTATTAAAGAAAATGTTTAAGTTTGACCTAATTTAACCCTAATTAATTAATTACAAGTATTTACAAAAATAATTAATAATTAATAGTGATAAGAAGAAAAAATTAGTTATTAAGAAAAAGAATAAAAAATGCTAAAAGACTTGTTTTTATATTTTTTAATTATCTAAAAAAAACATTAACATTAAACCTAAAATTAAAACTAATTGATTATTAGAATTTTATTTACAAAATAATATTAAATAAAACATATTTTTATTTTTTATGATTTCTGATTTTTTTGTATTTTATGAAAATTAATTTTTTATGGATTTAAATAAAACAATTAACATAATTAAACTAAATAAAAGAAAAGAATAAAAAGAGAAAATAAAATGCAAACATGGGGGGTGGTTGACCCCAATTTGGAGGTCAATGGTAAGCAATTTGGGCCCATTAGGGGGCTGGCCACGTTGACTTTTCTGATTGTGTATGGAGCAGTTGACTGGCATGTATGATGAGCCCCTTTGGTGGCCTTCAGATGGGAATCTCCAAGTGCGTGGCAAGCCAGATGGTGAGGCTGTATGGTAGACCCTTGAGAGTACGCTGCACATGAACGTGTTACAAGAAAAATTATTGAATAAAGTGGGGGACCTGGGAATCGAACCCAGGTCCCAATACCTGCAAGCAAACGCACTAACCATCTGAGCTACTAACTCTCTTTGATATTATAATAGACAATAAATATTATGAAAGAGAAACAAGCGCTAGTGGTATTTTAACAAAACGCGCGCCAGGATTTGAATCCACCAACCACGTTCCTCCATGCATCATCTTCTCCAATTGCTATTTGTTTTGCCTGAAAAAATAAACTAGATAGCAGGGGTTTTAAACCCCCACAACCTGAAACCACAAATAATAGCGAATAGAAATTGGGCAATCATAAAAAAGGCGCGATGGTATGGTTCTGTTCGTCATGAGCTTCTGATTTCAATGGTGCTATTTTGGTTGGCCAATTTTTCCTCAAGCGTAAAACCCCAAATTTGGAGCTTTGAAACCCTAAAAAGCTTCCATGGCAACTTCTCACACATACAACATTAGTTCAATTAAAAGACACCAAAAGCTTCAGCATGATCATGTTAGTGTAAAAAAATAATGAAAATGCATTGATATGGCATGTAAATTGGAATTCGATTATCAATTTTTTCAAGAAAAATAGAACACGGTTATACCAATTCTTGAGGTTAGGGGATGTGATTTTGATTGAGAAAGCTTCCTGGTAGTCTTGGCAAACTTATGGAATAGTTTTTAGGCCTTGAAACACACTGAAACTATGAAAACAGATTTGAGATTTTTGAGAAAAAATGCAAAGTTGTTTAGTGTTCTTGGGCGCAACTTGCTTGTTCTTGTGATTAGGGTTGTGTTTGCATATGTACATGGAATGATTTAGGTCAACAATCCAAGCCCAAAGCCTTGTCTTTAATGATTTTCAAGTTTGTGATTTTCCATGATTTTTTCAATCTTTTCACCATGAAGAACATGCCAATTATTGGAGATCCTTTCCTTTTTGATGTGCACGAAATCTTGAGTGAATGATGGACCTATTAGCTGCATAAAAAGATTTAAAATACATGCTTTAGTATTTTTTCATATTTAATTTTAATTAAATGAATTAACAGTAATAAAAATTCAAATAATTAATAAAAAATAAGAAAATAACTCCCCTTTGGGTCAATGGGTCGTGCATAGCTTTTGGGTGATGATTCTTGGAAGAAATTGAGGCCCATTAGCAATTTTGAGGCCTTTGAAGCAAAGTTGACTTTTCAAAATTCCCAAAAATTTCCCAACTTCCACAAGGCATATCTTGCTCAATTTTTAAGCTTTGATCATGTTCTTGGACATTTTGGAAAGGTCTTGAAGTCCTCTAACCAATGCCTTTGGTCCCATGTCATGTTGATTTACCAATCTCAAGTTATGGTCTTTGACTTAAAGTGCCTTTTTGTTGACTTTTAAAAATGACCTATAATGTTGAGATTGATAACTTTTTGTGAGAGCATTTCTTGGACTTGAAGTGTGAAGAGGAGTTGTAGGAAATGTCATTCTCTTCAAAATGAGCTTTGGATGGAATTTTTCTGATAACCCATGTGGAAGTTATGCCTTGGTCAATTTGCAGTTGACTTTTTCAACTGTCCAAAAATAGAAACTTTTGCATCTTGAGACTTTTTGAGCCATGCCTTGAGAATCCTGATCAAGAATTGATCAAATGATGTTTGTGGCTTCAAAATAAGATGTTGACCAAAAATTTTGACTTTTGACTGTCAAATGACCATTTTGCCCCTATAGTTGACTATTGAGCAATTAGGGTTTTTGACTGTGTAATTTTGTGCTGTAAGTCTTGAAACTTGACATAAGGATGCTTGACAATATTTGTAGGCATGTGGGACTTGTTTGGACCCTTGGAAGCTTCAATTTCTTTGCCAGAACCAAAACCCTAGTTTTTGACTGTTAGGAGGTCATTGGACTGTGCAACCCTTGGGAGATTTTGAAGCATACTCTTAGCAAACCTTGAAGAATATGGGAGGGCAAATTTTGGGGTACAACAGTTGCCCCTGTTCAATCTTCTTAGACCTGAGGATGTAGATTGGATGACGTGCCTTTCGTAATCCGAAGGTGGAAGATGATTGAACACTAGAGTGCCCAGAAATTTGCGCTCACATGTTGGCAGTGTGATGGTGGGAATGGGCTTATAGATGCCATTTGGAGATTAGTGGATAGGAAGATGGGCTTATAGATGCCATGTTGAGAGGTGATGGATAGGTGGATGGGCTTATAGATTCCATCTGGGTGTCGATCGCGTAAGAGTTTCCTTAGCGAGAACTTGCGTACCTAAACAAAGAAAGATAATTACCTGGCCTGTTACAGGAGTTGACCTTCAAACTTCATGTGTAGATGTGCCCTGACTGGTTACAGGAATTGAATCCTTAAACCTCTTCAGACGTGCCCTGGCGAGATACAGGAGTCGAGTCTGGAGCTTCAAGAGGCGATGAATGAATCGGGGATGGTTACTACCTCAACGGGACGGTGAGAGAACCTCGGATGATTACTACCTCAACAGTAACGATGAGAGAATCTTGGGCAATTACTACCTCAACAGTAGTGATGAGAGAATCATAGGCGACTTCAACCTCAACAGTAACAATGAGAGAATCATAGGCGACTTCAACCTCAACAGTAACGATGAGAGAATCATAGGCGACTTCAACCTCAACAGTAACGATGAGAGAATCATAGGCGACTTCGACCTCAACAGTAACGATGAGAGAATCATAGGCGACTTCAACCTCAACAGTAACAATGAGAGAGTCATAGGCGACTTCAACCTCAACCGTAACGATGAGAGAATCATAGGCGACTTCAACCTCAACAGTAACGATGAGAGAGTCATAGGCGACTTCAACCTCAACAGTAACGATGAGAGAATCTGGGATGTCTTCTACTGAGTCTTCATTAGGAAAATCTTTAGGAATCGACTTAACTGGACTAGAGAAGGCCTTTGACTGGATAAGAATCAGAAAAATCTTTAGGAGTCGATTTAACTGAACCGGGCAAGGTCTTGGAATCTTCAACTGGATAAGAATCAGGGAGATTTTAGGGTCGATCTGACTGAACCAGAGAAGGCCTTTGACTGGATAAGAATCAGAAAAATCTTAGGGTCGATTTAACTGAACCAAGCAAGGTCTTGGAATAACTTCAACTGGATAAGAATCAGGGAGATCTTAGGGTCGATCTGACTGAACCAGAGAAGGCCTTTGACTGGATAAGAATCAGAAAAATCTTTAGGAGTCGATTTAACTGAACCGGGCAAGGTCTTGGAATCTTCAACTGGATAAGAATCAGGGAGATTTTAGGGTCGATCTGACTGAACCAGAGAAGGCCTTTGACTGGATAAGAATCAGAAAAATCTTTAGGAGTCGATTTAACTGAACCGGGCAAGGTCTTGGAATCTTCAACTAGATAAGAATCAGGGAGATTTTAGGGTCGATCTAACTGAACCAGAGAAGGCCTTTGACTGGATAAGAATCAGAAAAATCTTTAGGAGTCGATTTAACTGAACCGGGAAAGGTCTTGGAATAACTTCAACTGGATAAGAATCAGGGAGATCTTAGGGTCGATCTGACTGAACCAGAGAAGGCCTTTGACTGGATAAGAATCAGAAAAATCTTTAGGAGTCGATTTAACTGAACCAGGCAAGGTCTTGGAATCTTCAACTGGATAAGAATCAGGGAGATCTTAGGGTCGATCTGACTGAACCAGAGAAGGCCTTTGACTGGATAAGAATCA
Source organism: Vicia faba (assembly GCA_948472305.1). Lineage (NCBI taxonomy): Eukaryota > Viridiplantae > Streptophyta > Magnoliopsida > Fabales > Fabaceae > Vicia > Vicia faba. The sequence goes on along the minus strand of OX451739.1, from coordinate 503,666,094 downwards.
GAAAAATCTTTAGGAGTCAATTTAACTGAACCAGGAAAGGTCTTGGAATCTTCAACTGGATAAGAATCAGGGAGATCTTAGGGTCGATCTGACTGAACCAGAGAAGGCCTTGGCCATAGCTGAGAACTTAACTGGATCTTTCCTGAAAGGTAAAGGTCAGTCATATGCAATGCATGATATGGATCAAGAAATGATGTTCTTAACATAAATGAGATTGTATGTTCGTGATGCGTATGTGCATGCTATAATGTATGGAAATGCGATGTTTATGAATGTATGTTTTTGTCTAGGAAAGTAAATCCTTGACGGGTGCCGGGAAGTCACATCCTGGGCTGATGTTGGAGAATAGTGCTTTGTTTCCACTGGGGAGTGATGGTTGCAAGAATACCGGTAGGAGAAGATGACTCTGTTGGGGGATAAACTTGACGAATAGATTACTCTGCAGGGAGAAATTACTCTAGCTACCTTGCTGGGGAACAGTACTCTGTGGGAAGAGAGGTACTTTGTTGGGATGTTGATGATAACTTTGCTGGGGATACCATTGTTATGTTGGAAGTGTTAAAAGACTTCGCTGGGGATAAGAAGACTTCACCGAGGACGACCCTTTCGTGGCTTTTGGCTGAGGATAACCCAGTTATATCCTGGTGGGGAAATAACCTTTAAATAAAGTCGGGGGACGCGTTCGTGCTCTGTGAGGGAGAAGCTTCCAGAATCTACTGGGGATAAACTTCCTGCTGGGGAGATGGATTCAAACTTTCCTGGGGAAATCTTGATTGGACTCTCCTGGGGAAATTTTTGAGATGTACTGGGAGTGACTCCATTGAATGCCTGGTATACCACCGAGGAACCGTCTTAGACCAAGACTGCCAGGGATGCTTGTTAAGAATATTCGTATATTGTGCTGGCGAATGTTGAGATCTGCTGGAGGATACCCAACTTCCTTAAGGCTGATTGTATAGCTTTGCTTGGGGAGAGTGCATTGACTTGCTGGCTCGTTCTCTGGGGAGTTAAGGTATACTGGTTATGTTCTTCAGCTGAACTTACCTTGGTACCTTGGTGGACAGAGCAATTAGATTGCTTAGACAACTCTTTATTGCCCCTGTTTCTAATGTTACCTGTAGTTAATCCTTTGTTTCGTATGCAATCATTTATGAGTTAGCAGTTATTGTCAAATGCATATATCACAAATTGAACCTTGGACGTTCTTCGCAAAACAAAACAGAAAAAAGGAAAAACAATCGGCAATTTGTCTGAAAAGTGAATTTATATTGATTTTGAATTGCCTGTAAATAGGCATTTTATGTACAAGAGACTGACGTCTTAGTAAGAGAACACCGCCGAACAAAAGAGTTTATACAAATTTGTACAAAGAAAAATAAAATAGCTGTGCGAAAAGAATAATCCCACTGGGTTCCAACTCTGCTATCGCCTTTATATCTTTGAGCGTCTCATCACTTGATGACCTAGCCGAAGATGAAGCTGATTGATCAATGCCGTCTGAACTTGATGTTGATACCAGATTCTGGATGTAGAGTGATCCAATGAGACATAGTATTACGCTTTATCCCTAACTTTTGCCTGGACCGCCCTTTCGGGTTTTCAGTCCACCGGGATACCCATTTTTGCCCAAGCCGCCTTTTCAGGTTTTCGACTTGCCGGGTGTACATATTTTTTTCATTTCATCCCTTCATTTTGCCCGAACCCTTTTTGTTCGCCGGGAAGCCCTAATTTTTGCCTAGGTATGTCAACCTAGCGGGTCTTTTTTTATGCGTATTATCTTTTTACTATGTCTGCATTGGCGGGGTGAGGAAGGTCGTCACCATCCATGTTGGTTACAATCATGGCTCCTCCAGAGAACACATGTTTAACCACAAATGGCCCTTCGTACGTAGGGGTCCATTTGACCCTTGGATCACTCTGAGGAAGGATGATATGCTTGATTACCAGATCCCCAACTTGATATTCTTGTGGTCTGACCTTCTTGTTAAATGCCCTGATCATCCGTTTTTGGTACGTCTGACCATGATAAATAGCAGCAAGTCTCTTTTCGTCAATCAGGTTTAGCTGATCAAGTCGTTTCTGGATCCAATCATCTTCGTTCAGGTCTGCATCCTTCATTATCCGGAGAGAGGGTATCTGCACTTCTATCGGTAAGACTGCCTCCATGCCGTAGACCAAGGAAAAAGGAGTTTCCCCAGTTGACGTCCTTGCTGAGGTACGGTACCCATGTAGAGCAAACGGTAACAACTCGTGCCAATCTTTATAGGTCACTGTCATCTTCTGCACAATTTTCTTGATATTCTTATTCGCTGCTTCTACAGCCCCATTCATCTTCGATCTGTAAGGAGAAGAGTTGTGGTGTTGTATCTTAAACTGCTCGCAGAGCTCAGTGATCATCTTGTTATTAAGATTGGTACCATTGTCTGTAATGATCCTTTCAGGGACGCCGTATCGACAGATCAGGTTATGCCGAATGAACCGTGCCACAACGTTCTTGGTTACCGTAGCATAGAAAGCTGCTTCAACCCACTTTGTGAAGTAATCAATCGCTACCAGAATGAAACGATTCCCATTAGATGCTGTAGGTTTTATCTCGCCAATCATATCTATGCCCCACATTGCAAAAGGCCAAGGTGCAGTCAAGAAATTTAGAGGGACTGGAGGAACATGCACCTTGTCTACATAAACCTGGCATTTATGACATGTCCGGGAGTGTTGGTAACAGTCTGCTTCCATTGTGGACAAGAAATACCCCGCCCGAAGGATTTCTTTGCCATAATGTGTCCACTTGAATGTGTTCCGAATGCACCTTCATGTAGCTCTGCCATGATCCTTTCTGCTTCAGTCTTATCCACACAATGCAGTAAGGTCGAATCATGGTTTCGCTTGTACAGGATGCCGTTGCTGAGGAAGAACTTCGCTGCGAACCTTCTCAGAAACTTTTTATCATTGACAGATGCACCTTCAGGATATTCCTGAGCTTCCAAATATCTCTTCACCTCATGGTACCAAGGCTTCTCAGTCACCAACTCAGTCTCAAGGTCACAACAGTATGCCGGTTCATCCAGTTTCCAAATGATGACCCGGGGAGCCTCATTGTCCCACTTGACTTTGAACATGGAAGACATCGTAGCCAATGCGTCCGCCAACTGATTCTCCTCTCTTGGGAAATGTTCAAAAGTTATCTCTGTGAAGTGGGGAATCAATGTCAACACACATTCCTTGTAAGGAATAAGATTCAGATGTTTCGTATCCCACTCGCCTTTGATCTGATTGATCACGAGAGCGGAATCTCCGAAGACACTCAGAAACTTGATCCTTAAATCAATTGCATCTTGAAGACCCATGATGCATGCCTCATACTCCGCCATGTTGTTGGTGCAGTTGAAACATAGCCGGGCAGTAAGTGGAGTATGAGTGCCTTGAGGGGATATTATCACAGCGCCAATACCGTTACCCAAAGCGTTGGAGGCTCCGTCAAAATGCATAGACCATCGGGATCCTTCCTCAGGTCCTTCATCTGGTCCAGGTACTTCACAATCAGTCACAATCATAATGCTCTCGTCTGGAAACTCAAAGTTCATTGACTGATAGTCGTTTACTGCCTGATGTGCCAAGTGGTCTGCCAATACACTTCCCTTGATAGCTTTCTGAGTTGTGTACTGGATGTTGTATTCTGTCAAGATCATTTGCCATCTTTCTATTCTCCCAGACAGAGCAGACTTTTCAAATATGTACTTTATAGGATCCATCTTTTAAATCAACAAAGTAGTGTGAGTCAGCATATACTGTCTCAGCCGGCGAGCAGCCCATACCAAAGCGCAACAAGTTTTCTCGAGCAGTGAGTATCGGGTCTCACAGTCGGTAAACTTTTTGCTAAGGTAATAAATGGCATGCTCTTTTCGGCCAGACTCGTCATGCTGCCCCAGCACACACCCCATTGAGTTGTCAAGTACTGTCAGGTATAGTATCAGAGGTCTCCCTTCAACCAGTGGCATAAGGATGGGTGGTTCTTGGAGATACTCTTTAATTCTGTCAAAAGCGGCCTGACATTCATCATTCCAACGTACTACATGATCTTTCTTCAGCAGCTTGAAGATTGGTTCACAGGTGGCAGTTAGATGGGAGATGAATCGAGCAATGTAATTCAGACGTCCTAGGAAACCTCTGACTTCTTTCTCTGTCTTAGGAACTGGCATCTCTTGAATAGCTTTAACCTTGGCAGGGTCCACTTGAATACCCTTATCACTTACAACGAAGCCTAGCAACTTTCCAGATCTTACCCCGAAGGTGCACTTGTTCGGGTTCAACCTCAGCTTGTACAGTTTCAGACGGTCAAACAGTTTCTGCAGATGGTCAAGGTGTTCCTCTTCAGTTTGGGACCTTGCAATCATGTCGTCGACATACACTTCTATCTCATGATGGATCATGTCATGAAATAAAGCAACCATGGCACGTTGGTAGGTTGCCCCAGCATTTTTCAACCCGAATGGCATGACCTTATAGCAGAAGGTGCCCCACTGAGTAATAAAGGTAGTCTTCTCCATGTCTTCCGGAGCCATCTTGATCTGATTGTAACCTGAAAAGCCATCCATGAAAGAGAACACCTTATGCTGAGCAGTATTGTCAACCAGGACGTCAATGTGAGGTAGGGGAAAGTCATCCTTGGGGCTGGCCCTGTTCAGATCCCTGTAATCAACACACATTCTGACCTTACCATCCTTCTTTGGTACCGGCACCACATTAGCAACCCACTGAGGGTAAGAAGTCACTGCAAGAAACCCGACATCGAACTGTTTCATAACCTCGGCTTTGATCTTCTCGGACATCTCTGGATGCATACGGCGGACCTTTTGCTTAACCGGAGGGCAGTCTTCCTTGGTAGGCAAATAATGGACCACAATGTCGGTATCCAACCCAGGCATGTCTTCGTAGGACCAGGCAAAGATCTCCACATAATCATGTAACCTCTGAGTCAACCGTTGCTTCACGTTGAGCTCTAGGTTGGCACCAATCTTAACCTCCTTTCTATCTGCCTCAGTGCCCAGATTTATTGTTTCCACCGACTCTTCATGTGGTTGAATTGCCCTCTCTTCCTGGAGTAACAGTCTTGCAAGCTCGCCAGGCACTTCGCAATCATCTTCACCTTCGTCTTCGGCTAAGTTGATCGGATTTTCGAAGTCATAACTGGCAGTAGCAGAGTCGTTACCAGTGAGATCCAGAGTGGATTGAAACCTGTATGAGTGAGTGTGTGTAAATACAGCTGTTTTGCAATATATAAAGAAAGAAAAGAAAGAAAAGGAGCATAAGATTTGAAGTGCGAGAAAACGTCCAAGGTCTTTATTCATGATATATGAAATGACAATTAATATGCCCTCACAAATGAAGCCACGGTGCCCCGGGTAGGACACCGGGCCATAGAGTTTCAATTCATTGTTTATTACAAATAACAAAAACAAAGGGGTTTATTACTGCGTAACAAAAGTAACAGGAGTATGATCTTTAGCAGTCCAATTGGTCAATCCACCATCAGTCGTCGGGTAGATCCAGCTATCGAACTCTGACTCTTCCACTTCATCTTCATCCCCAATGGCATTCACTCTTGGATTGGTGATGAGCACAGGAGGTCTTCCGATCCTAGCCTTGTGTACGTTCCTCTGAGCCTCTGCAGTGAAACCCAGTCCAAACTTGTCAGTTTTTGGTGTGAAATCAGGGAGCCTGCCCCAGTTTGTACATTCACCTTTCTCGATTACAGCCCGGGCATCCTTCAAGGAAGCCATCTTCAAGGGAAAGTCCTCTTCAACCACTGTTTCTGCCGCTGCCAATGTTGGAGGTACCTCTTCAAAATGCTGAAAGGGAGTTTCAATAAACTCCCCGTCCATCTCAATATATCGGAAGGAATTCAAGTGACTAACCATATACTCCTCCTCTCCCTGCACAGTGACAATCTTCCCTCTGACAGGGTACTTGAGCTTCTGGTGTAGGGTAGAGGTCACTGCCCCAGCTTTGTGAATCCAAGGTCGACCCAGTAAACAGGAATAAGATGGACGGATATCCATCACATAGAAAGTTGAGTCGAATACTTGAGAACCCATACGAATAGGAATGTCTACCTCTCCATGAACCATCCTCTTAGAACCGTCAAAGGCTCTGACAATGACGTTGCTAGGTTTCAGCTCCAGGCCCTCACAATCCAACCGGTCTAAGGCCTTTTTGGGTAGCACATTTAGGGAAGAACCGGTGTCCACCAGCACGTGCGCAAGAGTAGTGCCCCTGCATTCAATAGAGACATGCAGGGCATCATTGTGGTTCTTTCCCTTAGCAGTAAGGTCAGCATCCGAGAAACCCAAACCATTGTCAGCTGTCAGATTGGCTACGCAATCAGTAAACTGGTCTGCAGATGTCTCCTGTGGCACATGGGCCATCTTTAGAAATGAAATCAGGGCCTTAGCATGGGCCTCTGAGCACAGCAGCAAGGAGAGCATAGAGATCTTGGAGGGTGTATGCCCCAGCTGTTCAACGACATTGAAGTCGCTCTTCTTGATTATCTTCAGAATTTCCTCCATCTCTTGTTGGGAGGCTTCAACATTCACAGATTTTGGTGCCTCCATCCGGGCACGCTCCTCTTCAATCCCTTTGCCCTGAGCATTAGATGACTCGGCAACAGGGGAAGCAACTTGATCATAAATGGGAACAGGTGCGCTTGCAGGTGTTATAATGAGGGGTCTTCGAATAGCTGGTGGCGCAATGTCAGGCGAGAAGAGCCTGTCACTGCGGGTAACTTTGGTTGGACCAGTGATATTGCTGATGCTGGTGCCAGTGTTGAACTCTTACTTTATACCATGTGCATATACATCTGCCCCATAGTGCCATGGGACAGCCTTATCAGATTCATAGGGGAGAGGCCCCGGAACAGTAATAACAATGGGTGCGACAGTCATGATTTTAACTGGCTTCCTCGGGGGAGCCTTGATTGGATTATTGAAAATGGTAACAACAGATACTTCTTCCACAGGAACAAACGGAATAGCGGTCTTCTTGAACAGAATCTCTTTGCTGTCCATCAGGCTTTGGATGCCTAACTTCAGCAAAGGACAACCAGTAGGGGTAACAGCACACAAAAGGCAACCTTTGCTGCAACCCGGAAATAAACCGGCCAGCAGTAGGTTCCTCTTAACAGTCATCAGTGGGGTAACTACATCATTCACAGAAACGGCATACACATCTTCATCAACGGCATTTACTCCATGCTGGGGCATAGGAGCAGTCACCACATTTGGCCTCTCAGGCGCTTCAAATTGTATCTCCTTCGCATCAATAAGGTCTTGCACCTTATTCCTTAAGGCCCAGCAGTCATCAGTAGAGTGCCCCTGGCTATCGAAGTGATAAGCACAGCGGGCATTTGGATTGTACTTAGGAGAGGCAGTGTTCACAACCTTCGGGGCCTCCCTGACAGTCACCAAATTGGTGGATAGCAACTGCGGCAAGATTTGCGACAAGGTCATACTCAGCCGGGTAAACTCTCTTCTGGGTCTTTCAGCCCTTTGTGGATTGGTTTGCCGAGGAGCGGCAGCAGGCTTAGCAATCACCACCGTGTTGACAGATTGGCGGCGTTCTGGTTTATCATGTCTTCTAGGCCCATATACAGCACTGGCCTCCTTCTTAAAGGGTTTCTTCTCAGAACTTGAAGATGCACCCTTCTGAATTTTACCGGACTTCATTCCAGCCTCTATCCTTTCCCCAGTCAGAATGAGGTCAGTGAACCCTACAGACGAATTGCCAATAAGATGATTGAAGAATGGCCCGGAGAGGGTCCCCAAGAACATATCCACCAGCTCACGGTCAGTTAATGGTGGCTGCACCCTGCCAGCCAGATCCCTCCACTTTTGTGCATACTCTTTAAAACCTTCGCTTGATCCTAGCGACATACCCTGGAGTTGGGTACGTGTAGGAGCAAGGTCGGCATTATATTGATACTGCTTGTAAAAAGCAGTAGCCAACTCCTCCCAGTTACGAACTTTGGTCCCATCCAGCTGATAGAACCATTCAAGATGAGTCCCTGAAAGACTCTCCTGGAAGAAGTGGATCCACAAGTTCTTGTCCACTGTGTACGGTTGAATCTTTCGCACATAAGATCTGAGGTGCAACTTAGGGCAAGACGCCCCGTCATACTTGGTGAAGGATGGTGCCTTAAACTTGTGAGGAATGATCACACCAGTAGATAAGCCCAAGTCTCCGAAATCCAGCCCAGGCACTTGTTGGATCTCCATGGCGTTCAGTCTGTCTTCCAACTGCTTGTATCGGTCTTCAGCCGGAGGATACTGTTCCTCATTAAAATCAGTCTCATTGTCAGAGACTACTGGACTTGGAGCCTTTCCCCCTTGGGGACTGTCTTTGCCTACAGAAGAACCAGCTTCCTCATTCTGCAGAGTATTACCAAACCTCCGGCCCGAGTTGAAAAGAACAGTTCTCTTCTTCTTCTTCTCCTTCTTCAGGAGCAAAGCCTTCAGCTCTTCTTGGCCTTGAGCCAAACCTATGATCAGCTCTTGAAATTGTGCGTTCTGCGCCTAAAGGGCCTTGATAGACTGCTCGGTTGATGATTCAGGGTTCATGATGCTGAAATAAACAGCGAAGAACAGTAAGCAACCTGAAAAGAAGAGTACCTGCTATGCACATGATGAATGATATGTGTTTATGCAATGCATTCAAAGGTTCGAAAGTTCAAATTTGTTGTAGACAAAAAGGAACGCACGTTATCATTAAGGAAATAATTGTTTGGTACATCAAAGCCTCATGGGCAAAATATTACAAAGCAAATCAATCCCAAAAGACACTACGCATCCTCTTTGGAGCTATGTAGGTGTTGAGATTCCTCTCCTCGTGCAATAGGCGGGTGAGCTCCAAGACCTTCTTTTCACTAGCATGTAGACTGGTCTCAAGAGAATTCCGTTCTTCCTTAAGCTGGATCCAGCTCTTCTGCATCTCTTCCCAGGACGTGGGAATGTCAGGATGTTGAATGGTATAGGACACCTCTCTCTCCAAGACTGGCTCTTTGATCACATGGAGCACATGAGGATAAGGCATTACTAATTTCTGGGAGCGGGCTCGTACCCACTTGAGATAAGGTTCCAATGGGATGGAATTCTTGTGCCCCAGGGTCTTGCTGTCTATCCTACTGGGCATCCTCCAAGCTCTGATAAATCTCTGGCGAAGTCCTTGTGCATCGTTGTCGAAGTCAAAAACTATGTCAAGAATTAACATGTCATGAGGGCCATCCTTCCGAGCATAACCAAACTGTCTCCAAGCCAAGCATGGGTTGTAAGTAATACCTCCTCTGATTCCAAGTAAAGGAACATTAGGGTACTCCCCACAATGATCAATGATAGTGACATCCTCTCTGGACCGAGAACACCAATGTATGTCATCATGTGTAAGAGTCATCAATCGTTGTGACCATCTCAAACCCCGCTCGTTCTTCAAAACTGATTGTGGAAGGTGCGAAATAAACCACCTTCCCAGGAGAGGAGTGCAGCACATAAGGACACCTCTTTTTCTCATGGTTCGAGTGTAACATGAGTGAAGGATGTCCCCCAGCAACGTAGGTATAGGATTCCTGGACATGAAGATCTGGACAGCACTGATATCTATAAGCTGATCTGGATTAGGGAACAACACCAAACCATAGACAAGGAGGGCCACAACTTCTTCAAAAGCTTGTAAGTTAAGGGAGTTCCAACACTCCTGGGCCTTTTCAAACAGAAACCTGGCTAAGAACCCTTTGATGCCACTTCTAACTTCCCAATGTCCCTTGAGGTCAGATGATTGTAGGTGTAAGGCTTTAGCAATCTCTTCAAGCTTGGGTTCCCTTTCCGTACCGTTGTAGGGTAGTTGATCAAGGATAGGGATCTTCAGAAGCCGGGAGAACTCTTCCAATGTAGGTACCAGTTGATAATCCAAGAAAGTGAAACAGTGATGCAGAGGGTCAAAGAAATGGAACATGACCTTTATCATGTCTTCCTCAATGTTGGTGTTGACCAAGCTGATGAGTCTTCCATGTCTTTCACTGAATGAGGAGCTCTCGGGAATCCTGGATATAAGCTCCTTAAGCTGGAGAGGGATCCTTACAAGGCTAATCTGAATTGTCTTTCTGCGAACAGTTTCCATATCCTACAAAACAAGAACAAAGATGAAGATTCGAACCCCTGAAATGGTTAGTCAATGCATATGATGCTGGATGATGTCATGATGCTATGATTAAACACACCACAAATATTTACAAAGGCAAACATGATAAGGCACACAAGTCACACCACAACCCTTAGAGTTTAGGCCAGCATGGGGTCTGGGTATTACCCTCTTGAAGTTGGTGGGCTCAACCTGTCCTATCAGAAGTAACCGGGTTCTAAGGGTCCCAATATCACTGGATTGCTTTCATTGTTCATTGTTTCGATTTAGCCACTGAACTGGCGACCGAAATATTCCAGGAAAGCAACCCTCAATTGAGTGTAGTATCGAGTATCAACCAACCTCGGACTGCACCAAAGTCAGTTATCTCACTACCCTAAAGAGGCCAAGATGGTTCAATTAAGGTTCCTAAGGTCAGTTGATGCTTCACGACACCACATGGAGGCCCCGTACTCTCCTTGACTAAACTCAAGGGTTACCGGTACACACCAAAGTGCCACATCAACGTAGCAGACTGTTTCAACCATGTCGGTATACCCCGCACAGTTCCCTCACAGCCTTGTTGCTACTTTCTAAGAAGGTATCCCCAGATCCGGGTTAGGATCTATAGAACTCCCAAGACAGTCCCACAATTTAAAGCAAACAAGTCAAAGCAATTGAAAACACAATTATGAACTATCCTAAGGTACACCTCACTTTATAAGAATCCCCAGCAGAGTCGCCAGTTCTGTGATCGGTGGATCTGGAACTGACTGTTTAACGCTGGTTCGCGAAATGTCGCGGTAAGCAAGAGTCGCCACCGTCTTTTATTTTCTCCAACATGGAAAGGACAAAAGCACAGAAAAATTCCTTATTGAGATTAGCTCTCGGTTCGGGAGGTAGATTTATAGAAAGGGAAGGTGTTAGCACCCTTTCTATCCATGGTTATCCATGGGCTCTTAGATACTTGCTCATTTGTGTTTTCAAAAGTGTTTGTTTGCTTTTCAACTGTGGGTTTAAAAAATGGTTCGTTTAAAATTCCAGTTCGACTCTTGTATCAGTCCTCAAGAGTGTTTGAAAAGTTTTTTTTGAAAGCTTTTTGCAAAGTGTCGGTGTGAAAAGAAGTTTTTGGTTTGTTTTGAATTAGAGCAAGTATCTACGAGTCATCTACCTACCCTAAGGAATTAGTCTGTGTAAATGTCCTTAAGGTAGTTCCATCCCACCATTGAGGGGTAGGTAGCACCACCGTTGGAGGTGTTCGGGTCAATTCGAGTTAAGGGACATTGTGGTCACCAGAGCAATAGGAGGATACCTTAGAAGCTACCCCCATGCCATGTTCATGGACATGAGGACTTGCTAAGACGTCCTCTACTCGACGACCACGTTTCGAGGGGCAAGGCAACAGTGAGGCGTACTCTAGGAGTGGTGTGTGAATTGTGTGTCATTTTCAGTTATTATTTGTCTTGATCATGCATTGAGTGTTCTACATTTTGATTTTATTTTTGGCATACATTCTTTCATGTGATTATTAACAGTTAAAAGCTGCGGGAATTAAAATGCGGAAAATAAAGTCTTACGCTATTACAAGGCGTGGGTCTACATCGCCAAATTAAACCAAGACCCGATTTGAAAAGAAAAGTGTGGAAAATAAATATCCTAATTATCTATTACATGGATTTGGGGCAAATACATTACATTCATAAAAGAAATAAAAATAAATGTGCGAAAGGAAATAAGAATCAAGCGCGAGGGCGTTGGACCCTTTAAAGAAATTAAATTGGATTTGAAAATTGATTTAATTATTAAATAAAGAAAAGGAAGTTATTTTTATGTTTTTTTTGTATTTATGAAATTAAAGAGAATTAAATTGGAATTAAAGTTGAATAAAACCCTAGTTCTAAATTGTTTTTTTTATTTATTAAAGAAAATGTTTAAGTTTGACCTAATTTAACCCTAATTAATTAATTACAAGTATTTACAAAAATAATTAATAATTAATAGTGATAAGAAGAAAAAATTAGTTATTAAGAAAAAGAATAAAAAATGCTAAAAGACTTGTTTTTATATTTTTTAATTATCTAAAAAAAACATTAACATTAAACCTAAAATTAAAACTAATTGATTATTAGAATTTTATTTACAAAATAATATTAAATAAAACATATTTTTATTTTTTATGATTTCTGATTTTTTTGTATTTTATGAAAATTAATTTTTTATGGATTTAAATAAAACAATTAACATAATTAAACTAAATAAAAGAAAAGAATAAAAAGAGAAAAAAAATGCAAACATGGGGGGTGGTTGACCCAATTTGGAGGTCAATGGTAAGCAATTTGGGCCCATTAGGGGGCTGGCCACGTTGACTTTTCTGATTGTGTATGGAGCAGTTGACTGGCATGTATGATGAGCCCCTTTGGTGGCCTTCAGATGGGAATCTCCAGGCGCGTGGCAAGCCAGATGGTGAGGCTGTATGGTACACCCTTGAGAGTACGCTGCACATGAACGTGTTACAAGAAAAATTATTGAATAAAGTAGGGGACCTGGGAATCGAACCCAGGTCCCAATACCTACAAGCAAACGCACTAACCATCTGAGCTACTGACTCTCTTTGATATTATAATAGACAATAAATATTATGAAAGAGAAACAAGCGCTAGTGGTATTTTAACAAAACGCGCGCCAGGATTTGAATCCACCAACCACGTTCCTCCACGCATCATCTTCTCCAATTGCTATTTGTTTTGCCTGAAAAAATAAACTAGATAGCGGGGGTTTTAAACCCCCACAACCTGAAACCACAAATAATAGCGAATAGAAATTGGGCAATCATAAAAAAGGCGCGATGGTATGGTTCTGTTCGTCATGAGCTTCTGATTTCAATGGTGCTATTTGGGTTGGCCAATTTTTCCTCAAGCGTAAAACCCCAAATTTGGAGCTTTGAAACCCTAAAAAGCTTCCATGGCAACTTCTCACACAGACAACATTAGTTCAATTAAAAGACACCAAAAGCTTCAGCATGATCATGTTAGTGTAAAACAATAATGAAAATGCATTGATATGGCATGTAAATTGGAATTCGATTATCAATTTTTTCAAGAAAAATAGAACACGGTTATACCAATTCTTGAGGTTAGGGGATGTGATTTTGATTGAGAAAGCTTCCTGGTAGTCTTGGCAAACTTATGGAATAGTTTTTAGGCCTTGAAACACACTGAAACTATGAAAACAGATTTGAGATTTTTGAGAAAAAATGCAAAGTTGTTTAGTGTTCTTGGGCGCAACTTGCTTGTTCTTGTGATTAGGGTTGTGTTTGCATATGTACATGGAATGATTTAGGTCAACAATCCAAGCCCAAAGCCTTGTCTTTAATGATTTTCAAGTTTGTGATTTTCCATGATTTTTTCAATCTTTTCACCATGAAGAACATGCCAATTATTGGAGATCCTTTCCTTTTTGATGTGCACGAAATCTTGAGTGAATGATGGACTTATTAGCTGCATAAAAAGATTTAAAATACATGCTTTAGTATTTTTTCATATTTAATTTTAATTAAATGAATTAATAGTAATAAAAATTCAAATAATTAATAAAAAATAAGAAAATAACTCCCCTTTGGGTCAATGGGTCGTGCATAGCTTTTGGGTGATGATTCTTGGAAGAAATTGAGGCCCATTAGCAATTTTGAGGCCTTTGAAGCAAATTTGACTTTTCAAAATTCCCAAAATTTTCCCAACTTCCACAAGGCATAGCTTGTTCAATTTTTAAGCTTTGATCATGTTCTTGGACATTTTGGAAAGATCTTGAAGTCCTCTAACCAATGCCTTTGGTCCCATGTCATTTTTATTTACCAATCTCAAGTTATGGTCTTTGACTCAAAGTGCCTTTTTGTTGACTTTTGAAAATGACCTATAATGTTGAGATTGATAACTTTTTGTGAGAGCATTTCTTGGACTTGAAGTGTGAAGAGGAGTTGTAGGAAATGTAATTCTCTTCAAAATGAGCTCTGGATGGAATTTTTCTGATAACCCATGTGGAAGTTATGCCTTGGTCAATTTGCAGTTGACTTTTTCAGCTGTCCAAAAATAGAAACTTTTGCATCTTGAGACTTTTTGAGCCATGCCTTGAGAATCATGATCAAGAATTGATCAAATGATGTTTGTGGCTTCAAAATAAGATGTTGACCAAAATTTTTGACTTTTGACTGTCAAATGACCATTTTGCCCCTACAGTTGACTGTTGAGCAATTAGGGTTTTTGATTGTGTAATTTTGTGCTGTAAGTCTTGAAACTTGACATAAGGATGCTTGACAATGTTTGTAGGCATGTGGGACTTGTTTGGACCCTTGGAAGCTTCAATTTCTTTGTCATAACCAAAACCCTAGTTTTTGACTGTTAGGAGGTCATTGGACTGTGCAACCCTTGGGAGATTTTGAAGCATACTCTTAGCAAATCTTGAAGAATATGGGAGGGAAAATTTTGGGGTACAACACCAAGTGTTTGATGAAATTACGCGCATGGCTTGCCCAAGAGAAGTCATCCTGGCACTTAGAATCTTTCAAATTTTTAAGTTACTTCTTGAACAAGTTACACTCAAATTCACCCTTTCTCATGATTCAAAGATGAATTTGGGCATGGAATATGAAAAGAGGATGCTTTAATTGATGGTTGACCAAAAGTTTACTTGTTCAACTCCTGATTTTACTGACTTTGGTCAAAATGACCAATTTTCCCCTTTTGATCAATTGAACCATTTACAATCCCAATTGATCCCCAATCTTTCAATCCTAAATGCTTAATAACAAGTGGTGAACCATGGAAACAAGTTTGGGTGAAAAATTCGTAGAAATCCTGATTAAAACCAAAACCCTAGTTTTCTGCCATGTGCTAGGAGATAGATGATCAAGCTTCAAAACCCTAATTCCACTGCATATCATGAGAGACTCCTTGATCAAATTTGATTCCAATGATGATAAGATAGTTATGCTTCATGAATTGGACCATATAGACCTCAATTACCTCAACTTGGACCAAACCCTAAATTTGGTTAACATCTTAGGAGACTGATGAACCATCTTCAAAACTTTAAAATCCTTTGGACATCTTGGCCAAATTTTTTTTGTACAAAGACCTTTCAAATGGCAATGAGATATTGTAGCTTCCAAATCAAGACTTGTACATTGATCAATAGCCTTGATCAAGCAAAACCCTAATTTGACTGATGAATCAAAGGAGTGATTCCTTCTTATAATCAAACACAAACTTCAATCCTCTGATGATCCAAGGAGATGGATAAGATATCTTGAGATATGCAATAACTTTTGAGCTTGAAAGATCCAAATATTTAGATGATAAGATTTCACTTGAGCAACTTGTCAATGCAATCATTCTCCAAGCCTGAGGAAGACTTGATAACCAAAGTACTTTGATCCCATCACAATGTATGAATGCAATGCAATATGATATTCATGATGAAACATAAGCCTAAAATCAAGAGGGTAAATTTTTGGGTGCAACAGCTACCCCTATTCAAATATCTTCAACATGATAAGTGAGAAAAGTGACAACTTTCGAGCGTTCAGAGTTGAAGAGGATTGAATACGAAGGAACCCGAAAATTTACACTCTTGAAGAAGAAATAAAAAGAAGCAGAAAACCCCCAAGACATGTGTCAGAATGAAGCTGTAACGCAGGTTGAAACATAACAAAACATAGAAGAGTAGACGCAACTAATCTTCCGGACGAATGTGCCAGGGCAAAACTGGGCTTAAAAAAGAGGACGTGAGATAAAACTCAACCAACAGAGTATAGGCGAAACTAAGCTCTAGAAAAGAAAACGTACGCGGGTGAGGAGACGAAACTCTAAGCTCGACCCAAAGTAAAAAGTGGCTAGAGTGCGTGATTCTAGGAGCACTTGCTAATCTCAACTAAGATAGACAATATGAAGGAACTGAAAGAATCCCAGAAATGAGAAACAAAAGCGAGACGAAACTCGACTCAAAAACCAGTTAGACGAAACAGAACTAGATGAGTACCAGGACGAAACTAGATTTCATGCACGGGTAACGAGGCGAAACTCGACCCATAGCAAAGTGATGAGAGCACATGTTTCTAAGAGCACCTGCTGGTCTCAGATCAATGGATAAACAATGACAAAAACTGATAAAAGAATCCAAGGAACAAAGAGACCGATTTCAAACCAGGGATGCAGTACAAACAATGCACTCGGTAAACAAACACTGTCAAGGGGTCCAAGGTATGAAAGCAAAAATGAGACGAAACTCGACTCAAAAACCAGTTAGGCGAAACTAAACTAGATGAACACCAGTACGAAACTGGGTTTCATGCGCAAGGCAAGGAGACAAAACTCGAGCTCAACCCAAAACAAGGAGATTAAGGCGTACACCTAAAAACCTGCTGAAAACGAATATCATGACAAAATTGGTATTCGAAAGGTGCATCAATAGAAATTGGAGTGAACCGGAGAGAGTAGTGAAAACTAAACCCGAGAAGACCGTGCCAGGGAGAAACTGAACTACAGTCAAGAATAGACACTCAAACAATCAAATGGTTGAAGTCAAAAGGATATTGGCGTTGGGAGCAAACCAAGATAATGAGGACGAAGACCTTGCTGGATCTAATCTGAAGTTTTAGCAAATTCACTGGGGATAACAGAAACAATAATGGGTTATGTTCCGATGCATGTTTGAATTCTTTCTATATAGTGTAATGCTCCATATAATGGAAATGCTACGCGTTTTGGTATATGCAAAGGTAATGATGCATGTTTAAAAGGTTCCACTGGGGAATGCCCAATTGAGAAGCCAAGACCAAGAAGTCAAAATTTGACATGACTTGCAAAAATAAATTGCAAAATCCAAAGGAGAGGAGAAAATATGGGGAACCCACTAGAGAGGGAACCTCGAAGAGATGAAGCTTCGCGGAGAACAACCGAGCAACTAGTAGAAACGGGCCACAAACATTGAGGGGAGCTGCAAAAATAAATTGCAAACTCCTAGAGAAGATCAGATCGACACTATAGCTTCTGGAGAGGGACGCCATCCAAAGATTACACATTGAGAGAGAAGATCAGGGCAATACTGTAATCTCTGGAAAAGACAGCGTGCAGTCGTATTGAGGATGACATCAAGACAACAAACCCGACGTGAAGGGTGAAAACCTTTGCTGGGGGAATAAAGCTCTGCTGAGGAGACGAGACTTCACCGGGGGGACAAAACTCTGTTGGAGATTTTTGTTGGAGAGAGATTTCTTTGAATGCAACCAAAGGATGGATCGTGCAGGTAGTCGCACAGTATCGACCTCGCTGGGGATAAGGAAAGATTTTTAACAAAAGGATGCCCCAGTCCGCAGACTGGCTGTTAAATGAGAGGTCAAGGTGAGGGATATCTGTTGGAAATTTTGTTGGGGAGTTAAAACGTCTTCAGAATGTGAGTTCCTACTTAAATGACTCCACTGGGGATGTGCGACATATCTAAACCTGAAGTCTTAGAATGAAGATTTTGAAAGAAGATTCCTAGGGCAATAAAACTTCGCTACGGAAATGAAACTTCACTGGGGATACAAAACCTCCCTAGGGATAAAAAGAGTCCCAATCATACATGGGCTATCTCCAAATATTCCCTTCTTGGAAATCATTAAGCTCTTTACAGGTGTTCAACATGTAAACTCTTTTTTTTATGTCAGGAAAATGTTTTGCATGTAGGAAAATGTTTATTTTGGGAATGACATACCTGATGCGACGATTATTTAAGCCTTTGAAGTTGAAAATATTAACAAGGTGTCGTATCTCTGTTGTGAATGAATCACTGGCTAGACTGGAAAATTTTCAAAACTTTTCTTCCCCCTTTTTTGAAAAACGAATCAAGATGCAGGTGATAAGATACCAATATGAGTATGCAACGCATATTTTGGAGTTTAGGAAACGTTATTCCGTTGTAGTATGCTTTCGAGTTAAACCCTTATTTCAGTTAGGACTTTTAAATGTTGTAACGTGGCCTGGTTCAAGGTTTTTTAGAAAAAAGTTTTTCAAAGCTCAATTTATTTGGTGCCCACCCCCTTCGTGATATTCTCCTGTCCTAAGTTCAATTGACTTATCACAAGTATTCATCTTTCAAAAGGATTTATAATGGTTAAGTGATCACGACAAATTCTCCAACATGATTGTCACTTAACTTTGTTGCTTTTAATTTTTGATATTATTGTTCCTTTTCTTTTTGATGAAAATTTTATTGAATAATCTTTTTCGGCCTTTTAGGCTCTTCTTTTCCCTAACTTTTTCCTGGACAAAATCTTTCGAATTATAATTTTGGGAGTCCAGCGGGATGTCCTAACTTTTGCCTAAGCGACTTGTTTTCAAGTTTCGACTTAGCAGGACTTTTTGTTTCTTTTTTATTCATGCTTTCCATTTCGAACAAAGTCGATGTGACTTTAGGTCTTTGAACTCTTTTTTTTCTTTCTCTTTTTTTGTGAAGAAAACAAATGCCTCATTCCTTGGTTGGCGAGGGATAGCCATTATTATATCGATTTGATCTCGACCTCAGGACTTTGTGAGGAAATGAACATTGTGGTTTAGACATTTTTTCCTGATCTCATGATGCGAAAGATAAAATATGGTGACCCTCAAATGGGACATTCCTTCTGAAATTTGAATGCTTGGTCAAATCAACTAAACATCTACCCTACCCCTAGTTAAAAAATAAGGTTTTTTTAATGGAAAAGAAACTCCTACTTCGAAGGCTCAGAGGGGTTAACGATGGTCTAACTCCCTTATATCTCCGGTGTTTAGGGATTGAAACAATGCCTATACATCGTAACCGGGGTTCTACTCAAAAGCATGCCACTACAGTCATTGTTTTTAGATAAAATCCTTCCTCCAAACTCTTGGCTAAGCAAAAGAATTGGCACAGTTGGTACCAAAATGCCCGAAAAATCGATTAAAGATGATACTGGATGGATTAAGTAAAATGAAACAAAATTTTTTATTTTTTATTTAGGCAAAAATATCCAACGCATCAAGACTGACACTCGGCTATAAACAAAATCCTATATGCAGACCATGCTAAAACAATCAATCAAGATAACACATGAAAGTGCGGCAAAGAAACGTAATGACAACCATTATGGGGAGGAAATGTTTTCAACTAGGTTTTCCGATCCCGCCGACCTTCCATAATCTTGAAATTACCCCGACCCATGATCTTTACCAATAGCACGGAGCTGTGAAATAAATTAGCAAGGCAACCACCAGAAAAGTGAATGAGAATATTATCAAACAGACAAACAAACATGCCCCTTGCATAGTAGTAGTTGTGTTTGTTATCCGTATTTCAAGCAATCAACTAACCATGACTTAGATTACCATTTCCGTTTAAGGTCTACGAAGTTTATATGCACATGCTTATCAAAATATTGGACGTTTTTGCAAACAAAAATAGTAAAAAGGGAGAAAAGAAAAGCATACGTATACTTGAAAGAAGATATTCTATTGATTTTGAGAAATCAGCCTGTGAAAAAGGAAATTACAATTGGAATTAAGAGATTACAAAATCAAAGCAGACAAGTGTTTACAAATGGCAATGTGAATATGAATATCCATCTCGTCCCGACTCTGTTATGACTCTTATGACTCTCATCTTCTCGCTTTCAGATAGATCATTCTTGGATTAGCCTCGAGCTTATGATAGGTGACAGCATGAAGGAAAGAAACAAAGGATCTCATGTTGAGCGTAGTCATTTGCTTTAAGTCCCTAACTTTTGCCTAAATCTCCCTTTTGGGTTTTCGATTCACAAGGACACCCTCTTTTTGCCTAAACCGCCCTTTCGGGTTTTCAGTTTAGCGGGCTCTTTTTTTATTATATTATTTTTTTTATGCAAAGTATATTTTAACTACGTCACCATTCACAGGGAGAGGGAAGTACTCTCCATCCATAGTCGTGAGCATCATTGCTCCTCCAGAGAAAACCTTCCTTACCATGAAAAGGACCTTCGTAAGTTGGAACCCACTTGCCCCTGGGATCTCCCTAGGGAAGAATTATCCTTTTCAGAACAAGGTCACCTGGCTTGTAACACTGAGGCCGTACCCTCTTATCAAAAGATTTCCTCATCCTTTGCTGATATACCTCACCATGACAAACAGCTGCCAACCTCTTCTCGTCAATAAGTTCCAACTGATCCGGCCGATTCTGTACCCATTCACTTTCATCCAGCTCAACATCCCTCATGATCCTAAGAGAAGGAATCTC
The DNA here is from genome assembly GCA_948472305.1 of Vicia faba. Classification (NCBI taxonomy): domain Eukaryota; kingdom Viridiplantae; phylum Streptophyta; class Magnoliopsida; order Fabales; family Fabaceae; genus Vicia; species Vicia faba. Next base: position 503,645,670 of record OX451739.1, on the reverse strand, counting down.
GACTTTTACCGGCAATACTGCTTCCATGCTGTAAACCAATGAAAATGGGGTTGTCCTAGTCGAAGTACGCACAGTGGTGCGATAACCATGCAACGCGAAAGGCAGCATCTCATGCCAATCTTTATAGGTTACCACCATCTTCTGCATGATTTTATTGATATTCTTATTGGCCGCTTCGACAGCACCGTTCATCTTCGGTCGGTATGGGGAAGAGTTATGATGCTTGATTTTGAAGGACTCACAAAGCTCTTTCATCATTTTGTTGTTCAAATTAGACCCATTATCGGTAATGATATTTTAAGGCACTCCATAGCGACAAATAATATTGTGCTTAATGAACCGAGTTACCACCTGCTTGGTGTCATTGGCATAAGATGCAGCTTCGACCCATTTTGTAAAATAATCAATGGCAACCAGAATGAAACGGTTCCCGTTGGATGCAGCCGATTCAATTTTTCCGATCATATCAATTCCCCACATCACAAACGGCCAAGGGGAAGTCAAGACATTCAAAGGTACTGGCGACACATGCACGTTATTAGCATAGAATTGACATTTATGACAAACCCATGCATGATTGTAACAGTCAGTCTCCATGGTGGACCAATAATAACCTGCTCACAAAATCTTTTTGGCCATGGTGTTCCCGTTGGAATGGGTCCCAAAATCACCTTCATGTATCTCTTCAATGATTCTAGCTGCTTCCTTCTTGTCAACACATCTGAGCAGTAAACCTTCATGATGCCTTCTATATAACACACCACAACTGAGAAAGAACTTGGCTGAAAATCTTCTCAAGAACTTCTTATCTGTGACAGATTCCTCTTCAGGGTACTCTTGTGTTTCAGGATATCGTTGAACATCATAAAACCAAGGGTTACCATCTGGTTCCAAACTGGCCTCAAAACAGAAAGCTGGCTCACTCAAACTTCTGATGGTAATGGAAGGTGCCTCATTAGCCCATTTAACCTTGAACATGGAGGACAAAGTTTCCAGTGCATCAGCTAGATTGTTTTCTTCTCTAGGAATGTGCTCAAACGTGATCTCCTCGAAGTACGAAATCAACTTCATAACATGCTCACGATAGGGAATTAGGTTCTGATGGTGAGTCCCCCAATCTCCATTAATCTGGCTGATAACAAGATTGGAATCCCTGTAATGCCATAAATGCAAGCCTCATATTCGGCCATGTTGTTAGTGCAATCGAAAGAAATACGAGCCGTGAAAGGAATGTGGTATCCCTCGGGGGAAGTGATAATAGCTCCTACGCCATTGCCCATGGCATTGGAAGCACCATAAAAAACAAGCGTCCAATGAGATCCCGGCTCGGGTACTTCGTCTGGATCTAGCATATTACAATCCCGAATATACACAATTTCTTCATTTGGAAAATCAAACTTCATTGGTTCATAATCGCTCATGGGCTGATGAGCAAGATGGTCGGCTAGTACACTACCATTAATTGCTTTTTGAGTAGTGTATTGGATATCATATTCGGCGAGTATCATCTACCAATGGGCTACCCTGCTTGTAAGAGCTGGCTTCACAAAAATGTACTTGATTAGATCCATTTTGGATATCAAGTAGGTGGTATGAGTTAACATGTACTGCCTCAAACGTTTGGAGGCCCAGGCAAGCGCACAACAAGTCTTTTCCAGCAATGAGTACCTCGACTCGCATTCTGTAAACTTCATGCTCAAGTAGTAAATAGCCTGCTCTTTCTTCCCTGTTTCGTCATGCTGACCGAGGACACAACCCATTGAGCTCTCCAACACAGTTAGATACATGATTAGTGGCCTTCCTTCCATTGGCGGCATGAGTATCGGAGGTTCCTGCAAATATTCTTTTATTTTGTCAAAGGCCTTATGACAATCCTCATTCCATTTCACTGTCTGACTTTTCTTCAACAACTTGAACAAAGGTTCACAGGTGGCTGTGAGATGAGAAATAAATCTGGAAATGTAGTTTAACCTTCCCAAGAAGCCACGTACTTCCTTCTCTGTCCTAGGTTCAGGAATTTCTTGTATCGCTTTTACCTTGGCTGGGTCCACCTCGATACCCTTTTCACTTACTATAAAACCCAACAGCTTGCCGGATCTCACCCTGAAGGTGCACTTATTCGGATTCAACCTCAGCAAGAACTGCCTCAGTCTCTTGAACAACTTTTCCAGATGAATGAGATGTTCCTCTTCTGTGTCAAACTTAGCAATCATATTGTCCATATATACCTCAATCTCTTTGTGAATCATATCATGAAAGAGAGTGACCATGGCGCGCTAATATGTTTCCCCGACATTTTTTAAACCAAACGGCATCACTTTATAACAGAAATTTCCCCAAGGTGTGATAAATGTTGCCTTCTCCATATCCTCCAGGGCCATATTAATTTGATTGTAACCCGAAAATCCATCCATGAACGAAAACACTTTGGAATGAGAAGTATTATCGACCAACACATCAATATGCGGAAGGGGGAAATCATCTTTCGGGATGGCCCTGTTCAAATCCCTATAATTTATGCATATCCTGACCTTACCATCCTTCTTGGGCACAGGCACAATATTTGCAATCCATGGCGGATAATTGATGACCTTTAAGAAATTCGCGTCCAATTGCTTCTGGACCTCCCCCTTGATCTTCTTGGACATCTCAGGATGAGTTCTTTGGAGCTTTTGCTTGACAGGGGAACAACCTTCTTTCAGCGGTAATCGATGCACCACTATGTCTGCATCCAACCCAGGCATATCCTCATAAGACCAAGCGAATATATCAGAATACTCACGGAGTAGCTCAATCAATCTGACCTTTATACTTTCTTCGAGATTTTCCCCTATCTTGACTTCTCTTCTTACCTCTTTTGTGCCAATATTCACCACCTCAATCGGATTCTAATTCGTCTGGATAACCTTCTCCTCTTGTTTTAACAATCTTGCTAATTACTCAGGAAGATCACAATCCTCATATGCTTCCTCTTCAGCTTGATAAATGGGAGTATCAAAGTCATAATGACCTATAGCAGAGTCATTATAAATTTGATCGGTGGTGGAAGTGCATCTGCATAAATGACATTTTGGCATTTTTTAGTGACAGTGTGTGAAAAGAGAAACATTGCCATTTAAAAAAAAATAAAAAGGAAATGCAGCAAAATTTTGAATGCAAAAACGTCCTTTATTTCATGATAAACTTGAAATTAAACATGGTGGCCCTACACAAATGATCCACTACGCCTTGGGAAGAGCATATGAATTATGATACGATAATAAAAGAAACAAGAAAATTACTCCTCAGCACTTGAAACTTGGATAACATCCACAGAAGTCCAATTGTTGAGTATCTGGCCTGGAATACTCGGGTCAATCCAATCTTCGATATTGTATCCATCAACCCTATCGTCTCCAACTGCATTGACGTGTCCTTCTTGAGTAGCACAAGGACGGGAAAACTTCACGGGATTAGATAAACTAGATGCTCTTGGAGTTAAACTCTGCTTACCTGGGCTAAAACAAAGACCAAATTTGTCAAATTTTGGGGTAACATCCAGCACCTGACCCCAACCTTCAGGGTTACCATTTTCCACCACAGCGCTCGCATCCTTGAGAGATGAAATAACAGTTTCAAGTTTCTTTTTCTGCTCTAGAGGAGGAAAATTGACAGCATGAATTGTCTCAAATGCCTGAAACGGGGTCTCATGTATCTTACCTTCAACTTCAACATAGCGGAATGATGTCAAATGACTCACGATGTACTCCTCCTCGCCGCACACAGTAATCACCTTTCCCTCTGCAGGATACTTGAGTTTCTGATGAAGAGTAGAAGTGACCGCCCCTGCTTTATGAATTCACGGCCTCCCTAATAAACAACAATATGCCGGCTGTATATCCATCACAAAAAAAGTAGCCGTGAAGGTGCGAGGACCAACCTTGATTGGTAACTCCACTTCCCCAAACACTAACCTTCGAGACCCATCAAACGCCTTCACCATCAAATCACTAGGGCGTAACTCTAGTCTAGAATAATCAATCTTCATCAATGCTGACTTCGGAAATACATTCAAGGACAATCCTGTATCCACCAAAACTCGGGATAAAGTAGTTCCCCTGCACTCCATTGAAATATGCAATGCTTTGTTATGGCCTGGCCCTTCCGCAGGAAGATCAAAATCTGTGAAGCCAAGACCATTCCCGGCAGATATGTTAGCACAATAATCTCAAACTGATTGATTGTTATCTCATGTGGCACGAACGCATTCTTCAACAACTTCATCAAAGCATTTCTGTGAGGTTCTGAATAAATCAACAGAGACAAGATAGACATCTTAGAAGGAGTATGGCTCAGATGATCAATTATGCTATAATCACTCTTTCTGATAATTCACATTAACTCTTCAACCTCATCGGGAACTGAAGAAGCTTATGGTATCGGAGTTGGTTGAGTCACATTGGCTGGCGTAACCCTTGTATTACCAATTATCGTCTACTGTTTTCCTTTTTCTCTTGCAGAAGCATATTCCGCATCTTGCTCATTGGAAGGACCAAATACTCTCCCGCTTCTAGTCATTCGACCCACACCAGAAAAGTTATGAACTTCCTCTTTACTACCTTCATCCCTTTCTTCCTCAGACACACGGGTACTTACCTCCTGCTTCACCCCATAGTAATAAACATTTGCACCGTAATGCCATGAGATGGCCTTCTCACTGGTATACGGCACGGGACTAGGTACCGTAATCATCAAAGGAGGTGCCATAGATGGGGCAGGAATACGCACAGGGGTGTAAGGAATAGATAGCACAGAAACATCTTCTTCGGTAACCTTGCGGTAGCTCGGTTTCCTATCAAACTGCATGGAACCTTCCTTTATCAACAACTAGATACCGACTTTCAAATCATCACAACCCTTATGTTGCTCTCTACACTTGGAACAATCTAAAGTACAACCCGGGAAAATAGAATTATCAAGCAAATACCTCTTAACATAGCACAACGGAGTAGTTACTTGTTCCACATTTATGATTAAATTCAATGCTTCACCATTATCATCAATCATATTAACAACACCCCCACAATGCTTCGGCATTGGGTTCTGAGTAACATTCAGACCAGTCAACGGGGTAAACTCAATTGCCTTAGCATCCAACAAGTCTTGTACTTTGCAATTCAACTCAAAGCAATTGTCATTAGAATGGCCAACTCCTCCTGAATGGAATTCATATCTTGCGTTAGCATCATAGTTAACAGGAAGTCTTGCGGGGGATGGTAGCATATTTCTCAAACTGATCAACTTCAAATCGATCAAATGGTGGAGTGCTTCAGTAAGAGATACCGGCAAGGGATCGAATTTTCTCGGTTGTCTCTGTTGTTGATTATTATACTGACGGGGAGCATCTTGCTGTCTTTGTTGTTGAGGCACTGTATTTGGTCTCTGTTGTGGAGGAGCATTAACAGGAATAGAAACATCGTTTATTTGTTGGTGATGACGATCCTCTCTTCTTCTTCTACGAGAGTAAACCTCACTTGCGTCGCCTTCCTTTTTCTTAGGGTAAGTGTTGAATGGTTTCTTACTGCGCCCTGATGAGCCACTAGAACCTCCAATCTGAATTTTCCCCAATTTCAAACCTACCTCAATTCTTTCACCAGCCATAACCAAATCTGCAAATCCTGCCGAAGTACTTCCTATTATGTGTTCATAGAATGGCCCTTGCAGGGTACTATAAACATATTAATGAGTTCTCTTTCCATGAGTGGAGGTTGAACCCTTGCAGCCAACTCACGCCACTTCTGAGCGTATTCCTTGAAAGATTCTTTTGGTCCCTGTGACATATTCTGTAACTGAGTGCGATTAGGCGCCATATCTACATTGTACTGATACTGCTTGACAAAAGCCCGAGAAAGATCATTCCAGCAATGAATATGGGTTTTCTCCAACTTCATGTACCACACCAGGGATGCCCCAGATAGGCTATCTTGGAAAAAGTGAATCAAAAGCCCCTGATCTTGAGTATGCACCAACATCTTTCGGAAATAATTAGTTGCATGAGTAACAGGATATGATGTTCTGTTGTACTTTTAAAATACAGGAGGCTTGAACTTTGGAGGAACTTTCACCCCAGAGACCAACCTGAGATCATTATCATCCATACCAAGGACTCATTGCCCTTCAACGGCCTTTAAACGTTCTTCCAATAACCGATACTTCATATCCTAAATTCGAACCTCCGGCTCTGAACACCGAACAGAAAACTCATCTTCATCCTGGTCAAAGTCATAATCCTGCTCCTGATAGTTCCTTACACCGCCATGATTAACTCTTCTGTTCCCCACAAGACGAGGTCCTGGAGACAGGGGAAACTGCTCTACATTGCGCACAAAAGGGTTTCCAGGCATCCCGTGAAAATTTTCAGCAGGCTGATGTTGCACATCCCCCAATCCTACATAAATGTCCTGATAGAGCCCTTGATTTCCATCATCGCCTGGATAGCGGAGCTGGTTGTTGATAATTACAGCTAGTTCCTCTTGACGGCGATTCACATTGGTGATGACCTCCATGAACTGGGTCATCTGAGTAGCCATCTGGGTCCTCATTTTAGAGATTTAAGCTTGAACTTGTTCCATCTGTCTTGGAAAATTTTTTCTGGTGGAATACCGATGAGTAGTTGTCTTGAATTCTGAATAAGAAAAGCAGAAGAATAAGAATATCGCCTTGAGATAACCTGTAATGTTATGAAATGCATGATGTGCATGATATGTTTGTCATTTCCAAGTATTCAAGAGTCCTTTTATGCATCAATCACGGCGCGCATCCAAAGATAAAACATACAATCAAAGAGAAGAAGGGTAAATAAGACAAATACTTCAATTATTTACAAACAAAAGAAACGATGTTCAAGTGACTTCTGATATTTTAAGAGTGTAGCGATAAACAACAAAATACATGTTTCAAAGTAAACTTAACAAAAAACTGAATAATAAAACAAACAGATGGTCCCCTCCAACAATCCTGGGGGTGACCAAATACACCAAACGTAAGTAACAAAAACTAAATCTCCGGAACAAGACACGCTTCAAGGTGTTGACAATAATCTTCAAGCTTGGCTTTCTCCTTCAAAAGTCGTGATGCGACTACTTTTCTTTCTTGAAACTGATCCTCTGCAACATGCCTCTGGGATAGTTCCTTCTTAAGTTGAGCATCTTTGTCTTTGAGCTGTTTCTCCAAGCTTTGAATCTTATTCCTGTAGCTATTCTCAAATGCCTGAAGCTTCTGGCACTCTTGCTGGGTTTTACTCAACTCTTCTTCCATTTCATCATGAGATCTCTTCCTAAAACCGGTTGCATCAGAAATTTCCCCTCGAGCTTCTTTGAGTTTGCGAGCTAAGTCATCCCTTTTTTGATCTACCCAATAGAGTCTCATCCTTGCCTCACGGCCTTTTGCACGAAGTTGAATGTTCTCAACATGAACCTGGGTGAACACCTCGGTAGGCACTATGTTACTCAGAACAATAGGAGGTTGCTCACATATAGGAGCCTACCTTGCAAATGGTAACCATAAAATCTTAAACCTGACTTTAATCCAATCCAAATAAGGAACCCTAGAAATAGGAACCTTCTTGTGAATTCCCTTCCAAGAACTTGTGACTCTTTTCAACATCACATGATCACTTCCTCCAATAAAATACACTGATTCAGACACCTCTTCAGCCTTTGGCGGTCCATCAATTGCATATCCCAATTGATGATAAGCAAGCACAGGGTTATAGTTGATACACCCCTTAGTTCCTATGAGGGGAACATTAGGTAAATCTCCGCAATTACTGACAATACTTTGTACCTCCCCCATGTCATAATTCCATCGGATATCAAATGAAGTAAAGTTGAAAAGTCTGGACGACCATTGAAGAGAATGGCTGGTATCTACGAAAGGGCCACTTACCGGTAGGTGCAACTTGAACCATTGATACAACATCGAATGACATAAACTTACATTACCTCCTTTTCCATGTCTGGAATGAATGGTGTAAAGATTATTTGACAATAGTGTCGGTACCGGGTTCTTGTTTCTAAAAACACAAATAGCCGCTAAATCCATAAAATTTCTCTTGCGAGGGAAGAGGATGATCCCGTATATCATGAGAGAAAATAGAGAGCTAAAGCCATACCAATTTCCTTTCTTTCCCTAGTCTTCAGCTTTCTTCATTAAGAAATTCAACTAAAATGAAGAATTTCGGCAATAACTTCGAAGTTCGGCTTCTCCAGCACTTGGACAAAAGGAACTTCATCGGACAACTTGATATTAAGTAGGTACGCGTACTTTTCTAGTGTAGGAACCATTTGATAATATTGAAAAATAAAACACCGTAATTCCTTGTCATAGAACTGGAAGAAGGTGATCAAAGCCATTGGGTCGACTGGAGTGTTAAGGATTAGTAACAAATTGCCATAATTTTTGTTGAAATTATTCAGGACATCACCCTTCAGATAAGAACTCAACCTCTTCAATTCGGTCACATCAATAGTAGGAATCTGATAAGCGAATATATGCCTGGTGGGTTCTTTAACATGAATTGAATCAAACTCATCTGACGGGAGGCCAACCATTTCTGATGGAAAGAAGACTCTTGAATGTCCCTGGTAGATGACATGCATATGCTAGTTATTTGTTATACATCATTTTTTTAGAAATAAATATGCTATGATGCAACATGACAGGATCAAAGTTTAACACTAGATCAAGGCTGGACCATTACAGAACAGCACCACTCAAGATCAAAAGAAAATCCCAAAGCTTCAAAACTATCATGGGAACCTGAGTCACTTCTCAACACAAAGTCACCAACAGTACATGTTCCTGTAAGAAAAGTTTTCCCACCCCTCTCACGGGTGTAGTCTAGGTCAAGGTAAGGTTAAAAGCCGAATCAGAGTACAAGATTTCGAATGTCGGTATCATCATACGATAACACCTATTTGAACTACCTCCGAAGTCATGGGTCTCATGGTCAGGTCTACAAAGCATACGCCTCATAGCAGCCATGGCCACTCTATTCCTAGTTCCTATGGAATTCACTCATATCCTAGGTATAGGGCCTTTTACCTCATGGAACAACCCACCCACAAAGAAATCCAGAAACTAAACAGTCCAGCCAAATCCAGTATGCAGAAAGTAAAGCGCACATAGGATGCAATACAAACAGATAAATATGCAAAGCGGTAAAAAAACACCCAAAAGGAAAACAAAAAAGAGCTAGGATCGACTCCGGGATGGACCAGCAAAAGGTCAATCTTTCCCCAGTGAAGTCGCCAGCTAAAACGCGCGGCCGGAACCTGTCATCTGGGTGTAATGAAACATTAATGAATTCGCCACCAAATGTATTTTATCCCGCCAAAAGGGAAAGGTAAACATCGAGAAAACCTGAAGAGGGAGAAATCATGGTCTTTCGACCGAGAGATCGGGTATGGGAGTCTGTTACGCGAGGGGAAGGTATTAGCACCCCACATGCCCGTAGTACTCTACGGTATCCACTGTTGTTGTCTAATCTAATGGGTGTGGTCAAATCCTATATCTATGGCTTAAAACTGAAAATGGAATGCATGCAAATAAAAAGAAAACAATGTAGGGAAAATAAAAAAGTTTGCTCGATCGGGCCCTACCCTAATGTCTACGTATCCCTTTTAAGGAATCAGAGCAGCCGTAGTTCGGCTTACATGTTTTGGTTGGTTTGTGTTTTTTAGTTAAGGCAAACAAAAACAATCAAGATGGCAAAACATTGAATGAAACTACAAACAAATGAGATGATCAAACATTGACTAAATAATAACATAGTAACATGTCACAGATGGCGAAACATCAAATGATAAAAAAAAGGATGACAAAACATCACACCTAGCAATGATATTGAGAATCAAAGCAGGATAACAGACAGATGCGATGGTGAAACATCGGCTTCAAACAAGTGTGCGATGGCGAAACATCGGTTATGAGATAACAAGGTATCATGGTAAAGATGGTAAAACATAAATAAATCGGATGACGAAACATCACACCTAACAATGATATCGAGAATCAAAGTAGGATAACAAACACGTGCGATGGCGAAACATATGCTTCAAACAAATATGCGATGGCGAAACATCGGCTAAAGGATAACAAAGTATCATGGCAAAGATGGCAAAACATCAATAAATCGGATGACGAAACATCACACCTAACAATGATATTATGAATCAAAGTCGGATAACAAACATGTGTTATGGTGAAACATCGGCTTCAAACAAATATGCGATGGCGAAACATCGGTAAACCAGGTTTGAAAGCAAAACCAAAAGGCGCATAAACAAATAGGATTTGTTTATATCTTTTACCTTGAAGAAGGGTTTAAGTTCATTACAGGTGCTTTGTGATTTTCCAAGAAAATAGTTTTTGTTTTAAGATGCAAAATGCAATGGAAGGAAAAAAAACAACTAAGGGAAACTAGCCTAGCGCTATCCCTAGTGTCATCATACAATGATTGATCCTAAGGTTGAGGATAAAGGATAATCCTACCTTAATTAACATGTTAAAGGAAGCTTAACAAAACTATCCTATAGGGAACATGCAATGAGAGCGAAGTCGTGATCTCAATTTCTAAATTTAGTGACTCATCGATCAGCAATTAAAGAAGAAAAACAATAAACATCCTATAGGGAACATGCAATGAGAGAGAAGTCGTGATCTCAATTTCTAAATTGAGTGACTCATCGATCAGCAATTAAAGAAGAAAAACAATAAACATCCTATAGGGAACATGCAATGAGAGCGAAGTCGTGATCTTAATTTCTAAATTGAGTGACTCATCGATCAAAAATTAAAGAAGAAAAACAATAAACATCCTATAGGTAACATGCAATGAGAGATAAGTCGTGATCTCAATTTCTTAATTGAGTGACTCATAGATCAAAAGCAAATACAACACATGCATCAGACAAAAACCAGAGGGCCTCCTGACATATATCAACAACAGAGGTCCCATCATGCAATTAGAGAACTATGTAAAATAAAAATGGTAGAAAGGAGATAGTGCAATACCAAACGGATAACTATCCGTAGCAACTGAGCATGAATAAAAGAAACCTAGAGAACTTCAAGCAAGCTGGCATCAGTAGACAAATCAAGTCAGAAATTACACGGTAAGGATGTAAGTAATGAGATTATCAGATATGAACATATCCCATGGGCAATTTATAGCATTCAAAATCACATGTATACATCCTGAATGGAATATCAAACATGCCAGAATTAATAGCAGTGCCAGTATAATAAATTGTGTTCCACAAATAAAGTGAAACACAGTAGCCTCAAAGCCAAAAGTGGAAACTTTTTCAAAGTACCTCGCACATTCAACAACCAAGTTAGTATTCCATAAGGTGAATGATGAATCACATAAGGGATGGATGCAACATGATGAAGTGAGAACAACATGATAACAATTATCAAACATTATACAGGATAGACAAGAGGAAACAGGCATATGCACAATTTGGTCCAAGGAATCAGAGGAATGTTGCTCCTTTCTATCACCATGTTGAATTGACAATTGAATATCAATCAAGGATCATGGGAGCTTGAGAAGAATACAATCAAAGATCATGAAGATCAGGGGAAAACACATTTCAATCATGTACAATTAACTCAACCACTGCTTTACAAACACAATAGAAGATGAAGCCCACATAATGCATCAAAAAGGTTCAAACCTTCAAACATGGGGCAATAAGAGAAATGACTTGAGTTTATTTGAATTAACATATCCAACATGATCATTAGGTTCCCAATCATATGCATCACTCAAGTTCATTGGCCATCAAACAATATGCAACAAGATATGCAACATCAATTGGGTACCTTCACTTTAAAAATGCCTCAAAAATAGAAAAGGATTTCAATAATTATAACCAAAAATCTTCAAGCATATTTGAAATGTGTAGAAGTCAGAATGTAAACCCTAAGTTAATGAATGATTGAGGAAGGACTCAAATGAGGCCCAAAGTTCAAGACTAGTTGGCAAAAACTACTAAACTAGACAAGTTTTCAAAATAATTTGTGGAAAAATGTCAAACCAAGTCAAATAATTCAAGGAAAATGGTTTTCAGATCCTCAACACATTCATGAACCATAAACAAGACTTTAATTCCAATAAAAATCCAGGGCATAAGGGTTTTGAAAAAGAAACGTGCACCATAAGCAACAAAACCCTAATTTTTTACTTTTAATCTTAAATATTAATTAAGTAAGATTAAAATCTAAAACAATCAAATCAAGATCATTCAAATCACAAGGAGACCCTAAAAGTAAGAAAACATATTTTTTCACATTTTTTGAATTAAAGAAAAGTCCAAAATAAAATCAAATTCACACAATTAATCAATTAGTCTAATAATCTCATCTTAAAAATGAAATTCTAAACAAAAGTCAGAAAAAGTCCAACCAAAATTATATTCAAATATTAAAACTAAAAAACATGCATCCCTGATTTTTTTTGGAATTTTTGAATTTATGGAAGTATTAAAATACAAATCAAACAAAACAAATAACAATGAAAATATTATTTAGGGAAAAAATGCAAACCCTAGCCAAAAGTCACAACAAAGTCAAAATTAAAATATATTCGGAGTCTATGATTAAAAATAAGCTTGCATGTTTTTTTTTTGAATTTTTGAATCAATGGAAGTATTAAAATAAAAATCAAACAAACAAATATTATAAATTCACTTTTGAAATTAAATTTCTAAACAAAAATAGAAAAAATGCTAAACCAAAATCAGAATCAATTTTTACATGATTTTATGAGTTCAAAATAAATTTTGTGATAATATCAAAAGAAGTATTTGGATTTCATGACGTTGACAATTATATTAAATTACACATTTAACAAAATAAATAGTGAGCGGTATCTAACAACACATCACTGCTACCCAAGTCACGAAAATGTCATGTGATCTGACAAAACCTTTCTGTGATGATATTTGTGTGTACAATTACCCTTTTTCCCTTATGTCTACATTGAATGCAAGACATAAATTGTGTCACTCTTGTCTAGTTCAATATTGAGCCCTTATACATTTATCATGTTATGTAGGATGGACAAATTCCATCTAGGTTAGTCATGTCCCTCAGCATGCTTTTTGAGGTACCCATTAACTGTCTGTATGGTCATCCAGTTATGGATAATGTTTTATCAGCAATAAAGTACTTAACCTCACATCTAGGGTCCATAGTGGTTTCAAGTTGAAGGATGGTATACACCATTATTACCATGAGAATAACTTATGACATCTTGCATTACATTTTATGTAGTATTCTCATAGCGGGTCAATCCAGTATAAATATTACTCCTAATATTCATACCTATGTCAAGACTTGATAACTCCTTATCCATGATCCGTGAGGTGTGATCATCAATCTATCTTCATAATAATTTCGATGCTTTAATGGTATCCCGCTTCGCAATAAAGCTCGACTAAAGATATTTTTAGAATAGTGTTCTTATGTTTAATGGGATCTCATGATTAAGTCACACTTAATATTTCATTAAACAAATGAACTATTATAGGGACTTTATTATTTTGGAAAAGAAAACATAATAAAGAAATGCCTTTTATTATTAATAAATAATTCGATACAAGTACCCAAAGTATTGGCCTCTAGGGCTTACACCAACAGGAGGAAACCCACACTTTTATTGACTTAGCTTTTTTTGTTTATTGTTTGTTTTGTTTTCAAGTAATAAAAAGGGGGGCTTACTGGTGGAAGCTAGGAGACAGCAGTGGTGTTGCATTACCCTCATCGTGTCACCCTTCTCGATATTGTTTTGAAACATTGGGGCCAATGTTTAGTTCATAATTGGGGGGATTTTCTATTTTTGCTTTGTTATTTATTTTTTAATTTTATTTAATTTTCTTAGTAAAACCACACATTGAAGTTCGTCCATAATTTTGACAAATTTTTTTTATTTTGCACAAGAGCTTGTAATTAAAAGAGATCTGGAATAATATATAGAGATAAAAGGATGATTCTTGGGGGTAAGAATGTTGGAATAATGTTATAGTGATACGAGTCTAATGCGTAGATTTGTTCCATATTACTTGAATTCAGTGAAGTACTCCTTGAGTAGTTTATTTTGACAGTCTGGCATAATCTAGATTCACATGCATGTATGTTGGTTGAGAAATAAATGATTTTTGCACCAAATGATGAAAAGGCGGTAAAAGGAAGCCAACCTGCAAAGTTGGGTAACCCTCACTTGGTTATTCAACCCAAAGGTGGTTGATCCCAACCATCGTCTAAATAAGGACAATATATAACTGCAAAGTTTAAAACTTTCATTGGTAATTAAAAGTAGAAAATGATGCTCATTTGACGCCTAAGAAAAAAATTATTGATTAGTCTTGTTCATGTGATGATCATCATAATTTTCATTGCCTTAATTTGATTGTCCGAATGAAAAAGTAGGAAAATCAGAAAGAGACTTTAGTACAAAGAAAAGTTAGAGAGGTATCTGAAGAGGAATCTCAAGTTTTAAAAATGTTATTACAAAAATTCTCAGCGTCATATGAATACCGAATGGACTACCTCTTGAAAATTGTGAACAAAGGTCTCACGTATGAGTACCGGTATGCTATGAATTTCATAAGCTCTAGTAATCATCGCTTAAGGTAAAGAAACAATTTAAGATTGGGGGAGTTTAATAAGTGGTTTCACATATTTATTTTCCGTTGATTTTAGTCATCCTTTCTTTATATTGGAAAACGTTTCATTTCGTTCTTCTACATTTTATGTGTTGGTTATGTGTTTTACTGTTTTTAGGCTCTCAGGAATAAATCCGGACAAATTAGTACGAAAAAGTGCAAAACTCAGAGTATCAAAAAAGTTTCTGACATGTTCCAAGAGGCCTGACACGGCCGCCCATGTCAGGCGACACTTCCTGTGTCAGCCAATGTGCAGATTGATCAGGATCATTAGTAGTTTTCCCTATAAAATTCATAACTGGAGCTACCGAAATCGGATCGATGCATTCTGATATTCGTTTGAAAGATGATAAAAAGATATACAAATTTCATGTTGAAGTAAGAAGCTGATTCGAATGTAGAAGCCTGGAAAAATTCATTAAAGTTGCAGACTTTAGAAATTAAGTTGTTTTGGGTCGTTTTACGGGCCTGGTTTATGTTTCTGACCTAGTGTGAGTTAGTGGTGAAAACCCTTATTTGATTTATAGGACATTTTTGGAAGAAAATAGTTACAGGAGAGCAGATTGGAGAAGAAAGGGATTTTAGAGGATGGAGATTTTCATGAACGGAAAGGATTAAAGATCAAATTTCTCCCTAATACTTGTAACGTTTACAATTTATCTTTTGTTTTCTTTGAATAATATGAGTAGATAAACCACTTAATGCTAGGGGGTATCCCTGATTTGATTTTGTAACGGCTCTGAATTCCTGATTTCATAATATAATTGTTTTCATATTCAATTTAATTGTACAAGGTTTTTATGCTTTCATTGTTGGAGCAACAAGAATTAATTTACGGTTACAAATCAACTGAACCATGGTTGTTAAGGTTTTTGTATAATTATAGTGCAGTAGATATCACCTAGGACTTGAGATACCCTATAGTTTCAGGTTAACTCTTGATAAAACAAAGTATTGAATTCATCATAATTCTCTAAGGACATGGGATTTAAGATGGATGTTCATAGGTTTTCCCACTAAGGACTTAGCGGAAAATAGCCAAAAAGGCTGGTAATTGAATGTTATAAACTTGTTGAAGAAATCAGGATTCAAGGTTGTAAGTGTTTGTTTGTTGGCATTAGTTTTTGGTAAAACCAGATTCGCGAATGTCATGACTGATGTCATAACATTCTGGGATAAAGGTAAATTCTGCAGAAGGAATGTTCTACAGGAACAACTCAGTATGAGTGAATATCATGATGATTAAGCTATGATCATATGTACTGAATTTTACCAAAATCAGTGAGCAGGATACATGATGTCATAGCCAATGTTAAGACATCCTGTACTGATCAAGTTGTTGTGCAGATTTATTATTCTTGAGAATTTTCAGGAATCTGGTGTGCTACTCTGAGATTGAAGTATATTGTCCAGATCAGATGCTCACGTGGATATTAGGTTAACCTTGCTTAACCCTAATCTGTTATGATGAAAGCCCAAGACCAAGTCTTTAGGTTAACTTTGGTTAACCATAACTATTTTTATGGAAGCCCTAAATGAAGAATAGTCTGCTTATATATTTCTCACGAAGCCTAATGGTGAGTAGCGCTTTTGACAGAAGATCAATAAGGCATTGTATAGTTATGATAGTTTTAGTAACTACTATGAGCCAAGCAATTATCAGTTTGATAAGTGACTTGGAGTAGGATTTGGTTGTAAGGGTTGTTTATCACTCAAAGCTTTGAAGCACGAGTGTTGTGTCTCTTGATTAAAGCTTTGAAGCAAAACCAAGCGTGTGTATTGAAGGATGTCTTCATAATCTTATTAATCAGTAGATTAGTATCACTACTGTGATTGAGGGGGAGTGAGTAGGAACTCAGGTTTAAGTAGGACTTAGATTGAAGTTGCATTGGGTAGGTCTTAAGTGAAGGAGACAAACTGGTTGGTTTATTCCTAAATTAATACCTCTTATAGTGAATTTCCTCCCTGGCTTGGT
This sequence comes from Vicia faba, assembly GCA_948472305.1. Classification (NCBI taxonomy): domain Eukaryota; kingdom Viridiplantae; phylum Streptophyta; class Magnoliopsida; order Fabales; family Fabaceae; genus Vicia; species Vicia faba. The sequence continues at coordinate 503,628,981 of OX451739.1, read as the reverse complement.
AGCCCCCGGAGTAGGTGTTGTTATACACTGAACTGGGTTAACAATTGATTGTGTTCTTTACTGTCTTTTAAATTACTGTTTGGTGTGTGTACAATTTGTCAGATACGGTGTCATAACATTCACTGTAACATTAAGTATTTGTTGCCAGAATTTCAATTGGAATCAGAGGAGGCACCCTGCCTATCTTTGTGGGTGAGATCTATGGATATTATTTTCTGGCGCTATGGACAAGGAAGGAGGAATTGGGATCAGACCACCTATTCTGGATGGATCAAATCATGACTATTGGAAACCTCGTATGATTGCCTTCTTGAAGTCACTGGACAAAAAGGCTTGGAGAGCTGCTGACAAAGGATGGAACCATCCCACCATAACTGGGAAAGATGGGACGACTAGTCTGAAACCTGAGGAAGAATGGAGCATAGAAGAAGATGAGTTAGCCCTGGGTAACTCTAAAGCATTGAATGCCTTGTTCAATGGAATTGATAGAAACATATTCAAACTAGTACATCAATGTGAACTGGCCAAGGATGTTTGGGACACTCTCAAAACCACCCATGAGGGTACATCCAAAGTAAAAATGTCAAGATTTCAGATGCTCACTACCAAATTTTAGAATCTAAGGATGATGGAAGATGAGATCATTCATGAGTTTCACATGAACATATTGGAAATTGCCAACACCTCAGGAGCATTGGGAGAAAAGATGTCAGAAGAAAAGCTGGTGAGAAAGATTCTCATATCCTTGCCTAAAAGGTTTGCAATGAAAGTGACTGCTATAGAGGAAGCTCAGGATATCTGCAACTTGAAGGTTGATGAACTCATTGGGTCACTTTAGAAATTTGAGATGGGGATCAGTGACAATGTTGACAAGAAAAACAAGAGCATAGCGCTTGTATCTAATACTGAAGATGAAAGCAAGGAGAGTGATGAAGAGAATATTTCAGAAGCTATAGCTATGCTTGGAAGGCAGTTCAACAAACTCATCAAGAGAATGGACCTAAAGTCAAGGTCAAATGTCAAGAACATTTCCTCTGACATTAGTAGACCCTATGACTCCAGCAGAAGAACTAAGTCTAAAGAAAAGGGAAATCAAAGCAGAGGAATCCAATGCCATGGATGTGAAGGATATGGGCACACTCGAGATGAATGTCCTACCTTTCTAAAGAAACAAAAGAAAGGAATGTCTGTTACTTGTTCTGATGGTAACTCAGAAAGTAACTCTGAAGAAGAATCTGCTAAAATAGTTACTGCACTATCTGGTATTTGTAACTCTGATAATGATTCTAGTGATGAGGAAGTGACATTTGAAGAACTTGCTGACTCCTACAAGAAGCTATGTATCAGAAGTGCTGAAGTCTGTCAGCAAAATGAGAAACAGAAAAAGCTCATAGTGAAGTTGGAGGCTGAGAAGAAGGCAAGCACTGCTACTATAAGCCATCTCGAAGGTGAAGTTCTAATGTTGAACTCCAAACTTGATCAGATGACTAAGTCCGTCAAGATGTTAACAAATGGAACTGACAAGTTGGAAGAAATCCTTCAGGCTGGACAAAATGCAGGAAACATGTCTGGTCTTGGATTTGTGGCTGCAAAGAAATCTGCTGTTGACAAGAAGAAGACCAGTCCTGATAAACAAATGTCAAGGCAGATGTCACAACATAGGAATCAACATCAAGAACAGAGAAATGTGAAGAAAAAGTATCAAAGATGGAGATGTCATTATTGTGGAAGGTTTGGTCACATAAATCCATTCTGCTTCAGATTATATGGATATCCTAATCAGACCCCATATGTCAAACCTAAGACTAACAAGGCACCATATACTCAACAGTGGAAGAAAAAGACTGCAACCCTGATAGCTCACACCTCCCTTAGAGTTTCTGCCAAGGAAGAGTGGTACTTTGAAAGTGGATGCTCTAAACACATGACTGGAATCAAGAATCTGCTGAATGATGTCAAACCTCATACTACTAGTTATGTCACTTTTTGAGATGGTGCTAGAGGAGAAATCAAAGGAGTTGTAAAATTGGACTGCCTTAGAGTTCCAAACCTAAATGAAGTGCTACTGGTAAATGGTTTGACTGCTAATCTCATAAGTATCAGTCAATTATGTGATCTAGGATTCAAGGTCAACTTCACCAAGTCTGAATGTCTTGTAACTAATGAAAAACAAGAAGTTGTAATGAGAGGAGTCAGATCAAAAGACAATTGTTACTTATGGGAGTCTGAGAACACTAACTACTCTTCTGTGTGCTCTATAGCCAAAGAAGAAAAGGAAGTGAAACTGTGGCACCAAAAACTTGGTCATTTACATCTTAGAGGGATGAAAAAGATCATATCCATGGAGGCTGTCAGAGGGATTCCAAGGCTTCAGATTGATGAAGGGAGAGTTTGTGATGAATGTCAGGTTGGAAAGCAAACTAGAATGTCACATCCAAAGACAAGACATCTGACCACCTCTAAGGTGCTAGAACTTCTACATATGGATCTGATGGGTCCCATGCAGGTGGAAAGTCTTGGTGGAAAGAGATATGCCTATGTTGTTGTGGATGATTTTTCCAGATTCACCTGGATAAACTTCATTATGGAAAAGTATGATGTATTTGATGTATTTAAGGAATTGTGCAAAAGAATTCAAAGAGAAAAAGAAGGATGCATTGTCAAAATCATAAGTGATCATGGTAAGGAATTTGAAAATAGTAAGTTTGATGAGTTTTGTTCCTCATAAGGAATCAATCATGAGTTCTCTTCACCTATAACTCCTCAACAAAATGGAGTCGTGGAAAGGAAAAACAGGACTATACAGGAATCTTCCAGAGTAATTATACATGACAAAAAGCTTCCTATTCACTTTTGGGCTGAAGCTATGAATACAGCCTGTTATGTCCATAACAGGGTCACCTTGAGAAAGGGAACATCGTCCACCCTTTATGATCTATGGAAAGGAAGAAAGCCTACAGTGAAGTACTTCCATGTCTTTGGGAGAAAATGCTATATTCTGACAGATCGTGAACAAAGGAGAAAGATGGACCCTAAAAGTGATGAAGGAATATTCCTAGGATAGTCTACCAACAGCAGAGAATATAGGGTGTTCAATTCCAGGACCAAAGTTATGATGGAGTCTATAAATGTCATAGTTGATGATCACCATGAGGAAACAAATGTCCCATATGATGTTGAGACATTCTTTGAGACTTCAACACAAGGGTTTAAAAAGGATGATGTGCCTAATCCTACTCCATCAGAGTCTGAATCAAAGGAAGCTAACAAAGATCCTTCCATCAGAATTCAGAAAGATCATCCTAAGGAACTCATCATAGGAGATCCTAACAGTGGAGTCACTACAAGATCTAGAGAAATCATCACAAACTCTTGCTTTGTGTCTAAGATTGAACCAAAAAATTTTAAAGAGGCTTTGACTGATGAATACTGGATTGGAGCAATGCAAGATGAATTGAACCAGTTCAAGCAACATGAAGTATGGGAGTTAGTTCCTAGACCAGAAGGAACAAACATCATTGGCACAAAGTGGATCTACAAGAACAAGTCAGATGCTGAAGGAGTTGTCACCAGGAATAAGGCATGGATTGTTGCTCAAGGATACACTCAAGTTGAAGGGGTTTATTTTGATGAGACTTTTGCTCCTGTAGCCAGACTGGTATCAACCAGACTTCTATTGGGAGTTTCTTGTCTCCTTAAATTCAAGCTGTTTTAGATGGATGTGAAGAGTGCCTTCCTAAATGGGTACTTAAATGAGGAAGTGTATGTAGAACAACCTAAAGGATTTGTGGATCCAAACTGTCCTGATCATGTCTACAAATTGAGGAAAGCATTATATGGTCTGAAACAAGCTCCTAGAGCTTGGTATGACAGGTTGACAACGTTCCTCACTAACAAAGGATACAGGAAAGGAGGTTTGGATAAAACTCTTTTTGTCAAGGATGAAGGAGGAAATATAATGGTAGCTCAAATTTAGGTTGATGACATAGTGTTTGGAGGAATGTCAGATAAAATGGTTAAACACTTTGCTAACCAGATGCAAGCTGAATTTGAAATGAGCCTCATGGGAGAATTTACCTACTTTCTTGGACTACAAGTCACACAGATGAAAGACTCAATTTTTCTGTCTCAAAGCAAGTATGCAAAGAATATTGTCAAGAAGTTTGGGATGGAGAATGCCAGTCATAAAAGGACTCCTGCACCTACTCATTTAAAGTTGTCCAAAGACACAAGTGGGGAAAATATGGATCAAAGCTTGTACAGAAGTATGATAGGAAGTCTGCTATACTTAACAGCCAGCAGACCAGACATTGCCTTTGCAGTTGGAGTATGTGCAAGATACCAAGCTGAACCCAAAGTAAGTCACATCAACCAGGTGAAAAGAATTCTGAAGTATGTGAGTGGAACTTACAATTATGGCATGATGTACTCCCATGGATGTGAACCAATTATGTCTGGTTATTGTGATGCTGATTGGGTTGGCAGTGCTGATGATAGAAAGAGCACCTCTGGAGGATGCTTCTTTTTGGAAAATAATCTTGTGTCTTGGTTCATCAAGAAACAAAACTGTGTATCTCTATCTACTGCTGAAGCTGAATACATAGCAGCTGGTAGCAGCTGTTCTCAAATGATCTGGATGAAACAGATGCTGACTGAGTATAATGTCACACAAGATGTCATGACATTATACTGTGACAATTTGAGTACAATTAACATATCCAAGAATCCTATACAACACAGCAGGACTAAGCATATTGACATTAGACATCACTTCATCAGAGATCTTGTGGAGGAGAAGGTGATTAAGCTGGAACATGTTGCCACTGAACTACAACTGGCTGATATTTTTACCAAGGCACTTGATGCTAGTCAGTTTGAGAATTTAAGCGGCAAGCTGGGTATTTTCCAATATGAAGAGATGTAGCAATTAAGTTTGCTTAATACAAGGATTGAAATAAATATTTTAATCAAGTTTCTTCTGATTGGGCTAATCATTTGTTTCCCTCTTTCTTTCCAAAAGTTTAAGAAGAGGAATAGACATATTTATATCTCCCTCTTCTCAATTTGCTGCATCACTCTCCATTCCCTCAAAAGAAAATCTCACACTCGCTGTCACTTGTATTCTCAATCTCTCAAAATGTCTCAACAATCTGTGTCATCATCTTCATCAAAGGCAACTGCATCTTCCTTACCCTCTGACACCGAACCTAGGGCAATCGTAAACCCCATGGATGCTGATGTCCTTGAAGTAACTCCACTTTGTGCAATGGCAGCTGGTCCTACTAAGGTCAAGAAGCTGCGAAACCTAGCATAGTAAGAAGTATGATGTGTAGAAAAGAAAAGCAGAGTGCTGCCCAAAGCCCCTCCAAAGAGAAGGCTACTGAAGTTGTTCATGAGAAAGCTATGCCTGAGAACAAGGCTATAGAAGAAGCTAAGAAGGATCAAAAGGCTGGAACTTCCAAAGGGAAGGGTGAGGTAAAAGCTAGGGTATCTGTTGGTAGTCTCTCAAAACCCTTGAGACAACCTATAGCCAAGAAAAGAAAGGCTCCTGAACCCTCTGAATCTGATAAGGAATCAGACTTTGATTTTGATGTTAAGAGAAATGTTCCAGACATTTCTCTCAGGAAGAAACCCTCTTCTAGAAAACTGCCTAAGGTTCCTGAGGTTGCCTTTGACAACATCTCCTTTCACCATCCAGAAAATGCAAGCAGGTGGAAGTATGTATTTCTGAAAAGGATTGCCTTAGAGAGGGAGCTAAACAGAAGTGCTATTGAGTGTAAGGAAGTCATGGATCTCATCAAGGCTGCTGGCCTGATGAAAACAGTGGCCAAGCTTTCCAACTACTATGAGATTCTTGTCAAAGAATTCATAGTAAATTTGTCTTGTGGATATGCTGATGGAAAGTCAGCTGATTTTAAGAGTGTTTATGTAAGAGGAAGGAAGGTAAGTTTCTCTCCTACTGTGATAAACAAATGCCTAGGGAGGCCTGATGATGCTCAGCCTGAGCTTGAAGTTACTGACAACCAGGTTTGTCAAACCATCACTTCCAAGCAAGTCAAGCATTGGCCCTTGAAAGGGAAGCTAACTGCAAGCAAGCTGAGTATGAAGTTTACCATACTACACAAAATTGGTGCAGCTAACTGGGTTCCCACCAACCACAAATACACTATTTCCACTGGTTTGAGAAGATTTATCTATGCTGTTGGAACCAGAACAAACTTTGATTATGGCAACTACATCTTTGATCAAACATTGAAACATGCTGAGAGCTGTGCTATTAAAGGCCCTATTGCTTTTCCCTCTCTCATGTGTGGTATAATCATTGATCAGTATCCTGGTTGAAAAGGACTTTGTATGCAAAAGAGCCCCTGCACTTGGTTTTCACTATAAGCTGTTTCAGGGAACACATGTCCCTGACATTGTCATGACATCTGCTGAGACATCAAATGTCAAAGCTCATTCCAAGATAGCTGATGTTATAGCTATTCTAAAAGAAACCTGCAGAGAGCTTGATGTAAGAAAAAGGACTCTTGAAGAGCTGATTGCTAGTCTGGAACAGGAGGAGAATGAAGAACAAATGAGGGAAGAGGATGCTGATGAAGAACGGCATGATGGTTCTGCAAGAAGCTCACCAGAAGATGTTGCTGAAAATAGTGCTTCCTCAGGGGATGACAGTACTTGAAGGTCTGAGTTTGCTGTGATGTAAAGATTGATTTTGGAACTTCCTGCTGCTCTGATACCTTCTCTCTGTTTCTGTGTATTTTGAATTTTCTTTTGATGATTGTATAACTTGAAGTACTAAATCCTATGGCCTCTTTATGGCTAAAAAGGGGGAGAAGTAATTGTGGTAATTTTGGTAGATTGGATATTGGTAGCTGTTATTAAAAATTCTACAGCATTCTAATCTCTGATTGTTTAGGGGTTTTAGCCAAAAAAATTCCAAAGGGGGAGTTTGTAAGTGTTTGTTTGTTGGCATTAATTTTTGGTAAAACTAGATTTGCGAATGTCATGACTGATGTCATAACATTCTGGGATAAAGGTAAATTCTGCAGAAGGAATGTTCTACAGGAACAACTCAGTATGAGTGAATATCATGATGATTAAGCTATGATCATATGTACTTAATTCTACCAAAATCAGTGAGCAGGATACATGATGTCATAGCCAATGTTAAGACATCATGTACTGATCAAGTTGTTATGCAGATTTATTGTTCCTGAGAATTTTCAGGAATCTGGTGTGCTACTCTGAGATTGAAGTATATTGTCCAGATCATATGCTCACGTGGATATTAGGTTAACCTTGCTTAACTCTAATCTGTTATGATGAAAGCCCAAGACCAAGTCTTTAGGTTAACTTTGGTTAACCCTAGCTATTTTTATGGAAGCCGTAAATGAAGAATAGTCTGCTTATATATTTCTCATGAAGCCTAATGGTGAGTAGCGCTTTTGACAGAAGATCAATAAGGCATTGTATACTTGTGATAGTTTTAGTAACTACTGTGAGCCAAGAAATTATCAGTTTGATAAGTGACTTGGAGTAGGATTTGGTTGTAAGGGTTGTTTATCACTCAAAGCTTTGAAGCATGAGTGTTGTGTCTCTTGATTAAAGCTTTGAAGCAAAATCAAGCGTGTGTATTGAAGAATGTCTTCATAATCTTATTAATCAGTAGATTAGTATCACTGCTGTGATTGAGGGGGAGTGATTAGGAACTCAGGTTTAAGTAGGGCTTAGATTAAAGTTGCATTGGGTAGGTCTTAAGTGAAGGAGATAACCTGGTTGGTTTATTCATAAATTAATACCTCTTATAATGAATTTCCTCCCTGGTTTGGTAGCCCCCAGAGTAGGTGTTGTTATACACTGAATTGGGTTAACAATTGATTGTGTTCTTTACTGTCTTTTAAATTACTGTTTGGTGTGTGTACAATTTGTTAGATACGGTGTCATAACATTCATTGTGACATTAAGTATCTGTTGCCAGAATTTCAAAGGTTATTACAGGGCAAATCATACCTCTTCTCTAGTATGTTACTCATATATGTCAAAATAGTCCTTCGCATATATTTATTTTATTCACAATTATAAGTTAATAATGCGCCTAAGAGGGGGTAAATTAGGTGATGGTTAATTTTTGCCTTCTCTTTTAAAGTTCTTGTTTTTATGATTATAGTGATGAAAGCAATAAAGTGTGGAAAGTAAATGAACACCAGATATATGCTAGTTCCCCTCATAGGTCGAGAGTACTCAAGTCCTTTCCAACACGAAAGAGATTTCACTATAGTTTAGAATGATTGTACAAGCCTAATCACACCCAAGGTGATACCTTACTATTTAATCTATAGGGAGATCAAAGGCTTTTAAATCCTTTAAGATCTTGAACACTTAGTGCAATAAGAACAATCCTCTTTAATGCACACACTTGCTCCAACAATACTGGAATGCAAGGTTAATCTTATACAAAATCTGATTTTTTCAAAGTATGTTCAATTCTTGAATAACACTATGGTTACCAACAAACTAATACAAGATTTAATAAGAAGTTTATAGTCAGATCTAGTGCTCAATATATGCTGAAACAATGATGAGTATGAAATCTCTAAACAATGTTTCATGCAATATGTAAATTCTCAAAGTTTTACAACTCTTAAGAATTTTTTAAAGTTTGAATAATATGTCATGTGTTATGATCATAATGAAAACGAATTTTATATGTAAAATGCACCCTTTCATTACACCCCAAACAAGTAAAATGATACAATGGTTGGACCCTAAGAGGTATCACCCAACAGCCAAGTAAAACAAAAAATATTTGAAAATTTTCTTGAGCGGTAACTGGTTACTGTAGGTTTGTAACCGGTTACACAGACGTGATAACCTGTAAATTTTTCAAATTTGTATGGTTGTAACCAGTTACTCAAAAGCTGTAACTGGTTACCACTAAACCAAAAATTTATTTTATTTTTGGGAAGCCTTGTAAACGGTTATTGTAACCCTGTAACTAGTTACCACTAAGTGAAAGTGATTAAAAACTTATTTTCTAAGTGATGGACATGCAATGTTTTACTCTTAAATTATCATGAAACTTATGTAATATGTTTAGAGTATATTTTGAGAACTATATAATCTTAAATACCTCAATTTAAAACTTGTACCTAACTTGTTAGTGAATCTTCATAAATCTTCATCTTGAAAGTTGATTTTACACTTGTAGAAGACTTCATATAATATACTAAGGCATAGGAAATACGACACAAAATGAAAAAGATAAAGACATTACATAGGAAGAACATAAACAACATACAAATGTACTAAGTCATTTAGAATTCTTCATCATAACTCTCAACCATTGAATCCTCATGATTTTCTTGAATGATGGCCAAGTCTTGACGAATATCACGAAATTTTGATATCATGAAATTTTCCATTGAGCAATGTTTGTGATAAATCATATCATTTGACATTTCTCTCTCATATGTCGGTGGTGGAAATTGTTCATCTTGATTGGAGGATGTTCCAATTTCTCTATGCTTGAACAATCCATCTTCATCTTTGAAAATGCTCATATTTTTGTTTGTCCCCGCAATCAAAATTTCACAATCTCTTGAAGTCATTTTGGTTCCGGTTTCTCCTAGGAAGCTAACATTTCCAAACTTGAGAATCTTGGTTACCCAATGAGCATATGAAAGTCCACCAGACATATTTTTTAGATGCTCCATATAGTTCATGATTAAATATGCCCAATTTATTTGAAGATTATTTTTATTGCAAACAAGACTTGCATCTCAACATCACTTATTTGAGAGTGATTTGAGTTCTTAGGAAGCAAAATGTAAGCAATAAAGTAATGTAGCATACGACTACTTATAGTGAGGTTGAAGGATTACAAAGTTAATCGATTTGTTGTAGAACTGACTTCATTCTTCTTGTCCAAGATTTCTTTTTCAGAGAGGCGAGTGATGCTATAGTAGTAGCGAGTATGGTTGTAAGCATCAACATCAACGGTATACCCATGCTTAATGAGTAAGCTGAAATTCTAGTATTAGATATGTGATGTCGAATGAGATGTCACGACACAAATATCTGAGGACCAAAGTAAAGTGCAACAATAATAAATGCAGTAAAAAAACACAAGGGGTTGTTAACCCAGTTCAGTTTACAACAACACCTACTCTAGGGGATACCAAGCCAGGGACAAGTTTACTAAATAGTATCAATTCATAGACTCTCAGTAAACTACCAGTTTATGATCTAATCACTACCTATTCTATACTTCTACCTAAGACTCACCTGGGTATGAGGCCCTCCTCAAATCCCTTCAATCACTTACAGTGAAGAAATAACAAAAATAATAAATTTAAAAACTTCAATCATTAAATGCTTAAAAGCTTTTGAATGATACACAATTAACAATCCAAATAACAACACAAGTATTAAATCAATACTAGGTAGTTTGACAATTAAAAGACTTAGACTTCTAAAACAGAAAGAAAGTATTCTTCTTCAAAAGTTGAAGTGGTCTAAATAAGGAAGCAGGTCCTTATATATACGCAGCTGTGGGATTGGGCTGAAAAACAAATATTCAAATCTTTTGAATATTTCCATGAATACAGGCCAAGATATGATTCATAGATATGATTCAAATATAAAAATATTCCTCCATATTGTTTGCAGCCTATGAGTCATAAATCCTTAATTATGGTTCGTAGGAAATCCGGAAATAGAAAACTTAAACTGATATTGGGTTGAGTTCAGTTCAGGAGGCAGATTTCAAGACATCTGCTTTGAAATCATTCAAAACTGTTTTGCTTCAAATGTTAAGACATTTAGCAAAACATTATCAAGTCATTGTTTTACCAAACACGTACATAAGCCTTCACTAGGAACAACCAAAGTTTTTTCCAAATTGAGTGGTTGACATCAAGATGTTCTTCCATTTTACCCATGACAAAAGAACACCGTCAGAACCAATTTGAATAGTTGTATAGGATTCACGAACCAAATCCGGGTAGTAAACTCCACATTCGGTGATGAGTTCACCTACTCTTTGCCTAGCCAACATTGATGGAAAAGTGAAACTTATTGAAGGAAAGGATGAGAGATTACCATACTTTATCGGAGTTAGATATTGAAATCGAAATGCCAAGATTGGATCATGTTCCTCTTGATTTTGAGATTCTCCTTCAATGGCCTTTGACTTTCCTTTCTCCTTTCTTGATGGCCCCATGACAAAGGTTGGAGTTTTTCTTGGAGAGAAAGGTTTTGGGATGGAGAGATTTATGCAAGTGAGAATGTTTGTGTTGTGAGTTGAAAATGTAAGATTGAGTGAGTATTTATAGATAATTTTTTGAGGGAAATACTCTTTTGGTGAAGTAAATATTGGATGGAGATTGGAATTGGTAAGATTAAGTTTTGGTGGCAAGTTTTTAGGTGGGAAATAATTTTAGTCAAAGAGACAAAAAATTGGAGGGAAATGATGTTTAAAAACATAAATGCCTTGACCAAACCAAAATTTTGAAAAACTTTACGCGGTAATCGGTTACAGGTTATGGGTAACCGGTTACTGACAGTGAAAAATGTGAAAATATAGCACAAACCAATCCATAATCTATACCTATCTATTGTAACTTCAACCAAACATGTATAACAATATATTAACAAGTATATATATGACATTAAAACATATAGATAAATATTATATAGAACCATTCAAAGTTAATGTAAGATGAAGAGAGATATACTTAGTAAGTAATATAAAAGTTGATGAAAAGAATACATGCTACCTTTAGCATACCATAAGCCGACATCCGTAGTTCCCTTAAGATATTTTTATAATGCATTTAACTGCAGCAAGGTGAGACTCCTTTAGATTGGCTTGAAATCTAGCGCAAAGACATACACTAAACATGATGTCGTGTCGACTTTTCGTTAGGTATAATAGGGAGTCAATCATTCCTCGATATTTTGAAACGCCTATGGGCACACCGGCTTCATCAAGATCCACATGAGTTCCCGAACCCATTGGAGTGGCAATAGGTTTGCATGAATCCATGTCAAATTTCTTCAATAACTCTTTACAATATTTTGGTTGATGAATAAAAGTCACCATTTCGAGTTGCTTGATTTGTAATCCAAGAAAGTAGTTCAATTTTCCCATCATGGACATTTCGAATTCTCCTTGCATCATGGATGAAAATTATTCACATAAGTCTTTATTTGTTGATCTAAAGATGATATCATCGACGTACACTTGAATAAGTAGAGTATGATTCTTGATCTTCTTGATAAAAAGAGTCTTGTCCACTTGTCTCTTTTCAAAGCCCCTTTCAAATAGAAATATGTTAAGTCGGTCGTACCATGCCCTTGGTGCTTATTTTAAGCCATAAAGTTCATTTTTCAACTTGAAGACATATGAAGCATTCTTAAAGTCTTCAAAACCAGGAGGCTATTTGACATAGACTTCTTCATTGATGTATCTATTCAAGAATTCACTCTTGACATCCATTTGGAAAAGCTGAAAATTCATAGAACAAGCGTAAGCCAATAATAATCTAATTGCTTCTAACCTTGCAACGGAAGGAATTTTTCTTAAAAAACTATTCCTTCTTCTAGATTGTATCCTTGTTGTACCAATCTTGTTTTGTTCAGAACAATTGTCCTATTCTCATCGAGTTTGTTTTTGAATACCCATATAGTCCAATGGTATATTTTTTGTTCGGTCTTGGTACTAGTTCCCAAACTTTACTTCTTTCGAATTAGTTTAATTTGTCTTGCAAAGAAACCATCCAATGGTCATCCAACAAAGTTTGGTCTATTTTGGATGGTTCAATTTGATATTAAATTCCATGTGTAGACATGCATCTTGAAGATTGAGTCTTATTGACACTCCTTTGCTAATATCACCGATAATATTGTCAATTGGGTGATCTCGATGAGTTCTCCACTCTTTAGGTAGTTCTTGTTGAGAAGTTTATTCTATTTTATTGTTATTTTGATTGTCCTTGGCAACATCTTCTATTGTAATATCTAAAACATCATCATCATCATAAGGGACTATATGCTCTTTTGAGGGGTTAGTTTCATCGACAGAAACATGCATAGATTTTTCTATAGTTAAAGTTCTTTTATTGTATATTCTATAATATTTACTTGAAAGAGAGTAACCAAGGAATATACCTTCATCCTATTTCTCGTCAAACTTACCGGGATTGTCTTTGTCATTGTTGAGGACAAAGCACTTGCATCAAAAATATTAAAGTGAGAAATTTTTGGCTTTCTTCCTTTGAAGAGTTTATATGGAGTCCGTTTCAAGATAGGTCTAATAATAACTTTATTTCCAACATAACATGCCGTACTAACCGCATCCGCCCAAAAATATTTTGGTAGATTTGCATCACTAAGCATTGTTCTTTCAAGTTCCAATAGAAATTGATTCTTTCTTTCAACTACTCCATTTTGTTGTGGAGTCCTTGGTGCTGAAAAATTGTGAGAGATACCATGTTCTTCACAAAATTCTTCAAAATATGCATTTTGGAATTCTCCGCCATGATCACTACTTATACATACAATCTTTAATGATTTTTCATTATGAATTTTCTTTGCATACTTCTTAAATGCCTTAAAAGAGTCACTTTTCTGCACAAGGAACAAAGTCCAAGAATATCTAGAAAAATCATCAACAATAACTAAAGCATATACATTACCTCCGAAGCTTCTTGTTCTTGATGGACCAAATAAGTCCATATGCAAAAATTGTAGTGGCCTTGTAGTAGACACCACATTCTTAGATTTGAAAGTTGATCAAGTTTGTTTTCCCTTTTGACAAGCATCACACAATTTATCTTTGACAAATTTTATCTTTGGTAAGCCAATGACAGGATCATGTTTACTTAATTTATTTAAATTTTCCATATGTATATGGGCTGCCCTTTTATGCCATAACCATGAGTCATTATTGTTTTTCATAAGAAATTTTACTTTCAACGATAACTCATCTAAAGAAATCATAAAAATATTGTTAATTCTTTTACCTTTAAGTTTTACGTCGTTGGTTTTTTTGTCCATGATCAAACATTCATCTTTATTGAATTTGATCTTGACCCTTTGTCATAAAGTTGGCTAATACTTAGAAGATTGTGCTTGAGTCCTTCGACATAGAGAACATCTTTTATGGATGTGAAAGGCGATGAACCAACTTTGCCAATGCCAAGAGTTTTTCCTTTGGTATTATCTCCATAGGTAACATATCCATTGACTTTTAATGTTAGATGTGAAAATCTATTAACATCTTCTATCATATTGTTACGGCATCCACTATCTAGATACCATAGATTTTGAGTAGATTTCAAGCGTACCTACAAAACAAAAGAAATTATTTCTTGTTAGGTACGCAATTTGCTTTGGGTCCTTGATAGTTAGTTCCTTTCTTAACCCGTACATAGTGTCCACATTCCATACTAAAGTTTCTAACATAGAAATCATTAAGTGTATGGTCAAGAATACCACAATAAAAACAATTTGGAATAAAGTTGTTCTTGTATCTTGGAACTTATTTTTTCTAAACAACTCTTTTCTTTTTCTTTTGATGAATATGTTTAATTTTCACATTGTTGATCTTCTTGGTTTCAGATTAATTACTAGCCTTTACAAAAATGGTTTTTTTGTAACTTGATTTATTTACTATTGAATAGCCAAGTCCAGTTTTGTTATTAGGATATCTTTGTTGGCTAAGCAATTCTTCCAAACCATTTTGACCTTTTTCATATTGTTCAGTAACTCTTTTTAGTTAAACAATTTGAAAAGTATATGAATCACAATTTTTGCTTACAAAGTCTTGTTTTATTTAAGAAAAACTTGTTTTTGACATTCATGATCCTTGTTCATAGTACCAATCTTTTCTTGAAAAGAAATAAGTTCCTTTTCTTGTGTTGATAATTTTTTATACAAGACTTTGCGTTCATTTAGAATTTCATCAATTGCACCTTGAGCATTTTCATCATAAAGTGTAAATTTTGTACTAACCTACTTATTTCCACCAAGACTTTCAACTTGCATAGGTCCCATCAAGCCCATGTGAAGAAGTTCCAAAACTTTTGATGTAGTAAGATGTTGGATCTTCTGGTGTGACATCTTAGTCTGCTTTCCTATCTGGCAGTCACCACATACCCTTCCTTCTTCTATCTTGAGCTTAGGAATCCCTCTCACTGCTTGTTCAAATATAATTCTTTTCATACCTTTCAGATGCAAGTGCCCAAATTTTTGATGCCATAGTTTAACTTCATTCTCTTTGGCTAAATAACATGTTGAGGAGAAGTTTAACTCTTGAGGAACCCATAAATAACAGTTGTCTTTAGATCTGATTCCTTTCATAATAACTTCATTCATTTCATTGCACACGAGACATTCTTCCTTGGTGAAGTTAAATTTGAATCCTTGATCACACAATTGGCTAATACTTATCAGGTTAGCTGTTAACCCTTTAACAAGTAACATATCATCAAGCTTAGGGACTCCTGAACAATCAAGCTTTCCAACACCTTTGATTTCACCTTTTGCTCCATCACCATAAGTCATATAACTGGTGGAATGAGATTTGACATCCACCAACAGATTCTTGACACCTGTCATGTCTCTAGAACAGCCATTGTCAAAATACTAGTCATCTTTGGTTGATACTCTGAGGGAGGTGTGAGCTATGAAACTAGAAACATTAGACTTGGGAATCCATTGTTTCTTCTTTTTTCTATTTTATGGAATCTTATCAGTTTTGGAAGGAGTAGTAGTCTTAGGATAACCATAAAACTTGAAACAAAAGGGCCTTATATGACCAAGCCTTCCACGGTGGTGACATCTCCAGGGCCGGGGATTCTCCCTTGTGTGATTAAACTTTTTATTGCCATGATTTCCTTTCTTGCCACGATGTTTAGACATTTGATTCTACATCCTTGGTTTAGACTTGGCATGAGTGGAATCTACTGAAGTTTCTTTAGATTTTGGTTCCTTTTTCTCATTAAACCCTAGACCACTCTTGTATCTTGTCACTCTTCCTACTTGAAGAATTTCATCTAAAGTGTCAGACTCATTATTCAACATTTTGAGAGATTTGACCATTCTATCAAGGTTTGAATTCAAGGAGGTCACTTAAGTTTCCAGTTTAGAAATATTTTTTGAATGAACTTCTCTTTCTTCCTTCATCTGAGTTATGAGGAATTTCTGTTTCTCCCCTTCAAGGCATGCTTCTGCACTTATGAGACACAATTATTTGTATGAAGCAACTAACTCATCAAAGGATACTTCCCCATCACTAGACTCTTCATCAGATACATATTTCCCTATCAATGCTTTAACATACTTGGAAGATTCTTCAAGATCACTCTCTGAGTCCTCTTCAGACCAAGTAACAGACATATTCTTCTTTTGTTTCTTAAGATATGCAGGACATCCAACTCTAATGTGACCAAAGCCTTCACATTCATGACATTATACTCCCTTCCCTTTAGTGGATTTTTCTCCAGCCCTTTTTCTTCCAAACTCATTTGACTTATGGATGTCAGGTGAGATGTTATTGACATTTGATCTTTGGTTCCTATCCATTATTTTTATCACTTTGTTAAACTGTCTTCCAAGCATAGCTAAGAAATTTTATATTCCTCCATCTGTATCTAGATCACAGTCTTCCTCTTCATCTTCATTATTTGATACAAAGGCTATGCTTTTGTTCTTCTTTTCAGATCTTTCATTGATACTTAATTCAAATGTAAGAAGGGATCCAACAAGTTCATCCACTTTCATTTTGTCAATGTATTGATCTTCTTCTATAGTAGTCACTTTCATATCAAATCTCTTGGGAAGAGACCCGGACATCTTTCTCACCAATTTGTCTTCAAGTATTTTCTCTCCTAAAGCACTGGATGCATTAGCTATTTCAAGAATGTTCATATAGAAGTCATTAATACTTTCATCATCCTTCATTCTCAAATTCTCATTTTGTGGTGACCAATTGAAGTCTTGACGTTTTAACTTTGGATGTACCTTCATGAGTAGATTGAAGAATTCCCCATGCATCCTTAGCTACTTCACATGTGTTCACTAATATGAAAATTTTCTTGTCAATTCCATTGAATATAGCATTTAAGGGTTTAGAATTTCCAAGAGAAATTTCATCTTCTTCTTTAGACCAATCTTCTTCTGGTTTTAACTCAGAAGTAGGTTCTCCATTTTCTCCCAATTTGATAGGGTGTTTCCATCCTTTTAAAATAGCTTTCCAAGCCCTGCTGTCCAAAGAATTTAAAAAGGAAACCATATGTGGTTTCCAGTAGTTATAATTACTGACATCCAAAATGGGTGGTCTGTTCACAAATCCTCCTTCCTTATCCATAGTACCAGAAAGTATCTTCCCTGGATCTCACCCAGATAAAGAGCATGATGCCTGCTCTAATACCAATTGAAATTCTGGTATAAGATATGTGATACCGAATGAGATATCACAACATAAATACTTGAGGAACAAAGTAAAGTGCAACAATAATAAATGCAGTAAAAAAACAAGGGATTTTTAACCCAGTTCAGTGTACAACAACACCTACTCTGGGGGCTACCAAGCCAGAGACAAGTCTAATAAATTGTATTAATTCATAGACCCATAAAAAACATCTAGTTTACGATCTAATCACTTAATCACTACCCGTTCTCTACTTCTACCTACGACTCACCTAGTTATGAATCCCACTTCCAATACCTTCAATCACTTACAGTGACGAAACAACAGAAATAATAAGTTTAAAAACATCAATCATTCAATGCTTAAAAGCTTATGAACGATACACAACTAACAATCCAAATAACAACATAAGTATTAAATCAATACTAGGGTGTTTTACAATTAAAATACTTAGACTTCTAAAATAGAAAGAAAGTTTTCTTCTTCAAAATTTGCAGTGGTTTGAATAAGGAAGAAGGTCATTATATATGCGTAGCACTGGGCTTGGGCCAAAAAACAAATATTCAAATATTTTGAATATTTCCATGAAAAAATGCCAAGATATAATCCATAAATATAATTCAAATAAAAAAATATTCCTCCATTTTTTTGCAGCCTATGACTCACAAATCCTTAATTATGGTGCATAGGAAATCAAGAAATAGAAAATTTAAACTGATATTGGGTTGAGTTCAGTTTAGGAGGCAGATGTCAAGACGTCTGCTTTGATATCATTCAAAATAGTTTTGCTTCAAATGTTAAGACATTTAGCAAAACATTATCAAGTCATTGTTTTACCAAAATTGCTGCCAACAAACACTTACATAAGCCTTCATTGGGAATACCCAAGGTTTTTCCAAATTGAGTGGTTGACATCAAGATGTGCTTCCATTTTACCCATGACAAAAGAACACCGTCGAAACCAATTTGAATAGTTGCATAGAATTCACGAACCAAATCCGGGTAGTAAACTCCACATTCAGTGATGAGTTCACCTACTCTTTGCCTAGCCAACATTGATGGAAAAGTAAAACTTATTGAAGGAAAGGATGAGAGATTACCATACTTTATCGGAGTTAGATGTTAAAATCGAAATGCCAAGATTGGATCATGTTCCTCTTGATTTTGAGATTCTCCTTCAATGGCCTTTGACTTGCCTTTATCCTTTCTTAATGGCCCCATGACAAAGGTTGGAGTTTTTCTTGGAGAGAAAGGTTTTGGGATGGAGAGATTTATGCAATTGAGAATGTTTGTGTTGTTTGTTGAAAATGTAAGATTGATTGAGTATTTATAGATAATTTTTTTAGGGAAATACTCTTTTGGTGAAGTAAATATTGGATGGAGATTGGAATTGGTAAGATTAAGTTTTGGTGGGAAGTTTTTAGGTGGGAAATAATTTTGGTCAAAGAGACAAAAAATTGGAGGGAAATGATGTTTCAAAACATAAATGCCTTGACCAAACCAAAATTTTGAAAAACTTTACGCGGTAATCTGTTACAGGTTATGGGTAACCGGTTACTGACAGTGAAAAATGTGAAAATATAGCAGAAACCAATCCAGAACCTATACCTATCTATTGTAACTTCAACCAAACATGTATAACAATATATTAACAAGTATATATATGACATTAAAACATATAGATAAATATTATATAGAACCATTCTAAGTGAATGTAAGATGAAGAGAGATATACTTAGTAAGTAATATAAAAGTTGATGAAAAGAATACATGCTACCTTTAGCATACTATAACTGCAAAGACATACGCTAAACATGATGTCGGGTCGACTTTCCATTAGGTATAATAGGGAGTCAATCATTCCTTGATATTTTGAAACGTCTATGGGCACATCGGCTTCATCAAGATCCACATGAGTTCCCGAACCCATTGGAGTGGCAATAGGTTTGCATGAATCCATGTCAAATTTCTTCAATAACTCTTTACAATATTTTGGTTGATGAATAAAAGTCCCCATTTCGAGTTGCTTGATTTGTAATCCAAGAAAGTAGTTCAATTTTCCCATCATGGACATTTCGAATTCTCCTTGTATCATGGATGAAAATTATTCACATAAGTCTTTATTTGTTGATCTAAAGATGATATCATTGACGTACACTTGAACAAGTAGAGTATGATTCTTGATCTTCTTGATAAAAATAGTCTTGTCCACTTGTCCTTTTTCAAAGCCCCTTTCAAATAGAAATCTGTTAAGTCGATCGTACCATGCCCTTGGTGCTTGTTTTAAGCCATAAAGTGCTTTTTTCAACTTGAAGACATATGAAGGATTCTTGAAGTTTTCAAAACCAGGAGGTTGTTTGACATAGACTTCTTTGTTGATGTCTCTATTCAAGAATTCACTCTTGACATCCATTTGGAAAAGCTGAAAATTCATAGAACAAGCGTAAGCCAATAATAATCCAATTGCTTCTAACCTTGCAACCGGAGGAAGTTTTATTAAAAAAACTATTCCTTCTTCTTGATTGTATCCTTGTCGGATCAATCTTGTTTTGTTCAGAACAATTATCCCATTTTCATAGAGTTTGTTTTTGAATACCCATATAGTTCCAATGGTAAATTTTTTGTTCGGTCTTGGTACTAGTTCCCAAACTTGACTTCTTTCGAATTAGTTTAATTTTTATTGCATAGTGTTGTACCCCAAAATTTTCCCTCCCATATTCTTCAAGAAAATTGCCAAGTCATGCTTCAAAATTCCCCAAGGGTTGCACAGTGCAAGGGCCTCCTAAACAGTCAAAATTAGGGTTTTGGTTCTGATAAAGAAAATGAAGTTTCCAAGGGTCCAATCAAGTCCCACATGCCTATAAATATGGTCAAGCATCCTCATACCAAGTTTCAAGACTTACAATACAAAATTGCACAGTCAAAAACCCTAATTGCATTACAGTCAACTGTAGGGGCAAAATGGTCATTTGACAGTCAAAAGTTCAAATTTTTGGTCAACATCTCATTTTGAAGCCACAAACATCATTTGATCAATGCTTGATCATGATTCTTAAAGCTTGGCTCAAAAATCATCAAGATGCAAAAGTTTCCATATTTGGACAGTTGAAAAAGTCAACTGTAAATTGACCAGGGCATAACTTTCACATGGATTATCAGAAAAATTCCATCCAAAGCTCATTTTGAAGATAAAGACATTTCCTACAACTCCTTTTCATACTTCAAGTCCAAGAAATTCTCTCACAAAAAGTTATCAATTTCAACATTATAGGTCATTTTCAAAAGTCAACAAAAAGGGACTTTAAGTCAAAGGCCATAACTTGAGATTGGTAAATCAAAATGACATGGGACCAAAGGCATTGGTTAGAGGACTCAAATAAATTTCCAGAATGTCCAAGAACATGAGCAAAGCTTAAAAATTGAGCAAGTTATGCCTTGTGGAAGTTGGGAAATTTTTGGATATTTTGAAAAGTCAACATTGTTTCAAATAACCTAAAATTTTGCTAATGGGCCTCTTTTTCTTCCACAATTCATTATCCAAGGCATGTGCACGACCATTTGGCCCAAAGGGAAGTTTTTCTTCATTTTTTATTTATTTATTTGGATTTTTATTATTAATAATTCATTTAAATTAATTAAAATACATGAAAAATGCTAAACCTAATTTGTTGAATCTTTTTGTGCATGAAATAATTTCAAGATATTGTGTATAATCAGATTTGGAAAGAATCTTGCTAATTGGTCATGATTTGGTAGAAGTTTGCATGAAAAAGATTTGAAAGCTAATGCCATAAAAATCAAATATTTGTTCCATCAATTCATGGATTTCTTTTGATCAAATTCTTAACCTAATCACTCATATACATATATGCAAGAAAACCCTCGTGCCCATGACCAAAAAAGCTGCGCCATATACCAAGAAACAAACTTGAATTTTTTGCTTGAAAAACTCAAATCTGAAAACCAAGATCCAGGTCGATTCAAGCCACGATACTGATTCCATTGGCTTGCTGAGGCTTCAGGGAAGAAATTTGGATCAAAACCACAAGCTTCCACCCCCAGAAACGTGAGAACGATCTCACCCTGTACAGAAAATATTTGATACTCTTGCATCTCGATTCATACATTTTTCATAATTTTTGATGCTTAATTTGTGTTCATTATATGATTCTGATGCTAACTATATAATTTAATTATGTTTTTGTGCACTCTATGCGATTTCACCATTGTTGGACATTAGGGTTTTCCAAGCTGTGAATTGGGGTTTTTCATTTAAGGAAAAATTAGCACTCGAGACCTGGACCATTGAATCAAGCATGCTTGGACGAAGAGAAACCAACCCTCGCGCCTAATTTATGAGGCCATATGGCCTATTCGCTATTTTCTGGAATAATGCCTTTTAGAACGGTTCAAAACCGTTGCTTATGGTTTTGTGTTTCAGGGAAAAATAAACGAAGAAGAAGAAGATGATGCGTGGAAGAGTACCATTGGAGCATTCAAATTTTGCGCGCTAATTTTCCACTAACCATTATTTTCTCTTATATTAATTGTTTACTATTATATATTCAAACGCGCTAGGTGGCTCAGTGGCAAGCAATTGTGTTGGTGACCTTCAGGACCTGGGTTCGATCCCAGGTCCCCACCCCCTTTTCATATTATTTTTCATCCAATGCTTATGTGCAGTTTCAGCGTGAAGACGCATCATACATCCTCAACATCAATCCGTCCACGTGCCTATTGAGATGGATCATAGGGTTCTAATTGGAAGAACATGATGGATGTTGGTCAACGCATATGCATACTTCCTGGAAAGTCAATCAGGCCAGAACTTATTGGGCTTAAAATTACTGGACTTCACCTCCACTTGGGGACAACACCCCCCTCTAGTTTGTTTCTTTTACCCTTTTTTTTTTATATTTTCCTTTTCTTTATTTTAATTAATTTCTTTTAAATTATTATTTTCATAATATATAAAAAACACCAAAAAATCAGAAAAGATAAAAAATAATAAATATTTTTATTTAACTAGTATTTTTGTAAATAAAGTTCATTAATTAACTTAGTTTTTTAATTTAGGTTTTAACCTTAACTTTTTTAATAAAAATCTAAAATTGGTAGAATTAGGGTTTGTAATAATTTTTATCCTTTTTTCTTTTCTTTCATAATAATTAAATATTTCCTATTATTTATTTTTATAATTAAATTGCATGTAAATAATTAGATTAAGTTTAGGTTAAAATTTAATTCTTTCTTAATAAACTAAAAAACAACTAGAATTAGGATTAGCATTTTATTTTTCTCATAAAAATCATAAAGTACAAAAATACCAAAATAATTTCTTTTTCTTTCATTTAATTAATCATTTAATTTAATTTCATTAAAAAAGGGTCCAACGCCCTCGTTTCTAATTTTATTCCAATTCGCATATTTATTTCTTTTTCGTATAATGTTTATGTACCTCTCCCAAAGCCGTGTAATTTCATAATCCCTCGCACTTTTATTTTAATTCTTTATTTTCTGTCAAATCGGGTCTTGGAAATTTTGGCGATGTGGACCCGCGCCTTTTGTAATAGCTTAGAATTTTTATTTCTCGCAATATTTTAACTGTTAAATAAATGCATGCAAGAATGAATGATTAAATAAAAACAAACGCTAGATCACCAATAACATGACAAGATAAAATATCTGAATCTGACACACAAGTCACACACCACCCCTAGGGTACGCCTCACTGTTGCCTTGCCTCGAAAGGTGATCGTCGAGTAGAGGATGTCTTAGTAAGTCCTCATGATCCGGGAACCTGGCATGAGGGTAGCTTCTAAGGTGTCTTCCCATTGCTCTGGTGATCACCATGTCCCGAACCTCGAATTGACCCGAACACCTCCAACGGTGGTGCTACCTACCTCTCAATGGTGGGATGGCACTACTTTAAAGGACATTTACACAGACGAATTCCTTAGGGTAGGTAGACAACTCTAGATACTTGCTCTAAATTTCAAAACAAATTCAAAAATACTTTTCACACCAACACATTTTCAAAAAGCTTTCGAAAGCAATTTTTCAAACACTCTTGAGGACCGATACAAGAGTCGAACTGAAATTTTCAAAGAAACTTTTTTTAAAACCCACAGTTGAAAAGCAAACAAACCATTTTTGAAAACACAATGAGCAAGTATCTAAGAGCCCATGGATAACCATGGATAGAAAGGGTGCTAACACCTTCCCTTTCTATAATCTACCTCCCGAACCGAGAGCAATCTCTTTAAGGAATTTTTCTGTGCTTTTGTCCTTTTCATTTGGAGAAAATAAAAGACGGTGGCGACTCTTGCTTCCGCGACATTTCGCGAACCAGCGTTAAACAGTCAGTTCCAGATCCACCGATCACAGAACTGGCGACTCTGCTGGGGACTACTTTAAAGTGAGGTGTACCTTAGGACTAAGATCACTGTGTTTTCAATTGTATTGCTTTGCTTGCTTTAAATTGTGGGTACTGTCTCGGGAGTTCTATAGATTCTAACCCGGATCTGGGGGATACCTTCTTAGAAAGTAGCAACAAGGCTGTGAGGGAACTGTGCGGGGTATACCGACATGGTTGAAACAGTTTGCTACGTTGATGTGGCACTTTGGTGTGTACCGGTAACCCTTGAGCTCAATCAAGGAGAGTACGGGGCCTCCGCATGGTGTCGTGAAGCATCAACAGACCTTAGGAACCTTAATTGAACTATCTTGGCCTCTTTAGGGTAGTGAGATAACTGACTTTGGTGCAGTCCGAGGTTGGTTGATACTCGATACTACACTCAATTGAGGGTTACTTTCCTGGAATATTTCGGTCGCCAGTTCAGTGGCTAAATAGAAACGATGAACAATGAAAGCAATCCCGTGATATTGGGACCCTTAGAACCCGGTTACTTCTAATAGGACAGGATGAACCCACCAACTTCAAGAGGGTACTACCCAGACCCCATGTTGGCCTTAAACCCTAAGGGCTTGTCTTGTGTGCCTTGTGTGCCTTACATGTTTGTCTTTGAAAATATCTGTGGTGTGTTTAATCATAGCATTATGACATCATCCAGCATCATATGCATTGACTAACCATTTCAGGGGTTCGAATCTTCATCTTTGTTCTTGTTTTGTAGGACATGGAAACTGTTCGCAGAAAGACAATTCAAATCAGCCTTGTAAGGATCCCTCCTCAGCTTAAGGAACTTATATCCAGGATTCCTGAGAACTCTTCATTCAGTGAAAGACATGGAAGTCTCATCAGCTTGGTCAATACCAACATTGAGGAAGATATGATAAAGGTCCTGTTCCAGTTCTTTGACCCTCTGCATCACTGTTTCACCTTTTTGGACTATCAGCTGGTACCTACATTGGAGGAGTTCTCCCGGCTCCTGAAGATCCCTACCCTTGATCAACTACCCTACAACGGTACGGAAAAGGAACCCAAGCTTGAAGAGATTGCTAAAGCCTTGCACCTACAGTCATCTGACCTCAAGGGACATTGGGAAGTTAGAAGTGGTATCAAAGGGTTCTTAGCCAGGTTTCTGTTTGAAAAGGCCCATGAATGTTGGAACTTCCTTGACTTACAAGCTTTTGAAGAAGTTGTGGCCCTCCTTGTCTATGGTTTGGTGTTGTTCCCTAACCCAGATCAGCTTATAGATATCAGTGCTGTCCAGATCTTCATGTCCAGGAATCCTATACCTACGTTGCTGGGGGACATCCTTCACTCATGTTACACTCGAACCATGAGGAAAAGAGGTGTCCTTATGTGTTGCACTCCTCTCCTGGGAAGGTGGTTTATTTCGCACCTTCCACAATCAGTTTTGAAGAACGAACGGGGTTTGAGATGGTCACAACGGTTGATGACTCTCACACATGCAGATATACGTTGGTGCCCTAGGTCCAGAGAGGATGTCACTATCATTGATCGTTGCAGAGAGTACCCTAATGTTCCTTTACTTGGAATCAGAGGAGGTATTACTTACAACCCATGCCTGGCTTGGAGACAGTTTGGTTATGCTCGGAGGGATGGTCCTCATGACATGTTAATTCCTGACATAGTTTTTGACTTCGATAACGATGCACAAGGACTTCGCCAGAGATTTATCAGAACTTGGAGGATGCCCAGTAGGATAGACAGCAAGACACTGGGGCACAGGAACTCCATCCCATTGGAACCTTATCTCAAGTGGGTACGGGCCCGCTCCCAGAAGTTAGTAATGCCTTATCCTCATATGCTCCCTGTGATCAAAGAGCCAGTCTTGGAGGGAGAAGTGTCCTACACCATTCAGCACCCTGATATGCCCACATCCTGGGAAGAGATGCAGAAGAGCTGGATCCAGCTTAAGGAAGAACGAAATTCTCTTGAGACCAGTCTACATGCTAGTGAAAAGAAGGTCTTGGAGCTCACCCGCCTGTTGCATGAGGAGAGGAATCTCAACACTTACATAGCTCCAAAAAGGATGCGTAGTATATTTTGGGATTGATTTGCTTTTGTATTATTTTGCCCATGAGGCTTTGATGTACTGAACAATTATTTCCTTAATGATAACGTGTGTTCCCTTTTGTCTACAAAAAATTTGAGCTTTCGAACCCTTGAATGCATTGCATAAACACATATCATTCATCATGTGCATAGCAGGTTTTCCTCTTTTCAGGTTGCTTACAGTTCTTCGTTGTTTATTTCAGCATCATGAATCCTGACTCATCGTCAACTGAGATGTCCATCAAGGCTCTTCAGGCGCAGAATGCGCAATTTCAGGAATTAATCATGGGTTTGGCTCAGGGCCAAGAAGAGCTGAAGGCTCTGCTCCTGAAGAAGGAAAAGAAGAAGAAGAGAAGAACTGTTTTGTTCAACTCGGGCCGAAGGTTTGGCAACACTCTGCAGAATGAAGAGGCTGGTTCTTCTATTGGCAAGAGTACTCCTCAAGCGTAAAAAGGTCCTAGTCCGGTAGTCTCCGACAACGAGACTGATTTTGATGAAGAGCAATATCCTCCGACAGAAGACCGTTACAAGCAGTTGGAGGACAGGCTGAATGCTATGGAGATCCAACAGGTACCTGGGCTGGATTTCGGAGACTTGGGTTTGTCTACTGGTGTGATTATTCCTCGTAAATTCAAAGCACCATCTTTCACTAAGTACGACGGGGCGTCTTGTCCCAAGCTACATCTCAGGTCCTATGTTCGAAAGATTCAACCGTACTCAGTGGATAAGAATTTGTGGATCCACTTCTTCCAGGAGAGTCTTTCAGGGACTCATCTCGAATGGTTCTATCAGCTGGATGGGACCAAGGTTCGTAACTGGGAGGAGTTGGCTACTGCTTTCTATAAGCAGTATCAATATAATGCCGACCTTGCCCCTACACGTATCCAACTCTAGGGTATGTCGTTAGGATCAAGTGAAGGTTTTAAGGAGTACGCTCAGAAGTGGAGGGATCTGGCTGGCAGGGTGCAGCCTCCGTTGACTGATCGGGAGTTGGTAGACATGTTCTTGGGGACCCTATCTGGGCCATTTTTCAACCATCTCATTGGGAATTCTTCTGCTGGATTCACTGATCTTATTCTGACTGGAGAGAGAATTGAGGCTGGGTTGAAGTCTAGAAAGATTCTGAAGGGTGCATCGTCTAGTTCTGAGAAGAAACCCTTCAAGAAGGATGCTAATGCTGTATATGGCTCCCGGAGACAAGAGAAATCTGAGCGCCGCCAATCTGTCAGTGCGGTAATGATTGCTAAGCCTGCTGCCGCTCCTCGGCCAACCAATCCTCAAAGGGCTTAAAGACCCCGGAGAGAGTTTACCCGTTTGAGCATGACCTTATCGCAGATCTTGCCACAGTTGCTATCCACCAATCTAGTGACTGTCAGAGAGGCCCCTAAAGGTGTAAACACTGCCTCTCCGAAATACAATCCAAATGCCCGTTGTGCGTACCATTCTGATAGCCCGGGGCATTCCATTGATGATTGTTGGGCATTAAGGAATAAGGTGCAAGACCTTATCGACGCGAAGGAGATACAGTTCGAAGCGCCTGAGAGGCCGAATGTGGTGACTGCTCCTATGCCTCAGCATGGGGTAAATGCGGTTGATGAAGATGTTTACGCTGTTTCTGTGGATGATCTAGCTACTCCTCTGAAGACTGTCAAGAAGAACCTGCTGCTGGCCGGTTTATTTCCGGGTTGCAGTGAGGGTTGCCTGTTCTGTGCTGTTTCCCTATCTGGTTGTCCCTTGCTGAAGTTAGGCATCCAAAGCCTGATGGACAGTAAGGAGATTCTGTTCAAGAAGTCTGCAGTTCAGTTGGTTCCGGTAGAAGAAGTTTCTGTGGTTACCATCTTTAATAATCCAATCAAGGCTCTCCCGAAGAAGCCTGTCCAAATCATGACCGTCGCACCTGTTGTTATCACTGTTCCGGGGCCTCTTCCCTACGTATCCGATAAGGCCGTCCCCTGGCACTATGGGGCAGATGTATATGTGAATGGGATCAAACAAGAATTCAACACTGGCGCCAGTATCTGCGATATCACTGGTCCAACCAAGGTTACCCGCAGTGGCAGGCTCTTCTCGCCTGACATTGCACTGCCCGCTACTCGAAGACCCCTCCTTATAACACCTACAAGTGTACCTGTTCCTGTTGCTGATCAAGTTGTTTCCCCTGCTGCCGAGTCGTCTAATGCTCGGGGCAAAGGGATTGAAGTTGAGCCTGCCCAGATGGAGGCACCTATACCTACAACTGCTGAAGCCTCCCAACAAGAGATGGAGGAAATCCTGAAAATAATAAAGAAGAGTGACTTCAATGTTGTGGAACAGCTGGGGCACACGCCCTCCAAGATCTCCATGCTCTCCTTATTGCTATGCTCCGAGGCCCATGCTAAGGCCCTAATCTCATTTCTCATGACGGCCCATGTGCCACAGGAAACATCTGCAGTTCAGTTCACTGACTGCGTAGCAAATCTGACAGCAGACAATGGCTTGGGCTTCTCAGATGCTGACCTGACTGCAAAAGGAAGAGACCACAATGATGCTCTGCATGTCTCTATTGAATGCAGGGGCACTACTCTGGAACATTTACTCGTGGATACTGGTTCTTCCTTGAATGTTCTACCAAAGAAGGCTTTAGACCATTTGGATTGTGAAGGCCTGGAATTAAAACCTAGCAATATCATCGTCAGGGCCTTTGACGGTTCAAAAAGGATGCTTCATGGAGAGGTTGACATTCCTATTCGTGTGGGCTCTCAGGTGTTTAACTCCACTTTTTATGTGATGGATATCCGTCCATCATACTCTTGTCTACTGGGTCGACCTTGGATCCATAAAGCTGGGGCAGTGACCTCTACCTTACACCAGAAGCTGAAATACCCCGTCAGAGGGAAGATCGTCATTGTGCAAGGAGAGGAGGAGTACATGGTGAGCCATTTGAATTCCTTCAGGTACATTGAGATGGATGGGGAGTTTATTGAAACCCCCTTTCAGCATTTTGAGGAGGTGCTTCCAATTTCAGCAGCAGCAGAAACAGCGGTCGGAGAGGATGTTCCCTTGAAGATGGCTTCCCTGAAGGATGCCCGGGTTGTGGTTCAAAAAGGTGAATGTGCTAACTGGGGAAGGCTTCCCGACTTTACACAGAAAACTGACAAATTTGGGCTAGGTTTTACTGCAGAGGGACAGAAAGCTATGCGGAAGGCGAAGATCAGAAGACCTCCTGTGCTCATTACAAATCCAGGAGTGAATGTTGTTGGGGAGGACAATGAAGTGGACGAAGCTGAATTCAATAGCTGGATCTACCCGATGACCGAAGGCGGATTGACCAATTGGATTGTCAAAGACCATACTCCTGTTACTTTTGTTACGCAGTAATAAACTTCTTTGTTTCTGTTATTTGTAATAAACAATAAATAAACTCTATGGCCCGGTGTCTTACCCGAGGCACCGTGGTTTCATTTGTGAGGGCATATAAATTGTCATTTCATATATCATAAATGAAAATCTTGGACGTTTTCTCGCATTTCAAATCCTATGCTCATTTTCTGTCTTTCCTTCCTTTACATATTTTTCAAAACAGCTGTATTTACACACACTCACTCATACAGGTTCCAATCCACTATGGATATCACTGGTAACGACTCTGCTACTGCCAGTTATGACTTCGAAAATCCGATCAACTTAGCCGAAGACGAAGGCGAAGATGATTGCGAAGTGCCTGGCGAGCTTGCAAGACTGCTACTCCAGGAAGAGAGGGCAATTCAACCACACGAAGAGCCAGTGGAAATAATAAACTTGGGTACTGAAGCAGACAGGAAAGAGGTAAAGATTGGTGCCAACCTAGAGCTCAGCGTGAAGCAACGGTTGACTAAGATGCTACATGATTATATGGAGATCTTTGCTTGGTCCTACGAAGACATGCCCGGGTTGGATACCGATATTGTGGTCCATCACTTGCCTACTAAGGAAGACTTCCCTCCAGTTAAGCAAAAGGTCCGCCGTATGCGTCCAGAGATGTCTGAGAAGATTAAAGCCGAGGTTATGAAACAGTTTGATGCTGGGTTCCTTGCAGTGACTTATTACCCTCAGTGGGTTTCTAATGTAGTGCCGGTACCAAAGAAAGACGGTAAGGTCAGAATGTGTGTCGACTACAGGGATCTGAACAGGGCCAGCCCCAAGGATGACTTCCCCCTACCTCACATTGATGTCCTTGTTGATAATACAGCCCAGCACAAGGTATTCTCTTTCATGGATGGCTTTTCAGGTTACAATTAGATCAAGATGGCACCTGAAGACATGGAAAAGACTACATTTGTTACTCAGTGGGGCACCTTCTGTTACAAGGTCATGCCTTTTGGACTGAAGAACGCTGGGGCAACCTACCAACGTGCCATGGTTGCTTTATTTCATGACATGATCCATCATGAGATAGAAGTGTATGTTGACGACATGATCGCAAGGTCCCAGACTGAGGAAGAGCACCTAGATCATCTGCAGAAGTTGTTTGACCGGTTGAAACTGTACAAGCTGAGGTTGAACCCGAACAAGTGCACCTTCGGGGTAAGATCTGGAAAGTTGCTAGG
Source organism: Vicia faba (assembly GCA_948472305.1). NCBI lineage: Eukaryota > Viridiplantae > Streptophyta > Magnoliopsida > Fabales > Fabaceae > Vicia > Vicia faba. The sequence continues at coordinate 503,598,494 of OX451739.1, read as the reverse complement.
CTTCGTTGTAAGTGATAAGGGTATTCAAGTGGATCCTGCCAAGGTGAAAGCTATTCAAGAGATGCCTGTTCCTAGGACAGAGAAAGAGGTCAGAGGCTTTTTAGGACGCCTGAATTACATTGCTCGATTCATCTCGCACCTGACTGCTACCTGTGAGCCAATCTTCAAGCTGCTGAAGAAAGATCAGGTAGTACGCTGGAATGATGAATGTCAGGCTGCTTTTGACAGAATCAAAGAGTATCTCCAAGAACCACCCATCCTGATGCCACCGGTTGAAGGGAGACCTCTAATACTATACCTGACAGTACTTGACAATTCAATGGGGTGTGTGCTGGGGCAGCATGACGAGTCTGGCCGAAAAGAGCATGCCATTTATTACCTTAGCAAAAAGTTTACCGACTGTGAGACCCGATACTCACTGCTCGAGAAAACTTGCTGCGCTTTGGTATGGGCTGCTCGCCGGCTGAGACAGTATATGCTGACTCATACTACCTTGTTGATCTCAAAGATGGATCCTATAAAGTACATATTTGAAAAGCCTGCTCTGTCTGGGAGAATTGCAAGATGGCAAATGATCTTGACGGAATACAACATTCAGTACACGACCCAGAAAGCCATCAAGGGAAGTGTATTGGCAGACCACTTGGCACATCAGGAAGTCGACGATTATCAGTCAATGAATTTCGAGTTTCCGGACGAAAGTATCATGATTGTGACTGATTGTGAAGTACCTGGACCGGATGAGGGACCTGAGGAAGGATCCCGATGGTCTATGCACTTTGACGGAGCCTCCAATGCTTTGGGTAACGGTATCGGTGCTGTAATCATATCACCTCAAGGCACTCATACTCCACTCACTGCCCGGCTATGTTTCAACTGTACCAACAACATGGCAGAGTATGAGGCATGCATCATGGTTCTTCAAGCTGCGATCGACTTAAGGATCAAGTTTCTGAGTGTCTTCGGAGATTCCGCTCTTGTGATCAATCAGATCAAAGGAGAGTGGGATACGAAACATCTGAATCTTATTCCTTACAAAGAATGTGTATTGACTTTGATCCCCCACTTCACAAAGATAACCTTTGAACACTTTCCAAGAGAAGAGAATCAGTTGGCGGACACGTTAGCTACAATGTCTTCTATGTTCAAGGTCAAGTGGGATAATGAGGCTCCCCGGATCATCATCTGGAAACTGGACGAACCGGCATACTGTTGTGATCTCGAGACTGAATTGGTGACTGAGAAGCCTTGGTACCATGAGGTGAAGAGATATCTGGAAACTCAGGAATACCCTTAAGGTGCCTCTGTCAATGATAAGAAGTTCCTGAGAAGGTTCGCGGCAAAGTTCTTCCTTAGCAATGACATCTTGTACAAGCGAAACCATGATTCAACCCTACTGCGTTGTGTGGATAAGACTGAAGCAGAAAGGATCATGGAAGAGCTACATGAAGGGACCTTTGGTACACATTCCAGTGGACATACAATGGCAAAGAAGATCCTTCGGGCAGGGTATTACTGGTCCACAATGGAAGCTGACTGCTACCAACATTCTAGGACATGCCATAAGTGCCAGATTTATGCAAACAAGGTGCATGTTCCTCCAGTTCCTCTGAATGTTCTGACTGCGCCTTGGCCGTTTGCAATGTGGGGCATAGACATGATCGGTGAGATTAAACCCACGGCATCTAATGGGCATCGCTTCATCCTAGTGGCAATTAATTATTTTACAAAGTGGGTCGAAGCAGCATCCTATGCTACGGTAACCAAGACTGTTGTGGCACGGTTCATTCGGCATAACCTGATCTGTCGGTACGGCGTCCCAGAGAGAATTATTACAGATAACGGTACCAATCTGAATAATAAGATGATCACTGAACTCTGCGAGCAGTTCAAAATACAGCACCACAATTCTTCTCCTTACAGACCGAAGATGAATGGGGCTGTAGAGGCAGCAAATAAAAATATCAAGAAAATCGTGCAGAAAATGACAGTGACTTATAAAGATTGGCACGAGATGTTACCGTTTGCTCTACACGGATACCGTACCTCAGCTAGGACGTCAACCGGGGCAACTCCTTTCTCTTTGGTTTATGGTATGGAGGCAGTCTTACCGATAGAAGTGCAAATACCCTCTCTCCGGATAATGAAGGATGCAAATCTGAACGAGGACGATTGGATCCAAACACGACTTGATCAGCTAAACTTAATTGATGAAAAGAGACTTGCTGCTATCTGCCATGGTCAGACGTATCAGAAACGGATGATCAGGGCATTTAACAAAAAGGTCAGACCACAGGAATATCAAGTTGGGGATCTGGTAATCAAGCGAATCATCCTTCCTCAGAGTGATCCAAGGGGCAAGTGGACCCCTACATACGAAGGGCCATTTGTGGTTAAGCATGTGTTCTCAGGAGGAGCCATGATTCTAACCAACATGGACGGTGACGACCTTCCTCACCCCGCTAATGCAGACATAGTAAAAAGATACTACGCATGAAAAAAGACCCGCTAGGCTGACATGCCTAGGCAAAAATTAGGGATTCCCGGCGAACCAAAAGGGTTCGGGCAAAATGAAGGGATGAAATGAAAAAATATCTGTACACCCGGCAAGTCGAAAACCTGAAAAGGCGGCTTGGGCAAAAATGGGTATCCCGGTGGATTGAAAACCCGAAAGGGAGGTCCAGGCAAAAGTTAGGGATAAAGCGTAATACTATGTCTCATTGGATCACCTTGCATCCAGAATCCGGTATCTACATCAAATTCAGACGGCATCGATCAGTCAGCTTCATCTTCGTTTAGGTCATCAAGTGATGAGACGCTCAGAGTTATAAAGGAAATAGCAGAGTTGAAACCCAGTGGGATCGTTCATTTCACACAGCTGTTTTATTTTCTCTTGTACAAAATTTGTATAAACTATTTTGTTCGGCGGCGTTCTCTTACTAGGACGTCAGCCTCTTGTACATAAAAACGCCTATTTACAGGCCATTCAAAAATCAATACAAATATACTTTTCAGTTAAAAAGTGCCAATTGTTTTTCCTTTTCTGTTTTGTCTTGCGAAGAGCGTCCAAGGTTCAATTTGTGATATATGCATTGACAATAATTTGCTAACTCATGAATATTTGCATACGAAACAAAGGATTAATTACAGGTAACATTAGAAACAGGGGCAATAAAAGAGTTGTCTAAGTAATCTAATTGTTCTGTCCACCAAAGTACCAAGGTAGGTTCAACTAAAGAACACAACCAGTATATCCTAATTCCCCAGAGAGTGAGCCAGCAAGCAGTACACTCTCCTCAAGCAAAGCTACTATCAAACTTAAGGAAGTTGGTTATCCTCCCGCAGGTCTCAACATTCCCCAGCAGTATACATGCATTCTTAACGAGCATCCCCGACAGTCTTGGTCTAAAGATTTTTCCCGGCGGTATACCAGCATTCAGTGGAGTTATCTTCCCGACACAGTTCAAAACTTCCCCAAGAGAGTCCAATTCCCCAGGAAAGTTGGAATCCATCTCCCCAAACAGTAAGCTTATCCCCAGTAGATTCTGGAAGCTTATCCCTCGCAAAGCACGAACGCGTCCCCCGGCTTTATTCAAAGAGTTATTTCCTTACCAGGATATAACTGGGTTATCCTCAGCCAAAAGCCACGGAAAGGTCGTCGTCAACACAGTTCTTTCTTATCCCCAGCGAATTCTATTAACACTTCCAACACAACAATGGTATCCCCAGCAAGTTATTATCAACAACTCAGCAAAGTATCTCTCTCCCCACAGAGTATTGCTTCCCAGCAAGATCGTTAGAGTACTTTCCTCCCCGCAGAGTTATTCCATTCGCCAAGTTTATTCCCCAACGGAGTCATCTTCTCCTACCGGTATTCTTGCAATTATCATCCCCAGCGGAAGCAAAATCTATTCTCCAACATCAGCCCAGGAGTGACTTCCCGGAACCCGTCAAGGATTTACTTTCCTAGACGAAAAACATACATTCGTAAACATCACATGCATCATTATAGCATGCATATACGCATCATATCTTACAAATCTCATTTATGTTGAGAACATCATTGCTTGACCCATATCATGCATTGCATATGACTGACCTTTACCTTTCAGGAAAAGATTCAGTTAAGTTCTCAGCTATCTCAGGACCTAGACCGGATCAGTTAAATCGACTCCAAAGATTTCTCTGTTTCTTATCCAGTCAAAGGCCTTCTCTGGTTCAGTCTGATCGACTCCAAAGATCTCCCTGTTTCTTACCCAGTTGAAGACATTCAAGACCTAGACCGATTCAGTTAATCGACTCCAAAGATTTCTTATCCAGTCCAAGGCCTTCTCTAGTCCAGCTAAATCGAACCCAAAAAGATTTTTCTGATAAAGACTCAGTAGAAGTTATCCAAGGTTCTCTCAATGTTTGCTGTTGAGGTGGTAATCGCCTATGGTTCTCTCCCCGATGCTGCAGAGATGATAATTCCATCCAAGGTTTTCTCAATGATTGCTATTGAGGTTGTAATCGCCTATGGTTCTCTCCCCGATGCTGCGGAGATGATAATTCCATCCAAGGTTTTCTCAATGATTGTTATTGAGGCTGTAATCGCCTATGGTTCTCTCCCCGATACCGCGGAGATGATAATCCCATTCAAGGTTTTCTCAATGATTGCTATTGAGATTGTAATCGCCTATGGTTCTCTCCCCGATACTGCGGAGATGATAATTCCATCCAAGGTTTTCTCAATGATTGCTATTGAGATTGTAATCGCCTATGGTTCTCTCCCCAATACTGCGGAGATGATAATTCCACCCAAGGTTTTCTCAATGATTGCTATTGAGATTGTAATCGCCTATGGTTCTCTCCCCGATACTGCGGAGATGATAATTCCATCCAAGGTTTTCTCAATGATTGTTATTGAGTTTGTAATCGCCTATGGTTCTCTCCCCGATCCTGCGGAGGTGGTAATCCCAAGATTCGCTCAACGATTGCTAGTGAGGTTAAAGTCATCCAAGGTTCTCTCACGGTTTCTGTTGAGGTAGTTACCATCTCTGGTTCATTCATCATCGTTTGAAGCTCCAGATTCAGCTCCTGTAACCAGTCAGGACACACCTGCACATCTATCTGAAGACCAGCTCCTGTAATAGGTCAGGTAATCATTTTTTTCTTTTGCAGGTACGCAGGTTCTCGTTAAGGAATCTCTTACGCGATCGACATCCAGATGGCATCTATAAGCCCATCCACATTCCATCATCTCTCAGCATGGCATCTATAAGCCCATCATCCTATTCATCAATCTCCAAATGGCATCTATAAGCCCATTTCCCACCATCATACTACTATGTGAGCGCAAATTTCTGGGCACTCTAGTGTCCAATCATCTTCCACCTTCGGATTATGAAAGGCACGTCAACCAATATGCATCCTCAGGTCTAAGAAGATTGAACAGGGGCAACTGTTGTACCCCAAAATTTGCCCTCCCATATTCTTCAAGAAAATTGCCAAGTCATGCTTCAAAATTCCCCAAGGGTTGCACAGTGCAAGGGCCTCCTAAACAGTCAAAATTAGGGTTTTGGTTCTGATCAAGAAAATGAAGTTTCCAAGGGTCCAATCAAGTCCCACATGCCTATAAATATGGTCAAGCATCCCCATACCAAGTTTCAAGACTTACAGTACAAAATTGCACAGTCAAAAACCTTAATTGCATTACAGTCAACTGTAGGGGCAAAATGGTCATTTGACAGTCAAAAATTCAAATTTTTGCTCAACATCTCATTTTGAAGCCACAAACATCATTTGATCAATGCTTGATCATGATTCTCAAAGCTTGGCTCAAAAATCATCAAGATGCAAAAGTTTCCATATTTGGACAGTTGAAAAAGTCAACTATAAATTGACCAGGGCATAACTTTCACATGGATTATCAGAAAAATTCCATCCAAAGCTCATTTTGAAGATAAAGACATTTCCTACAACTCCTTTTCATACTTCAAGTCCAAGAAATGCTCTCACAAAAAGTTATCAATTTCAACATTATAGGTCATTTTCAAAAGTCAACAAAAAGGGACTTTAAGTCAAAGGCCATAACTTGAGATTGGTAAATCCAAATGACATGGGACCAAAGGCATTGGTTAGAGGACTCAAAGACCTTTCCAAAATGTCCAAGAACATGAACAAAGCTTAAACATTGAGCAAGTTATGCCTTGTGGAAGTTGGGAAAGTTTTGGATATTTTGAAAAGTCAACATTGTTTCAAATAACCTAAAATTGCTAATGGGCCTCTTTTTCTTCCACAATTCATTATCCAAGGCATGTGCACGACCATTTGGCCCAAAGGGAAGTTTTTCTTCATTTTTTATTTATTTATTTGGATTTTTATTATTAATAATTCATTTAAATTAATTAAAATACATGAAAAATGCTAAACCTAATTTGTTGAATCTTTTTGTGCATGAAATAATTTCAAGATATTGTGTATAATCAGATTTGGAAAGAATCTTGCTAATTGGTCATGATTTGGAAGAAGTTTGCATGAAAAAGATTTGAAAGCTAATGCCATAAAAATCAAATATTTGTTCCATCAATTCATGGATTTCTTTTGATCAAATTCTTAACCTAATCACTCATATACATATATGCAAGAAAACCCTCGTGCCCATGACCAAAAAATCTGCGCCATATACCAAGAAACAAACTTGAATTTTTTGCTTGAAAAACTCAAATCTGAAAACCAAGTTCCAGGTCGATTCAAGCCACGATACTTATTCCATTGGCTTGCTGAGGCTTCAGGGAAGAAATTTGGATCAAAACCACAAGCTTCCACCCCCAGAAACGTGAGAACGATCTCACCCTATACAGAAAATATTTGATACTCTTGCATCTCGATTCATACATTTTTCATAATTTTTTATGCTTGATTTGTGTTCATTATATGATTCTGATGCTAACTATATAATTTAATTATGTTTTTGTGAACTCTATGCGATTTCACCATTGTTGGACATTAGGGTTTTCCAAGCTGTGAATTGGGGTTTTTCATTTAAGGAAAAATTAGCACTCGAGACCTGGACCATTGAATCAAGCATGCTTGGACGAAGAGAAACCAACCCTCGCGCCTAATTTATGAGGCCATATGGCCTATTCGCTATTTTCTGGAATAATGCCTTTTAGAACGGTTAAAAACTGTTGCTTATGGTTTTGTGTTTCAGGGAAAAATAAACGAAGAAGAAGAAGATGATGCGTGGAAGAGTACCATTGGAGCATTCAAATTTTGCGCGCTAATTTTCCACTAACCATTATTTTCTCTTATATTAATCGTTTACTATTATATATTCAAACGCGCTAGGTGGCTCAGTGGAAAGCAATTATGTTGGTGACCTTCAGGACCTGGGTTCGATCCCAAGTCCCCACCCCCTTTTCATATTATTTTTCATCCAATGCTTATGTGCAGTTTCAGCGTGAAGACGCATCATACATCCTCAACATCAATCCGTCCACGTGCCTATTGAGATGGATCATAGGGTTCTAATTGGAAGAACATGATGGATGTTGGTCAACGCATATGCATACTTCCTGGAAAGTCAATCAGGCCAGAACTTATTGGGCTTAAAATTACTGGACTTCACCTCCACTTGGGGACAGCACCCCCCTCTAGTTTGTTTCTTTTACCCTTTTTTTTTATATTTTCCTTTTCTTTATTTTAATTAATTTCTTTTAAATTATTATTTTCATAATATATAAAAAACACCAAAAAATCAGAAAAGATAAAAAATAATAAATATTTTTATTTAACTAGTATTTTTGTAAATAAAGTTCATTAATTAACTTAGTTTTTTAATTTAGGTTTTAACCTTAACTTTTTTAATAAAAATCTAAAATTGGTAGAATTAGGGTTTGTAATAATTTTTATCCTTTTTTCTTTTCTTTCATAATAATTAAATATTTCCTATTATTTATTTTTGTAATTAAATTGCATGTAAATAATTAGATTAAGTTTAGGTTAAAATTTAATTCTTTCTTAATAAACTAAAAAACAACTAGAATTAGGATTAGCATTTTATTTTTCTCATAAAAATCATAAAGTACAAAAATACCAAAATAATTTCTTTTTCTTTCATTTAATTAATCATTTAATTTAATTTCATTAAAAAGGTGTCCAACACCCTCGTTTCTAATTTTATTCCAATTCGCATATTTATTTCTTTTTCGTATAATGTTTATGTACCGCTCCCAAAGCCGTGTAATTTCATAATCCCTCGCACTTTTATTTTAATTCTTTATTTTCTGTCAAATCGGGTCCTGGAAATTTTGGCGATGTGGACCCGCGCCTTTTGTAATAGCTTAGAATTTTTATTTCTCGCAATATTTTAACTGTTAAATAAATGCATGCAAGAATGAATGATTAAATAAAAACAAACGCTAGATCACCAATAACATGACAAGATAAAATATCTGAATCTGACACACAAGTCACACACCACCCCTAGGGTACGCCTCACTGTTGCCTTGCCTCGAAAGGTGATCGTCGAGTAGAGGATGTCTTAGTAAGTCCTCATGATCCGGGAACCTGGCATGAGGGTAGCTTCTAAGGTGTCTTCCCATTGCTCTGGTGATCACCATGTCCCGAACCTCGAATTGACCCGAACACCTCCAACGGTGGTGCTACCTACCTCTCAATGGTGGGATGGCACTACTTTAAAGGACATTTACACAGACGAATTCCTTAGGGTAGGTAGACAACTCTAGATACTTGCTCTAAATTTCAAAACAAATTCAAAAATACTTTTCACACCAACACATTTTCAAAAAGCTTTCGAAAGCAATTTTTCAAACACTCTTGAGGACCGATACAAGAGTCGAACTGAAATTTTCAAAGAAACTTTTTTTAAAACCCACAGTTGAAAAGCAAACAAACCATTTTTGAAAACACAATGAGAAAGTATCTAAGAGCCCATGGATAACCATGGATAGAAAGGGTGATAACACCTTCCCTTTCTATAATCTACCTCCCGAACCGAGAGCAATCTCTTTAAGGAATTTTTCTGTGCTTTTGTCCTTTCCATTTGGAGAAAATAAAATACGGTGGCGACTCTTGCTTCCGCGACATTTCGCGAACCAGCGTTAAACAGTCAGTTCCAGATCCACCGATCACACATAGCAACCATCCAATGGTCGTCCAACAAAGTTTCGTCTATTTTGGAAGGTTCAATTTGATATTAAATTCCATGTTTAGACATGCATCTTGAAGATTGAGTCTTATTGACACTCCTTTGCTAATATCACCGATAATATTGTCAATTGGGTGATCTCGATGAGTTTTCCACTCTTTAGGTAGTTCTTGTTGAGAAGTTTATTCTATTTTACTGTTATTTTGATTGTCCTTGGCAACATCTTCTATTGGAATATCTAAAATATCATCATCATCATAAGGGACTATATGCTTTTTTGAGGGGTTAGTTTCATCAAAAGAAACATGCATAAATTCTTCTATAAGTAAAGTTCTTTTATTGTATATTCTATAAGATTTACTTGAAAGAGAGTAACCAAGGAATATACCTTCATCGTATTTCTCGTCACACTTACCGAGATTGTCTTTGTCATTGTTGAGGACAAAGCACTTGCATCAAAAATATGAAAGTGAGCAATGTTTGGCTTTCTTCCTTTGAAGAGTTTATATGGAGTCTCTTTCAATATGGGTCTATTAATAACTTGATTTCCAACATAACATGCTGTACTAACCGCATCCGCCCAAAAATATTTTGGTAGATTTGCATCATCAAGCATTATTCTTACAAGTTCCACTAGAAATTGATTCTTTCTTTCAACTACTCCATTTTGTTGTGGAGTCCTTGATGCTGAAAAATTGTGAGAGATACCATGTTCTTCACAAAATTCCTCAAAAGATGCATTTTAGAATTCTCCACCATGATCACTACTTATACATACAATCTGCACAAGGAACAAAGTCCAAGAATATCTAGAAAAATCATCAACAATAACTAAAGCATATACATTACCTCTGAAGCTTCTTGTTCTTGATGGACCAAATAAGTCCATATGCAACAATTGTAGTGGCCTTTTAGTAGACACCACATTCTTAGATTTGAAAGTTGATCAAGTTTGATTTCTCTTTTGACAAGCATCGCACCATTTATCTTTGACAAGTTTTATCTTTGGTAAGCCAATGACAGGATCATGTTTAGTTAATTTATTTAAATGTTCCATATGTATATGGGCTGCCCTTTTATGCAATAACCATGAGTCATTATTGTTTACCATAAGAAATTTTACTTTCAAAGATTACTAATCTAAAGAAATCATAAAAATATTGTTAATTCTTTTACCTTTGAGTTTTACCTCATTGGTTTTTTTGTCCATGATCAAACATTCATCTTTATTGAATTTGATCTTGACCCTTTGTCACAAAGTTGGCTAATAGTTAGAAGATTGTGCTTGAGTCCTTCGACATAGATAACATCTTCTATGGATATGAAAGGCGATGAACCAACTTTGCCAATGCCAAGAGTTTTTCCTTTGGTATTATCTCCATAGGTGACATACCCATTGGCTTTTAATGTTAGATGTGAAAATATGTTAACATCTTCTGTCATATGCTTCTGGCATCCACTATCTATATACCATAGATTTTGAGTAGATTTCAAGCATACCTACAAAACAAAAGAAATTATTTCTTGTTAGGTACCCAATTTTCTTTGGGTCCTTGATAGTTAGTTCCTTTATTAACCCATACATAGTGTCCACATTCCATACTAAAGTTTCTAACATAGCAATCATTAGGTGTATGGCCAAGAATACCACAATAAAAACAATTTGGAATAAAGTTGCTCTTGTATATTGGAACTTTTTTTTCCTAAAAAACTCTTTTCTTTTTCTTTTGATGAATATGTTTAATTTTCACATTGTTGATCTTCTTGGTTTCAGATTGATTACTAGCCTTTAGAAAAATGGTTTTTTTGGAACTTGATTTATTTACTATTGAATAGCCAAGTCCACTTTTGTCATTAGGATATCTTTGTTGGCTAAGAAATCCTTCCAAACCATTTTGACCTTTTTCATATTGTTCAATAACTCTTTTTAGTTAAACAATTTGAAAAGTATATGAATCACAACTTTTGCATACAAAGTGTTGTTTTCTTTAAGAAAAACATGTTTTTGACATTCATGATCCTTGTTCATAGTACCAATCTTTTCTTGAAAAGAAATAAGTTCCTTTTATTGTGTTGATAATTTTATACAAGACTTTGCGTTCATTTAGAATTTCATCAATTTCACCTTGAGCATTTTTATCATAAAGTGTAAAATTTGTACTAACCTCTTTATTTTCATCATCATCAGATTCATGAGTAGCCAACAATGCTAAATTTAAACATTTGTCATTCTCCGATTCGGATGTTGTATTGTCATCCCAAGCGATGTAGGCTTTCTTGTATTTGGAGTCTTTCTTTCCTTTGTTTCCATCCTACTTGGAGAGGTTTGGATAATCCGATTTGATATGTCCTTTCTTTCCACATTCATAGCATGTAACATTTTATATGGAGGCTTCTTCATCTTTGCTCTTTGAGAATTTCTTCCTTTTGACAAAGTTAGAGTTACCAAAATTATTTTTAGGACCAAATAGTTTTCCTAACCTTTTTACAAGAAGCATGAAATTCTCATCTTCTTCCGGATTTTCTTCAATAACGACTTCCTTGGATTCCACCTTCAAAGCAATGCTTTTTAATTTCTTTTCTTAAATTTCATGCTTAGAAAGTCTTCCAAGTTTCGTCTCTTACTCTTGAAGTTTACCAAATAGGATTGTGGATGACATATTGGATAAATTCTTCTTTTCCGAAAGAGTCGTTACTTTTGGTTGCCATTCACTAGTTAAAGATCGAAGCACCTTTAGGTTGAGTTAGTCATTGGTGAGGGTTTTACCAAGAACTTTTAAATGATTCGACAAATGAACAAATCTTTTCTGCATATTGAGAATATATTCTCCAGGTTCCATTCTAAACATCTAGAACTCTTTACTCAAGGTATTCATTCTTGATCTTTTGACTACGATTGTTCCTTCGTGTGTTTCAACCAAAGTATCCCAAATTTCCTTTGCCATTGTGCATGCCAAAACACGAAAGAATTCATCCATTCAAAGTGCACCTTGAAGAAGATTGATTGATTTCTTATCATTAATGGCCTTTTTCTAATCATCTTCCTCACATTATGTTTTATGCTTTGATGTTCCAACATCATTAACAACACATATCAGAGTAAACAGGCCATTTTGGACAACATCACATATTTCTTCTCCGTGTGCTTCTAAATGGGCCTTCATGCAAATTTTCCAAAAGTCAAAGTATTCACCACAAAACAATGGAGGCTTGTTGTTACTACCACCATCTTTGAAAGTTGGTTATGCAGAAGCCATTTCGGATCGAATAGGAACAAACCTTAACTTGCTCTGATGTGAAATGTAAGTTAATAATGCGCCTAAGAGGGAGGGTGAATTAGGTGATGTCAATTTTTGCCTTCTCTTTTAAAGTTCTTATTTTCTGATTATGGTAATGAAAGCAATAAAGTGTGCAAAGTATATGAACACCAAATATATATTGGTTCCCCTTACAGGTCGAGAGTACTCAAGTTCTCATGCCAACACGAAAGAGATTTCACTATAGTTTAGAATGATTGTACAAGCCTAATCACACCAAAGGTGACACATTAGTATCTAATATATAGGGAGATCAAATGCTATTAAATCTTTTAAGATCTTGAACACTAAGTGCAAGAAAAACAATCCTCTTCAATGCACACACTTGCTCCAACAATCCGGGAATGTAAGGTTAATCTTATACAAAATCTGATTTTTCAAAGTATGATCAATTCTTGAATAACACTATGGTTATCAAGAAACTAATAAAAGATTTAATAAGAATTTTATAGTCAGATCTAGAGCTCAATATATGCTAAAACAATAATGAGTATGAAATTTCTAAACAATGTTCCATGCAATATGTAAATTCTCAAAGTTTTACAACTCTTAAGAATTTTTTAAAGTTTGAATAATGTGTCATGTGTTATGATCAGAATGCAAACAAATTTTATATGTAAAATGCGCCCTTTCATTACACCCCAAATGAGTTAAAGGATACAATGGTTGGACGCCAAGAGGTATCACCCAACAACTAAGTAAAATAAAAAATATTTGAAAATTTTCTTCAGCGGTAATCGGTTACTGTAGGGTTGTAACCGGTTAGTGTAAGGCTGTAACCAGTTACACAGACACGATAACATGTATATTTTTCAAATTTGCATGGTTGTAACCGGTTACCCAGAAGCTATAACTGGTTACCACTGAACCAAAAATTTATTTTATTTTTGTGAAGCCCTGTAATCGGTTATTGTAACCCTGTAACCGGTTACCAATGAGTGAAAGTGAGAAAAAATATTTTCTACGTGATGGACATGCAATGTTTTACTCTTTAATAATCATGACACTTACGTAAAATATTTAGAGTATACTTTGAGAACTATATCATCTTAAAAACCTCAATTTAAAACTTGTACCTAACTTGTTGATGAATCTTCATCTTGGAAGTAGATTGTACACTTGTAGAAGAAGACTTCATAGAATGATATTGAAATATTATATGATCTTGAACATCTTCTTTTCCACAACCTTGATATTTATTTGACTTTATGTATGGTGGTCTTCATCAAAACACTTTGATTGGAGTGCATGCAATCACATCAATTATTTTATTTTAGAAAATCAAACCCAAACTCTAGTTTTTGTTTAATTGAACAACAATTAGGACTTCATATTTATACGTTGTCCTTAAGATTGACATTCAGGAAACTTTCCCCATTCTTACTATAGAGGAAAAATAATACACTTTTTATTTTTCAGATCAAGTTTTTGGAACTATTTTCGGGGACTGGCAAAATATAGAGTTCTAATTTAATTTCAATTGAAATTTTGTTGCTCGTCAACTAAAATTTTGTTTAATTTTTTTTTTCAATTTGAATTTTATTTTGTTATAAAAAATTAAAAAATTAAAAAAAAGGTAAGATTATTGTTGCTTCATGAATTCTTCTATACTTTGCTGCTAATGAAGAGTCCAAGTTTTGCAGCCATGTATTATTTTTATACATTGCCACCTGTATCTCCTGCATGTTGGTCATCTGATTCAGGAATCACTTTGGAAGAGGCGACTAAAATATTTAAGGCATATAAGAGGGAGGTAAGATTTCTTATGAATGAATGTAAGTAAGCTAGTTGTTATCCTAATAGGTATATTTGACTAGAGGTAAAGTTGGAAGAAGAATATGTGAAACTAAAAGAAGAATGCATAACATCAGATGAAAAAGATACAGTAAGAATAGAAGAATTTAAGGTAAACATGAGTCATGAGGAATGACAAATAAGGTAACTTGAAGATGATCTAGTTCTGAATGAAACTACAAATTTAACAATTTGTGAAGATGTAGACATCCAACAAGAATATCTTCAACAAAAGCGTATCCCTAAAAACTATTTTTACAACAAGGCAGAAGAAAAACAAGAGATTGACAAAGTATTGGATGTCATTTATGCCTTGTTCAATAAAATGGAACTGAAAATCATTTGGAAGCAACCTGATCAATACTTTAAGTTTATGAGATTGCTACCAAACAAAATAAAGAAAAAAGATGGTGTGTTCTTTGTGTCATATAAGCCACCCTAACATGGGTGATGAACTATCGAGTCATGCGATGTTAAACGAAGCGCTTCGTGGGAGGAAACCCATTTTTTTTACTTAGTTTTTTCTGTTTATTATTTGTTTTATTTTCAGGTAATAAGAAGGGGGCCTTACTGGTGGAAGCTAGGAGACAACAATGTGTTGCGACTGGTTTTTTAATCAGAGTCGCCACTATTAGTTTTTATCCTAGAGAAGGGAATCTAACAGAAAACCCTAATTCGCAGACAAAGATTCTAGGTTTCAGACTTCTTTAGACGAAAGGAAGGTGTTATGCACCTTTCATATACCTTGTCAACAAGGATATTAAGTTTTAGGTTTAAGTTGGGGAAACAGGATTTAAATTTTATTAGGGGAAATGGTTTAAATTTTTTATAAGGGAAAGGGTTTAAATTTTTTATAGGGGAACTCGCTACGATTTTTGATCGTATGCCTACGTATCCTCTTATGAGGAATCAGAGTCTCAATTCGTAGTTCATATGGGGTTGGTGTTTTTTAGGGGTCACAAACGTATTTTGAATCACCTCGCATTTTGGTCGGGAGTAGTGATTGCAGTAAGTCAAAATCTGTTTGAAACCCTTTTGCAAAAACAGTTGATTAGATTAGTTTATTGTGAAAAATAGTTTGTTGTTTGTTGCGTATTTTCTAATCGTGTTAATTGCAAAAAATTCTTGATTAATGCTTGATTAAAAATGTTTTAATGCAAATAATATATGCAATTTTGATATAAAAATGATTTGGATGATAATATAATAATATGTAAATAGTAAATAATATATATTAGTATTAATAATTAATAATAAGAATAATAATATTTATTTAAAAAAATAATTATAGTAATAATATATACAAAAATAAGAAATAAATAATATTTTCATATAATATAAAAATAAGAAAATAAAATAATAGATAATAATTATGATATAATAATATTAAGGAAATAAAATTTAATAATTATAATAAAAATGTAGAAAATAATTAATTACCAGGGGGGTGCATTATTAGTTATGTAGGTAAAATGTGGGGTGTTAAGAAGAAATCTGGGCTAGTCCAAATATGAATTCAGAAGGGGGATATAAGCCATTTGGTGTTCTAGAAAATGAGGCAAAGGGGTGGTGCTAAAACTAATTGGGCTCATTCCCAGTATATGTTTGGTAGTCCGGTTGGATCAATTGTGGCGAGGGAGTACGAATTTATCATACGACTTGGCCTAGCGGCCGTCTGATACGTATCCAGTGGATGAGATTGAAGGAACATAATAACTATTATGTGCAAGCGCGCACTGTATTTGGATGAATTATAAGATTTTTTTTTACATTCTTGTTTCACCTTTCACTTACAGTAGCTTCTTCTCTCTCTCTCTCTCTCTCGCATGAACAACAACCCCTACCCTTCTTCCTTTCCGCGCCGCAAACCCTTTTTTCTTCTAATCCTAACTCCCCTCTACTGCTGGCGGCGAATATAGAACTCTTAACCAAACTTCCCTAAAACCCCTATCGATACAAAAACAAAAACAGAAAAAGCTAAGATGTTGACCTCATACGATTTCTCCATTCTACTTTCCGAGCCTCTAAATTTCGATGCTAATCTCCCCTTCTACATCTCGTTTGCAGGTTTACGAATGGTGGACAATAGTGGTGTTGAAGGTGGTTCACGATGGTGGTTAGCAAGGCTGGAGGTGTGAAAGATTTGACTGGATTACTAGTGATTTTTACAGTAGCTGAAAATGCAAAAATTCGTGCATGAATTTAGTTTGATGGGCACAACATATATTATTAAGAATTGTGCCAGCATCTGCATTGGGCCTGCATGTTATTATTTTACACAGCAAAAAAACAATTTTTTTAATTCAATTGGGCCTTCAGCATATTACTATTTCTTTTATCGCAACACCATTATCCCTTTTTAGGATATGGTACTGGGCCTAACACGTTGTTTCCTTTTACCAACACACAAAAGATCCTTTTTTTATTTATTTATAAAATATTTAATAAAATATAATAAAGTAAACATGATATTTTGAAAACTTTAAAAAGAATCTCTTAACAATGATAAATGGGCTAGCTTTATTGCAATGCTCTAAATTGGGCCTAACATTAATAGTTATAATCACTAAAACAAATAGAATGATTTTCAAAATGGATCAAAATGGGTTTTCTAAATAAACTTAACGAGCTTAGTTAATTTGATAAGCACACCCCTTTTGCTAACAGCAATAATCTCTAAATGGTATTTTTAATATATTTAATAATTATTATTGAAATATTTTTTCGTTTTCGAATCGCATGGGCCAATGGCCAACATGCTTCGCGAATTGGTTTACGGATACACAAGTCTTCTGATTTAGAAAGTCACATTTTCCTGAATTAAAATATACTCCCTAGTCTTTGATAGAGATGGGCTATCAGATATTGTTGTACCATCTTTAATTAAATATTTCTTCTATTTGAATTTTGAAAAATAAAATCAATCGAGGTAGGAAAAATTTGGGGTACGATAGCTGCCCATATTCAATTATCTTCCAATCGAATAGCGTGAGAAAACTTGAGTCTTACGCATTCTGATTGGGATTTTATTGAATACTTGGAATACCCCAAAATTTGTCCAACAAACATAAGGTTACACTGATATAGCATACCCTTACGAGTCACAAGGAAGTAGGCAAAGCTGATGATGTATCGCTTACCAGGGTTTGATAACGAGGCATATGGTTTTGAGCTTGAGAGTGAATTTTTGTATGTCTTGGTTTGGTTTTATCATTCACCCATTTGGAGTATGAATACAACAAAGATTGATGATGCTTGGCTGCTTGAAGACTCAGGCCATGGGTTATGTTCGTGAGTCGCTGCATAATTTCTGAGGTGATGGGCTAGAGTTTTATTTTCTCTCGAGCATCGTTGAATGATGTCTGAGGTGATGATCGGTGTTACAGAATAAAGAAACGCATTGCTGCATGAAGTCTTAGGTAATGAGCTTAAACTTGTAAATCGTTGTGTGAAGTCTGAGGCGATAAGCTAAATTTTATTCCCGAGCATCGCTGCATGAAGTCTGAGGCGATGGTCTGTGTTTGGAATAGAAAGACATTTTTGCATGACGACTTAAGCAATGGGTTATGTTCGCAAATCGCTGCGTGAAGTCTGAGGCGATAGGCCAGATTTTGTTTTTAAGCATCGCTGCATGAAGTCTGAGGCGATGGTCCGGAGCTTGGAATAAAGAAACACATTTCTGAATGAAGTCTGAGGCAATGGGTTAGGTTCGCAAATTGCTGCGTGAATTCTGAGGTGATAGGCTGGGTTTTGTTTTCGAGCATCGCTGCATGAAGTCTGAGATGATGGTTTGTGTTGCGGAATGAAGAAACACATTGCTGCATGAAGTCTGAGGCAATGTATTTGGTTCACAAATCTCTGCGTGATCTCTGAAGCGATAAGCTAAATTTGTTTTCGAGCATCACTGCATGAAGTCCTAGGCAATGGTCTGTGTCGTAGAATAAAGAAACATATTGCTGCATGAAGTCTGAGGAAATGGGTTAGGTTCGCAAATCGTTGCATGAAGTATGAGGCGATAAGCTAAGTTTGTTTTCGAGCATCGCTGCATGAAGTCCGAGGTGATGGTCTGGATCGTGGAATAAAGAAACACTTTGCTGCATGGAGTCTGAGGCAATGTATCGAGTTTGGAGAGGAAGTGTACCGAGATAGAAGAGTACATTGAGTCTTAGAGGCAATGTATCGAGATTCGTTCATTACTGCATGGAGACTTAGGTAATGGACTAATTTATTAGGAACTCATCACTGCATGGAGACTTAGGTGATGGGCTGAATACATCACGACATGAAGACTTAGGTGATAGACTGAATCGTAGGAGAAATGTTTTGTTGGTTGACCCTTAGATAGTTAAATCGAGGGTGAGACTGTTAGTTTGATGTATGATGCATGCGTACGATGCCTTCTATTTAGATGGGACTCTGAGCATGTGTGTATTGAATGTCTGTGTATGTATGATTTGGATATGCAAAATGTATGTATGAAATGTGTGAAAGATGCGCGTATGCCTTGAAATGTTATGAAGGCTATTTCTGGCATTCTCTCCTTTAAACCATTGGCTTAGAGTTACCAATTCCATGGCGTCGTATGTTGTGTTGTGCATCTTTGTTGAACTTGAATGCAGAGAAATGTGTTAGCAAACTTTGAACATTAATTTTCTGTATTGTAAGTGCAGGTGTAGACGTAGACGTATGTATTGACATATGTGTAGCCTTTTATGTTGTAAGCATAGGTGTAGACGTGGACCTGTGTATAGACTTTGTATTGTGAATGCAAGCAAAAATGCAGACGTATGTGCAGACGTAGGCTTTTTTTTTTCGTGAGCGTAGACATAGGCGTAGATATGTGTATAGAATTCCGTGTTGCAAGACGTAGGAGTAGCCATGTGCGTGGACGTGGACGTGGATTTTATTTCAATATTTTTCTAACCAAAATGTTTTTTGATGTCTTGTCAAATTTTTTTATTTTTTTAATCCCCCAAAATTATTTCAAGACAATTTTCACAAGTAATGATCGTAGTATTTTGTAAACAAGTCTGAAAAAATAAAAACGCAATTTGAAAGATGCAAAGAAAGAAAATGTTTTATTGATATGCCTCTGAATAGGCGAGAATACAAGATGTAATTCCTAGAAAGAGGTAATTACATAAAGTTTTACAACTGTAAATGGCAATAAAAATGATAATTGTTGTTAATGTTCCCCAATATCCTTTTAATTATCTTATCTCCTTTGCTTCTGAGTTGTATGATTCAGACCCATTTCTCCCTTCGTGGTTGGTAGTCGTAGTTCTTAGCTTGCAGTCTTTTTGTTCTTTATTTCTTTGTATGAAATCCCTAACTTTTTCCCGAATTTCCCTTTCGGATTTTCAATCCACCGGGATGATTTTTTTTGTTATATGCTCCTAATTTTTGCCTGAATCTCCCTTTAGGGTTTTCAATCCACCGAGACGCTCCTTTTTTCCTAAGTCTCCCTTTTAGGGTTCGAGTTTAGCGAGCTTCTTATACATAGTTTTTTTATTGCATCTGTGTTTGTCGGATGCGATAGTTCTTCCCTATCCACTGTTGTGAGGATGAGACCACCTCTGGAGAATGTTATTTTGACTACGTATGGACCTTCGTAGTTGGGTGCCCATTTACCACGTAGGTCGAGGCAAAGTAGCAGAATCTTCTTGAGCATTAGACCATGTTGTAGTTCCTTTTGTGCAGTACACTGTTACTTAGAAAGAATTTCGAGGCTAATTTCCGTAGAGTTCGTTTGTTGGTGCTAGAGGCATTTTATAGATGTCCTTGTTTTTCGAGGCTTTTCTTGATGTCGTAAAACCAAGACTTTTCACCCGGTATTTTTTTTATAGCAAGACAAAGTGCGGGCTCTTGATTGTCTCTATTTGTGATGTGCGTTTTGTAACACCCCAATTCTACCCGGTAATTATGAATGTAAATCATAGTTTTAAAATTCATACAACTGAATCAGGATGCCACAAATTCAACATAAAAACACATTGCATTCAACCTGGATACATAACACTTTAAAATTGCGGATGAACCATCAGCGTAATAATTTAATCTCTTAATTCAACAACTTGAACATCTACGCAGCGGAATCATAATAACATCTTTGTCTAACAATTACAACAACTTCAAAATAACACATACTTAGCGACAATCAAATTAAAGTTCAACAACTGAAATAATAAATAATTAAAAGCAACAAGCGTTCATCCCCCTGAGTGTTACGTACCAGAGCAATGACATCGACTCAAACTACTGAAGGTAGACCACCTTCACTCTGGATTATCTGCATGTTATCAACATAAGGGTAACATTCAAACCGAAGGGGTGAGATATCTAACAATATAATAAAACGTATGATAAATAATATGTTAGATAAGCTCATATAATAACACCACTTCACATCTCATAAACAACAATAATCACAACAGAATACCAACAATATACACACTTACAGTTTCTTTATGCAATCATAAAATGTGACTCAATGCTATGCAAATGCATATGGTACCATTGGAGCGGAACTCCCATCTCAAATAATTGCCAATAAATATAGGCATCAACAAGGCATAAACCTTCATCTTAATATTTTCCAATACAGGCCATCTTAACGAGCATCAGATCCATCTTGTTATGCAATGTATACGACACACAATCATGAATGTAATAACAACAACCATAATTAACAACATCTCAACACAACACCATTGTTGGCCAGAAGCATACATCCTAATAGCTTCCAATTATTAGAGGCATCTCAACATCATTCATCAACTCAATTCATCAACATAATTCATGAACATAATTCATCTACATCATTTATCAACATAATTCATCTACATAATTCATCAATATAATTCCACAGTAACTCAACCATCACAACAATACAATGATAGATCAACAATCCCCCAACGTTGGCCATAGACCTAAAACATGATAATGCATATAATTAATTAATAATCTAAGGCTTATCTCTAATTACCAAACCTCTACATATTACTATTATGTAATACTACATCATTATCATCATTAATCTTACTGTTATGAACCAAACAATAATCTATAACCATCTTATCCCCATCATACTTCACAAAATCATCATAGTGATTAACGCGGGAAGATACTCTAATCCTAATTTGGGTACTAGGATTATTCTTATTAACCTTTATTTAAATCCTTAAAAACGAATTTCATCGCATTAGCTATCCAACGCTTCAAACGGAACCTCAAACGGAGTCCAGAAACTCAAGTTCCAGCCTTTTGAAGAATCTGTCAAAAATCAGACTGCATGAGTCGATGCAAAATGTTTTGAGTCAATGCATAATGGGTTAAAATCATGTATGAGTTGATGCATAATCCTCTTGTGTCGACTCATACTGAGTCTGCAACACTGCATGTATCGAC
Organism: Vicia faba; assembly: GCA_948472305.1. NCBI lineage: Eukaryota > Viridiplantae > Streptophyta > Magnoliopsida > Fabales > Fabaceae > Vicia > Vicia faba. Next base: position 503,576,825 of record OX451739.1, on the reverse strand, counting down.
ATATACTCTTATGTGTCGACTCATCCTGAGTCCAAAAACCTGCATGTGTCGACGAATGGCCTTTGAGGTCGACTCATACTGACCTGTCATGAATATTTTCTGCGATTTCACTGTGATTTCCCTGCCTTAGGCCCTAAAATCATCCTCTAATCATAGGTAATCATAAATCATAATAATTCTATGTTTCTACATCAATTATACAGCATTAGGGCATCATTATTCATCTCTAAATCATTGATCCTCATCAAACAACAATATATAAACAACCGTTCACATCTAGCCCCACACGCTACTCATCATAAACCCTATTATGGAGTCAGCACCCCACCCTTACCTTGGATTGAAGGTTGCTCTATAACTTTTCCGGTCGAATTCCGTTTTGGCTCTTCTCCTTCTTTTCTGCAACTTTCACGTTCTCTTCCAACCCTTATTTTCTTTCTCTTCTTACTACTCCTTCCTTTCCATATTAATTCTAAATAACTAATATAATAACCCTATAATTCTCATTATGTCTTAATGGGCTTAAAACTCCTACACCCCATTTCTACTACTTCTAGTCCTTAAAATAAGCCCATATTAAATAATATTATTATTCTAATATTATTCCACAACTTTATAGAATAAATAAATCCAATAACAACAACACATCAACTATCATCGTAACACAACTTCACAAATATTCCAAAAATAATTTTATTAAATAATTAATTAAATTACCGGCGTTACACGGTTCATGGTTTGACCAAGTTACTTTGAACATAAACGACATAGTTTCCAGGGAATTTGTCATTTGATTTCCTTTTCGTGGGACGTGGCTGAAAATGAACTTTGTGAAGTCCATAGTCAGTGTTAACACATGATCCTGATATAGAATCAGTTTTGGATATTTAGTATCCCATTCGCTATTGACCTGGCATATGGCTTGTGAGAATTCTTTGGAGAAGTAAAAATTTCCCATGTATCCTGCCCCAGTGTATTTGAAGCCCCGTTAATGTCCAACGTGCCCCTGGCTTGGGTTCTTTGTAGGTCCTGGTATTTCATAGTTGCTTATTTTTACAACACTGTCTTTATTTGACCTTAGTCTGTTTCTGTAGGAACAAGTAGATATACGCAATAACTTGATCAGCTTCTTTGTGGCTTCTCTCTAACATTTCCCCTTAGCTTGGTTTCTTCCGGGTCTTCCCTTGGCTCAGATTAATGGTCTTAATAGCCTCTTGATACGGTTGTGTGTTGTTAGACTTTCATTTTATTTCCCTCGCCATTTTCTCAGGAAGTTCAAGATCTTTATCAACTTCCTCTTTAGCTTGGCTGATAGGAGCATCAAAATTATATCGGGTCGCAGCAGTAACATTATCAGTGGATTTTGGCATGAACTTGCACACTTATCATGTTTTGGTGAGGATTTAGTATATGAGATTTGAAAATGCATATGCAGAGAAAGTATTGCAATTTTTAAATTTACAGAATAAATGCAAGAGAAATACAAGGGTCTCAATTGAAAACAAAATATAACTTTTATTAATAATAAATATTGTTTAAAACAAAATGAGGGTAACCTTACAAGCAACCCCTGTGCCCCGAGCTTGACATAGGTTCTTTCAAAAACAAGAAAAAATTTACTTAGGAAAGAAAAATATCTCGGGAATGTCCACGGTAGTGCATCTTTTAAGTTCTTCTCCTGGCGCGTATTATCGGATGAATTCAGTTGCCTTTTGAGTGTTGACTTTGTTGGATATGTTTGCCACATGTCCGCCATGCTCTACTCCCTTGTTGAAAAAAGTCTCTTGGATTGGAGGAAAATGTGCTTTGCTCTTCAGAGCAGCTTTATATTTTTCTTTAGGGTATGGTCCGAATTGGACTATGCCCTGGTCCCGCAGCCTTTGTAGAGTTCTTTCAAAATCTTCATTGTGTTCTAAAAGGAGTCCACATCCCAACAGATATTCTTTCAGAAAGCTTATCGAGGTTTTTGCTTGTCTGCTTGCCCCAGAGTCAGTGACTACTTCAATTGCATTTATTGTCGGCCCATCTTGCGAAAGCATAGGGTTTGATTTGATGTTAAGCTTCTCAAAAGTGATGTCTTGGGATTCTAAAAAATATTGGACCTTATGCTTGAATGACAACCATTGCTCTATGGTATGTCCTTGAGAATTAACATGATACTCACATCTGGCATTGGCATTGTATCTTAGTAGGAGTGGTCCGACTGGAGGAGCCAGAGGCTTGAGTACCATTAAGTTTGCCATGACCAGTTGTTGTAATAACTGACTGGGTGGCATCAGAAGTGGATTGGAATTTCTTTGCGGCCTTCTTCCGTGTTTCTGCCCTTGTGGGATCACTGATGGTTGTTGTGCCCTGGGTTGTGATGCTACAACATTAATTTCTCCCTCTTTTCCTTTGGGGAAGTTTAAAGCAGTCCTTCTTGAATTGTAGGGAGCAATTGATGGTCCCCCTGATATCTTCCCACTTTTTATTCCAGTCTCGATTCTTTCTCTGATAGTCACTATGTCTGAGAATCCCGAAGACATACTTCCAACCATCTTCTCATAATACAACCCTTGCAAAGTCCCCATGAACGTGCCTACTAATTCGTTCTCTAACAGTGGTTTTTACACATGGGATGCCATCTCCCTCCATCTCTGAGCATACTCTTTGAAGGACTCTTCTTTCTTTTGGGACATATTTTGGAGTTGCATGCAAGTAGGCGCCATGTCCAGGTTATATTTGTAATGCTTTAGAAAAGTATTAGCAAGATCTGTCCAGGATCGAATATGCGTTCTCTCCAATTTCCTACACCAGTCTGAAGATGCCCCACTCAGGCAATCTTGAAAATAGTGAATCATCAGCTTCTGATAGTGGGCATGGGCATGCATATTCCTGTAATACATACGAAGATGATTTCTTGGAAAAGTGAGCCCCTTGTATTTTTCAAATTCAGGTGCTTTAAACTTTGGTGGAATCACTACATCAAGAACTAGGCCCATTTCAAGACCGTCTACTTCGAAAGCGTCAAAACCCTCCACAACTTTTAATCTTTCCTCCAGAGCTTTTTACTGATTTATCACCTGTGGTTCATCAATATCATGAGTACCCGTCGCCTTTAAGGGTTCCTGGTTGGCATCCTCTAGTTCGTGATCTCCGTATTGTAGGTTCAAGTAGTTGTCTGTATTATTTACTGGAATCTGTAGGGTATGTGATTCCCCTGCGTTTGGTGGTGGTAGGGAAAACCCTTCAGTTTCAGCTTCTTGTTGGGCCATGACGGACTTTTGGAGCCCTACTTCTAGCTCTTTCCTTGGTTGGTGACCGCTCGATGCACCAATAGTTTGGGCTACTTCTTTGAAACCTACCCTGGGAATCTAGTGTTGCCTGTCAATAATGTTCTTCAAAGCTAGGAGAACTTGACTCATATCTCCTTTCATTGAAGTTACATCACCCTTTACTTGGCCGAGATCCTCTTTGAATGCAGCCTGACTTTCCTCGATTTTCTCCATTACTTTTTGTTGATAGGCCCTTGTTTGATATGGAGGCCAAGGAGGTGGAGATCTTCTTCTACCAATGGTTCAACTGGAGAGATTTTTTTGAAAAATTAGTTTTGGTATGATATGCAGGTGTTCGTGAATGCATGCGTGCGAACGAATGTGTATGAACATGAAATGGTTTCTTGTTTTAAATGTATTATTCACTTGGGTATGTATTTGTATTTCGCTTATTATTGTCATTCGGTGATCCACTTGAAAATAGATACGCAAACTGTTGTACCCCAAAATTTGCCCTCCGATATTTCTCAATATATTTCAAGTGAGGTCCTTAAATTGCTAAGGAAGTCCAAGGGTTGACCAGACAAGCTCTCTCCTAAGGCAGTCTATCTCAAATTAGGGTTTCAGTTTGCATCAAGGTACTTAAGCCCAAAGGATCCCAAATTCTCACCATTATCCTAATATGTTCTCAAGATCATCCATGTCAAGTTTCAAGCCTTACAGAGAAAATTTGCTCAGTCAATTGCTCAAAGGCCTGAAAATCGACTGGGCTAGGGAAAAAGCCAATTGGGTCCTACACACAGTCAAACTTCAAGATTTTTGGTCAACATCCTCACTTTGAATTATTATTCATCATTTGATCAAGGTTTGATCATGATTCATCAATGATTGCTGACAATTCATCAAAACCCAAAAGTTGCTAAATTAGGGTTTTGCAGGAAAAGTCAACTCAACTTTGACCAAGCATAACTTTCTCATACTTTAACAAATATGACCTATCTAAAGCTAATTTTGAAGAGGATGTGGTTCCCTACAATTCATCTTCAGCTCCCAAGATCAAAATATGCACTCACAAGAAGATATTAATTTGGACATTATAGGTCATTTTGAAAAGTCAACAAAAACACCTTTTTTGTCAAAGCTTCATACATGAACATGGAAGACTCAATTGAGATGGGACCAAAAGTTTTACTTAGAGAACATCTCAAGCTTTCTAAAAAGTCCAAAAACACATCTCTAGGGTCAAAATGGAAGGAGTTATGTATTGGTGAAGTTGACCCTTTTTGTAAAATTGCCAAAAGACAAAAGTGGCCAAAATTGCAATTTTTGTCAAATTGGCCCAACGTTTTATGTTTGTATTGAGTTGGTAACATGATCCACGACCCACGATCCTTCCCATTTGTCTTTATTTTATTTTTATGATTTATTTTGATTTTTATTTCAATTAAATCAAATTAAATCAAAATAAAATCATGAAAATATCAAAACTAATCAAAGCTTGAGATTTTATGCATGTTTAGGTCTCTTATACAGCTGGGAAGAGAATCAAATCGCGCTAAGCTTGTTTGGACAGAAAAATATTGAATTTTTCTTGTTTTGGAAATATTTGATGCAAGGGTGAATCAATGATCAAATCTTCATAATTGCAAGGATTTGATGCAAAATTGTAACCCTAATGCACTCTATGATATATATTGAATAAATTCAAAGCAAAAGAAGAAGGATTGGAGGCGTGAGAAGATGAAAGAAAACTTGCAAAAACTCAACAAAAGTGGTGAATCTAATTCCAATTTCCAAACCTTTTCAAGCCATTCCAAGCATACCTTTCGCTTGCTAGGCATCTAAGGACTCTATCCCAATCATCAACAAGCATTTTCATGCCCAGATACGCAATTTAAGCACCTCACGACATCCCTACTTTTTTGAAATCGAATCTCAGAAATCTGGCATTGTTAGCATGATTTGTTTATATATTCTTGTTTATTGATTCATTTGCAAGCTATTGGTTATGTTCAATTGCATTTTTATTAACTATAGAGCAAGATGCCATAGTTAGGGTTCTTGGCTCTTTTTTGGGGTTTTTTGTTACAGGTAAAATTGGCCATGAAAAGTGGTACCATGATGCTCGTGAGGTTGTCACGAGTTGATTGGTACCATTGTTACGCGTTTATCATGCTTGCAGTGAGTTTTGGAAAATCACAGGGATGTACCTACGCCCTTTTGTCCGTAGGTAAAAGTTTCCATACTTTTAGCAATGGAAGGAGGTAGAAGATGATGGTGTGGCATCCCCTGACTGGACCATTCAAACATCACGCGTTTTAATATATTATTATGCCTTTTTCCAATATAATGTTTGTTTGTTATCTGTTGTACAACAAAGCACGCTAGCTCATTTGGTCAGGAGGCGCTTGGAAAAGCCAAAGGGTCTGGGTTCGATCCCTGGGACCCCCATATTATTTCATGATTTTATTTCTTGCATAATCAGGTACATGTATAGGCAGTGAGACCACCATACGCCCTCAAGGAACAACCAACCAGATGTCCAACAAGCTGGATCCAAAGGCCATCCTTTAGAGGTCTATAATGCACCCTAGTCAACTTGCAACATGGGATCTGAAAAGTCAACATGGGCCAGGGAGTTTTGGGCCTAAAAGTCAGATTAACACCCCCCTTTTGCTTTGATACCAGGCCCATTTCTTTTTTCTTTTATATTTTTGTTTTAAGTTATTTATTTTGATTAACTATTTTCTAACATAAAATTAATTCTTTTTTTTTACAAAAACTCATAAAATCAATTTTCAACAATTTAGATTTAGGTTTTATTTTTATCAAAATTAATTTAATAATTAGTTTAATTTAATTTTAGGGTAATTTAAACCTTTTTATAAATAACTTAAAATAAAATTAGAAAATTAGGGTTTTGTTTGATTTAATTTTTATCTTCTTTTCTTAAAATAACAAAAATGCAGAAATAGGTCAAATTGATTACTTTTCTCAAATTAAATTAATTAGTAGCTAGGTTTGTATTTATTTAATTAAAACCTTATTTTTCTCAAAAAATAATCAGAAAAAAACAACAAAAAATGATTTTTCTTTCAATTAGGTTTAGACGGGGTCAAAACCCTAATTTTTTTCTCGTTCTCATTTCATCGCGCGCGTTTATCCTTTTTACAATATTAATGTAACTGCTAATGGGATGAAATTGTTTAATTAGGATTTTCTTTTATTTATCTTTTTATGGATTTTTGGCTATGTAATTAATCCCCCTCCCCGAAGCCTTGTAATAGCGTAGTTTTATTTCTCGCGTTTTTATTTTTGCAAATATTAACTGTTAGATGTATCATAATAGGATTGCATGACAAGAATGTATGTTAATTTTAAAATTGTTAGCAAACCCTAAATGTGTAAAGATAATAACTTGAAATCAAATCACTCACACATGCGCACTCCTAGGGTATACTCTCACTGCCGTTGCCTTCAGTAAACGATCATTAAGTATAGGGTGTTTTAGTGGTCGCTCTCTTGTCTAAACAAATATCAAATGTCCCGTTCGGAAATGTTGCCTCGGAAAGGTTGCCTCGGAAATGTTTCCTCGAATATGATCTTAAGACACTAGGGTTATTACTAAGACGTCCTAACGTTGCTTTAGTGATCGTACGTCCCTTTCAAATTGACCCTTAAAACTCCAACGAGGGTGCTTCCTATTTCTCAAATAAGTAGGATAGCGCTGTCTAAAGGAAACGAGAATAGAAACAATCCTTTTTCGAGTAGGTAGATGCTAGTAAGTACTTGCTCAAAAATAAAATTTTCCACACTTACACTCTTTTCAAACAATGTTTTCAAAAACACTTCGTAACACTCTGGAGGACTGATACAAAGGTTAAAACGAAGTAAAACAAAACTTTTCAAAAACACAAACACAGAATCAATTTTTAAAAGATGAGCAAGTACCTAAGAGACCGTGGAAAACCAAGGATAGAAAGGGTGCTAATACCTTCCCTTTCTATAATCTACCCCCCATACTCAAAATCTCAAAAAAGGAATTTTTCTATGCTTTTTTCCTTTCCAGTTGGATAAAATAAAATTCGGTGGCGACTCTTGCTTACCGCGACATTTTGCAAACAAAAAACACAAAACACAAACCAGCATTTTCCTAAAACAATCTGGTTCTGCCACCGTATCACAGAACTAGCGACTCTGCTGGGGAATCTTAAGTGGGGTATACCTTAGGATTAGTTGATCATATTGCTTCTCTTATTTGTTTTGGTTGCTTTACTTTTAAAGGGTTTTTGTATTGGGAGTTACTATAGATCCTAACCTGGATTTGGGGGACACCTTTTAGGTAAGTAGCAATAAACTGTGAGGGAATTGTACGGTGTAGAGCGATACGGTTGAAGCAGTAGCTACGTTGATGTGGCACATTGGTTGGTACTGGTATCCCTTGTGGAGAAACGAGGAGAATATCGGGCTGCTATGTGTGTTGTTAAGTATCAACTGACCTTAGAACCCTTAATAGACCAACTTGGCTATTAGGAAGTAGTGAGATAGTCGGCCTCGGTGTAAAGCTGGGAACTGGTTGATACTCGATGCTTCACTCATTGAGACCATACTCTCGAGATAGTTTCGGCTGCAAGAAAAGATTGCGTGAGCTAAAACCATGACCGATGGAGGATGGTCAGTGATATTGAGAACCTCTAGAACCCGGTTAGTTTTGTTAGGACAACTTGAAACCAACTGAACTTCAAGAGGGTAGTACCTAGACCTCATGCAAGCCTTAACTTAAGGGCTATTGTGTGACTTGTTTTCCTTTTCCATGTTTGATATCTGTTATACCTGTTGTGTGTTTTATCATGACATCATGCATAATGACATAGCATGCATACTTCATTATACTAACCATTTCAAAGACCGATGGAATTTATGTTTGTTCTGTTTTGCAGATTATGGCTTCCGTGCGCAGAAACACCATCTGAGTTAACTTTGTGCAAATACCTGCTCAACTCAAAGATTTAGCCTCGAGAGTTTCTGATACTTCTTCATTCATTAGGAGACATGGTAAGCTTCTTAGCTTGGTTACCTCAAAGTTTGATGAGCAAATGATGAGTGTGCTCTTCCGGTTCTTCGATCCGGTGCATCATTGCTTCACTTTCCCAAATTATCAGCTAGTTCCCACTTTGGAAGAGTTCTCTCACTTATTGGGCATATCCATCCTTGAGTAGATGCCCTTCACAGGTTTGGAAGAGACTCCTAGACCAAAAGACATTGCTTCAGCTTTACATTTAAAACGGGTTGATGTAGTATCTAATAGGGAAACACGAAGCTGGGTTGAAGGTTTCTTAGCCAAGTTTCTGATGGATCAAGCTCAATTATTCTGGGATAACTTGGATTTCCATGCTTTTGAGGACGTCTTAGCTCTCCTTATCTACGATTTGGTTCTCTTCCTGAATCCAGATTCCTTTGTGGAGGTGAATGCGGTTAAGATCTTCTTATTTCACAATCCTGTGCCTACTCTATTGGGTGATATTTTGCATGCCCTCTACACTCGTACTGTGCGAAGAAGAGGGACCCTCATGTGTTGCATACCGTTGTTGGCGAGGTGGTTTATTTTGCACCTCCCCAAGTCCGTGTTGAAGAATGAGGAAGGTCTAGGATGGTCTTACAGGATAATGTCCCTTGCCTATACGGACATTCTTTGAAGTTCTAAGGCTTTTGAGAGTATTGTTGTCATTGATCGATGTGGGGGATATCCTAATGTCCCATTGCTCGGAATCAGAGGGGGTATAACCTACAATCCCTGCCTAGCTTTACGATAGTTTGGTCGTGCTCGGAGAGACGATCCTCATGAGCTGCTTCTTACAGATATTGCGTTTGACTACAAGGAGGACGTTGAAAAGCACCGCCGAAGGTTTATACGAGCATGGGGCATGGTGAACAAGTCTGATCCTCAAGAGCTAGGACCAAGGACTTCTCTCCCTATGCAACCTTATCTCCAGTGGGTCCGAGCTCGTGCTCAGAAGCTTGGGATGCCTCATGAAGCTGTGTTGCCAGTGATTGTGGAGCCTACCAATGAAGAGGGTGTTCCTTATACAGTCCTTTATCCCTACATGCCCACTGATCTTGGGGCATTGAAGAGATCTTAGATTCAACTGAAGGAGGAGAGGGATACCTATCGGGAGAAATACCATGAGAAAGAAAGGAAGATCTTGAAGCTCACCAGGAAACTCGAGAATGAAAGGACGATCAATGACTACGTCAGCACCAAGGGGAAGCATCCATGGGATTTTTGAGTTTGCTTTTTCTAGTTTAGATTTGTTTTCCATTTACTTCTTTGTAAAACACCTTAAAGGCATTGTTGAACCTTTTTACAAGTTTAATCTAATAAAGTTTGTTCATTTCTTGTTTTGCAAATTTAAATCTCCAAAAGTCTTTGAAATCATTACATACGCATCCCATTATCATGCACATCATTATAGGTGCCATCACAGGTTTCTCATCTTCTTCGCTGTTTATTTCAACAGTTATGTCTTCTTATCAAGCTATCAAAGATCTTCAGGCACAAAATTCCCAATTTCAAGAGATGTTTTTGAGTTTGGCTAAAGGGCAAGAATACTTGAAAGCTCTCATCCTAAAAGAGAAAGAGAAGAAGAAGAAGAAGAAGAAGAAGAAGGTTGTTCTTTTTAGCATGGGTAAAATGTTTGGGGATAGGCTGAAGCAACAAGTTGATCTGTCCATTTCATCCAAGGAAGAGGAGAACCAAGAAGAAGAAAAGGGCCCCAGTCCTGCAGTTTCTGATAATGATACAGATTATGATAAAGAACAGTATCCTCTTGATGAAAATAGGTACAAACAACTCGAAGACTGTTTGAGTGCTATGGAGATTTAAAGGATCCCTGGTCTGGATTTTGGAGAGCTGGGATTAGTATCAGGAGTGGTGATCCCTCATAAGTTCAAAGCTCCAGTTTTTGCTAAGTACGATGGAGTGTCCTGTCCTAAATTCCATCTCCGCTCGTATGTCTGGAAAATTCAACCCCACACTGCTGATATAAATTTGTGGGTACATTTCTTTCAAGATAGTCTATCAGGGACTTAACTTGAATGGTTTTATCAGTTGGAAGGAGCTAATGTCCGAAACTGGGAGGACCTTGTTGTTGCTTTTTACAAGCAGTAAGTACAATGCCGACCTTGCTCGTACTCGTACTCAGCTTCAGGGTATGTCTATAGGTGCAAGTGAAGGTTTTAAGGACTATGCTCAATAGTGGAGAGATTTGGCTAGAAGAGTCCAACCCCCTTTATCTGATAGGGAGTTGGTTGATATGTTTCTAGGGACGTTGTCTGGTCCATTTTTCAATCATCTGATCGGCAGTTCGTCATCTGTGTTTACTGAATTGATTTTGACTGGGGAAAGAGTAGAAGCTGGTATCTGAAGTGTTAACATACAGAAAGGTACTTCATCAAATACAGAAAAATCCTTTCACCGGTAAGAAAGAAGCTAGTGCAGTTTACGGCCCAAGGGGGCAGAGCATACCTGAACACCGTTAAGCGGTGAATGTGGTAGTAATATCAAGACCCACTGTTGCCCCACAATGTAACAATCAACAAAGAATGGAGAGACCACAGAGATAGTATACTCGGCTTAATATGACCTTGTCTCATATTCTACCACAGTTATTGAAGACTAATCTGGTAACTCTGAGGGAAGCCCCGAAGAATCCGAGCACCACATCTCCGCTATATAACCCGAACGCCCATTGCGCTTATCACTCTGATAGCCCAGGTAATGATACAAACAACTGTTGGGCCTTGAAGAATAAGGTGCAAGATTTGATCGAAGCTAAAGAAATTGAGTTTGACGCTCCGGAGAAGCCCAACGTCATGACTGCTCCTATGCCCAAACATGGTTATGGAGTAAATGCTATAGACGATGATTTATTTGTGACCTCCATGGAAGAAGTCTCTACTCCTTTGATGACAGTTAAGAAGAATCTATTGTTGGCCGGTTTATTTTCGGGTTGTGGAAAAGGTTGCCACTTATGTTCAATCCTGCCTGCTGGTTGCCACTTATTGAAATCAGGTGTTCAGCGCCTGATAGATAACAAAGAAATCCTGTTCGAGAAGACTATGATTCCATTAATTCCAGTTGAAGATGTTGTCATCATAACCATTTCTGCCAATCCTCCCGAGGCTTCCTCGAGAAAGCCTGTTAGGATTAAATATGTTCCCAGAATCGCTCTGTTAATCATTACTATCCTGGGTCCTATCCCATACACTTCAGATAAGGCTGTCCCTTGGCACTATGGGGCCGATGTGTATTACCATGGAGTAAAGCAAGACTTAAAGATTGAAGAAGCTAACGCTGATGTCAGCAATATTGTCGGGGCTAGCAAGGTCACCATAAGCGGAAGACTCTTCTCTCCTGAGATTTCCACTTCGAATGTTCATAAACCTGTTGTCATTCCATATGCTAGGACATCAACTACTGTCCCAGTGCCTATTCCAGTCATCACCCCTATCGTCGAGCCATCTGGAACTCGAGGCAAATAAATCAAAGGTGAGCCTTCCCGGACGGAGGCACCTAAGAAGATTATTGTAGAAACCTCTAAGCAGGAGATAGAGGAAATTCTGAAGATTATCAAGAAAAGTGACTACAACATAGTCGAGCAGCTGAGGTAGACCCCGTCAAAAATCTCCATGTTGTCCTTGTTATTAAGTTCTAAAGCCCATGCAAAGGCTTTAATTGCATTCCTCAAAACTGCACATGTGCCGCAAGAGACTTCTGCCGATAAATTCAAGGATTGTGTAGCTAGCTTGACTGCCGACAATGGGTTGGGTTTCTCAGACGCAGATCTGACTGCTAAAGGCATATATCACAATGATGCTCTGCACGTCTCGATCGAGTGCAGGGGCACTACTTTGGCCCATGTAATGGTGGATACCGGTTCCTCTTTGAATGTTTTGCCAAATAAAGCATTAGACCGTCTAGACTGTGAAGGTTTGATTCTAAAGCCGAGTAATATTGTTGTCAGGGCTTTCGAAGGGTCAAAAAGGATGGTGCACAGGGAAGTGGACGTCCCTGTTAAAGTTGGCTCTCAGACTTTTGCATCTACTTTCTATGTGATGGATATCCGGCCATCATATTCTTGCTTGTTGGGTCGCCCTTGGATTCATAAGGCTGGGGCAGTGACTTCTACGCTCCATCAAATGTTGAAATATCCAGTAAAGGGGAAGATTGTTACGGTGCAAGGTGAAAAGGAGTATATGGTAAGTCATCTTAATTCCTTTCGCTATGTGGATATGGATGGGGAGTTCATCGAAACCCCGTGTCAGAACTTTGAAGAGGTTCACCAGACTTTGGCATCGACTAAAGTTGCTACCGACAAACCTCCAATGAAGATGGCTTACACCAAGGATGTTAGGGCGGTAATTGAAAAAGGTGGGTGTGCAAATTGGGGATAACTCCATGATTTCAAGCACAAGACTGACAAGTTTGGTTTAGGCTTTACTGCAGAGGCTCAAAGGGCTTTTTAGCGTGCGAGGATTGGAAGACCTCCTCTGCACATCAGTAATCAGGGAGTGAATGCAATTGAGGATGATGAAGAAGAGTCAGATATCGATAGTTGGATCTACCCGACTACCAACGGTGGATTAAACAACTGGACGGCGAAGGACTTCGTGCCCGTTTATTTTATTACACGATAATAGACTTTTGTTTTGAGATTTGTAATAAACAGTTTAAAACTTTATGGCCCGAGGCACCTCGGCTTTGTTTGTGAGGGCTTATTATTTGTCATTTTCATATATCATCAATAAAGCATTGGACGTTTTCTTGCATTACAAATTTTAAGCTCCTTGTTTTTCTTTTCTATCTCACACTTTACCAAAATAGCTATTGTCTTACACACACTCACATATCATAATGCAGATCCATATCCACTCTGGATCCCATTGACAACGACTCTGCTATTGCCAGTTATGACTTCGAAAATCCGATCAACCAAGCCGAGGACGAAGGTGAGGATGATTGTGAAGTGCCTGGGGAACTTGCTAGACTGTTACTACAGGAAGAAAGGTCCATATAGCCTCATGAAGAGCCAGTGGAATCAGTGAATTTGGGTATAGAGAAAGACAAGAAAGAGGTCAAGATAGGTGTAAATCTGGAGCCTAGCGTTAAGCAACGGTTGATACAGATGCTACGCGACTATGTTGAGATCTTCGCTTGGTCTTATAAAGATATGCCTTGTTTGGACACTGATATTGTGGTACACCGCCTACCAACTAAAGAAGACTTCCCTCCGGTAAATCAGAAGATTCGCTGTATGCGCCCTGAGATGTCTGAGAAAATCAAAAGTTGAGGTCATGAAACAGTTTGACGCTGGATTTCTAGTTGTTACTTCTTACCCGCAGTGGGTTGCCAATGTTGTTCCAGTACCCAAGAGGGATGGTAAGGTACGGATGTGTATGGACTATAGAGATCTGAACAGGGCGAGCCTCAAGGATGATTTCCCACTTCCTCATATCGATGTTCTGGTTGACAACACCACGCAACATAAGATCTTCTCCTTTATGGATGGTTTTTCTGGTTACAATCAGATTAAGATGGCTCCCGAAGACATGGAGAAGACAAATTTCGTTACAAAGTGGGGCACATTTTGTTATAAGGTCATACCGTTCGGGTTGAAGAATGTTGGGGCAACTTATCAGCGCGCCATGGTCGCTTTGTTCCACGACATGATTCACCATGAGATTGAGGTATACGTTGATGACATGATCGCAAGGTCCCAGACTGAGGAAGAACACCTTGACCACCTCCAGAAGCTATTTGACATGTTGAAGATGTATAAGTTAAGGTTGAACCTGAACAAATGCACCTTCGGGGTAAGGTCTGGTAAGCTGTTGGGTTTCGTCGTTAGTGATAAAGGTATTCAAGTGGATCCTGCCAAGGTAAAGGCTATACAGGAGATGCCAGCTCCCCAAACAGAAAAAGAAGTCAGAGGCTTTTTGGGACGTCTGAACTACATTGCCCGATTCATTTCACATTTGACTGCTACTTGTGATCCAATCTTCAAGCTGCTGAAGAAAGATCAAGTGGTAAAATGGAATGCTGAATGTCAGGCCGTTTTTGAAAGGATCAAGGAATATCTCCAAGAGCCATCTATTCGGATGCCTCCAGTTGAAGGGAGACCTTTGATCTTATACTTAACAGTACTTGACAATTCAATGGGGTGCGTGCTGGGGCAACATGACGAGTCTGGCCGAAAAGAGCACGCTATTTACTACCTTAGCAAAACGTTTATCGACTGTGAGACCTGATACTCACTGCTCGAGAAAACTTGTTACACTTTGGCATGGGCTTCTCGCCGGCTGAGACAATATATGCTGACTCACACTACCCTATTGATATCAAAGATGGATCTAATCAAGTATATCTTCGAAAAGCCTGCCTTGTCCGGAAGAATAGAAAGATGGTAGATGATCTTAACTGAGTATGACATCCAATACACAACCCAAAAAGCAATCAAGGGGAGTGTGTTGGCAGATCATTTGGCACATCAGGCCGTGGATGACTACCAATCAATGAATTTCGAATTCCCAGACGAGAACATCATGTTGGTGACTGACTGTGAAAAACCTGGACCGGATGAAGGACCTGACAAAGGATCCTGATGGTCTATGTATTTTGATGGGGCTTCAAACGCGTTATGTAATGGTATTGGCGCTGTGATTATATCTCCTGAAGGCTGTCATACTCCATTCGCTGCCCGATTATGTTTCAACTGCACCAATAATATGGCATATTATGAAGCATGCATCCTGGGTCTTCGAGCTGCTATTGACCTAAGGATTAAGTTCTTGAGTGTATTCGGAGATTCCGCTCTAGTGATCAGTCAGATCAAAGGCGAGTGGGATACGAAACACCCAGATCTTATTCCTTACAAAGAGTATGTATTTACGTTGCTCCCACACTTCGAGGAGATAACCTTTAAATACTTTCTAAGAGAGGAGAACCAGCTGGAGGACGCGTTAGCTACCATGTCTTCTATGTTCAAACTCAGGTGGGATAATGATGTTCCCCAGATTACCATTGAGAGGTTGGACGAACCCGTACATTGCTGTGACATCGAGACTGAAGAGGTAGTAGGTAAACCCTGGTTTCACGAGGTAAAGAGGTATCTTGAGGCCCAAGAATACCCCGAGGGTGCATCTGTTAATGATAAGAAGTTTCTGAGAAGGTTTTCCGCAAAGTTCTTCACCAGCAATGGGGTTCTCTATAAGCGTAACCATGATTCAACCTTATTATGATGTGTGGATAAAAACGAGGCAGAAAGGATCATGACAGAGTTACATGAAGGTACCTTAGGAACTCATTCCAGTGGACATACTATGGAAAAGAAGATCCTATGGGCAGGATATTATTGGTCCACTATGGAAGCTGATTGTTATCAGCATTCTCGGACTTGTCATAAATGCCAAGTCTATGCTGATAAGGTGCATGTACCTCCAGTTCCTCTGAATGTTTTGACAGCTCCTTGGCCTTTTGAAATGTGGGGCATTGACATGATGGGCGAGATCAGACCTAATGCGTCTAACGGACATCGTTTCATTCTAGTAGCTATTGATTATTTCACGAAGTGGGTTAAGGCAACTTCCTTTGCTACAGTAACTAAGAACATCGTGGCATGGTTTATCTGACATAATTTGATATGTCAATATGGTGTACCAGAGAGGATCATCACTGACAACGGTACAAATCTCAACAATACAATGATCACCGAGCTCTGCAAATAGTTCAAAATACAGCATCACAACTCTTCTCCTTACCGGCCGAAGATGAATGGGGTTGTTGAAGAAGCTAATAAGAACATCAAGAAGATTGTGCAGAAGATGACGGTGACATACAAAGACTGGCATGAGATGTTACCATTCACTCTTCATGGGTACCGTAACTCAGCACGGACTTCAACAGGGGCAACACCCTACTCTTTGGTGTATGGTATGAAAGCAGTCTTACCCATTGAGGTCCAGATACCTTCTCTCCGGATTATGAAGGATGCAGGTTTGAGCGAAGATGACTGGATCCAGACCCGACTTGATCAGCTGAATTTAATTGACGAGATGAGACTTACTACTATTTGTCATGGTCAGACGTATCAAAAGCGAATGATCAGGGCTTTTAACAAGAAGGTCAGACGTCAAGAGTATCAAGTCGGGGATCTGGTAATCAAATGCATCATACTGCCACAAGGTGATCCCAGGGGAAAATGGACCCCTACGTACGAAGGGCCATTTGTGGTTAAGAACATTTTCTCAGGAGGAGCTATGATTCTAACCACCATGGATGGTGACGACCTTCCTCACCCCGTCAATGTAGACATAGTTAAAAAATACTACGCATAATCAAAGACCCGCTAGGTCGACTGGCCTAGGCAAAAATAAGGGCTTCCCGGCGAACCAAAAGGGTTCGGGCAAAAGTAAGGGATGAAAATGAAAAATTGTACACCCGGAAAGTCGAAAACCTGAAAAGGTGACTTGGGCAAAAAAGGTTTTCCCGGTGGACTGAAAACCCGAAAGGGCGGTCCAGGAAAAAAATTAGGGATCAAAGCGTAACATTATGTCTCATTGGATCATCTTGCAACCAAACTTGGATATCGACTATCAAGTTCGGACGGTGCCAATCAATCTGATCTACCTTCAACCAAGTAGCAAAGTGATGAGACGCTCGAAGATATAAAGGCAATAGCAGAGTTGGAACCCAGTGGGATTATTTCACATAGCTGTTTTTCTTTCTTTTACACAAATTGTATAAATTATGTTCATTCAATGGCGTTCTCTTACTAGGACGTCAGCCTCTTGTACAAAACGCCTATTACAGGCTAACTTCAAAGTCAATACGATTGATTTTACAATGAATTTCAAAATTGTTTTTCTTTTCCTGTTTTGTTTTCAAGAACGTCCAATGTTTCATTTTGATATATGCATTTGACAATAATTGTTGCTCGTAAATATTTACATGCGAAACGAAAGATAATTACTCATAATTCCAGGAACAGGGGAAAACAAGAAGTGTCCAAACCTTACAGTTTCTCTACCCACCGGGTACAGGGATAGAGTCAGTATGAGAATATGACTAAAAATGCATACACTCCCCGCAGGGTACGAAATACCCAAAAAACATTGGTGTTAATGCTCCCCAAGCAGAGTTCATCTATCACCAACAATGGAAGACCACCCTCAGTGGGGCTTATTTCTTCCACAAGCAGAAACTCAATCCCCAACAGGGTTCATTATCGCTAGCAACGGTAATTCATCCCCAGCCGAGGTTATTTCTCCAAATCAACAAATCTTCTAGTAGAGCATCTCTCTTCCCCACAGAGTCATTCTCACGCCAGTTTATTCTCCAGCTGAGTCATTCTCTCGCCAATTTACTCTCGAATCATCTTCGGTCGTTACTCCCAGCGAGAATGTGGAATTCAACTCCTTGTACTCCCCAGCAGCAATCCGGGATTTAATTTCCCCAACTAGAGTACATCACGAGAACATTGCATATCCATACATCATGGCATACACATCATATAGCACAATCTCATTTATTTTGAGAGCATCATTACTCGATACATGTCATACATCATGACATTACATACGACTAACTCTTTACCTTTCAGGGAAAGATACAATCAAATTCTGACAAGTTTCCCTGGTTTAGTCAAACCGATGCTGAGATTTCTATTCCAATTCAAGCTATGAACCCCGGATCCTACCGGATAATATCTTGATTTCTATATCATATTGCGAAGCCCGGAGAACAACCGAATAACAATACCAAAATACCACGAAGCCTGGAATCGACCAAATAGTGGTTTATCTTAAATTCAAGCTATGAAGCCCGAAAATCGACCAGAAAATAGTTGAATCCCCAACAAGTTATTGTGAAGCCTGGACTCGACCAGATAGCAATGCAAGTTACTGTGAAGCCTGGAAATTGACTAGATAGCAGTACAAGACACCATGAAGCCTGGAATCGACCAGATAGTGGTATGTCATAAGCACAAGTTATGAAGCCCGGATTCGACCGGATAATATCTTGATTTCTCCAAATACCATGAAGCCTGGACTCGACCAAATAATGGTATAAGACGTTGTAAAGCCTGGATTATGACCAGATAGCAGCAAAGAATACTATGAAGCCTGGAGTTGGCCAGATAGTGGTATATCTTTAATTCAAGTTATGAAGCCTGGATTCGACCGGATAATATCTTGATTTCTCCAGACACCATGAAGCCTAGACTCGACCAAATAATGGTATAGGACACAGTGAAGCCTGGATTACAACCAGATAGCGACAAAGAATACTGAAGCCTGGGATACAACCATATAACAGTAAGGGACACTGCGAAGCTTGGATTTCGACCAAATAGTAGTTTACCCAGCCAATTACTAAGAAGCCTGGAAACCTGGAGCACGACCAGATAAGAAGTGAGAAGTTGTGAAGCCTGGATTACGACCGGATATCAAGTTTAATCTCATCCCCCAGTAAGTCGCTATGAAGCCTGAAGAACAACCAGATAGAAGTCAGTCTTATTTTCCTCAAGCAAATCACTGTGAAGCTTGGAGCACGACCAGATAGCGGTTCATTTGCACCTCTCCGACCAAGAGATTGTTCCCCAGTAGAATAACGGACGACTGAAGCTCCTAAAATTCAACTTTTACCAAGACAGAGACCAGTATTCCCCAGCGAAGTCCTTCTCAATAACAGGTATACAAAATCTCGCAAAGGGATCTCTTATGCGATCGACATTCTTTCGGATGGCATATTTAAGCCCATCCTCCGTCATCAATCTCCAAATGGCATCTATAAACCCATTCCTGACATCACAAGACAAGTACCACCTCATGCGAGTGCAAATTTCTGGGCACTCTAGTGTTCAATCATCTTCCACCATCAGATCACGAAAGGAAGACAAGCCAATCTACATCCTCAGGTTTAAGAAGATTGAACAGGGGCAGCTGTTGTACCCCAAAATTTTCCCTCCCATATTTCTCAATAAATTTCAAGTGAGGTCCTCAAATTGCTCAAGGAACGTCCAAGGGTTGACCAGACAAGCTCTCTCCTAAGGAAGTATATCTCAAATTAGGGTTTCAGTTTGCATCAAGGTACTCTAGCCCAAAGGATCCCAAATGCTCACCATTATCCTAATATGTTCTCAAGATCATCCATGTCATGTTTCAAGCCTTGCAGATAAAATTTGCTCAGTCAATTGCTCAAAGGCCTAAAAATCGACTGTGCAAGGGCAAAAGTCAATTGTGTCCTACATATAGTAAAACTTCAATATTTTTGGTCAACATCCTCATTTTGAAGTATTATTCATCATTTTATCAAGGGTTGATCATTATTCATCAAGGATTGCTCACAATTCATCAAAACCCAAAAGTTGTTAAATTAGGGTTTTGTACGAAAAGTCAACTCAACTTTGACCAAGCATAACTTTCTCATACTTTATCAAAAATCACCCATCCAAAGCTCATTTTTAAGAGGATGTGATTCCCTACAATTCATCTTCATCTTCCAAGATCAAAATATGCACTCACAAGAAGATATAAATTTGGACATTATAGGTCATTTTGAAAAGTCAACAAAAACTCCTTTTTTGTCAAAGCTTCATACATGAACATGGAAGACTCAATTGAGATGGGACCAAAAGGGTTGATTATAGGACATCTCAAGATTTCTAAAAAGTCAAATAACACGTCTCTAGGGTAAAAATTGAAGGAGTTATGTATTGGTGAAGTTGGCCCTTTTTGCAAAATTGCCAAAAGACAAAAGTGGCCAAAATTGCAATATTTGTCAAATGGGCCCAACTTTTTGTGTTTGTATTGAGTTGGTAACATGATCCACGACCCATGATCCTTCCCATTTGTATTTATTTTATTTTATTCATTTATTTTGATTTTTATTTCAATTAAATCAAATTAAATCAAAATAAAATCATGAAAATATCAAAACTAATCAAAGCTTGAGATTTTGTGCATGTTTAGGTCTCTTATACAGCTGGGAAGAGAATCAAATCATGCTAGTCTTGTTTGGACAGAAAAAGATTGAATTTTTCTTGTTTTGGAAAGATTTGATGCAAGGGTGAATCAATGATCAAATCTTCATAATTGCAAGGATTTGATGCAAACTTGTAACCCTAATGCACTCTATGATATATATTGATTAAATCCAAAGCAAAAGAAGAAGGATTGGAGGCGTGAGAAGATGAAAGAAAACTTGCAAAAACTCAACAAAAGTGGTGAATCAAATTCCAATTTCCAGACTTTTTCAAGCCATTCCAAGCATACCATTCGCTTGCTGGGCATCTAAGGACTCTATCCCAATCATCAATAAGCATTTTCGTGCCCAAATACGCACTTTAAGCACCTCACGACATCCCTACTTTTTTGAAATCGAATCTCAGAAATCTGGCATTTTTAGCATGATTTCTGTATATATTGTTGTTTATTGAATCATTTGCAAGCTATTGGTTATGTTCAATTGCATTTTTATTAACTGTAGAGCAAGATGCCATAGTTAGTGTTCTTGGCTCGTTTTTGGGGTTTTCTGTTACAGGTACAATTGGCCATGAAAAGTGGTACTATGATGCTCGTGAGGTTGTCACGAGTTAATTGGTACCATTGTTATGCGTTTATCATGCTTGCAGTGAGTTTTGGAAAATCACAGGGTTGTACCTACGCCCTTTTGTCCGTAGGTAAAAGATTCCATACTTTTAGAAACGGAAGGAGGTAGAAGATGATGGTGTGGCATCCCCTGATTGGACCATTCAAACTTCGCGCATTTTAATATATTATTATGCTTTTTTCTAATATAATGTTTGTGTGCTATTTGTTGTACAACAAAGCACGCTAGCTCATTTGGTCAAGAGGCGCTTGGAAAAGCCAAAGGGCCTGGGTTCGATCCCCGGGTCCCCCATATTATTTCATGATTTTATTTCTTGCATAATCAGGTACAGCCAACCAGATGTCCAATAAGCTGGATCCAAAGGCCATCCTTTGGAGGTCTACAATGCACCCTAGTCAACTTGCAACATGGGATCTGAAAAGTCAACATGGGCCAAGGAGTTTTGGGCCTAAAAGTCAGATTAACACCCCCTTTTGCTTTGATACCAGGCCCATTTCTTTTTTCTTTTATATTTTTCTTTTAAGTTATTTATTTTGATTAATTATTTTCTAACATAAAATTAATTCTTTTTTTTACAAAAACTCATAAAATCAATTTTTAACAATTTAGATTTAGGTTTTATTTTTATCAAAATTAATTTAATAATTAGTTTAATTTAATTTTAGGGTAATTTTAACCTTTTTATAAATAACTTAAAATAAAATTAGAAAAATAGGGTTTTGTTTGATTTAATTTTTATCTTCTTTTCTTAAAATAACAAAAATGCAAAAATAGGTCAAATTGATTACTTTTCTCAAATTAAATTAATTAGTAGCTAGGTTTGTATTTATTTAATTAAAACCTAATTTTTCTTAAAAAATAATTAGAAAAAAACAATAAATAATGATTTTTCTTTCAATTAGGTTTAGACGGGGTCAAAACCCTAATTTTTTTCTCGTTCTCGTTTCATCGCGCACGTTTATCCTTTTTACAACAGTAATCTAACTGCTCATGGGATGTAATAGTTTAATTAGGATTTTCTTTTATTTATCGTTTTACGGGTTTTTGGCTATGTAATTAATCCCCCTCCCCGAAGACTTGTAATAGCGTAGCTTTATTTCTCGCATTTTAATTTTTGCAAATATTAACTGTTAGATTTTAAAATGGTTAGCAAACCCTAAATGTGTAAAGAGAATAACTTGAAATCAAATCACTCGCACATGGGCACTCCTAGGGTATACTCTCACTTCGGTTGCCTTCGGTAAACAATCATTAAGTATATGGTGTTTTAGTGGTTGCTCTCTTGTCAAAACAAAGATCAAATGTCTCGTTCAGAAATGTTGCCTCGGAAATGTTACCTCGAATATGATCTTAAGACACTAGGGTTATTACTAAGACGTCCTAATGTTGCTTTAGTGATCGTACGTCCCTTTCGAATTGACCCTTACAACTCCAACGACGGTGCTTCCTATTTCTCAAATAAGTAGGATAGCGCTGTCTAAAGGAAACGAGAATAGAAACAATCCTTTTTCGAGTAGGTAGATGCTAGTAGGTACTTGCTCAAAAACAAAATTTTCCACACTTACACTCTTTTCAAACAAAGTTTTCAAAAATACTTCGTAACACTCTTGAGGACTGAAACAAGGGTTAAAATGAAGTAAAATAAAACTTTTCAAAACACAAACACAGAAGCAATTTTTAAAAGATGAGCAAGTACCTAAGAGCCCGTGGAAAACCACGGATAGAAAGGGTGCTAATACCTTCCCTTTCTATAATCTACCCCCCGTACTCAAAATCTCGAAAAAGGAATTTTTCTGTGCTTTTTTCCTTTCTAGTTGGATAAAATAAAAGTCGGTGGCGACTCTTGCTTACCGCGACATTTTGCAAACAAATAACGCAAAACACAAACCAGCATTTTCCTAAAACAGTCTGGTTCTTCCACCGTATCATACAAACGTTATATGGAAACAAAATGCCATTATTGAAGGTAACATAATTCAGACATTGAAAAATATTACAATCTTAACCCAAAACTTTATTTGCGTGAAATCAAGCAAAAAGGAAATAAGTATTCTAGGTGCGCCTGCGGATAACGGCTCTTGAAACCATCCACCTTTTCTTGACAAAGCTTGAGAAAGTCTTTAGCACATTATTTCCCTTTTGTGGCTTTTATTTCAGACATGTATGGCGTGTTGACGTGGATAAGTTGTTTCCTTTGGTATCCATTTTTAAAGACAGTCACCGAGATCTTGATTTTTTTTTGTACCCTGTGAATAAGAAAAAGAAAAAGAAAAGGGTGATGAATATATGAAATGTATGACAAATATATGAAATGCATGAATGCATAGGTGTAGGGTTGAGTGACGGGGTTTTGTGACAGGTACCCCTATAAGGTAGGGATGTATGGTTCAATGACGGGGTTTTTGTGATAAGTACCCTTAGAAGGTAGGCTCCTTAATTTTGACCTATAGTTTGTCTACCCTTCTAAAAGGTGGTTTCCTCAAGGGTATCATGAATAACACCAGAGGGAAAAGGCACAAGGGCCTCCCTTAGGTGGAGCCTCTTTACAGACAAAAACTTTGGTCTCAAAGTTTTGAAAGGTATAATCATGAGATTTTAGGTTAAGGTCGTTACAAAGAGTCATAGGTGTCCTTCCAAAGTCCTACTCGTCAAGATGATATCTCTCGATAAGTATTCCTTTTTCATAAGTCCACCGACTCTAGGAGAAGTATTCACATAGACTCGCAGGGATGATGTACCCCCTAAGCTAATAGACGAACCTTCTTTCTAAGGGTTTATTTGTGAATATTTTTTTTGAGATGAAAGTTCCCGCCATGCAGTAAATATATAATTATAAAGAAAGATTGACAATAAATAAATAAATGCAATAAATAAATAATGTAATAAATAAATAATGCAATAAATAAATAAATAAAAGAAACCCCAAAGTGAAAAACCTAAAACCTAAAGTTTAAATCCCCAGCAGAGTCGCCAGTTGATGCGACTGGTTTTTTAATCAGAGTCGCCACTATTATTTTTACCTAGGGAAGGGAATCTAACAGAAAACCCTAATTCGCAGAGAGATTTTAGGTTTCGGACTTCTTTAGAGGAAAGGAAGGTGTTAGGCACCTTAAATCTACCTTGTCCACAAGGATATTATGTTTTAGGTTTAAGTTGGGGAAACACGATTTAAATTTTATTAATGGAAAGGGTTTAAATTTTTATAGGGGAAAGGGTTTAAATTTTTTATAGGGGAACTCGCTACGATTTTTGATCGTATGCCTACATATCCTCTTATGAGGAATCAGAGTCCCAATTCTTAGTTCGTATGGGGTTGGTGTTTTTTAGGGGTCACAAACGTATTTTAAATCACCTCGCATTTTGGTCGGGAGTAGTGATTATTGTGTGTTTTTTTAATCGTGTTAATTGCAAAAAATTATCGATTAATGCGCGATTAAAAATGTTTTAATGCAAATAAATTAAGAAAATAATATATGCAATTTTGATATAAAAATGATTTGGATGATAATATAATAATATTTAAATAGAAAATAAAATATATTAGTATTAATAATTAATAATAAGAATAATAATATTTATATAAAAAAGAATTATAGTAATAATATATACAAAAATAAGAAATAAATAATATTTACATCTAATATAAAAATAAGAAAATAAAATTTAATAGATAACAATTATAATATAATAACAATAAGGAAATACAAATAAAATATAATAATTATAATAAAAATGTAGAAAATAATTAATTACCAGGGGGTGCAGTACTAGTTATGTAGGTAAAATGTGGGGTATTAAGAAGAAATCTGGGTTGGCCCAAATATGAGTTCATAAGGGGGTGTAAGTGTGATACGGTGGGAGAACTGACTTGTGTCTTTAAGAAGGAGAGCTTTCAGGTCCTCTTGCCCTTTACCCATAGCCAGAAGCATTTGTTGGAATTAAGCGTTTTGAGCTTGGAGATCTTTCACCGTTTGTTCCATATCCATCTTATTGAAATAAATAGTAGAAAGATAAGGGACCTGTATGGGAGACACCTGTCATGATATGATGCATGATATGTGGATGAATGTTTTCAAGGATCCCGCGGGGTAAACACAAGAAAAAGTTAGAGGTTGAACTTTGATCAACATCTTTGATTGGAGAACTTTGTATTGGTGGATGTCTTTCCACGAGAATAAAGCTAACCATGTCAAGTGGGTCATAGCCCTTGACTCAAGTTTTTCACTTGATTTTTGACGGAGTTTGTTTAGAGGAAAATGAATCATCTTGCCCTTTGGTAGACGTCTGGTTCAACGTGACCCTGCATCAAAGACCCTCGAGATCCTTGAAATGGTTATTGAAAATGCTATGGTATGATGTTATGTACAAGTATGCAAAAGTAAGAAAGTGTATATACAAATAATAACATTCACACAAAGAAGACAAGTCCTTAGGTTTAGGCTTGCATGGAGTTTGTAGGTAAGTACCCTCTTGAAGTCAAGTTGGCTCAACCTGTCCTAGAAATAGTAACCGGGTTCTAAGGAGCTCAAAATCACCGGATTATTTTCTGTGTTCATTGTTTCAGTTTAACCACTTTACTGGCGACCGAAATATTCCAAGAAAACAACCCTCAATGAGTGTAGTATTGAGTATCTACCAACTTCGGACTGCACCAAAGCCGGTCATCTCACTACATCCTAAAAGGCCAAGTTGGTCAAGTAAGGTTCTAAAGTCAATTGATGCTTCACGACACCATGCGGCGGCCCCGTACTCTCCTTGATTCAACTCAAGGGTTACCGGTACCAACCAAAGTGCCACATCAACGTATCTACTACTTCAACCATGTCGATATACCCGCACAGTTCCCTCACAGTTTACTTCTACTTACCTAAAAAGGTGCCCCCAAATCCGGGTGTAGGATTTAAAACAAACCTAAACAAGGAACCAAAAAGTAAAGCATACAAGTCAACTAAGATAAGCATGTAAAGGTGATCTAAAACTCTAAGGTAACCCCACTTTTAGATTATGTCCCCAGCAGAGTTGCCAGTTCTGTGATACGGTGGGAGAACTGACTTGAGGTTTTGTGTTTGTGTTCGCACTTGTTCGGTTTAGCAAGAGTTGCCACCGACTTTTTATTTTATCCAAAGGAAAGGTCAAAAAGCACAGGAAAGAATTTTGAGATGTTTTCTTGGGTTCGGGGGGTAGATTATGAAAATGGAAGGTGCAAGCACCCTTTTCATCCATGGTTATCCATGGGCTCTTAGTTACTTGTTTAGATCACTTGCTTTTGCTTTTCTAATTGTTTGAAATGGTTCTTTTTGTGTGGTTTTGAAAATGTTTTGAAAAGAGGCCTTGTCTAGGAAACCTTTGTAATGATTCTTGTTTGAATATATACAAAGGTGTTTGTCTTTTGAAAAGATATTTCAATGTTTGAAAGTTTGTTTTTGGGAAGTGTTTTGAAATTCTGTTGTGAGATGTGTTTGAAAAATAACAAGGATGTTTTTGTAAGTTTTGATCAAGTAACTAAGATTTGTCTACCCTATTTTACTCAAAGATCTTTCCTACACATTTTTAACCCTTTTGACAGTGTTGTTTTACCATTGCATTTGGTAAACAACCTTGTGTTTGGATGTTAAACGGGACAAGCACGGGTCATCACATACAATCATTGAAATCAACTTGTGAGACGCTCTAGCAATTTTGTAAGGGGCAAGATCGTTTTATCAAAGACAACATCGAGGGTCATTGAGGGACTACGATCTTTGTTTATCGAAGGTTCATTTGCTAGAGTGTCGCATATTTGAGGGACATGATTGCGTTTCCGAGGCAACAAGCGAGGTTACCCTAGAGGTGCTCGTGTGAGAAGTGTATTGTTTTCAAGTTATTTATTCTTGGATTAGGTCATCTAGCGATTGATTTTTGAATCTCGCCATACACGCCTAATTACTATACAGTATACAGAAAGCAATAAATTGCGGAAATTGAAAGTCTAAGCTATTACAAAAGTATACGGGGATGGGGGTACAATTATTACAAATGGGGATGAGTCTCACAAGAACAACAATGTCCAAATATCAAGTATTAAAACCAAATCGAATTGTCGTGATTCAATATAAAGCTATAACAAATGAAGAAGTAAAGAAAAACAATAAATTATGAAATGCATGTATTTATTAAAAAGAGATAAATAAAATCTATTCTAAAGATTAAAGATTATTATTATTCTTTTTTTGTATTTTTATTATGTTTGGAAAAATATTTTAAAGAAAGAAAAATTAATTAAACAAAATCTCCATTATTTTGTACTTTTATTAATCAATAAAAAGAGTTTAAAGAAAGCAAAATTAATTAAATCAAATTAAATGTTTTTTTTGGTATTTTATCAAATGAAACAAGATTAATTAATAAAAGAATAAAATAAAACTAATTTAAGAAAATCAAAGTTTTAATTATTATTAGTGTTATTATTAACTGAGAGAAAAGAAAAAAAATTAAAAAAAGATGGAATTTAGGGTTTATGTTGGGCCCAAACAAAATAAGAGAAGAAGTAAGGTCAGAACGGAGGGGGTATGAGCCAGCAATTACATGGCCTTATGGTTTGAGGGGCGGATAGGCCCAATGCTTAAGCTTTGTTCATTTGGTTAAGTTTTTCTAATTAGGGTTTGTGAACATCTTCACAGTGGCACCGTTGTCCTTTCAAGTTCATCTCTCTCACTCTATATCGCTCGTACGCTCTGATCTTCCTTCGCCTATGGTTACCGGAACACCCTCTCCCTCTCTCACCTTCTCCTAACTATCAATGGCTTTGTTTTAAAACAGTATGGTTCGTTCTTTTTTGATTTAACAGTTTTCGTTTGATTTGCTTCATTCATGCTTAGTTTATTTAACCTATGGTATTGTATGCCTGAGATGCAGCATAGGGGTACAAAATGGTCATACCTGTGAGACTTTATCTATGAAGAGAAGAGGAAAGGTGAGATGGAGGGATGGAGCTCCCTGGTGGCCAGAGGTGCGAGGAGAGATGATGACGGCGAGGCACGAGCTTCCGGTGATTTCTTTCCTTTGATGATGATACTTTTTGAAACTTTATTATTATTGTTGGTTTTTTTTGTTGATGATGATAATTGTTGAAACTTTGTTACCTCTTTCCTCTCTCTTTGAATGATGATGCTTGTTTCTGTGTCTGAAACTTTGTTGGTACAATGATTGATGATGATGCTTGTTGATGTGTCTGAAACTTTGTTGGTTTGAGTTACTGAAGGTTTTTGCTTGAAACTGATTTCTGAAACTTTGTTTTGTAAGCTTGGATTTGATGCTAGCTTTGGTTTCACAGTTGAGGGTTTTTGTTATTTGTTTGCAGTTTTGTTTGATATATTTGGGAACTTCAGGTTTGTTACAGTTGTGGTTGTTTGTTTTGTTCTGCCAACAGGTTTGGGATTTGTAGTTTGTGCAATGTTTGCACAGGTTTCGAAGTTTGATAATAGTTTTTGGTGATTTTATATAACAGGTCGTGCTATTTGTTGGTTCAGGTTTTTCTTGAAGGTTGTTGGACTGTCCTTTTATAACAGGTTTTGTGACTTCTGTTTTATAACAGGTTTTCTTACCTTTGGTTAGCAGGCTAGGACTTGTAGTTTTTTGCTTGAAACTGTTAGGCCATTTTCTTCTTGTTGTTTTATGGTATTATATCTTGTAACCGATTTTCTTAGCCAACTGTACAATCCCAAAAAGGTGATATTTCGCCTCTCTCTTTCTCTCTCAATGATAAAGCAGTTTTGCTTTTCCACTTTTATGAAAAGTTTTCCCATTTTATGGAAAATGATGATAGGCTATGACAAGCCTTTTGCTTGTTATATGGTTTACCTCCTGCTGCATTGTACTTTCTGCTGCATTGGTTCAGTTTGCATCCAGTTGGCCTTATTTTCATTTGAAAAAATTTATTTTGCTTGTAATGCTGAGTTTGCTGCAATTTTTGTTTGCCATACTGTTTGGTTGCTTTGTAACTTGCTTTGTACTGTTTGGCGCCTTGTTATTTAATGCATTTTGCTTGCAATTTTTAGTACAGTTTGGCGCCTGTTATGTAATGCAGTTTGCTTGACAGTTTTCCTTGTGCTTTTGGCCTACTGTGTTGTTACTGTCTTGCTTGGCCTATGTTTGCATTTGAACAAATTTGCTTTTGCACTTTTTTATTTTTCTCTTTGTGAACCAAGAAGAGCAATCTTCTTGTGATTTGCAAAGAGGAAAATAAAAATGTGATGAAAAATAGCATTCTGATTCCAAAAGGAAAACTTTAATGATGAAAATTT
Organism: Vicia faba; assembly: GCA_948472305.1. Lineage (NCBI taxonomy): Eukaryota > Viridiplantae > Streptophyta > Magnoliopsida > Fabales > Fabaceae > Vicia > Vicia faba. Next base: position 503,547,621 of record OX451739.1, on the reverse strand, counting down.
TTCTTTCTTTTTGTTTGAAGATTCTTGCTTGGTGCTCAATCAATTGTGCTAATCCTTTTTCTTTTTCTTTCTTTCATGTGAGCACAAATTGGGAGGTGGCAAAGCAGAGGAAGCAGGAGACTTTGTGGCGAGCGTAGGAGCAATGGAAGCTTAGGCTTAGATTTGTAACTTAGAGAAATTTTTTCATTAATTGTAATAATTTACTTTTCAAGTACTATAAGCTGTAAAACTTAAAGCATATGAATAATAAATTATTTTTTTGTAACAACATTTAAAATAAATGAAGAAACCTTTTATGAGATCATCTGATATCCAAAAAGAGTCCATTACTGTCAATAACTTGCAATTCTTTCTTTAAGTCTTCACTGATTTTTTAAGATTCCTGATTTAAAATAACTGAAACTGCATTCCAATAATTTCAATACAGATAACTTAAACTTTAAGTAATCCAATAACTCTGCAATCTCGTAACCTTGCAACAGTATTCCAATCACAATACACATTGTGTATTCTAATAAACAAGCAAATGTTTCATTACATTAACAAGCAGATGTCTTAACAGACGCATATTATCTGGTCAACCTGGATCAGATAAAACCTGAATATTCCAAATGACAGTCTCAGCTCCCATTTCTTGTCCCAGATGAACTGACCCTGAGAACAACCAGTAAACTTGAAAAAGTGTGAAAACATGTCACAGTTAATTGAATTTCTGAGAATTCAGTTTCTTCTAAGAAATGCGAGAGAAACCCTAATTCTTGATCTACTGCCAAAGAAAAATCTGTCTGATTGATTCCTGAGCCAAATCTTGAAAATCTGAGAAAACCCTAGGGTTGTGATTTCTTGTGAAAAAGGGAGGGCAAATTTTGGGGTACAACAGCTGCCCCTGTTCAATCTTCTTGAACCTGAAGAGTTAGATGGGCGAGTTTGTCGTTCACGACTCGAAGGTAAAAGATGATTGGACACAAGAGTGCCCATAAATTTGCACTCGTCAAAGCATAGTTTGAGGGAATGGGCTTAAAGATGCCATTTGGAAATGTGACGGAATCTTGTCGGAGATGGGCTTAAAGATTCCATCCAAGAATGTTTATTGAATTGTATGTTGTAGGTGAAAGAATGAGTATCAGAAAGGTATCCATGTCTGGAACGTTTCCTGGGCTGGGGGTCTGAATAAGAAATAGATTAGTGTCCGTGTTTGGAGCATCCGTAAACTATTTTCATGAGCTGAATCTGAACAAGCGATAGATTAGCATCCATGTTTGGAGCATCCGTAAACTGTTTTCGTGAGCTGAATCTGAACAAGCGATAGATTAACATCCGTGTCTGGAAGAATTCGTAAACTGTTTTCATGATCCTTGGGGTTGAATATGCAATAGATTAGCATCAGTGTCTGGAAGCATCCGCAAACTGTTTTCATAAGATGAATCTGAACAAGCGATGGATTAACATCCGTGTTTGGAAGCATCCGTAAACTGTTTTCATGATCCTTGAGGTTGAATAAGAAATAGATTAGCATTCGTGTTTGGAAGCATCCGTAAACTGTTTTAATGAGCTGAATCTGAACAAGCAATATATTAACATCCGTGTCTAGAAGCATCCGTAAACTTTTTTCATGAGCTGAATCTGAAGAAGCGATAGATTAACATTCGTGTTTGGAAGCATCCGTAAACTGTTTTGATGATCCTTGAGGTTGAATAAGCAATAGATTAGCATCCGTGTCTGGAAGCATCTGTAAACTGTTTTCATGAGCTGAATCTGAACAAGCGATAGATTAACATCCGTGTCTGGAAGCATCCGTAAACTGTTTTCATGATCCTTGAGGTTGAATAAGCAATAGATTAGCATCTGTGTCTGGAAGCATCCGTAAACTGTTTTCATGAGCTGAATCTGAACAAGCGATAGATTAACATCTGTGTTTGGAAGCATCCGTAAACTGTTTTCATGATCCTTGAGGTTGAATAAGCAATAGATTAACATCCGTGTCTGGAAGCATCCGTAAACTGTTTTCATGAGCTGAATCTGAACAAGCGATAGATTAACATCCGTGTTTTGAAACATCAATAAACTATTTTCATGATCCTTGGGGTTGAATAAGCAATAGATTAGCATCTGTGTCTGGGAGCATCTGTAAACTGTTTTCATGAGCTGAATCTGAACAAGCGATATATTAACATCCGTGTCTGGAAGCATCCGTAAGCTTTTTTCATGAGCTGAATCTGAACAAGCGATAGATTAACATCCGTGTTTGGAAGCATCCGTAAACTGTTTTCATGATCCTTGAGGTTGAATAAGCAATAGATTTGCATCCGTGTCTGGAAGCATCCGTAAACTGTTTTCATGAGCTGAATCTGAACAAGCGATAGATTAACATCCGTGTTTGGAAGCATCCGTAAACTGTTTTCATGATCCTTGAAATTGAATAAGCAATAGATTAGCATCCGTGTCTGGAAGCATCTGTAAACTGTTTTCATGAGCTGAATCCGAACAAGCGATAGATTAACATCTGTGTTTGGAAGCATCCGTAAACTGTTTTCATGATCCTTGAAGTTGAATAAGCAATAGATTAGCATCTGTGTCTGGAAGAATCCGTAAACTGTTTTCGTGAGCTGAATCTGAACAAGCGATAGATTAACATCCGTGTCTGGAAGCATCCGTAAACTGTTTTCATGATCCTTGAGGTTGAATAAGAAATAGATTAACATCCGTGTCTGGAAGCATTCGTAAACTGTTTTCATGAGTGAATCTGAACATGTGATAGATTAACATTCGTGTCTGGAAGCATCTGTAAATTGTTTTCATGAGCTGAATCTGAACAAGCGATAAATTAGCATCCGTGTTTGGAAGCATCCGTAAAATGTTTTCATGATCCTTGAGGTTGAATAAGCAATAGATTAGCATCTGTGTCTGAAAGCATCCATAAACTGTTTTCATGAGATGAATCTGAACAAGCGATAGATTAACATCCGTGTCTGGAAGCATCCGTAAACTGTTTTCATGTTCCTTGAGGTTGAATAAGCAATAGATTAGCATCTGTGTCTGGAAGCATCCGTAAACTGTTTTCATGAGCTGAATCTGAACAAGCGATAGATTAACATCTGTGTTTGGAAGCATCCATAAACTGTTTTCATGATCCTTGAGGTTATTATCTTGTTAATCTTATCCTAAAAAGGGTAAAATGTTAGCCGAAACACAAAGTTATGTTGCATGAAATGTATGATGCAATATATGTGTTTTATCAATTTCCATGATATATGAATGTAATGTATGCGATGTAAGCTGATAAGCTGTCTTGCTGAGAAAATAAATCCTGGATAATAAAATATTTGACTGATGTTGGGGAAAATAAATCCTGGACCACTGTTGAAGAGTATGTGTGTCTTCGAGCTTTGCTTAGAATACTTCTACCGAGGATTCCTGTTTTGTTGTTTGAGGAGAACTCCGCTTGGGGAACATTTGAAAACTCTATGGGGAATTGAGAATGAGAATCTTCATTCTGCTAGGGGAATTTGTGATGAGGAGTCAAGAACGAGAATCTTTGATCTGCAGGGGATTAAAAATTCTGACAAATTTATGCTGAGAGTAAAGAAGGCTCTGGAAAATTCACTGGAGAATCAAGGATGAGAATCTTCATTTTGTTGGGGAGTAAAAACTCTGTGGGGAATAGCTATACTGTTGGGGAGTAGCTATCCTGTTGGAGAGTAAGCTCAGGACTCTGGGGAAAAGCTCGTTCCTGTTTGGAAGAAGTTCAGGAGTTTAGGTTGTATGCCACTTTGAGAATGAGAATCTTCATTCTGTCGGGAATATCAAGAACTCGGGTTATATGCCACTTTGTGAATGAGAATCTTCCTTCAGGCGTTTTGGTTAGGAGGTTGGGTGTATGCCAATCTACTGGGGAAGCAAGAATGAGAATCTTCATTCAGGCGTTTGGGTCAGGAGGTTGGGTGTATGCCAATCTACTAGGGAGTTATCCTTGTTTGGGGATAAAAAAAAGTTAATTGTTATCTGGTTGATTTCCAGGCTTTAAGATAACTTGCTGGGGGATTTGGAGAAACCGGATGATTTCCACTTTGGTTTGATAGTTTCAGCTCCACTGGGGATTTTAATGACATGCTGATTTGATGGCGTTATGGAAATGGGTTTAAAGATACCATTCAAAAGTGATTGTTGACAGAAAGTTTGAACTGGATCTATGATAGCAAAATCTGGAAGTGAATCAGAATAAATCATTGAGATTTATCTGAAACAGCAAAATTCGGAATGTCTTCCACTGGAATAAGAATCAGGGAGATCTTAGTGTCGATCTGACTGAACCAGAGAAGGTCTTGGATTAACTTTGACTTAAACGGATGATGAAGGAATCTTGGACGATTACTACTCCAAAAGGTGATGAAGGAATCTTTGACGACTGCTACTCCAAAAGGTGATGAAGGAATCTTTGACGACTGCTACTCCAAAAGGTAACTAAGGAATCTTTGACGACTATAACTCCAAAAGATAATGAAGGAATATTTGACGACTGCAACTCCAAAAGATAATGAAGGAATATTTGACGACTGCTACTCCAAAAGGTAATGAAGGAATCTTTGACGACTGCAACTCCAAAAGATAATGAAGGAATCTTTGACGACTGCTACTCCAAAAGGTAATGAAGGAATCTTTGACGACTGCTACTCCAAAAGGTGATGAAGGAATCTTTGACGACTGCAACTCCAAAAGATAATGAAGGAATCTTTGACGACTGCTACTCCAAAAGATAATGAAGGAATCTTTGACGACTGCTACTCCAAAAGGTAACGAAGGAATCTTTGACGACTACAACTCCAAAAGATAATGAAGGAATCTTTGACGACTGCTACTCCAAAAGGTAATGAAGGAATCTTTGACGACTGCTACTCCAAAAGGTGATGAAGGAATCTTTGACGACTGTAACTCCAAAAGATAATGAAGGAATCTTTGACGACTGCTACTCCAAAAGGTAACTAAGCTTTGACCTGCCGATCAATCTGCATATGTTATGAATGTTGTTGAAATGTAATTTTGTTTTGGAGAATAAATCCTTGACAAGAGTTGGGGAAATAAACCCTGTTGTTGGTCTGCTAGAGAGGTGATGAACTCCTCGAGGATTCTTGAATTTCTTTTCAAAAGGATTTTGGAGAGGTTCGTCATTGCCCCTAGTAGCAAATTCCTGTGGCAGTGCCAGGAAATTTTGATTGTACGTAACCCTTTGATGAGATTGACGTTCAATGCCCCAAGTGATGGAGATGGAGACTTGCCCCAGGTTACTCTGCACTTGAGAGATTTCTCGAAATTTTGACTGGACTGCCCCAGGTTAACTGGACTTTGAGAGATTTCTTGAAATCTTGACTGAACTGCCCCAGGTTTACTGGACTATGCCATGTCATGTCCCCTTTGTTGATAGGAGATTTTTGCAACGGAAGTGTCATTCCTCTTGAAGTGATTTTGTTCACTGAAAGAGCTTTCGTTCATCGGAACATTCACTGTATGAATTTCTTCACTGTCAAACAAATAGCCATATGAAAACAACGACATTCAAATAATGCAAAGTTTATGCTTGTCTTGAAATTTTGGAAAAATGCGTTTTTTAGCAAAAAAACTATTTATAAGAAACATTCAACTTAATATTTAGAGCAAAGCCTTACAGGAGTCAGGATACCTTTTGTAACAGTATGCTTTCGAACTAAACCATGCTTCGATTAGGACTTTTGAAGGGTTGTAACGTGGCTTGGTTCACGGTTTAAGAAACAAAGGATAAAGTCTCAAAGTATATTTGTACCCACCCGCTTTTCGTGATGTTCTTCAATCCTAAACTCAGTTAGTTATGCGTTAGAACTCCAAATGAGTCTGGAACGACGTTTTAGTGATGATTCACACAAGTTGAATTTGTTGGAAGGCAGTCATTTTTGCAACATTTTTCATGTTGTTAAGGATTTGTAGTGACCTCGTTGTTATTTTTTTATTTATTATCCCTAATTTTTGCCTGACTGTTCCTATTTTTGAGATTACAGTCAGCGGGATGCCCCAGTTTTTTTTCTTTAAGTCTCCTTGGTAGGTTTCGACTTAGTGGGCTTTTCTTTTCGCGAGATAATGACTGCCTAAGTAATGGGGAACCATCACCGTCTTTTGATTCCAAAGGAAATTTTTGATGTCATTCGTTGTATTACGAAATGAGAGTTTGCGGCTAAACGCACATTTGAATTAACTGAGAGACTACCCTGTCCCAGGTTTTGATTAAAGGTTTCAATTTGTGTTAAAACAGAAAACTTCTACTTCTTTGGCTCGAAGGGGTTGACTAGGGATTATCTTCCTTATAACTCCAGTGTTTAGGATTTGAAAGAAACGCTTGTACATCGTCAGCAAGGTCTGCCCAAAAGCATATTGTATGAGATTATGGCATTGTTTTCGTCATCCTCCCTCTAAAGGCTTGTAACTTTTTGCAAGAGTTAAATGTCATAAAGAAAGTAGAAAGCATAGTTTAAGTATAGTGAAAACGAATGGATGAATTCAAGACAAACATATGCAATGCATTAATGAAACAGAGTTTGACATTAATAGATAATTGTTTGAATAACAAAAGAAAGTACAACTTGAAAATTCAAATGAAACAAAGACATTCTCAATGATTTGGCATAGGAGCAGTGATCACATTTGGGGTCTCCGGAGGGTCAAACTTGATCTCCTTGGCATCAATCAAGTCTTGAATCTTATTCTTTAAAGTCCAACAGTTGTCGTTGTCATGTCAAGGACTGTCAGAATGGTAGGTACATCTCACACTCGGATTATACTTAGAAGAGGAAGTATCAGGATTTTGAGGAGGATCCTTTAGCGTGATTAGCTTTAACTTCAGCAAATGTTGTAACGCTTGAGACAAAGGCATGTTGATGTTAGTATACTTACTTTCTTGATATCTTACCCTACGCCTATTGCTTTGTCTTTGTTGAACAGGCGTGGGATCAGAGATCAGGATTGCTCCTACATGTTGATCATGACGACTCTTTTGACCAGTCACTGCATTGGACTCTTTCTTCCCATTAAAGGGCTTTTTCTGAGCATCAGAACGTGTTTCTTCTTGAATCTTCCCACTTTTGATGCCAACCTCGACCCTTTGACCAGTTAGTATTAGCTCGGTGAATTCGGCTGAAGAGCTTCTGATCAAGTGTTTGAAGAAAGGCCCTGTCAAAGTTCCCATGAAGATTTCAATTAGCTACCTGTCAGTTAAAGGGGGTTGCACCCTACCAGCCAGATCTCTCCATTTTTGGGCGTACCCTTTGAAGCTTTCGTTGGAACCCATGGTCATGTTCTGCAATTGCACACGAGTTGGTGCAAGATCAGCGTTGTACTGATATTGTTTATAAAAAGCAGCAGCTAAATCCTCCCAGGTGTGGATGCGGGAACTCTCCAATTGATAAAACCACTCGAGTTGAGTCCCTACCAGGCTTTCTTGGAAGAAATGGATCCAAAGCTTTGGATCAGTTGTGTATGGTTGAATCTTGCGAACATAAGACTTTAAGTGCATCTTAGGGCAAGATACTCCATCGTATAGGGCAAAGATAGGGACTTTGAACTTTGGTGGGATGACCAATCCAGAAACTAAACCCATGTCTCCTAAATCTAAACCAGGTATCTGTTGAATCTCCATTGCATTGAGGCGATCCTCTAGCTGTTTGTACTTGTCATCAGCGGGAGGATATTGTTCCTCGGAGTAGTCAGCTTCAACTTCATCAATCTCCAAATTGTGGTCTTCTTCAAGACTATCCCCTATGTTGGATGGAGTTGAAAGATCTAGGGCTTTAGGTCTTCTTCTCAAGTTCAGGACGCCTACTATCTTCTTGGACTTCTTCTTCTTGTCTTTGAGAAGGAGAGCTTTCAGGTCCTCTTGCCCTTTACCCATAGCCAGAAGCATTTGTTGGAATTGAGCATTTTAAGCTTGGAGATCTTTCACCGTTTGTTCCATATCCATCTTACTGAAATAAACATTACAAAGATAAGGGGACCTGTATGGGAGACACCTGTCATGATATGATGCATGATATGTGGATGCATGTTTTCAAGGATCTCGCGGGGTAAACACAAGAAAAAGTTAGAGGTTGAACTTTGATCAACATATTTGATTGGAGAACTTTGTATTGGTGGATGTCTTTCCACGAGAATCAAGCTCACCATGTCAAGTGGGTCATAGCCCTTGACTCAAGTTGTTGCACTTAATTTTTGATGGCGTTTGTTTAGAGGAAAATGAATCCTCTTGCCCTTTGGTAGACGTCTGGTTCAACGTGGCCCTGCATCAAAGACCCTCGAGATCCTTGAAATGGTTATTGAAAATGCTATGGTATGATGTTATGTACAAGTGTGCAAAAGTAAGCAAGTGTATATACAAATAATTACATTCACATAAAGCAGACAAGTCCTTAGGTTTAGGCTTGCATGGAGTTTGTAGGTAAGTACCCTCTTGAAGTCTAGTTGGCTCAACCTGTCCTAGAAATAGTAATCGGGTTCTAAGGAGCTCAAAATCACCAGATTATTTTCTGTCTTCATTGTTTCAGTTTAACCACTTTACTGGCGACTGAAATATTCCAAGAAAACAACCCTCAATGAGTGTATTATTGAGTATCTACCAACTTCGGACTACACCAAAGTTGGTCATCTCACTACATCCTAAAAGGCCAAGTTGGTCAAGTAAGGTTCTAAAGTCAATTGATGCTTCACAACACCATGCGGCGACCTCGTACTCTCCTTGATTCAACTCAAGGGTTACCGATACCAACCAAAGTGCCACATCAACGTAGCTACTGCTTCAACCATGTCGGTATACCCCGCACAGTTCCCTCACGGTTTATTGTTACTTACCTAAAAAGGTGCCCCCAAATCCGGGTGTAGGATTTAAAACAAACCCAAACAAGGAACCAAAGAGTAAATCATACAAGTCAAATAAGATAAGCATGTAAAGGTGATCTAAAACCCTAAGGTAACCCCACTTTGAGATTATGTCCCCAGCAGAGTCGCCAGTTCTATGATACGTTGGGAGAACTGACTTGAGGTTTTGCGTTTGTGTTCGCACTTGTTCGATTTAGCAAGAGTCACCACCGACTCTTTATTTTATCCAAAGGAAAGGTCAAAAAGCACAGGAAAGACCCTTGACATGTTTTCTTGGGTTCGGGGGGTAGATTATGAAAAGGGAAAGTGCAAGCACCCTTTTCATCCATGGTTATCCATGGGCTCTTAGTTACTTGTTTAGATCACTTGCTTTTGCTTTTCCAATTGTTTTAAATGGTACTTTGTGTGTTGTTCTGAAAATGTTTTGAAAAGAGTCCTTGTCTAGGCAACCTTTGTAATGATTCTTGTTTGAATATATACAAAGGTGTTTGTCTTTTGAAAATATATTTCAATGTTTGAAAGTTTGTTTTTGGGAAGTGTTTTGAAATTGTGTTGTGAGATGTGTTTGAAAAATAGCAAGGATGTTTTTGTAAGTTTTGATCAAGTAACTAAGAGTTGTCTACCCTATTTTACTCAAAGATCTTTCCTACACATTTTTAACCCTTTTGACAGTGTTGTTTTACCATTGCATTTGGTAAACAACCTTGTGTTTGGATGTTAAACGGGACAATAATCATTGAAATCAACTTGTGAGACGCTCTAGCAATTTTGTAAGGGGCGAGATCGTTTTATCAAAGACAACATCGAGGGTCATCGAGGGACTACGATCTTTGTTTATCGAAGGGTCATTTGCTAGAGTGTCGCATATTTGAGGGACATGATTGCGTTTCCGAGGCAACAAGCGAGGTTACCCTAGAGGTGCTCGTGTGAGAAGTGTATTGTTTTCAAGTTATTTATTCTTGGATTAGGTCATCTAGCGATTGATTTTTGAATCTCGCCATACACGCCTAATTACTATACAGTATACAGAAAGCAATAAATTGCGGAAATTGAAAGTCTAAGCTATTACAAAAGTATACGGGGATGGGGGTACAATTATTACAAATGGGGATGAGTCTCACAAGAACAACAATGTCCAAATATCAAGTATTAAAACCAAATCGAATTGTCGTGATTCAATATAAAGCTATAACAAATGAAGAAGTAAAGAAAAACAATAAATTATGAAATGCACGTATTTATTAAAAAGAGATAAATAAAATCTATTCTAAAATATTAAAGATTATTATTATTCTTTTTTTGTATTTTTATTATGTTTGGAAAAATATTTTAAAGAAAGAAAAATTAATTAAACAAAATCTCCATTATTTTGTACTTTTATTAATCAATAAAAAGAGTTTAAAGAAAGCAAAATTAATTAAATCAAATTAAATGTTTTTTTTTGGTATTTTATCAAATGAAACAAGATTAATTAATAAAAGAATAAAATAAAACTAATTTAAGAAAATCAAAGTTTTAATTATTATTAGTGTTATTATTAACTGAGAGAAGAGAAAAAAAATTAAAAAAAGATGGGATTTAGGGTTTATGTTGGTCCCAAACAAAATAAGAGAAGAAGTAAGGTCAGAACGGAGGGGGTATGAGCCAGCAATTACATGGCCTTATGGTTTGAGGGGCGGATAGGCCCAATGCTTAAGCTTTGTTCATTTGGTTAGGTTTTTCTAATTAGGGTTTGTGAACATCACCTTTGTCCTTTCCAGTTCATCTCTCTCACTCTCTATCGCTCGTACGCTCTGGTCTTCCTTCGCCTATGGTTACCGGAACACCCTCTCCCTCTCTCACCTTCTCCTAACGATCAATGGCTTTGTTTTAAAACAGTATGGTTCGTTCTTTTTTGATTTAACAGTTTTCGTTTGATTTGATTCATTCATGCTTAGTTTATTTAACATATGGTATTGTATGCCTGAGATGCAGCAAAGGGGTACAAAATGGTCATACCTGTGAGACTTTCTCTATGAAGAGAAGAGGAAAGGTGAGATGGAGGGATGGAGCTCCCTGGTGGCCAGAGGTGCGAGGAGAGATGATGACGGCGAGGCACGAGCTTCCGGTGATTTCTTTCCTTTGATGATGATACTTTCTGAAACTTTATTATTGTTGTTGGTTGTTTTTTTTTTATGATGATAATTGCTGAAACTTTGTTACCTCTTTCCTCTCTCTTTGAATGATGATGCTTATTGCTGTGTCTGAAACTTTGTTGGTACAATGATTTATTAGGATGCTTGTTGTTATGTCTGAAACTTTGTTGGTTTGAGTTACTGAAGGTTTTTGCTTGAAACTGATTTCTGAAACTTTGTTTTGTAAGCTTGGATTTGATGCTAGCCTTGGTTTCACAGTTGAGGGTTTTCGTGATTTGTTTGCAGTTTTGTTTGATATATTTGGGAACTGCAGGTTTGTTACAGTTGTGGTTGTTTGTTTTTTCTGCCAACAGGTTTGGGATTTGTAGTTTGTGCAATGTTTGCACAGGTTTGGAAGTTTGATAATAGTTTTTGGTGATTTTGATAACAGGTCGTGCTGTTTATTGGTTCACAGGGTTTTTGTGATTGTTTGTTTGGTTGTGCAGTTTTATTTTGGAACTGCAGGTTTTTCTTGAAGGTTGTTGGACTGTCCTTTTATAACAGGTTTTGTTACTTCTGTTTTATAACAGGTTTTCTTACCTTTGGTTAGCAGGCTGGGACTTGTAGTTTTTTGCTTGAAACTGTTAGGCCCTTTTCTTCTTGCTGTATTATGGTATTATATCTTGTGACCGACTTTCTTAGCAAACTGTACAATCCCAAAAAGGTATATTTTTCCTCTCTCTTTCTCTCTCAATGATAAAGCAGTTTTGCTTTTCCACTTTTCTGAAAAGTTTGCCCATTTTCTGGAAAATAATGATAGGATATGACAAGCCTTTTGCTTGTTATATGGTTTACCTCCTGCTGCATTGTACTTTCTGTTGCATTGGTTCAGTTTGCATCCAGTTGGCCTTATTTGCATTTGAACAAATTTGTTTGGCTTGCAATGTTGAGTTTGCTTCAATTTTAGTTTGCCATGTTGTTTGGTTGCTTTGTAACTTGCTTTGTACAGTTTGGCGCCTTGTTATGTAATGCAGTTTGCTTGCAATGTTTAGTACAGTTTGGCGCTTGTTATGTAATGTAGCTTGCTTGACAATTTGCCTTGTGCTTTTGGCCTGCTATGTTGTTACTGTCTTGCTTGGCCTATGTTTTAATTTGAACAAATTTTCTTTTGCACTTTTTTATTTTCTCTTTGTGAACCAAGAAGAGCAATCTTCTTATGATTTGCAAAGAGGAAAATAAAAACGTGATGAAAAATAGCATTCTGATTCCAAACGACAAACTTTAATGATGAAAATTTTTCTTTCTTTTTGTTTGAAGATTATTGCTTGGTGCTCAATAAACTGTGCTGATCCTTTTTCTTTTTCTTTCTTTCATGTGAGCACAAATTGGGAGGTGGAAAGCAGAGGAAACAGGAGACTTTGTGGCGAGCGTAGGAGCAATGGAAGCTTAGGCTTAGATTTGTAACTTAGAGAGATTTTTTCATTAATTGTAATAATTTATTTTTCAAGTACTATAAGCTGTAAAACTTAAAGCATATGAATAATAAATTATTTTTTTGTAACATCATTTGAAATAAATGAAGAAAGCTTTTATGAGATCATCTGATATCCAAAAAGAATCCATTACTGTCAATAACTTGCAATTCTTTCTTCAAGTCTTCACTGATTATTTAAGATTCTTGGTTTTAAATAACTGAAACTGCATTCCAATAATTTCAATACATATAACTTAAACTTTAAGTAATCCAATAACTCTACAATCTCGTAACCTTGCAACAGTATTCCAATCACAATACGCACTGTGTATTCTAATAAACAAGCAAATGTTTCATTCCATTAACAAGTAGATGTCTTAACAGACGCATATTATCTGGTCAACCTGGATCAGATAAAACCTGAATATTCCAAATGACAGTCTCAGCTCCCATTTCTTGTCCCAGATGAACTGACCCTGAGAACAACCAGTAAACTTGAAAAAGTGTGAAAACATGTCACAGTTAATTGAATTTCTGAGAATTCAGTTTCTTCTGAGAAATGCGAGAGAAACCCTAATTGTTGATCTACTGCCAAAGAAAAATCTGTCTGATCGATTCCTGAGCCAAATCTTGAAAATCTGAGAAAACCCTAGTGTTGTGATTTCTTGTGAAAACGGGAGGGCAAATTTTGGGGTACAACAGTAAGCCATTTGGTGTTCTAGCAATAAGGAAAAGGGGTGGTTCTAAAATTAATTGGGCTTAGGACTAGTATATGTTTGGGAGTTCAATTGGATCAAGTGTGGCGAGGGAGTACAGATTTATCATGCGACTTAACCTAGCGGCCGTCTGATGCGTATCCAGCGGATGAGATTGAGGGAACATAATAACTATTATGTGCAAGCGCGTGTTACATTTGGACGGATTATAAGATTTTGTTTTTTTACATTCTTGTTTCATCTTTTACTTACAGTAGCTTCTTCTCTCTCTCACATGAACAAGAACCCCAACCCTTTTTCCTTCCCGCGCCGCAAACCCTTTTTCCTTCTAACCCTAACTCCCCTCTACTGTCGTCGGAGACTATAGAACCATTAACCAAACTTCCCTAAAACCCCAATCAATACAAAAACAAATACAGAAAAAGCTAAGATGTTGACCTCATACGACTTCTCTGTTCTACTTTCCGAGCCTATAAATTCTGATGCTAATCTCCTCCTCTTCTTCTTCTTCTCGTTTGCAGGTTTACGAATGGTGGCCGACGGTGGTGTTGAAGGTGGTTCACCCCGGTGGTTAGCAAGGACGATTAGGGTTTCAGAGATCGAAACCCTAATCAGTGCTTTATTCTTCTTTTGTCCTATGTATACTCCCCAATATCCAAATCCTCTTATATCTTCAAGCTTACACGGTTGTCCTCCCCTTGTTCTGCCTTCGTCCTCAATTGTTTATTTTCTGTATATCCTCTTTCTCCTAATTCCAGTAATCTCCTCCCCCTGTCTTTGTATTTTCAATTAGTATTTATAGGATAGATTAGGATTGTTACAAATTGTTGTTATAAATTGTTTGACATAGATTAGGGATCTAGAAAATAATTAGGGATTATATAATTTTGTAATTAATTCCAGATTTGGTTTATTGATTGAATTGATTCTTGTTCTTCAACTTGTATTGTAAAAAGGATTTTGGGCTTGGGTTTTTCTGTAACGATTCTAACTCTGTAACAATTTAGATTTGATTTAATGAAAGGATTATTTTGGATTTGATTTAGTGTTAATATGATTTTCCAGATTTGATTTTGTTTATTGCTGATTTTCTGGATTTTTATTATGTTGAAAGATTTGATTGGATTACTAGTGATTTCTACAGTAGCTGAAAATGCAAAAAATCGTGCATGAATTTAGTTTGATGGGCACAACTTATGTTATTAAGAATTGGGCCAGCATCTGCATTGGGCCTGTAGGTTATTATTTTACACAGCAAAAAAACAATTTTTTTAATTCAATTGGGCCTTCAGCATATTACTATTTCCTTTATTGCAACACCGTTATCCCATTTTGGATACGGTATTGGGCCTAACACGCTGTTTTCTTTTACCAACACACAAAAGATCCCTTTTTTTTATAAAATACTTAATAAACTATAATAATGTAAATATGATGTTTTGAAAACTCTAAAAAGAATCTCTTAACAATGATAAATGGGCTAGCTTTATTGCAATGCTCTGAATTAGGCCTAACATTAATAGTTTATAATCACTTAAACAAATAGAATGATTTTCAAAAATGGATCAAAATGGGTTTTCTAAAGAAACTTAACGGGCTTAGTTAATTCGATTAGCACACCCCTTTTGCTAACAGCAATAATCTATAAATGGGATTTTTAATATATTTAATAATTATTATTGAAATAGTTTTTTCATTTTCGAATCGCATGGGCCAATGGCCAACATGCTTCATGAATGGGTTTACGGATACACGTGTCTTTCTGATTTAGAAAGCCCCATTTTCCTGAATTAAAACACACTCTCTAGTCTTGGATAGAGATGGGCCCTCAGATACTTATGTACCATCTTTAATTAAATATTTCTTCTATTTAAATCTTGAAAAATAAAATCAATCGAGGTAGGACAAATTTGGGGTACAACACAATGGTGTTGCATTGCCCTTATTGAGTCACCCTTCTCGATCTTGTTTTGAAACATTGGGGCCAATGTTTAGTTCATAATTGGGGCGATTATCTATTTTTTGCTTTGTTATTTATTTGTTTATTTCATGTTATTTTCTTGGTAAAACCACACGTTGAAGTTCGCCCCAAATTTTGACAGATTTTTTTTTATTTTGCACAAGAGCTTGTAATTCAAAGAGATTGGGAATAGTATATATAGATAAAGGGATGATTGTTTAAGGGTAAGAAGGTTGGAATAATGTTATAGTGATACGAGTATAACACGTAGATTTGTACCATAGTACTTGAATTCAGTGAAGTACTCCTTTAGTAGTTTATTTTAACAGTCTGGGATAATCTAGATTCACATGCACGTATCTTGGTTGAGAAATAAATGATTTTGGCACCAAATGATTAAAATGCGGTAAAAGGCAGCCGACCCGCTAAGTTGGGTAACCCAAAGGGGGTTGATCCCAAACATCATCCAAATAACGATAATATATAACTACAAAGTTTGGAAATTTCATCGGTAATTAAAAGTAGAAAATGCTTCTCATTTTGCGCCTAAGCAAAAAAATTGATTAGTCTTGTGCATGTGATGATCATTATAATTCTCATAGCCTTAATTTGATTGTCCGAATGAAAAAGGAGGAAAATTGGAAAGAGACTTAAGTATAAAGAAAAGTTAGAGAGGTATCTGAAGACGAATCTCAAATTTAAAAGGTTCTTATAAAAGATCTCTGCGTCATATGAATACCGAATGGACAACCTCTTGGACAATGTGAACAAAGGTCTCACGTATGAGTATCGGTATGCTGTGAATTTCATAAGCTCTTGTAATTGTTTCTTAAGGCCAAGAAATGATTTAAGTTTGAGGGAGTTTAATAAGAGGTTTTACATCTTTATTTACTATTTATTTTAGTCATATTTTATTTATATTGGCAAGCGTTTCATTTCGTTCTTCTACATTTTATGCGTTGGTTGTGTGTTTTACTATTTTTAGGCTCACATGAATAAATCATGACAAATTAGTACGAGAAAGTGAAAAACTCATAGTTTTACAAAAGTTTCCTGTATGTTGCAAGAGTTCTGACACAGCCGCATGTGTCAGCTGACACTGCCCGTGTCAGCCAATGCGCTGATTGATCAGGATCATTAGCAGTTTTCACTAAAAAATTCATAATTTGAGCTACCGAAATCGGATCAATGCATTCTGGTATTCGTTGGAAATAAGAGAAAAAGAGCTACAACTTTCATGTTAAAGATAAAACTTTATTCAAACTGCAGACGCCTCAAAAAAATCATTAAAGTTGCAGACTTTAGAAATTAAGTTGGTTTCGGTCATTTTACGGGCCTGGTTTATGTTTCTGACCCAGTGTGTGTTAGTAGTGAAAACCCTTATTTGATTTATAGGACATTTGGGAAGAAAACAATTATAGGAGAAAATATTGGAGAAAACAATGGTTTCGGTGGAAGGACATTTTCATGAACGAAAAGGATTGAAGATCAAATTTCTCCCAAATACTTGTAATGTTTATAATTTATCTTTAGTTTTCTTTGAATTGTATGAATAGCTAAACCCCTCAATGCTATGGGGTATCCCTGATTTGATTTTGTAACGACTCTGAATTCCTAATTTCATAATATAATTGTTTTCATATTCAATTTAATTGTACAAGGTTTTTATGCTTTCTTCGTCGGACCAACAAGGATTAATCTACGGTTAACAATCAGCTGGACCGTAGTTGTTCATGATTTTGTACAAATAGACAGTTGTAGATATCACCTAGGAATAGGGGTATTCTATAGTTTCCGGTTAACTCTTGATAAAGCAAAGGCTTGAATTCATCATAATTCTCTAAGGACTTATGATTTAGGATGGATTTTCAAAGGTTTTCCCACTAAGGACTTAGGGGAAAATAGCCTAAAAGGCAGGTAATTGAATGTTATGAACTTGTTGAAGAAATCATGATTCAAGATTATTACAGGGCAAATCATACATATTCCCTAGCACGTTACTTATATATGTCGAAGCAGTCCTTCGCATATATTTATTTTATTCGCAATTATTTTATTTTAGAAAATCAAACCCAAACTCTAGTTTTGTTTAATTAAACAACAATTCAAACTTCATATTTATA
The DNA here is from genome assembly GCA_948472305.1 of Vicia faba. Lineage (NCBI taxonomy): Eukaryota > Viridiplantae > Streptophyta > Magnoliopsida > Fabales > Fabaceae > Vicia > Vicia faba. The sequence continues at coordinate 503,530,345 of OX451739.1, read as the reverse complement.
CGCAGTCCTTGAGATCGACATTCGGGGAACTTTCCTCATTATTACTACAAAGGAAAAATAGTACACTTTCTATTTTTCGATCACTTGTCTAATATTTGAGACACTTTCAAGACTTTTCCTTTTCAAATTTGACAGTATTTTTTTAGGCTGAACCGTGTTCAATGTCATGTTAGAGACATGTTTCTTCTCTTTAGAATTCATTTGACATACAATGAGGTGATTGACTCACATATCATCATCACATGTGTTGGTCTTCTATCAGAAACAGAATTCAAACTCCCGATTAAGATGTCAACCGCTAATTTCACACATTCTTGTTTATTTGTAAATTATTTATCTACATCTACATTGTCATCCACCACTTTATCATCCATAGATAGAGTAGTGTCAGAGAGATCATCAAGGATAAAATTAGGACACAACATAACGACAACCAATTATAATAGAGGAAAATTCAAATTACATGATAGAATATTTAGAATTCACTTTCCAGAAACAATATGAGCATAAAATGGATTTTGAAATTCAGACACAACGGTCATTTATCATCTAACAAAATTAGATATCTAAAACAATGAGAAATGAAATACATGTACATTACCTGAAATTCCCGTCTCTTTTGCTCAGTTTGATGCCAAAATACAAAAGAATCTCGTTTTGAAGTAAAAATCTTGAGTGGTAATGGAAGGAAACTTTTTTAGGGTTTTTGAAAAAATAGTGTTATGAAACTTATGATCATGAAGACAACAAAGATAATATACATGCAATGTAACAACCTAGTTTGTTTTCCTGCTTGAAATTTGGAGACCGGAATTTAGATTTCATTCGAAAAATGAATTTCATGCCAACTTTTAACAAGACTGGGTGCCTCAGTTATGAGGCAATTTAGCTGTAGAATGAGAACATTTGAGCTTAGAAATTCGGAATATAGAAACGAAAGTTTGGGATTTCTATTGAGTGCAATATCAATATATGAGGTGTAGTTAACCCCACCAAAAACATTATGCTAAAATGGGATGACATTTGATGCTAATGACTAAAACGTGAAAATGGATCAGAGTTTGGGCTTAGACCCCGTTGAATAAACAAAAATGAAGGGGATTACTTCTCCATCACTTAGTGATTGAGAAGCACCATATGGATTTCAAAAAATCCCCTCTTAATTCTAAAAGTACATATCTGAATGCACACCAAAACACTTTCCAAGTACGGAAGTGCAATTCCTAATTTGTCAAGCGGGAATTTGAAAAATACCATATTGCATGTATTTTTTAACAAGCGGGAAATTTAATAAATTTTTACCTTGCTTATTTTTTTACTCATGATCATTCCACCAATTATTCTTCAAACCCTATTAATTATCTGTTTTTTTATGGTTGGTGTCGTACCCCAAAATTTCCCTCTCATTTTTAAGGCATTTCTCATAAGGGTTCTCAAGATCTAGGCTTGCACAAGTACAATTGGATTATTTAATATTAAGTTAATAGGGAAACTGTTAAAAAGGGGAAAACAGATAAAAATAATCTTTTTGACAAAATTAGAGAAAAACAAGTGTTTCAATTCAGCTCCTTCAATTGGCCTTTCGGCCTCTTTCAATGCAAGCTTGGCTTGCATCCTTCGACTGGGCATGGGTCTCTGGCGCGTTGTTTTTGGTTCCCAAGGTATGAGCTTTCTGTACGCCACCTTTAATTTCACCTTTGGCCTCACAGGGTTCACCATGCAATGGCTGCCTATGTGTCTGTTTTGTTTGGATGTTTGATGCTTGAATGCCTATACAAACTTTCCCTCCATGCTTTCCTTGACTCACAAAGTACTGACTAGTCACATACAAGCTTATGTTTGAGCCATAACTTCTTTCTTGCGCGCAAAAGGCTTCCCCCATGCAAGCATGCACAACGTACAAAGCCTCCTATAGCTTCCTTCGATTCCAAGGAAAAAAGCTCCCTTTTGGAATCCTTCGATTGCACTTTTTTTCCTTCTGTATGCCTCTTTCGAATCTGGACAACATTTCTCTTTAGTATGCTGCATTTCCATCCTTGACAAACTTCAGCACACATGGTTGATGGCCCCTTCAAAAGACATATAGTGGTGGATTTGAAGGGCATACATATGAGTCCCTGTCGAAGGGTACACCTTACTAGTCCATTCAAAGGACACATTTGGCCATTTTCAAAGAAGCATACATGATCCATTCAAGGGACACATCTGGGCGTCCCATTCGAAGGACATGCTTGATGGTCCATTCGAATGATTTACAAAGCCCACCTTAAGGCATGTTTTGGTGACCCATCCAAGGGTCACGCGTTTGGCTCCTTCAAAGGATGCACAAAAGTGACCCATTCAAGGGACACTTGTTGGAGGAAAATCAAATAACATTGTTGGAAGAGGAATCTGGTCGAAGGAGGATTAAAACGAAAGAATGAAATGTTCAAAGATGCTTGCTACCTAGTTCAGGCCTAGTACACTGGCCAAAACTGCTGCACAACAGTCCTGAGACACTACCCCATTCTTGCACAAAAATAGCATATATAGCATTGTTCCTCGAAAGCTACAAAGAGCAGTTTACTCAAATTTTTCAAACTATTTTGTTTTCCCTACAAAAGCTTCAGCCAACTTTGCCTATAAATAAGGCTCCACAAACCCAAAATCAAAATATTTTCCCCCTTCGAATCTGAAATATCCCCACACCTTGTTACCCTTCGAATATAGTAGGAAGAACCTTACACTTGTTCTTCTCTTTCGAATCCAGTATCAAAGGCATAACCTCTGGTTCCCCTATTCGAATCCAAAAACACTCAAGGAAACCACATAAAGGCCCAACACATGTCCCAACCTCAAGAAAGGTAAGTAATTCTTAACCTTGGATCCTTTGTTTCCAGTATAACATGTAAATAAACTTCTTTTTCGTTTCAAACTTGTACATAGTATTTGTTTCTTTTTCGTTTCCACCCTTTAAGTTTGTTTTGATTGCCGCTCCTTTTGGTTTTATTTTTTGGTTTGTTACAAACGCTTTAAGAACTAACCTGGCCCTAAGGTAATGCTAGCATGGACTTAGGCCATCTTGCTATTTAATATATCAAATGAAAGAAATAGGAGACAAGTGTATGAAACGAAGCCCCAAGTTTCCTCTCTAACTTCAGGCCTAATCGAAGGAGGCAAAAATGAAGATTGTATCTTGCACTGATTCCAGGCCCAGTCGAAAGGAACGCCCACACTGATTCTAACCCCAAGTAGAAATATGCAGAAAGGTAGAATCAAAGGTTGCATCTCATGCTTCAGATTAAGTCCAAATCGAAGGTCGTGACCTCACTGACTCCACGCCCAAATCGAAATGAGCCAAAGAAGCAGAATCGAAGAGTTCTTATGCCTGAATCGAAAGAGACCCTTTTTCCTCTTTATTTTATTTATTTTGACTTTATATTTTCATGGTATTCAATATGGTTGTAATAGTGTAGGAATTTATCTTTCTGCATTTTATTACTTTTGCATGATTGCTAATAAAATAGAGTATGTATGGCAAGATAAAAACAATAAGTAGACAACCCCTAATCAAAGACTAAATGCGTGCAAATCAAACACACTATTCACACATGCACCCTTAGGGTAATCCCACTTGTTGCCTCAGAAAAATATTCATGCCCCTCAAATATGGGTGTTTTAACAAAGACCCTTGATAAAAGATCGTAGTCCCTCGATGACCCTCGATGTTGTCTTCGGTAAACGATCTAGTCCCTAAACGACATTGATAAAATGTCCCATAGGTTGCTTTCTATGACTATACAAATGTTCCACACCCATCCCTTCACATCTAATGATTGGGCTTATTACATAATCAATGGTAAGATAGCAGCATCTAAAGGAGTAAAAGAACACTAAGACCATTTGAGTAGGTAGGACGCTCTTAGTTGCTTGCTTGATCACAACAAAAAAACATTTTATACACCAACACTTTCATTTGAAACATTTTCAAAAGTTAAAACGCTTTGTACGCGTTCTTTAGAAACGAGAACCATTACAAAGAAACTTTTCAAAATCACTTTCAAAAACGCATTCCACACAAACCTCTTTGAACTATTTTCAAAACAAAACTTTTTACGCATTTTTAGAGAAACGAGAACCATTACAAATACATTTTTCAAAATACTTTCAAAACCCACACCACAAGCACATTTTCAAACAAAAGCAAGTGATCTAGCTGTCATACCCCATTTTTTACCCCTAATTTGTTCATTCATAACATCCTATGCATTTACATCATAAATTATTCATTCATTTCAACTCTTAAGACATGGGATCAAGTGGCTCTTGGCATTAGGGTTTTCCCTTATAAATTGAGGTTGCTACCTATCTCAAGTTGATTCCATTGTTTTATTTATCTATCGTGGTACGAAACCAGGGTTTTGGATCTACAAGCATCATGGATATTTTCCTTGGAAAGATTCCCCGAGATACAAGTTTTTCTTCATCTAAATTTCTTCAAGAAATCAGCGCATTAGGATTTGACTTGTATGCTCAAGACTTTATCATGAATTCACTGTAAATGTCCTTGAGCTAGGTTTTATTCCTCTCGGCGTCTCAAGCTTTCTTCATCAATGTGCACTCAGAGAAAATGCATTAGGGATTCTCCTATCTTGCTTGAGCGTTGATAATGATTCTTCAACGAATTTCATCATGCTAGGGTGTACATCTTATCATGCTTGAGTTTGTCAATATTTCAATTGATCTTCATTGGACTTCATACTTCAACTCCTATCATTCATCTTTAAGTCGTTCCTTAAGGCATTAATTTTGTTTCAAGAATAATGGTTATCAAGCTAGGACGGTTTTGTGGATTAAATTGTGAAACATGAATCATGGTACAAGAAATAAAGTTGTGAATTGTTTGTGATCAAGGCATTATTATCTCTTGATTTTTTTGTTGGTTTCAAACCAAGATACATTCACCATTTCAAAGTTTCATCCATGTTTAGCATGTTTAAAAATCCAACAATCAAAAGGTATTAAAAAGTTCACTCAAAGTTGCATGTGGGGTCTCAAGGTAACGATGGAGATAATATCAAGAGTGGAATTGTTGTGGACCGAACCATATTTGCCTTATTTTTCAATGGCATGCACTACATGTGTTGTTTACAGATTTACATGATTCAAAAGAAATTCAAAATTCGAAATCCAAAAGACCAATTATTCATGTATTTCAATTCTTCCTATTCAAGATTCATTCAATAGTAGTTCAAGCTTCAAATTTCTATACAATTCAAAGTTTCAAAAATACAAAGATATTCATCATTCCAAATTTAAGATCAAACATTCATTCAATGTTTTTTACATATCCAAACTAAATTCGTCATTTAAGCTTCACAAATCCAAATAGAGTGTCCATTTTGCTTAGCCTAACTGTCACTCTCATACCATAAGTCATCTTCCTTCTTTTAAATGACCAAAGCCTACACCATGAAGAAACGACACAAAATCAGCCCTTCACTGCATCACTGGAAACCGCAACCTGCAATGTAAAAAAATGTCCAAAATTGCCATTATTTTTGCTTGTGCCATGTTGAACCAAAACAGCTCCAAAGTGGTTGCAACTTTGTTCAAAATATCTTCTTAAAATCAGCTCTGCATAAGTTTTTATGGCAGAAGAAAATCAGAAAAAATATCATATCTAAAGAAAACCACCCAAACAGAAGAAAGATTGGGAGAATTTTTTAAGCCAGCTCATTTAAACAGAAGCAAAAGGCATTGTAAAAAAAATTGAGTAAAGATATTGTTGTCTCGGTTCACACAGAAAAAGGCAGAGGAAAATAAATTAGGAATTAAAAATATAGAAAGAGAATTTCAGAGAAAGCTTCATATTAACTCTCCTCTCTTGCATGACTACATTTGCATCCCCTTCCTTCTACTTGGTAAACCCATAAGATGACTTCTTCACACCTCCAGATCCTTCACTTCTCGTTAAACGACCCTCTCTTACAGCCTCTTCAAAGCGGATACCCATGCCTACCATTTCAGTAAATTCACTTGGCGCACTCGCTACCATTCTCTCGTAGTAGAAAGCACCCAACGTTTTCAAGAAAATCTTATTCATCTCCTTCTCTTCCATGGGAGGAATCACTTGGGAGGCTACCTCACGCCATCTCTGTGCATATTCTTTGAATGATTCCCTGTCTTTCTGAACCATGGCCCTGAGTTGATCACGGTCAGGCGCCATGTCCACGTTGTACTTGTATTGTTTGATGAACTCTTCTCCCAAGTCATTGAAAGTATGGATGTTGACGTTGTCCAAACTCATATACCACTTCAGCACAACACCGGCCAAATTATCCTGAAAAAATTGAATCAGCAGACGTTGATCATCAATATGGGTAGACATTCTCCTTACATGCATCACCAGATGAGCACAAGGGCAAGTGTTGCCCTTGTACTTCTCAAACTCCGTGACTTTAAATTTAGCAGGTATCTTAACATTCGGGACCAAGCATAATTCATTCACATTCTGCCCGAAAAACTCTTTTCCCCTGAGGGCCCTCATCTCCCTCTGCATCTTGTCAAACTGTTCTTGAAAATCGTCCATTTTATCATAAAGACTGAAGTCTTCACTTGGTGGAGGGAAAGGACGACACACATCATCGTTAACAAACAGAACCATATTCACTGAAGGAGGCGCAGCAGGAGTAGCATGCACCATAAGAGGTGCAGGAGTAACAATAGTCTGAACAATTGGAGTATCTTGAGGATCAAGGTTGAAACCTTCAGGTGCAAAATTATTTGGCATTCCCCAAGGGTAACCTTAAGGCATGCGATTTTGAACAATAGTTGGAGTAGCAGATACAGGAACAGCTGGATCTTCAGTGGTAATCCTTGTTGGATGAGGTTGAACACTCAGTGGCTGATTCTGAGCAGGCACCAGAGATTACATCAAAGCAGTAAGATTGGCCATGCCGGCCTTCAAAGCCGAAACCTCCTCGCGCAGCTCGCGATTCTCTTGTTCTAAGTTGTCCATCTTCTTTCTGAAATTATCCCGAGTGTGGTAGTGATGAGTCAGCTTGCTGAACAAAGTAAAGAAGCTTGGTAAGACACCTGGATATGCATAACAAATGCAAGAAATATGTGCAATATGATGCATGATATGCAATTCACATGATTTTATTTTATTATTTAATATTTCAAGGGATTTAAAATTTATGGACATGTTGCAAATATAAAAGTAATAACGCATTTGAAAATACTGAAAATTTTTATTATAACAATTTCAAAATGGATTACAAGTCTCAACAATCCCAAGTACAAGATGAAAATAAAGTATAAAACTCTGAAAAGTAAAGTTGATGGAGATCACTCTACATGCTGGCGCTTCCCTTGAGCCTGGAAATTTGAGCCTTCAACCTCTGGTTTTCTTCTGCATACCTGGTGGCAACCTTCTTCCAATCTCCTGAACTAGGAAGTGAGCAACTAGCATCTGACTGAGGCTTAGGATAAAATAAATCCCATTGCCTCTCCATGGTCTCTACTGATCGACTCTCAAGGATCTCAATCAAGTAGTCTTTCTACTTCAAGTCCGCTCTATAGGAAATATCTAAAGTTTGGCACTTATTCTTCCAAGCGTCTTTTTCCTATTGCATACTGACCAATTCAAGTTGCAGCCCTTCTAGATCATCTAATAGGGAAGGAGAGGTGTTAGAACATAATTTGGTTTTACATCCCAGCAAGAGTTTTGATGATAACAAACACATTATATAAAGAACAAATATGCTCGCTAATAAAAGTATCATTTCATGCAGGAAATTATGATGTGAAAAAGATGTTCTAATGCAACTGGAAGTTCTTCCAGAACATCACCAGAAGTTCCCAGAAGTTTTGATGTGAAAAAGATGTTCTGATGCAATTGGAAGTTCTGCCATAACATCACCAGAAGTTCTGATTATGCGAGCACATAAGTTAAGAGGACAATGAAAGATTCAGACGCATCAAATATGCATGACACGCTAATATGAAGAAGTTTTGATTGAACTTCTGAATGCACCAGCGCTGCGAAACAGAATCTCTTATACTCTGATGTGTAAAATTCTGATCAAGCTGTAAATAACTCTCAACGGTAATATTCACCCTCTGATGTAAGAAGCTCTGAAGCATTACAATCTATCAATGCAAGACCATAGGTAACGGCTACAAAGAGACAAGGATCTCCTGACTTGGAAAGCTTATTAACGCATGTTATGGACATACCAAAAGTATCTTCTTATGTCTCTATTTCAAGGCCTATATAAAGCAGACTAGAAGAAGATTTCAAGATGATGAACAACTGCGCTCATAAAGAAAAACTCACGTAAAAAGTAAACAACACAGCTTTCATTCTTCATCTTCAACGATTAAATATTGTGTAATACATCACAAGTTTGTGATACTGTTTATTTAGAAACATCATTGTACACTTTTATTCAATTAACTGTTTAGTGAAATTCCTTGAGAAAACCAAGTTGTGGTTTTGGACTCAAGAAGAATTTAACAGTTGTTAAAGTAGAATTGTAATCAAGTTTTGATTAGTGAATTAAGTCCTCGTTGGAGAGAGGCAAAATCACCTTGGCGGGGGGACTGGAGTAGTTTGAGATCAAAAGATCCAGGATAAAAATATTCTGTTATTACTGCATTTGATTTCAAGTTTTCAATTCAACCTCTCCCCCCTCTTTTCTTGTGTTTTTCACTTCTTCAATTGGTATCAGAGCACCTGGATCTGGGTGCAAACACTTAACCGTGTCAGATAAAGATCCAAAGGGGAAAAACACTATGATGGGAACAAGTCAGAACATCAGCAGCAGCCCTCCAATATTTGACGGTGAAAATTTTGACTACTGGAAGGATATGATCAGAAGTTTCTTCCTAGCCTATGATGCTGACCTCTGGGATGTGGTAACTGGTGGATACATACATCCTGTTGATGAAAGCAGTCACAAGATTGACAGAAAAAGGATGACAGATCATCAAAAGCAAGACTTCAGAAATCATCACAAGGCCAGAATGATTCTCTTGAGTACCATCTCATATTCAGAGTATGAGAAGATCACAAACAGGGAAACAACTAAGAACATGTTTGATTCTCTGAGAATGATGCATGAAGGTAACATGCAAGTAAAAGAAACCAAAGCCCTTGCACTCATTCAGAAGTATGAAGCCTTCATAATGGAAGAAGACGAAACCCTTGAAACAATGTTATCTAGATTCCAAACTCTGGTGGCAAGGCTAAAGGTTCTGGAAAAAGCGTACTCAACTGCTGATCATGTAAAAAAGATCATCCGAAGTTTACCAAAACAATGGAGACCAATGGTCACGGCTATCAAACTAGCAAAAGATCTGAACATAATATCTCTAGAAAAACTTGACAGCTCCCTCTGAAGCAATGAGATAGAGTTAGAAGATGATGAGCCTCAGAAGCAATGTAAGTCTCTCGCTCTGAAATCTGACAAATATGAAACCAAAATCTTGCAGGCAGAAGCAGAAGCAGAAAACTCTGGAGAATCCTCGTCAGAAGAAGACGAACTGTTTTTCTATCCAGAAGAATCAATCAGCTGTGGAAGCACGGGCAGAAGAATTTCAAAAACTCTAGAAGAACGGGAAATGACTCTGAACAATCCTCTGGATACAGAAAATCATGTAACAAAATCATTACTTGCTATGAATGAAATAAACAAGGTCACTACGAAAGTGATTGTCCAAGGCTTCAGAAGGAGAAACATAAAAGGAAGTTCATTAAGGAGAAGAAGAAAAGTCTTATGGAAACATGGGATGACTCTGAATCTTCTGAAGACGGAACAGAATCAGAAGATGAACAAGCCAATATAGCTCAAACAGACAACTTACTAGATGTCTCTGAATCTTCTGAATCTGAATCAGGGTCAAAATCATGATCAGACGTTGAAGAGGTATTTCCTGACTTTACTGTTAATTTTACTAAAGCTGAACTAGGAGAAAGTCTGAGTGAAATTTTAGAAAGGTATCAGCAGCTCAGAGTCAAATTCAAGAACCTGAAAAAGGATCTTGCTTTTGACTCTGAAGAAACTGAGAGTCTGAGATTAGAAAACTCTGAGTTAAAAGAAAAGATTTCAAAACTAGAAAATGATTTAAAAAACTCTCAGAAGGAAATAATCTCAGAGGATCCCAGTAATGCTGATAAGATCATAAAGGAATATGATCAAAGCTTTCAGAAGTTTCTAGCTAACAACATAGATAGAAGCAGAAAGGCTTCAATGATCTATGGAGTCAGCAGGAATGGCAGAATAGGTATAGGATACAAAGGCAAAGAATCCCAACCTAAGAAAGTTAAGGATTTGGTTACCAAACTCACTTCTCTCTATTCTCACTTCACCACTAGGCAAACACATGATATAAAACATACTGGTAAGGCGTTTTATACTAAACCAAAATTCAAACAGAATTTTAGAAACTCTAACAGCCATGGACCCAGAAAGATATGGGTACCAAAAGACAAAATCATCTATGTTGCAGATACTTTTAACACAAGGTTGAAACTCCAGTATTAACACTTGGATGATCTCTACACATGGAGGAAAGAGAGCATATGTTCCAAATCTTGGAATTTAAAAGATTCGCAGGTTTCATAGCCAATCAAAAACAGAAGATTACTGGCTCTGAAACTATTTGAAACAGGAATGGAAATACAACATCAGAAGCTCTCTAAAGAGTCTCAGATGTATCCAGAAGAGGATGTCACACTATTTCAAGCACTTCTGTCAGAGCCAGCCAATAAGAGTCTTTACCACTTTTTGATTCTTGACAAAAATGGGGAGAATGGAGAATATTTTGACTCATAATCAGAAGATCGTCAGGGAAGTATTTTATTTTCCCGTTAGCTGAGTACACCAATTCCCCCACACTTGAACTTTTGCACTCCGAGCAAAATAAAATCAAAAGAAACACAACATCATCATCAGCTACTCATTCTTGGCTACAAACTCTTCTTCGGTTAAGATTGCATCAATAGGTACTAATCTTGCACACTAAAGATATCGTAGGAACACTAATCTTGTCTCTTGAATAAGAAAACCAATTTGAATCATATTATTATGCCAAAGCCTAACTTACTCATCCTCTTTTTTTTCTCTTTTTCATTTCGGCGCAATCACATTAAGCCCGTTATCTCCATACACTCATAGCAAGGCGACCAGTTAGTGACTCTGATCCTTTTTGTACGGGGTTCTGGTACTTACATGGCATAACCCTTTGCTTACTCGGTTGTAGTTGCAGGGGATCGGACCGTAATCCGCCCTACCAAGTTCAGCACCAGAAACCGCTGAACCAAGTAATAACGAGTTTTATTATCAACTCTTTTTTTTGTAGGTTCTATGACCATTGGGTTAAGTGACCAGGTGAGGGTCACCAAACTTATAAGGCGCATTCCTTTTTATTTCCTTTTTTATTTCAAATAAAACTTGAATCACTCACTTATTTTCATCGGCTTCCCTGCGTAGAGTGCGTGTGAGGTGGTGCTGACTGCTGAAATAAACTACTCAAGAGCTATTAAAAGATGAGAATTCAAGGTTACGTCATAATAAAAATTCAACTAACTTCCATGTGCATGAGACTTACAGTGTTAAGAAGATATCGATCTTGTGAACTTTTCCCAAGTCTCCACAACTAACCTCATATTAATCTATAACCCAAAACTTTCAAAAAGATGCATATTTTTATATTTTTTTATAACTGAAAATAAAACAACGAACAAAAGCAAAGAAAACAAAATAAATAAATAATTCTCTCCCCCACACTTAAAACACACATTGTCCTCATTGAAAGAAACAAGCATAAAATAAGAGAGAGGAGAGAGAGGAAAGAACACACCCGAGAAGTCAAGGCAGATAGACGATTGCATAAGTAGCCTTTCCCAACGAGATCTCTTATATAGCTTCTTCTTCCAACGTGGGACTCTCATGGAGTAGCTTTGGATAATGTGCATTGAACTTGAAATTTTTATTAGTGCCTTCACCTTTTATTCCAGGATCAAAAAAGAATCTTTGATAAGTAAAAGTGTTGAATGGGCACATGATCTTCTTTTCCACAACACAAAATATCAAAAGATTGAGGTGTTGCCTCATTATATTTGTTACATCTTCAATTGAGATCCTATGCATACACATGGACGGACTAGTATCATAAATATCATCCAAGATCCATCCAATTCATTTCTTATGCTTCTTCAATACCTGCAAAAATTTACTTTCTTGATCAAAATAAAGTTTAGAAGAAATTATAACCGGAAGTTTTTCATTCATCTCTAAATAAGCATATTTAAGATTTTTAGGAATTAGTTTCAGCTCTCGGGAAGGTGGTTGTTCGATGGATGATTTGTTTCGGGCAGCCAGAGTGTCGAGAGCTTCATCCACATGAACAACTTCATTTGCAACCTCATCTGCAGTAAGAATATCAACTTGCAAGGCAGCCTCAATTTCAGCACAAACAGAGAAAATTTTAATATCAGTACAAACATCACAAGAGTAAACATCATCAAAATCAGATAATGATGGAAAATCAACTGCAAATAAATCAGTACAAGTATCATCAACAGTCTCAGAAAGAAACTCTATTGGAAAAACAGAATTCTCTTCCAAGGGTTATTGGTTAGATCCTTGAGCTTGTTGCATGATATTCATCAAAGAGGCAAGTTGTTCAATTTGTGTTTGCAAAGTCTGGAGAGTAGAATGTATTTGTTGTTCATATTTGAGATTATTTGCAGCCATTTGTTTGACAATGTCCTCTAGCGAAGGTTCAGAAGGTTCTGAGCATACAACCTGGAATTCCTTCATATGCTTATGCGGATCCTCACCTGCAAAACCATTAAACTTTGACAACAAATGTATTAAATCAGATTTCAATTCAAAAGGTGCATCGGCTGTAGGATAGTCAATATGTAAACAATTATAGTTCACATCAGGGACAACCAACTGCCTCAAAGTTCTTTGTTCATCCATGTTATCAATAAACACAAAAATACCAACTATGTCCGAAATAGACAAAAACAAATAGAAAGAAGGAAAATGATTAAAAGAAATTCAAAAAAATACAAAAATACCAAATATAATCTAATGAAGCAAAATAAGAATTTTAAGAATTTTTCTGGATTTTTTTGACACTATGAAAACAGTAAACAATTATTTTAAAATAGAAAAAAATAGGAATTTGCGATTTTGAGGGCCGAAATATATTAGAATTCTATTCTAAAGGAGTACTTTTTGTCAATTTTTTTCTGAACTTCTGAAAAAAATTCGGCGCAAATCGAAATAGTAGGTTTCAAACTTACCTGGTAGACTGAAAAACTGTACTGCAACCGAAATTGCAACCCTGAAAATCAACAAACACAACGAAAAAAACAAGAAAAAAAATAAGAACACTATACCTATGACTAAAATATTAATTAATAACAACAACAATCCCCGACAACAACGCCAATTTTGATCCGCTGTCGCACACAGATCAAAAATGAGTATTTTGTAAAATGCAGTATAACGACAATGGCTCGAGTCGTATCGCAAGGATTCTTGATTTTATTATTAACTAATAGAAATCTAATGGGGGTTTGGTTTTAGGATTGATTCATAACACGAAATAAGTGATTAAAATAAGTGATTATAAAAATAAGTCGATCTACTGTTTTCAGGTTCCTACTAATCATTAGTTTTTACCTTATCAATTCCCTAAGCAGCTTCGACCTCTATTCGATTTCAATACCAATGGACAAGCGCAATAGATATAAAATAGATTGAATTTCCATTCCGAATTAAGCAAACGGATTAATATAATCGTGAATTAAGCAAACACGATATAGAACACGATTTAACGACTAAGCGACGTAAACAACGATTAAAGATTAGGAATACAATCATACGAATTTAATCAAGACATTCCATGAAATAATAGATTAAGAAAATAAAATTTCATAAAATATAATTGAAAGAGAAATGAAATTGAATTGATAAATTAAAAACCTCAAAGCATCGGAACGCGATTACAGTAGATCAACTCTGGATGTTTAGTTCCTCATCAGAATCGTAAAAGCAAAATGTATTTTTTCTCTATAATGAAAAAGGTCTAAACAAAATTACTGTAGAGGCTTCTAGGTATAGAAAGGACAAGGATTCGGTTCATAACCCAACTGGGTCGAAAACATAACCCAGGCCTAAAACAAATGACCCAAAACTTAAATATAAAATGTTGTAACTTCAACGAATTTTATGGTCCTGCTACAATCCGATTCAGCTCTCGACTTCTGAATGAAAATCGTAGCTCCTTCTCTTAGGTTTCCAACAACTAGTAGCACGCCTCATTCCGCCTCGCGTAGCTCAAGTTATGAATTTATTCGTGCAGACTGCTAATGCTGAAAATAAAGTGCGAAAATCAAATAAGAGTAGAAATAAACTAAAATAGGAAAACACTATAAAATACAAAAATAAGCTAAACAAACCATGGAAATACATAAGTACAATCATGGAAGAATGTTCATCAAAGCGCACTGATCACTGAGTACTATACTCAGGGGGAGCCTTCCTTTTAATTTTTGTTCTTTATATTTCATCAAAATTTACTAGTTTTTGTCATCATCAAAAAGGGGGAGATTGTTAGAACATAATTTGGTTCTACATCCCAGCAACAGTTTTGATGATAACAAACACATGATATAAAGAACAAATATACTCGCTAATAAAAGTATTGTTTCATGCAGGAAGTTCTGATGTGAAAAAGATGTTCTAATGCAACTGGAAGTTCTGCCAGAACATCACCAGAAGTTCCCAGAAGTTCTGATGTGAAAAAGATGTTATGATGCATATAGAAGTTCTGCCAGAAGATCACCAGAAGTCCTGATTATACGAGCACAGAAGTTGAGAGGACAATGAAAGATTCAGACGCATCAAATATGCATGACAGGCTTATATGAAGAAGTTCTAATTGAACTTTTGAATGCACCAGCGCTGCGAAACAGAATCTCTGATACTCGGATGTGCAAAATTCTGATCAAGCTGTAAAGAACTCTCAACGATAATATTTATCCTCTGATGTAAGAAGCTCTGAAGCATTACAATTTATTAATGCAAGGCCATAGGTAACGACTACAAAAAAACAAGGATCTCCTGACTTGGAAAGCCCATTAACGGGTGTTATGGACATACCAAAAGTATCTTCTTATGTCTCTATTGCAAGGCCTATATAAAGCAGACTAGAAGAAGATTTCAAGATGATGAACAACTACGCTCATAAAGAAAAACTCACGTAAAAAGTAAACCACGCAGCTTTCATTCTTCATCTTCAACGATTCAATATTGTGTAATACATCACAAGTTTGTGATACTATTTATTTAGAAACATCATTGTACACTTTTATTTAATTACCTGTTTTGTGAAATTCCTTGAGAAAACCGGGTTGTGGTTTCTGACTCAAGAAGACTTTAATAGTTGTTAAAGTAGAATTGTAATCAAGTTTTTATTAGTGAATTAAGTCCTCGTTGGAGAAAGGTGAAATCACCTTGGCGGGTGGACTGGAGTAGTTTGAGATCAAGCGAACCAGGATAAAAATATTGTGTCATTACTGCATTTGATTTCAAGTTTTTAATTCACCCCCCCCCCTTCTTGTGTTTTTCACTTCTTCAGTCTTCACAAAAAAATCAGGCATAGGTGTTTCCCAGGAATACGGCATCTTCAACTGAGTGGCTCTCGTCTGGACCCACTGCAGATATGGCTCCAAAGAAACAGCACCCTAGGTCCCAAATCCTTCCTACTCTTCTTATAAATGTGACGCCAAGCCTTCGTAATCTGCTTCCTAGCTTCCCTATGGTCTTCTCCCTCCTTCAGAAAGAAACTACTCAAATGAATATTATTTGGTTTATCCCTCATCGGATAACCAAGCTGTCGTCGTGCAAGAATAGGGTTATAGTTAATTCCTCCCTTTGTACCAAGAAGAGGTACATTGGGGAAACTACCACAACTGTCAATAATCTCTATATCCTGGTAAGCTCGATGATACCAATCATTATCCGAGTGAGTAAGTGTCATGATCTTAGGAGCCCAACGGGGTTCCTTCTTGACATCCCAAAAAACATCAGGCCGAGGCATATGAGAGATAAACCACTGGTACAACAAAGGCGTGCAACAGATAATCATCCCCCCATGATAAGAATTCCGAATATGAATAGAGTAATAAGCATCACCCAACAATGTAGGAATTGGGTTTCCAATCATGGAGATTCTGATAGCATTAATGTCAACAAACTTTTCCACATTTGGGAAATAAGAACAGCCCGTAAGAAAGTAGAGCAAAGATGGCCTCAAAAGCGACTGTACTCTTCATCCTAGTAAAGTAGCAAGCTTTCTCCAATAATAACTGAGTTGGTAATCCTCTAATCCCTCCTTTAGTAGTCATATGGGCTTCAACCTCAGACTTCCCCAGATGGATCAAAGCAGTAATCTCATGTGATTTTGGCTCATCCTCCAAGCCAGTAAAAGGAACATGATCGGTAATAGGTAAATCCAATAGATAATAATACTCCTCTAGTGTAGGCATCAACTTATAGTCGGGAAAAGTAAAGCAATGATAAATTGGATCATAGAATTAGACCAAAGTCGAGAGAATACCCTCCTTCATCTTCAACTTCATGAGAGGAAGGATGGATCCATACTTCTTCCGAAAATTTGCAGAACACTCAATCTCGGGAATTAGACTGATCAACTCATCTATATTGGGATCCTTGAAACTGTACTTCCCGGTCTTTCTTTTTCCAGAATCCATGGTTAAAAAGTACCTGAGATATTCAAAAATGGCCAACTATTAAATCCCTTGAAATAAGATTTCTTCAAAAGATGCTTATGAGTGCATGGATGCAAGATGTAGCAATCACACACAAGATCACACATATAGGGTTCATAGGTTTAACGTCGCGAGCATGAGGTCAAAGGTACTACCCATAAGGTATGGTCTAAAAGGTATCACTTTCCGAACAAGGTTCTAGAGGTTCGCTGAGTCTACATCTTTCCTTGGGATATTACCAATGTCCCGATTAACTCGGTAATTAGTAATATTCTCAAGAAAGACTCGTCCGAGCGTAGTATTGTGTGATAACTATTTCCGGATTACTCCGTCATAGCTTCTTCCCTAAACCTAAAAGGCCAAGATGGGTTTGGTATTCTACGGTCCTCAGCTTCAGCAGGCTCCTAGGTCGAAAGCAGTACGTCTTCCCGATTACTCGGTAAACGGCACTACAGTCAAAGAGGCCTCCACTGAGTGAGGGATCCCATGCCTCCTTTTTTGAGATTACTCCCTTAAAGTTAACATGACTATACCGCCCGTCCTATCTTAAAGTTTGCCCAAGTCTGGGTATAGGACTTATGAGTAATCACCAAGCACCCTGAAAACCAGGAAAATCGATATAAACATATATTCAACATATAACACATAAATAACAATAGCATATACACATATATAAACAAAGATAGGCTTAACCCACTTAGGGATAGACCAACAAGAGGTTAATCTTTCCCCAGTGAAGTCGGCATTTTTCTGTAGCAGTAGAAATGTTTAAGACTAAGCCATGGGATTGACTAGACTTGTACAAATCAGAATAGAAATTGGCACCGCGCTTTATTGTTTCCAAAGGAATGGGAAAAGAGCGAGTAACCCAAAAAAGAAGGGGGAAAGATTCAAGGTAAGGGGGTTGGTTATGTAAATGGAAGGTATTAGCACCCTAAACATCTACGGTACTCCGCAGGAACCTCTTTGTAAAATATGTATATTTTGGCTATAAAATGTTATGTAAAATGGATGGTGGAGGTGAGAAAAGAAATATATTTTTATGGTTTTTTGCACCCTCCGCGGTTGCGAACCTTTAGTGCCTACGTACCACCTTTTCGTGCAATAGGGGATCAGGGTACACGTAGTTCCTTTTTAAAAAAATATAAAATACAAGTGTGTTGGTTAATTTTATGAGATAAGACAGCATCGTCATTATTCGTGTAGAAAACATACCTACTACCCACAATCATGAGAAAGGATAATTTGCATCATCTCAAAGTGGAGGATATGGATTGGATTTTAAAATCAACATGCCTCACTCAACACCCAAGTGGAAAATATCTCACTTCACTATATATCGTAGAAGTATAGTTGTTTGCATCACTACAAGGATTGGTAAGAGTCTAATCATTTGAGAAAAGTTTTAAAGATAAGATCCAAAATGGCAAAATGGTTTGAAATGAGACTGATTGACTTTTAGTCTTCTCAAAAAAATGTCAAGGTATTGTTAATTTGATTGAAGTTTACTTATGAAAAGGTTTTTGAAAATGCATGGACCTAAGTACAAGTTTATTATGAAAGTGGTTCAGGTTTAAAAGGAAGAAGTGTTTTCAAAAGGAGGAAGAAGATTTTTGAAGTTAAAGAAGATGGGAGGAGGAGAAAAGACTATCCTAGTGCATAAGGTAAAAGCTATGGATATGAACTATCTAACCCACAAGAAGCCAATACTTGACACTATGAGCCAAGATAGAATTCTCATTCTTTGGATTAAAACCAAGCAACAAAGATACTAGACCTCTTGTGAGAACCAAACTTCAAGTGTATTAAGTCTTCACAAAAATTGGGCAGAGTAACGGCTGTATACGGGTGAATTCCAGACTACAAACAAGGAATGTAATCACAACAACCTGCACACAAAATAAACAAACAACCCAATTTCTTGAGGCAAAACCCCAAGAACTCCAGAAAAAATATCAATTAAGGTCACAAGGTCTCCAACATAGACCAAGGTTTCTTACCCTAAGTCCAAGAAGTTCAATACTCCATAATGCCAAGGATGCTAACCAAATAGTCTAAGTATCATTAAAGATTTTTAGGGTTCATGTTGATTATTAGGTGTCTCGAAAAAGAAAAGTAAAGCTCAAGTGAATGAAAATAAAAATGACAAGTAAATGGGCTCAAGTGAGCAAGGATGAAAAATAGCATGAAATGTAAATGCTAAATAAATGGTACATAAAGCATAAAAAATAAAAGGGCACAAAGTAAAAGCAATTTAATAATTAGTGGTTAGTTGGATTACCATCTTGAAACTTGCATTTGGAACTCATTAGAGGATTGGTAGAACCAAAGCCTCCATGCAACAAGTCGCATTTGCTTTTTGTCAAGTATATCATCCATTTGGAATCCTCAAAAGTACCATTTAATGATCAATGATGTTTAAGTGATCCGCGTTGGCCAAAAGTGTTGTAGATCCATTAGAGGATTGGTAGAACCAAAGCCTCCACACAATGAAACTCAAGGTTATTGGATCAAAGAGATCAAATTAACATAGTTGGGCTTGCAAACATAGGTTTGGGCCACGAATGATCATTTATTCAAGTCGGGACAATATTTAGTACTATGTTAAGCAATCATAAGTGGATTTATGTAGAAGTCACACCTATTTTGAGGCCGGTCAATAGCAATCTATGCACCATTTGTTTTGAGACATGATATAGAGATCATGCTCCAATAACACTTAGTGCAATAAGAAAGGGATGAGATGAAGAGGGGTGGGAAAGAATATACAAACCATATTTGAATTAAAATTTAATCAAACTATTATTAAAATCATTCATCCATTTTTGTGGAGTTAAACTCAACACCATGGATCCAATGATGTTAATAAAGTTCATGATAAAAAACTCAACCCAAGATTAGCCAGAAAATAATCACAAAATAATATTGCATTTTAATATATATATATATATATATATATATATATATATATATATATATATATATATATATATATATATATATATATATATATATATATATATATTAAAAAAAGGTTTTAGAAATATTTATAATAGAAATAAGGGATAAAAATATCAACTATGTTCAAATTAATCAAGAAACAAAAAGTAAGACCATAGAAAAATCAGAAATGGACTAAAACATTTTTATAAATTTTTTGGTAATTTTTTAAAGTCAGAAACTATTTTTAAAATTATAAAAAAAAAAAGAGTAAAATAAACCAAAACTGATAAAAAATACCAAAGTCAAATAAAAAATAATTGAGGTCAACAATATTTGTCACAATATCATTGCATCATTCCATATTTTTTTCAGAATTTCAAAATGCATAAAAGTATTTTTAAACGTTTAAAACAAATCAAATAAAGTGAAAATTTATAAAAAATACCAAAACACAAAATAAAGTTGTGAAAAGATAAAAATCAGAAAGAGAAAAATCAAAAAAAAAAAATTCATTAATTTTTCAGATTTTTTGGACTAAAAATGAATTTTCTATGGATTTTTTGAAATTTAAAACAATTAAATGTAAAAATCAGAAAACAAAAAAAAAACATGGATCATCTGATCAATGTCAAAACGCGTTAGTAAACAGATCAAATGGACCTGGTGCGTTGTGCATGTTATTGGCTTTAGTGGATAATGCATTGAATCATTAATTAAATCAGATTTCAAAAAATATAAGTGGCGTGTCATCATTGGTTAGAAGATGACACATTGGTCATCTTTAACCTCCAGCCAACGTGAATTGCAGGTCTCTCAAACTCTAAAATTAGAAGCTCAGACCTATGTCATTCGCTTCGTCTCTTCAAGACGAAGACAACCACACCTTCGCGACAAATTTATATAAATTGTAGCTCAAGCAAATTGGAAGCAAAGTTTTGAAAAGGGATTTGAAATTTCGTGGTCAAAACAAGTTTCCAGATGAAAGTAAGTGTTGTGACTAGAACCAAGGCAATGAGAGCATCACGATGATATCAAACTTTTGAAGAATTGATGAAGGAATCAACCTATTGAAGTTGAGTTGCAGAGCTCTGAAATTGGACTTCTATGGAGCAATCTAAGACACGATTCTTGAATGTAATTATATGGTTAACTTCAGGGAAGATCAAGGAAGGTGAATTGATGGAAAAATTGGATTGAAAAAGGCTTGAAAGAAGATTTCGAAGTAGCAGAAAAATTTTGAATTAGCTGAAAGTTGCATTGAGTCAAAGTTGGGAAAAAAGAAGTTGACTTTCCATACTTAGAAATATTTCATGTTTTTCTTCAAAAATGACCTATAATATTTTCCATCCAAGCATGGCCTTCCTCTTGGAATTTTCTCTTGACAAAAAAAGATGGAATGAAATAAATCTTTTGAATGAAATTTTGAAACTTGAACCATTCAAAATCTCCTAAAATTGAAGGAGTTATGGATTGTTGAAGTTGGCAAAAAATCATGAAATGACCTATAATCTTTTGTATCCTTAAGGCATCTTCCATATGTTTTATCACTTTTCACATAAAAGAAGGAATAAATTTCACATCCTTAAGATCATTATGGAAAAAGAGTGGGCTCAAGGTGATAAAAATTGACTAAGTTATGATCATTTGAAATCACACCTAGTAAAATGGTGGTTCATCTAGAGGACTCTTAATCTTTCTTCATCATCAACTTTCTTCCACATGAAAACTCCTTGGAAATTTTGATGTAATTTGTTGATAACCCTTTGAAGAGAGGTATGTCTTTGGAATCACTCCAAAATACCAAAATATGAGCAAGATATGCTTCTTTGAAGTTCAAAACCCTAGCTCCTAGATCATGAAAATGCCTTGAGGAACTTTGACAATTTTGAACAAACTTCTTGTACCAACACAAATGCTTTGTAAATTTAAGTTGTTGAGGATGATAATGAGAACTCATAGCAACCACAACCACTTACATATCTTGAGATTTGAGAGAAATATGCACTTGTGATCAATGGGAACAAGACCTTGTCCAACCATGACAACTTCTTCCATCAATCCCTTGTACTTTTGAACCAAATTATATAATATTTAAATATGGTGAACCAAAATAACCTTGCAATTCCATTTCCTCCAAAACAAATCCAATGGCGAGGTTTGAACTTCTCAAGCCTTATTGACTAGGGCATGGAAATAAGCTCATGAACCCATGGAGCAACTTGATGAATCTCATTGCCTTTTCCTACATGAGTAACAAGCAAGACAAACCAACATTGCATTTTATTAATTAAAAGAAGAAATCAAGACAAAAAATATTCATGATCACAAAAGAACACAAGTCAAGGTGCTTGGTGATTCCTCAAAGAGTAAAGCTAAATCTAGGGAGGGGGAACCAAGAATCCTAATGTGATCTTGTTGTGATGGTATGATGAGGGGATCTTAGGGGTTAAAATTAGGGTACAACAGGTCGAAGGGAGCTTTTTGCCTGGTGGATTGAATGCAAGTCTAAAGGAGTCTTGGCCTTGTGTGTTGAAGGAAAGTTGAAGAGGGGGCCTTTTCCTTGTGAATCGAAGGCATGTCTTAAGCAGACCTTTATCTTGTGAATCGAAGACCAGTGAACGGGGCCTTTTGCCTTGTAGATCAAAGGAAAGATGATGGGTCTTTGCCTTGTGAAACCAAGGCAAGAATGAGGAAGTTTTTTTTCCTAGTGAATCAGAATACACATGCAGGAGGCCACTGCTTGTGGATCGAAGGGAACTTGTAGGGGATTCTTGCTTGTGAAGCTTGGACCAAGGCTTGTTCGAAGGGTAACCAACGCATAATCGAAGCTGATGGGATAATGCTTGGTTGAATGGTTTTAGGAGCCCAGTCGAAGCTTGTTGTTATGCCAATCAAAGGGCACTGTTTAACTGCCAATCGAAAGATACTTTTGCTAATCATTCAGAAATTTCATTTTCTTTAGGCAAGTGTTTATAACCACCAATATAAGAGAAAAAACCTTGGGAAACATGAGAGGGCAAATTTTGGGGTACAACAGGTGCCCCTGTTCAATCTTCTTAAACCTGAGGATTTAGATTGGCTTGTCTACCTTTCATGATCTAAAGGTGGAAGAGGATTGAACACTAGAGTGCCCAGAAATTTGCACTCCCACGAAGTAACACTGATGGTTGATGGTGTCGGGAATGGGCTTATAGATGCCATTTGGAGAAGATGACGGAGAGTCTTCGGAGATGGGCTTAAAGATGCCATCCAAAGTAGATGTTGATTTCACACATGGTCCCTTTGGGGGTTCTTGTTCCTGCTGTCTGAGGAGGAGTCCCCTGGGGAATGTGGGTTTTTGTTGTTCTCCTGCTTGAGGAAAATTCTGTTGGGAATAAAGTCTAGGAACTTCAGTTGTCCAAGGCTCTGCTTAAGAGTTATCTCTGGAGGGATGAAAGTTTTCTATTTTCTAGTTGAAATCTAGGCTTCACGGTAACTTAATGGGGATAATGGAATTATTTGTTACCTGAAAATGTATTAGAAAGAGCTTGTGTAAGGTTGTTCTAGGATGAGTCCGTGTTAGTCTTCATCCGGAGATATATGAGAAGGATCCCGTGTAAGATTGCTTCGGGATGAGTCCGTGTTAGACTTAATCTGGAGATATATGAGAAGGAACCCGTGTAAGATTGCTTTTTCTGGTTGTGTATATAGTTTTCCTGTCTGGTTTCAGGTATTAATCTACAAATCAGATGTTCGCAGATAGTTATCCCGTCTGGTTTCAGGTATTAATCTAGAACTTGAAAATTTCCGGTCACTGAGATAGTTATCCTGGCTTGTTACATGTATTAAACTCTGACCTGAGAAAGAAAGATAGTTTTCCTGGCTTGTTATAGGTATTAATCTTTAATATCCTTATGTAGATAGTTTTCCTGGCTTGTTACAGGTATTAAGCTACAATCGGTCATCCATATATAGTTCTCCTGGCTTGTTACTGGTATTAATCTGGAACTTGTTTTTTGGTCGATCGTTAAGATAGTTGTATTGGCTTGTTACAAGTATTAATCTCTGACCTGAAAAAGAAAGCTAGTTTTCCTGGCTTGTTACATGTATTAATCTTCAATATCTTCATGTGTATAGTTCTCCTGGCTTATTATAGGAATTAATCCACAGTCGGTCATCCACAGATAGTTCTCCTGGCTTGCTACATGTATTAATCTGGAACTTGAAAATTGTTGGTCGGTGAGATAGTTGTCCTGGCTTGTTATAGGTATTAATCTCTGACTTGAGAAAGAAAGATAGTTTTCCTGGCTTGTTACAGGTATTAATCTTTAATCTCTTCATGAGGATAGTTCTCCTGGATTGTTACAGGTATTAACCTACAATCGGTCATCCATAGATTGTTCTCCTGGCTTGTTACATGTATTAATCTGGGACTTAGCATCATTGGACACATATATAGTTCCCCGTCTGGTTTCAGGCATTAATCTGTGGCTTGTTGTATTTATTGGTAAATTCATCCTGCTTTGGGAGTTCATACCACTTGGTCGCATAAATTGTTTCCCTGTCTGGTTTCAGGCATTAATCCATGGCTTGTTGTATTTGTTGGTAAACCCGTCTTCTTTTGGAAACTCATACCACTTGGTAGTGTAGATAGTTTTTCCGTTTGGTTTCGGGCATTAATCTTTGACCTATTGTGTAAGTTAACAGTGTTTGTCTTTCTGTGAACTCAACCTAGAAAGTTAAAGTCAGTTTCATGTGATGTCATGATGTATGAATTGCATAATGCTCTCATAGTAAATGAGATTGTGATATATGCATTTGTGTTGCATATGCTATGATGTTTGTAAAAATGACATATAAATGCAATGTATGAACGTATCAGTTATTCTATTGGAGGGTTATTGAGTTAGGGAAAATAAATCCATAATTATGGAAGGGATGAAGAATGTAGGTCTTCAAATATGTTAAAGTTAAAACGCTGGGAGATAAACTTTCGTTGTTAGAGAAATAAACTTTGTTAGGGAAGGTAAACTCTGTGAACTGAACTGTTGCTAGAAGATAGTTTGGAATAAGTATAAGGATGACATCCGTCTTTGGATCATACTTGAACCGTTTCTAGAAGATGATCTGAATAAGCATCAGGATGACATCCGTCTCTGGATCGTACCTGAACTATTGCTAGAAGATAGTCTGGAATAAGTATCAGGATAACATCCGTCTCTGGGTCGTACTTAAACCGTTTCTAGAAGATGATTTGAATAAGTATCTGGATGACATCCGTCTCTTGATCGTACCTGAACTGTTTCTAGAAGATAGTTTAGAATAAGTATCAGTATGACATCCGTCTTTGGATCGTACCTGAATCGTTTCTAGATAAGAATCTGGAGTAATTATCAATATGACATCTGTCTTTGGATCGTACCTGAACCATTTCTAGATGAGAATCTAGAGTAAGTGTCAGGATGACATCCGTCTTTGGATCATACCTGAACCATTTCTAGATGAGAATCTGAAGTAAGTGTCAGGATGACATCCATATTTGGATCGTACCTGAACCGTTTCTAGATGAGAATATGGAGTAAGTGTCAGGATGACATCCGTATTTGGATCGTACCTGAACCTTTTCTAGATGAGAATATGGAGTAAGTGTCAGGATGACATCCTTCTTTGGATCGTACCTGAATCGTTTCTAGATGAGAATCTGGAGTAAGTGTCAGGATGACATCCATATTTGGATCGTACCTGAATCGTTTCTAGATGAGAATATGGAGTAGGTGTCAGGATGACATCCATATTTGGATCGTACCTAAACCGTTTCTAGATGAGAATCCTGAGTATGTTTCAGGATGACATCCGTTTCTGGATCGTACCTGAACTATTTCTAAAGGAGAATCTGCCTTATTTAGAATGTTTCCACCGTGAATTGTTGTTTTATTGTTATGAGAAGAAATTTGTTGGGTAAGAGAAACTTTGTAAGATGCTTCGGGATTTTGTGAGATCCTATTGGGGAATCCTGAGAAGCTTGGCGACTTCACTGGGGGATCTTGTAGATGTCAGAGCAGTAGTTGGAGACTTTTTCTCTGCCATGGATATGAGAACACCTGACATTATTAGACTGCCTATTGAGAGTATGGAAGTGACCTTGTAGTAGGATGTCTCTGCCTCTGTACATCTTGGAGAAGGTATCTGTTGGGATTTTGTAGACGGTTTGAATGTTATCCCAGCATCTTAGAGTCTCGAGTAGATGTTGATCAGGGTGATAAGTCTTCTACTGATAGACCAGCGATGAGATGACGGGACGTAGACGTACGCTTGAATCCCTAAATTTTTCCTGGACTGTCCTTTCAAATTTTCAGTCTATTGAGATACCCTTTTTTCCCAAGCCGCCTTTTAAGGTTTTGGACTTGTCGGGTGTACAGTTTTTTTCATATGTATATCCCTAATTTTTTCCCGAACCCTTTTAGTTCGCCGGGATTCCCTTATTTTTTCCTAGGCCAGTCAACCTAGTGGGTCTTTGTTCATGTGTAGTATTTTCCGACTATGTCTATGTTCACCGGGTACGGAGATTTGTCATTGTCCATAGTAGTAAGTGTTTCCACACTGCTAGAAGATGTTTGTTTCATCGTACATGATTCGTTGCTGGAATTCATGTCCAATGCCCCAAGTGATTAAAATGGAGATCTGCCCCTGGCTATTTGGCATTTTCGAGAGATTCCTTCAACCTGCACTTGACTGCCCCAGATCAGTTGTACACCATGTTATGCCCCTTGATTATGAACGGCCTGTCATTAGAATGTCTTTCCATCTTAGGTGATTCTGCCTATTGAGAGTATTTATGTTCATCGAATATCCGTCGTGCGAATTTCTCTATTGTTGAACAAATAGTCATGTGCATATAATGGTATTTTAAGAATGCAAAGCTTATGTTTGTCTTGAAGTTTGAAAATTCATTTTTTTTAGTAAAATAAACGAATTTTGTAGGAGTGTAATATCAGCTCTGGATTTATAGTGAACCCTATAGGAGTGAGGATACCTTTTGTAACAATATGCTTTCAAACTAACGCATGCCTCAGCTAGGACTTTTAATGGTTATAACGTGGCCTGGTTCACAGTTTAAGAAACAAAGGATAAAGGCTCAAATTTTATTTATACCCAACCCGTTCTTCGTGATATTCTTAAATCCTATGCTCAGCTAATTGTGCATTTAGATCCCAATTGACTCTGGAATCTTTGCTCTAATACTTGGTGATGGTTCAGAAATGGAACGTTGGTTTGAGAAGGAAGTCAATTTTTGTAACCTTTTCTTTTTTTATTGTAGGACCTCTTTTTTTTTGTTATCCCTACCTTTTCCTGAAGGGTTTCTTTTGTGATTACAGTCAGCGGGATGCCCCTGTTTCTTTCTAAAGTCCCCTTCATAGGTTTTGAATTAGCGGGCTTTTCTTTTGAAAAATAATGACTGCCTGCTTTAATGATTATGCGGAACCATCACCATATTTTGGAAGGCATCTTCTACACTATTTTCTGTGTATGAAGGATGAACTCGCGACTGAATGCACCTATGAATTAACTGAGAAAGCTACACTTCCCCGAGTTATGATTATTAAGGGTTTTAATTTGTATGAAAAGGAACAAAAAAACTCCTACTTCTTAGGCTCAAAGGGGTTGACTAGGGATTATCTTCCTTATAACTCCACTGTTTAGGATTTGAAACAACGCTTGTACATCGTCAGCGGGGTCTGTTCAAAAACATATTATAGAGACTGTGGTATCGTTTTCGTTAGCCTCCCTCTAAAGTCTTAAAGATTTTAATTGAGAGTTGAATATCACATTAAGAAAGCAGTTTAAATATAATGAACATGAAATAATTAAAGACCAACATATGCAATGCATTAATGGGAAAACCAAAGTATGACATAATAATAATTGTTTGAACAAGCAAAGGAAATTACAATTGAAAAATCACAAAAGAAATAGACGCTCTCAATGATTTTTCCTAGGAGCAGTGATCACATGGTGAGTCTCTAGAGGGTCGAATTCACTCTCCTTGGCGTCAATCATATCCTGAATTTTGTTCTTCAGAGCCCATCAGCCATTCGTATCATGTCCAGGACTATCAGAATGGTATGCACACCTTTCATCGGGGTGGTATCTAGGAGCGGAGGTATTAGGATTCAGTAGAGGAGCCTTTAACGTAATCAATCCTACTTTCAACATGTGTTCTAACACTTGAGCTAGTGGCATGTTGATTTTGGTGAATTGTCTCTTATGTTCGACCTCCTTACGCTGACTCCCTTGTTGATGTCGTTGCACAAGTGTAGGATTAGAGACCAGTACTTCCACCACAGATGGGTTGTGGTTACCTCTAGCACGTCCCTCCTGGCCATATACAACATTAGCTTCCCTCTTTCCACCAAATGGTTTCTTCTCAGCATTAGAAGATGCAACCATTTGAATCTTCCTATTCTTGATATCGGCATCTACTCTTTCACCTGTCAGTATCAACTATGTGAACCCAGCTGAAGAACTTCCAATTAATTGGTTAAAGAATGAACCAGACAAAGTGCCCAAGAACATTTCTACCAGTTCTCTATCAGACAGAGAAGGCTGGACTCTCCCTGTAAGATCTCTACATTTATGGGTGTAATCCTTGAAGCCCTCGCTAGAACCCATAGACATGCTTTGATGTTGAGTACAGGTTGGAGCGAGGTCAGCATTGTATTGGTACTGCCTGTAGAAAGCAGCAGCCAAGTCTTCCCAGGTATGAATGTCGGTTCCTTCCAACTGATAGAACCACTCCAGTTGAGTGTCAGCCAAACTTTCTTGGAAGAAATGGACCCATAACTTCCGGTCAGCAGTGTGAGGCTGGATATTTCTGATACATGATCTCAAGTGAAGTTTAGGACAAGAAACCCCGTCATATTTGGAAAATTTAAGAACCTTGAATTTTGGTGGGATGATCACGCTAGAAACCAACCCTAATTCTTCAAAGTCCAAGCCAGGTATCTGCTGAATCTCCATAGTATTGTGACGATCCTCCAGTTGTTTGTATTTATCATCAGCAGGAGGATATTGCTCCTCAGAGTAATCAGCTTCATCTTCATCAGTCCCTTGGTTGTTATTATCTTCATGATTATCACCCTCATTTGATGGAGTTGTGAGATCTAGAGCTCGCTTGACCAGTCCTCTGATCCTTCTTCCTAAATTCACTACACCAACTGGTTTCTTTGGATTCTTATTCTTCTATTTGATGATAAGATTTTTTAGATCTTCTTGCCCCTGGGCTAGAGCCAGGACCATCTACTGAAACTGAGTGTTTTGAGCTTGGAGATCCTTCACTGTTTGTTCGAGAGCCATTTCTTTTGTTGAAATAAATAGCGATGGGATAAAAAGCCTATCCGGAGAATACCTTGTTAGAAGATAATTTGATTCTACAACCCTCGTAAGAGTTTTGATGATAACAAACATAAAGAACAAAAATGCACTCTAAAATTATGTTCCATTTTGTACAGAAGTTCCGATGGAAGCAGATCAAAATTTAAGCTACAAGGTTGTTCCTGGTGTGAACGTAGACTGATCTCAAAATGTTATGTTGAATGAAGATCAGAATTTGCGTTAAAGAGAAATACATCTTAACTCTGAACGGAAGTCTAACGCTGAAAATAGGACCTTATGATTCTCACCTCCCAAGTTCTGAAGCAAAGCAGCAAGCAGATTCCTTATGTTCTGAAGTGTTACTATTCCATCAAAGTTGTATCAATTGCAACGACTACAAACAGACAATGATCTTCAAATTAAGGAAAGTGCATTAACTTCCAATTATCAAGTTTCCATTTGCACAAGATTTTTGCGCCTATTTAAACAAGCAACAAGGTTAAATAGTTCACGATTTTACAGACTGCTAATCGTAATCTCAAAACACTGCAACTCAATACTCAAATTAAATTGTGTAATACATCACAAGTTTGTGATACCTCTTTTCAAACGAAAACATACTGTAGACAGATTAATTCTTACTTTTGTTAGTGAAATTCCTTGTGATAAACTAGGTTGTGGTTGTACTCAAGAAGACATTGGCAGTTGTCAAAGTAGATTTTTAATCAGTTTGATTAGTGAATTAAGACCTCGTTGGAGACAGGTGAAATCACCTTGGCAGGTGAACTTGAGTAGTTTGAGATTAAGAGAACCAGGATAAAATTCATCGTGTCATTTTCATTGATTTTGAAGATTACAATTCAACCCCCCCCCCCCCCACCACCCCACTTCTTGTGTTTTTCACTTCTTCAATTGGCATCAGAGCGCCTGGTTCTGAGTTCAAGCACTTAACAGTGTCAGTACAAGATCCAAGCTCAGAAAAACACTATGGTGGAACCAAGTCAGAACATCAGTAATGACTACCATGATGATAAAGATAGAATCAGCGGCAAACCTCCAGTATTTGATGGAGAGAACTTTGACTACTGGAAAGATAGAATTGAAAGCTTCTTTTTGGCTCATGATGTTGATCTCTAGGATATGGTAATTGATGGGTACATGCATCCTATGTGTTGTACCCCAAAATTTGCCCTCCCATTTTCTCCAGGATTTGCCAAGATCAAGCTTCAAAACTTCTCAAAGGTTGCACAGTCCAATGGCCTCCTAAACAGTCAAAAATTAGGGTTTTGATTCTGGCAAAGAAATTGAAGTTTCCAAGGGTCCAAACAAGTCCCACATGCCTAAAAACATGGTCAAACATCCTTATGCCAAGTTTCAAGACTCACAGCACCAGATTGCACAGTCAAAAACCCTAATTGCTCAACAGTCAACTATAGGGGCAAAATGGTCATTTGACAGTCAAAAGTCAAAATTTTTGGTCAACATCTTATTTTGAAGCCACAAACATCATTTGATCAATTCTTGATCATGATTCTCAAGGCATGGCTCAAAAAGTCTCAATATGCAAAAGTTTCTATTTTTGGACAGCTGGAAAAGTCAACTGCAAATTCACCAAGGCATAACTTCCACATAGTTTATCAGAAAAATTCCATCCAAAGCTCATTTTGAAGAGAATGACATTTCCTACAACTCATCTTCACACTTCAAGTCCAAGAAATGCTCTCACAAAAAGATATCAATCTCAACATTATAGGTCATTTTCAAAAGTCAACAAAAAGGCACTTTAAGTCAAAGACCATAACTTGAGATTGGTAAATCAAAATGACATGGGACCAAAGTAATTGGTTAGAGGACTTCAAGACCTTTCCAAAATGTCCAAGAACATGATCAAAGCTTAAAAATTGAGCAAGATATGCCTTGTGGAAGTTGGGAAAGTTTTGGGAATTTTGAAAAGTCAACCTTGCTTCAAATGCCTCAAAATTGCTAATGGGCCTCAATTTTTTCCATGAATCATTATCCAAAGCATATGCACGACCCATTAAGCCCAAAGGGATTTACTTTCTTATTTTTAATTAATTAATTGAATTTTTATTCTTATTTATTCATTTAATTAGTTTTAAATATAAGAAAAATATCAAATCATTGGTTTTAAATCTTTTTGTGCAGTAAATAGGTCTATCACATGCTCAATATTTCGTGTGCCAATCAACAAGGGCAAAATCTTCCAAACTTGGCATAATTGACATGAAAAAGATTGAAAAAGATTACATGGAAAATCAAGGATACAAATCATCAATGCAAAGGTTGTTGGGCTTGGATGGTTAACCTAATTCACTCCACATATATGTACAAACCTAAACCTAATCACAAGAACACAGAGGTTGCGCCCAAGATCAAGAACAACATTGGAAATTTTTGCCAAAAAGCTTGAAACTGTTTTCACATCAAAATCACTTTTCCAAGCCAAAGAACCATCCCATTACATTCCTGACACATCCAGGAAGGGATTGCAATCAAGAATCAAACGCCAGGCCTCAAGAATTGGTAGAACCATGTTGCACTTTTCACAAAAATTTTCATGATCGTAATCTACTTTCCATGCATTATACATGTATTTTGATTATTGATTAACACTAACCATGATGTTCTGAAGCCATTGGTGCTATTTAATTGAATTAATAATGCTTGAACCAAGATTTGCCATGGACGCGTTCTAGGGTTTCAAAGCTCTAATTTTGGGGTTTCTTTCACATGGAACAATTGGCCATTCAAACCTACATCATGGAAACCAGGATGTCCAGACGAATAGGAATCACCCATCGCGCCCTTTTTCTTTTTGCTCATAAGCTAATCGCTATTATTCACTGTGCTATTTAGTGGGGGTTTAAAACCCCCGCTATCTGTTTGTATTTTCAGACAAAAACGAAGAGGCCATGAGGAAGACACTGAGCTGTAGGCATGTGATTGGTATATTTGAAAGTTAGCGCGTTTTTTTATTTGGTTTCAGTATAATGCTTGGTTTCACATATATTATTTCTATCTTATTATACTAACAAACACGCGTGCATAGCTCAGTTGGTGGACAGGGATAGTTGCAAGCATTGGGACCTGGGTTCGATTCCCAGGTCCCCCACTTTATTCAATATTTTTCTCTTTAATATGATTATGTGCAGTACGCTTCCAAAAGGATACCATGCAACTCCAGATCTGTGCTTGCCACATGTCTCTGAAGGCCAATCAAATGGCCATCACCAGCAATCCACCATACGCGTTGGTCAACTGTTTCTCACACAAGTGCTGAAAGTCAACATGGGCCTGGAATTCTTGGGCCAAACTGCTTTCTATGAACCTCCTCAATTGGGTCAACACCCCCTATGTTTGTATTTCTTTCTTTAATCCTTTTTCTCTTTTTTTTATTTGTTTTAATTTAATGATTTTCTTTTAATTCATAAAATAAATTTTATAACACAAAAATACTTAAAAAAAAATCAGAAGAGTCAAAAATAAAAATATATATTTAATTTAATCCATTAATAGTTTTTTTTGTAAATAAATTTAATAATCAATTTAGTTTTAATTTAGGGTTTAAATTTTAATTCCTTTTAAATAACTAAAAAAACATAAAAATTAGGTTTTAGCATTGTTATTCTTTTTTCTTAATAAATAATCTTTTTTTTATTTTTTATCATTATTAATTATTAATTAATTTTGTAAATACTCTTATAATTAAACAATTAGTAAATTAGGTTTAGACTTAAATTCTTTTTCTTTAACAAATTAAAAATAGTATAGAATTAGGGTTTCCTATAATAATTAATTTTCTCAATAAATTTCATAAATACCAAAAAACATAAAAACAAGTTTCTTTTCTTTATTTAATCATTAATTACTTTCAATTCCAATTTAATTTCCTTAAAGGGTCCAACGCCCTCGCACTTTCGATTCCAAGTTCCTTTCGCGCGTTTGTCTTTATTTTTCGTTTTAAATTTATGTAATTGCCCCAAAGCCTTGTAACAGATAATTAGGACATTTACTTTCCGCACTTTTTCAAATCGGGTCTTGGTTTAATTTGGCGATGTAGACCCGCGCCTTGTAATAGCGCAGGACCTTTATTTTTCCGCCTTTTTATTTCCGCACCCCTTGACTGCTAATAATTTGCATGAAAGAATGAATGGCCAAAAATAAAATCAAACCGTAGAACACCAAATGCATGACAAGACAAACATTATCTGAAAATGACACACAATTCACACACCATTCTTAGGGTACGCCTCACTGTTGCCTTGCCCCTCGAAACGTGGTTGTCGAGTAGAGGACATTTTAGTAAGTCCTCATGTCCATGAACATGGCATGAGGGTAGCTTCTAAGGTGTCCTACTATTGCTCTGGTGACCACACTGTCCCTAAACTCGAGTTGACCCAAACACCTCCAACGGTGGTGCTACTTACCTCTCAATGGTAGGATGGCACTACCTTAAGGACATTTACACAGCCTAATTCCTTAGGGTAGGTAGATACTTGCTCTATTAAAAAACAAAAACTCTTTTCACACCGACACTTTCAAAAAAACTTTCAAAACAATTTTTCAAATACTCTTGAGGACTGATACAAGAGTCGAACTGAAATTTTAAACGAAACTTTTTCAAACCCACACACATTTGAAAAGCAAACACTTTTGAAAACACAAATGAGCAAGTATCTAAGAGCCCATGGATAACCATGGATAGAAAGGGTGCTAACACCTTCCCTTTCTATAAATCTACCTCCCGAACCGAGAACTAATCTCAATAAGGAATTTTTCTGTGCTTTTGTCCTTTCCATATTGGAGAAAATAAAAGACGGTGGCGACTCTTGCTTCCGCGACATTTCGCGAACCAGCGTTAAACAGTCAGTTCCAGATCCACCGATCACAGAACTGGCGACTCTGCTGGGGACACTTATAAAGTGAGGTGTACCTTAGGACTAAGATCACTTGTGTTTTCAATTGCTTTGACTTGTTTGCTTTAAATTGTGGGTCGCATCGGAGTTACATAGATCCTAACCCGGATCTGGGGATACCCTGTTAGGTAGCATAAGCTGTGAGGGACCTGTCCGGCGTAGACCGACATGGGTGAAGCAGTGGCTACATTGGTGTGGCACCTTGGTCTGTACCGATATCCCTTGTATCACAACAAGGAGAATATGGGTCTTCTAAGGAGTCATTAAGCACCAACCGACCTTAGAACCTTAAATGACCCAACTTGGCCAACAGAACAGTAGCAGTATGCTACGCCCATTGATGCTAAACTCTCGTGATGGTTCTGGTCGCAAGAAAAGATTGCGATGCTGGAGTTATGACCGATTGAGGGTAGTCAGTGATATTGGGATCCTCTAGAACCCGGTTACTTCTGATAGGACAGGTCTTAACCAACAAACTGAAAGAGGGTAATACCTAGACCCCATGCTGGCCTAAAATCTAAGGGCTCTTTTGTGTGACTTGTGTGCCTTCATACTTGAACTACTTGCATACTTGTTATCTAACAACACGAGTTCCTTGCAGGTTTTGGTTACCGTCCTTAATTGGGACTCATTACAGGGCCTACTTACATCACTACATGCATAGCATAACATCATACCATTTCATGCATCCTACATAAGGACTAACCCATTTCAAGGATCTCAAGGGTTTATGATGCAGGTCATGATGAACCAAATGTCTAGCTAGGGGCAAAGGGGATTTATTTTCCTATAGCCAAGGTTGTCAGGGGCTATGACCCACTGGATATGGTGAGCCTTGACTCTTGAAGAAGGACTCTCAACAACATGAAGTTCCTTCCATCAAGCTACAAAATTCAAATGCTAACAATTTTCCTTGTTTACCCCGCGAGACCCTTGAAATCATTGCATACGTATATCATACATATCATTGCATTACAGGTACCCTTTTGACAGGTCACTTACCCTTCTTCGCTGTTTATTTCAGCCATGACTTCCCAACAAGATAACCAGGACCTTCATGCTCAAGAGACTCGGTTCGCGGAAATCCTCCTGAATCTATCCAAGGGGCAGGAAGAGTTGAGAACACTCCTCACGGGGACTTTGGTCAGGAACAGTGCTGAGGACGACAAGGACGAACGGTTGAAACGTCTATAAGCTGAGGTAGACACATTGAAAAACCAGATGCTGGGGCAAAGGACTCTCATCCAAAGTTTAGCTCGGGAACAAGGAGAGCTGAGGGCCATGATCAGTCAGCTTCATCAAGACATGAAGCAACCAGCCCAAGTCAGGGACCAAGTCATTAATCATCCTCCAAGAAGTCAAAGGTTTGGGCCTCTCCAAGCTGCTACTACTTCACAGGTCCAACAACGACCTCGCCAGGAACAACGGACTGATCAGAGCAAGCCAGACAAGCCTAAAAGGCAGTTCACCAAGCTCAACGTGTCACCGTCTCAAGCTTTACAACAATTGTTGAGGTTGAATCTGGTGACGTTAAGGGACCCTCCTAAGAACCTCAACACAGCCTCCCCAAAATACAATCCTAAGGAAAGATGTGCATACCACTCTGACAGTCCAGGACATGACACCGACGACTGCTGGGCTCTGAAGAATAAGATCCAGGACCTGATTAATGAAAGAGTTGTGGACTTCACCCAGATGGGCCAGGCTGAATGCTCCTGTCATCCCTACAAGATGCACCAGTTGAAGTAACAAGCCATGAGACTAGAAGACTTTTGTTTATTAGAATTTTCAAGTTGTAACTTTCTCTTGACTGTTCAAAACATTTATTCATAATTAAACGTTGTTATTTCATTAATGCATCGCATATGTCTATTTTGAAGCAATATATTCGCATTCGCTATATTCAAACTGATTTCATATTTTTGATGATCAACTCTTGATTAAGAAATTCTAAGCCTCTTGAGGGAGGATGACGAAAACGATACCATGATCCTTACAATATGCTTTTGAACAGACTCCGCTGATGAGGTACAGGCATTGTTTCAATTCCTAAACACTGGAGTTATAAGGAAGATAATCCCTCGTCAACCCCTCCGAGCCAAAGAAGTAGGAGTTTTTTATTTTCAAAAATTAAAACCCTTAATCATAACCTGGGGCATGGTAGTTCTCTCAGTTGATCCAAGTGCACGACAAATGGCACCAAAGAGGTCCTTACAAAAAAAGAAGGCAGTGATGATTCCGAATAATCATAAGGATAGGCAGTCATTGTATCTCAAAAATAAAAGCCCAATAAGTCAAAACCTATGAAGGAGACTTACAAAACTGGGGCATCCCGCCGACTGTAAATACAAAAAGAAACAGTTCAAAAAAAATTTTAGGGATAGCGAAATCAAAAAAAGAGGTCATACAAACCCTCAACAAAAACAAAAAATGACTGCCTATTCAAATAAACGTTCAACATCCGAACCATCACTGGAATTTCAGAGCAAAGACTCAAACAAGGTCTAACGCACGATCAACTAAGCTTAGGTTTGAAGAACATCACGAAGAGTGGGCGGGTACAAATAATTTGAGCCTTTATCTTTTGTTTCTTAAACCATGAACCAGGCCACGCTACAACCCTCAGAAGTCCTAGTTGAAGCATGGGTTAGTTCGAAAGCATACTGTTACGAAAGGTATCCTGACTCCTTAAGGCTTGCGGTAAAATAATGAGTTGACATCACTATTTACAAAACTTGCTTGTTTTACTAAAAATGCATTTTTTTTTAAAACTTCAAGACAGACATAAGCGTTGCATTTTTAACATAACATTGTTTGCATATGACTTTTTGTTGGAACAACATAGAAATTCGCACGAAGAATATCTAAGGAACAAAAGCACTTCCAATCAAGAGGCAGACATGGTCATGGTCTATTATCTGGGGCAGTCCAATCAAGATTCGGAGAATCTCTCAAAGGCCAAATAGCCTGGGGAAAATCTCCGCCTGAGTCATTTGGGGGCATTCCAGCAACGAATCTTGCCTGGTCAAACATCTTCTGGTGGCATGGCAAAACATTTCTAACAGGGGCAACTCCCTACACTCCCTGAACGTGGACATAGTCGAAAAAAAATACTGCGCATAATCAAAGACCCGCTAGGTTGACACACCTAGGCAAAAATAAGGGCTTCCCGGCAAACCAAAAGGGTTCGGGCAAAATAAGGGATGAAAATGAAAATGTTGTACACCCGGCAAGTCGAAAACCTGAAAAGGCGGCTTGGTCAAAAATGGGTATCCCGGTGGACTGAAAACACGAAAGGGCGGTCCAGGCAAAAGTTAGGGATCAAAGCGTATGACTATATCCTGTCATCTTGTCACCTGCCTACCAGAAGAAGGTTTGTCCATCAACAACTATCAGTACCTCGCAGGTATCTTCTCCCACATCAAAAACAGGGGCAATAATGAGTTGTCTAAATGATCTGGTTGCTCTGTCCACCGAAGCGCCAAGGTAAGTTCAGCTGAAGAACATAACCAAGACACCTTAATTCCACAGAGCAAGCCAGCAAATCAACATACTCTCCCCAAGAAAAATTACCCTGTCATCCTTGAAGAAGTTGAGTATCCTCCAGCAGATCTCAACATTCCCCGGCATATCATACAAACATTCTTAACAAGCATCCCCGGCAGTCTTGATCTAAGTTTGTTCCCCGGCGGAATAGCAGACATTCGGTGGAGCCACTTCCCCAGTACATCTCAAAAAAAAAAATTCCCCAGCAGAGTCCAGTATAGTTCAAGATTTCCCCAGGAAAGTTTGAATCATCTCCCCAGCAGTAAGCTTATCCCCAGTAGATTCTGGAAGCTTATCCCCTGCAGAGCACGAACGCGTCTCCCGACTTTATTCAAAGGTTATTTCCCTACCAGGATATAACTGGGTCATCCTCAGCCAAAAGCCACGGAAAGATTGTCCTCGGCAAAGTCTTCTCACCCCCAGCGGAGTCTATCTAAACTCACAACATGACAACAGTATCCCTAGCGAAGTTACTACCAACATCTCAACAATGTACCTCTCTTCCCACAGACTATTGTTCCCCAGCAAGATCGCTAGAATAATTTTCCCCCCGCAGAGTAATCCATTCGCTAAGTTTATTCCCCAACGGAGTCATTTTCTCCTACCGGTTCATTCTTGCAATCTTCATCCCCAGCGGAAACGAAGCACTCTTCTCCAACATCAGCCCAGGATGTGACTTCCCAGCACCCGTCAAGGATTTACTTTCCTAGACGAAAGCATACATTCGTAAACATCGCATTTCCATACATTATAGCATGGATAAACGCATCATATCTTACGATCTCATTTATGTTGAGAACATCATTGCTTGATCCATATCATGCATTGCATATGACTGACCTTTACCTTTCAGGAAAGATCCAGTTAAGTTCTCAGCTATATCCAAGACCTTGTCTGGTTCAGTTAAATCGACTCCTAAAGATTTTTCTGATTCTTATCCAGTCAAAGGCCTTCTCTGGTCCAGTTAAATCGATTCCTAAATATTTTTCTGATGAAGACTCGGTTGAAGATTCCAAGACCTTGTCTGGTTCAGTTAAATCGACTCCTAAAGATTTTTCTGATTCTTATCCAGTCAAAGGCCTTCTCTGGTCCAGTTAAATCGATTCCTAAAGATTTTTCTGATGAAGACTCAGTTGAAGATTCCAAGACCTTGTCTGGTTCAGTTAAATCGACTCCTAAAGATTTTTCTGATTCTTATCCAGTCAAAGGCCTTCTCTGGTCCAGTTAAATCGACTCCTAAAGATTTTTCTGATGAAGACTCAGTTGAAGATTCCAAGACCTTGTCTGGTTCAGTTAAATCGACTCCTAAAGATTTTTCTGATTCTTATCCAGTCAAAGGCCTTCTCTGGTCCAGTTAAATCGATAACTAAAGATTTTTCTGATGAAGACTCAGTTGAAGATTCCAAGACCTTGTCTGCTTCAGTTAAATCGACTCCTCAAGATTTTTCTGATTCTTATCCAGTCAAAGGCCTTCTCTGGTCCAGTTAAATCGATTCCTAAAGATTTTTCTGATGAAGACTCAGTTGAAGATTCCAAGACCTTGTCTGGTTCAGTTAAATCGACTCTTAAAGATTTTTCTGATTCTTATCCAGTCAAAGGCCTTCTCTGGTCCAGTTAAATCGATTCCTAAAGATTTTTCTGATGAAGACTCAGTTGAAGATTCCAAGACCTTGTCTGGTTCAGTTAAATCGACTCCTAAAGATTTTTCTGATTCTTATCCAGTCAAAGGCCTTCTCTGGTCCAGTTAAATCGATTCCTAAAGATTTTTCTGATGAAGACTCAGTTGAAGATTCCAAGACCTTGTCTGGTTCAGTTAAATCGACTCCTAAAGATTTTTATGATTCTTATCCAGTCAAAGGCCTTCTCTGGTCCAGTTAAATCGATTCCTAAAGATTTTTCTGATGAAGACTCAGTTGAAGATTCCAAGACCTTGTCTGGTTCAGTTAAATCGACTCCTAAAGATTTTTATGATTCTTATCCAGTCAAAGGCCTTCTCTGGTCCAGTTAAATCGATTCCTAAAGATTTTTCTAATGAAGACTCAGTTGAAGATTCCAAGACCTTGTCTGCTTCAGTTAAATCGACTCCTAAAGATTTTTCTGATTCTTATCCAGTCAAAGGCCTTCTCTGGTCCAGTTAAATCGATTCCTAAAGATTTTTCTGATGAAGACTCAGTTGAAGATTCCAAGACCTTGTATGGTTCAGTTAAATCGACTCCTAAAGATTTTTCCGATTCTTATCCAGTCAAAGGCCTTCTCTGGTCCAGTTAAATCGATTCCTAAAGATTTTTCTGATGAAGACTCAGTTGAAGATTCCAAGACCTTGTCTGGTTCAGTTAAATCGACTCCTAAATATTTTTCTGATTCTTATCCAGTCAAAGGCCTTCTCTGGTCCAGTTAAATCAATTCCTAAAGATTTTC
This sequence comes from Vicia faba, assembly GCA_948472305.1. Taxonomy (NCBI): domain Eukaryota; kingdom Viridiplantae; phylum Streptophyta; class Magnoliopsida; order Fabales; family Fabaceae; genus Vicia; species Vicia faba. The sequence continues at coordinate 503,490,349 of OX451739.1, read as the reverse complement.
CTAATGAAGATTCAGTAGAAGATACCTATGATTCTCTCATCGTTACTGTTGAGGTTGAAGTCGCCTATGATTCTCTCATCGTTACTGTTGAGGTTGAAGTCGCCTATGATTCTCTCATCGTTACTGTTGAGGTTGAAGTCGCCGATGATTCTCTCATCGTTACTGTTGAGGTTGAAGTCGCCTATGATTCTCTCATCGTTACTGTTGAGGTTGAAGTCGCCTATGATTCTCTCATCGCTACTGTGAGGTTGAAGTCACCTAAGGTTCTCTCATCGTCCCGTTGAGGTACGCAAGTTCTCGCTAAGGAATCTCTTACGCGATCGACACCCAGATGGCATCTATAAGCCCATCCACCTATTCATCACCTCTCAACATGGCATCTATAAGCCCATCCTCCTATCCATCAGTCTCCAAATGGCATCTGTAAGCCCATTCCCACCATCACACTACTATGTGAGCGCAAATTTCTGGGCACTCTAGTGTTCAATCATCTTCCACCTTCGGATTACGAAAGGCACGTCAGCCAATCTACATCCTCAGGTCTAAGAAGATTGAACAGGGGCGATTGTTGTACCCCAAAATTTTCCCTCCCATTTTCTCCAGGATTTTCCAAGATCAAGCTTCAAAACTTCTCAAAGGTTGCACAGTCCAATGGCCTCCTAAACAGTCAAAAATTAGGGTTTTGATTCTGGAAAAGAAATTGAAGTTTCCAAGGGTCCAAACAAGTCCCACATGCCTACAAACATGGTCAAACATCCTTATGTCAAGTTTCAAGACTCACAGCACCAGATTGCACAGTCAAAAACCCTAATTGCTCAACAGTCAACTGCAGGGGCAAAATGGTCATTTGACAGTCAAAAGTCAAAAATTTTGGTCAACATCTTATTTTGAAGCCACAAACATCATTTGATCAATTCTTGATCATGATTCTCAAGGCATGGCTCAAAAAGTCTCAAGATGCAAAAGTTTCTATTTTTGGACAGTTGGAAAAGTCAACTGCAAATTGACCAAGGCATAACTTCCACATAGTTTATCAGAAAAATTCCATCCAAAGCTCATTTTGAATAGAATGACATTTCCTACAACTCATCTTCACACTTCAAGGCCAAGAAATCCTCTCACAAAAATATATCAATCTCAACATTATAGGTCATTTTCAAAAGTCAACAAAAAGGCACTTTAAGTCAAAGACCATAACTTGAGATTGGTAATTCAAAATGACATGTGACCAAAGACATTGGTTAGAGGACTTCAAGACCTTTCCAAAATGTCCAATAACATGATCAAAGCTTAAAAATTGAGCAAGATATGCCTTCTGGAAGTTGGGAAATGTTTGGGAATTTTGAAAAGTCAACCTTGCTTCAAATGCCTCAAAATTGCTAATGGGCCTCAATTTTTTCCATGAATCATTATCCAAAGCATATGCACGACCCATTAAGCCAAAAGGGATTTACTTTCTTATTTTTAATTAATTAATTGAATTTTTATTCTTATTTATTCATTTAATTAGTTTTAAATATAAGAAAAATATCAAATCATTGGTTTTAAATCTTTTTGTGCAGTAAATAGGTCTATCACATGCTCAATATTTCGTGTGCCAATCAACAAGGGCAAAATCTTCCAAACTTGGCATAATTGACATGAAAAATATTGAAAAAGATTACATGGAAAATCAAGGATCCAAATCATCAATGCAAAGGTTGTTGGGCTTGGATGGTTAACCTAATTCATTCCACATATATGTACAAACCTAAACCTAATCACAAGAACACAGAGGCTGCGCCCAAGATCAAGAACAACATTGGAAATTTTTGCCAAAAAGCTTGAAACTGTTTTCACATCAAAAGCACTTTTCCAAGCTAAAGAACCATCCCATTACATTCCTGACACATCCAGGAAGGGATTGCAATCAAGAATCAAACGCCAGGCCTCAAGAATTGGTAGAACCATGTTGCACTTTTCACAAAAAATTTCATGGTCGTATTCTACTTTCCATGCATTATACATGTATTTTGATTATTGATTAACACTAACCATGATGTTCTAAAGCCATTGGTGCTATTTAATTGAATTAATAATGCTTGAACCAAGATTTGCCATGGACGCGTTCTAGGGTTTCAAAGCTCTAATTTTGGGGTTTCTTTCACATGGAACAATTGGCCATTCAAACCTACATCATGGAAACCAGGATGTCCAGACGAATAGGAACCACCCATCGCGCCCTTTTTCTTTTTGCTCATAAGCTAATCGCTATTATTCACTGTGCTATTTAGTGGGGGTTTAAAACCCCCGCTATCTGTTTGTATTTTCAGACAAAAACGAAGAGGCCATGAGGAAGACGCTGAGCTGTAGGCATGTGATTGGTATATTTGAAAGTTAGCGCGTTTTTTTATTTGGTTTCAGTATAATGCTTGGTTTCACATATATTATTTCTATCTTATTATACTAACAAACACGCGTGCATAGCTCAGTTGGTGGACAGGGATAGTTGCAAGCATTGGGACCTGGGTTCGATTCCCAGGTCCCCCACTTTATTCAATATTTTTCTCTTTAATATGATTATGTGCAGTACGCTTCCAAAAGGATACCATGCAACTCCAGATCTGTGCTTGCCACATGTCTCTGAAGGCCAATCAAATGGCCATCACCAGCAATCCACCATACGCGTTGGTCAACTGTTTCTCACACAAGTGCTGAAAGTCAACATGGGCCTGGAATTCTTGGGCCAAACTGCTTTCTATGAACCTCCTCAATTGGGTCAACACCCCCTATGTTTGTATTTCTTTCTTTAATCCTTTTTCTCTTTTTTTTATTTGTTTTAATTTAATGATTTTCTTTTAATTCATAAAATAAATTTTATAACACAAAAATACTTAAAAAAAATCAGAAGAGTCAAAAATAAAAATATATATTTAATTTAATCCATTAATAGTTTTTTTTGTAAATAAATTTAATAATCAATTTAGTTTTAATTTAGGGTTTAAATTTTAATTCCTTTTAAATAACTAAAAAAACATAAAAATTAGGTTTTAGCATTGTTATTCTTTTTTCTTAATAAATAATCTTTTTTTTATTTTTTATCATTATTAATTATTAATTAATTTTGTAAATACTCTTATAATTAAACAATTAGTAAATTAGGTTTAGACTTAAATTCTTTTTCTTTAACAAATTAAAAATAGTATAGAATTAGGGTTTCCTATAATAATTAATTTTCTCAATAAATTTCATAAATACCAAAAAACATAAAAACAAGTTTCTTTTCTTTATTTAATCATTAATTACTTTCAATTCCAATTTAATTTCCTTAAAGGGTCCAACGCCCTCGCACTTTCGATTCCAAGTTCCTTTCGCGCGTTTGTCTTTATTTTTCGTTTTAAATTTATGTAATTGCCCCAAAGCCTTGTAATAGATAATTAGGACATTTACTTTCCGCACTTTTTCAAATCGGGTCTTGGTTTAATTTGGCGATGTAGACCCGCGCCTTGTAATAGCGCAGGACCTTTATTTTTCCGCCTTTTTATTTCCGCACCCCTTGACTGCTAATAATTTGCATGAAAGAATGAATGGCCAAAAATAAAATCAAACCGTAGAACACCAAATGCATGACAAGACAAACATTATCTGAAAATGACACACAATTCACACACCATTCTTAGGGTACGCCTCACTGTTGCCTTGCCCCTCGAAACGTGGTTGTCGAGTAGAGGACATTTTAGTAAGTCCTCATGTCCATGAACATGGCATGAGGGTAGCTTCTAAGGTGTCCTACTATTGCTCTGGTGACCACACTGTCCCTAAACTCGAGTTGACCCAAACACCTCCAACGGTGGTGCTACTTACCTCTCAATGGTAGGATGGCACTACCTTAAGGACATTTACACAGCCTAATTCCTTAGGGTAGGTAGATACTTGCTCTATTAAAAAACAAAAACTCTTTTCACACCGACACTTTCAAAAAAACTTTCAAAACAATTTTTCAAATACTCTTGAGGACTGATACAAGAGTCGAACTGAAATTTTAAACGAAACTTTTTCAAACCCACACACATTTGAAAAGCAAACACTTTTGAAAACACAAATGAGCAAGTATCTAAGAGCCCATGGATAACCATGGATAGAAAGGGTGCTAACACCTTCCCTTTCTATAAATCTACCTCCCGAACCGAGAACTAATCTCAATAAGGAATTTTTCTGTGCTTTTGTCCTTTCCATATTGGAGAAAATAAAAGACGGTGGCGACTCTTGCTTCCGCGACATTTCGCGAACCAGCGTTAAACAGTCAGTTTCAGATCCACCGATCACAGAACTGGCGACTCTGCTGGGGACACTTATAAAGTGAGGTGTACCTTAGGACTAAGATCACTTGTGTTTTCAATTGCTTTGACTTGTTTGCTTTAAATTGTGGGTCGCATCGGAGTTACATAGATCCTAACCCGGATCTGGGGATACCCTGTTAGGTAGCATAAGCTGTGAGGGACCTGTCCGGCGTAGACCGACATGGGTGAAGCAGTGGCTACATTGGTGTGGCACCTTGGTCTGTACCGATATCCCTTGTATCACAACAAGGAGAATATGGGTCTTCTAAGGAGTCATTAAGCACCAACCGACCTTAGAACCTTAAATGACCCAACTTGGCCAACAGAACAGTAGCAGTATGCTACGCCCATTGATGCTAAACTCTCGTGATGGTTCTGGTCGCAAGAAAAGATTGCGATGCTGGAGTTATGACCGATTGAGGGTAGTCAGTGATATTGGGATCCTCTAGAACCCGGTTACTTCTGATAGGACAGGTCTTAACCAACAAACTGAAAGAGGGTAATACCTAGACCCCATGCTGGCCTAAAATCTAAGGGCTCTTTTGTGTGACTTGTGTGCCTTCATACTTGAACTACTTGCATACTTGTTATCTAACAACACGAGTTCCTTGCAGGTTTTGGTTACCGTCCTTAATTGGGACTCATTACAGGGCCTACTTACATCACTACATGCATAGCATAACATCATACCATTTCATGCATCCTACATAAGGACTAACCCATTTCAAGGATCTCAAGGGTTTATGATGCAGGTCATGATGAACCAAATGTCTAGCTAGGGGCAAAGGGGATTTATTTTCCTATAGCCAAGGTTGTCAGGGGCTATGACCCACTGGATATGGTGAGCCTTGACTCTTGAAGAAGGACTCTCAACAACATGAAGTTCCTTCCATCAAGCTACAAAATTCAAATGCTAACAATTTTCCTTGTTTACCCCGCGAGACCCTTGAAATCATTGCATACGTATATCATACATATCATTGCATTACAGGTACCCTTTTGACAGGTCACTTACCCTTCTTCGCTGTTTATTTCAGCCATGACTTCCCAACAAGATAACCAGGACCTTCATGCTCAAGAGACTCGGTTCGCGGAAATCCTCCTGAATCTATCCAAGGGGCAGGAAGAGTTGAGAACACTCCTCACGGGGACTTTGGTCAGGAACAGTGCTGAGGACGACAAGGACGAACGGTTGAAACGTCTATAAGCTGAGGTAGACACATTGAAAAACCAGATGCTGGGGCAAAGGACTCTCATCCAAAGTTTAGCTCGGGAACAAGGAGAGCTGAGGGCCATGATCAGTCAGCTTCATCAAGACATGAAGCAACCAGCCCAAGTCATGGACCAAGTCATTAATCATCCTCCAAGAAGTCAAAGGTTTGGGCCTCTCCAAGCTGCTACTACTTCACAGGTCCAACAACGACCTCGCCAGGAACAACGGACTGATCAGAGCAAGCCAGACAAGCCTAAAAGGCAGTTCACCAAGCTCAACGTGTCACCGTCTCAAGCTTTACAACAATTGTTGAGGTTGAATCTGGTGACGTTAAGGGACCCTCCTAAGAACCTCAACACAGCCTCCCCAAAATACAATCCTAAGGAAAGATGTGCATACCACTCTGACAGTCCAGGACATGACACCGACGACTGCTGGGCTCTGAAGAATAAGATCCAGGACCTGATTAATGAAAGAGTTGTGGACTTCACCCAGATGGGCCAGGCTGAATGCTCCTGTCATCCCTACAAGATGCACCAGTTGAAGTAACAAGACATGAGACTAGAAGACTTTTGTTTATTAGAATTTTCAAGTTGTAACTTTCTCTTGACTGTTCAAAACATTTATTCATAATTAAACGTTGTTATTTCATTAATGCATCGCATATGTCTATTTTGAAGCAATATATTCGCATTCGCTATATTCAAACTGATTTCATATTTTTGATGATCAACTCTTGATTAAGAAATTCTAAGCCTCTTGAGGGAGGATGACGAAAACGATACCATGATCCTTACAATATGCTTTTGAACAGACTCCGCTGATGAGGTACAGGCATTGTTTCAATTCCTAAACACTGGAGTTATAAGGAAGATAATCCCTCGTCAACCCCTCCGAGCCAAAGAAGTAGGAGTTTTTTATTTTCAAAAATTAAAACCCTTAATCATAACCTGGGGCAGGGTAGTTCTCTCAGTTGATCCAAGTGCACGACAAATGGCACCAAAGAGGTCCTTACAAAAAAAGAAGGCAGTGATGATTCCGAATAATCATAAGGATAGGCAGTCATTGTATCTCAAAAATAAAAGCCCAATAAGTCAAAACCTATGAAGGAGACTTACAAAACTGGGGCATCCCGCCGACTGTAAATACAAAAAGAAACAGTTCAAAAAAAATTTTAGGGATAGCGAAATCAAAAAAAGAGGTCATACAAACCCTCAACAAAAACAAAAAATGACTGCCTATTCAAATAAACGTTCAACATCCGAACCATCACTGGAATTTCAGAGCAAAGACTCAAACAAGGTCTAACGCACGATCAACTAAGCTTAGGTTTGAAGAACATCACGAAGAGTGGGCGGGTACAAATAATTTGAGCCTTTATCTTTTGTTTCTTAAACCATGAACCAGGCCACGCTACAACCCTCAGAAGTCCTAGTTGAAGCATGGGTTAGTTCGAAAGCATACTGTTACGAAAGGTATCCTGACTCCTTAAGGCTTGCGGTAAAATAATGAGTTGACATCACTATTTACAAAACTTGCTTGTTTTACTAAAAATGCATTTTTTTTTAAAACTTCAAGACAGACATAAGCGTTGCATTTTTAACATAACATTGTTTGCATATGACTTTTTGTTGGAACAACATAGAAATTCGCACGAAGAATATCTAAGGAACAAAAGCACTTCCAATCAAGAGGCAGACATGGTCATGGTCTATTATCTGGGGCAGTCCAATCAAGATTCGGAGAATCTCTCAAAGGCCAAATAGCCTGGGGCAAATCTCCGCCTGAGTCATTTGGGGGCATTCCAGCAACGAATCTTGCCTGGTCAAACATCTTCTGGTGGCATGGCAAAACATTTCTAACAGGGGCAACTCCCTACACTCCCTGAACGTGGACATAGTCGAAAAAAAATACTGCGCATAATCAAAGACCCGCTAGGTTGACACACCTAGGCAAAAATAAGGGCTTCCCGGCAAACCAAAAGGGTTCGGGCAAAATAAGGGATGAAAATGAAAATGTTGTACACCCGGCAAGTCGAAAACCTGAAAAGGCGGCTTGGTCAAAAATGGGTATCCCGGTGGACTGAAAACACGAAAGGGCGGTCCAGGCAAAAGTTAGGGATCAAAGCGTATGACTATATCCTGTCATCTTGTCACCTGCCTACCAGAAGAAGGTTTGTCCATCAACAACTATCAGTACCTCGCAGGTATCTTCTCCCACATCAAAAACAGGGGCAATAATGAGTTGTCTAAATGATCCGGTTGCTCTGTCCACCGAAGCGCCAAGGTAAGTTCAGCTGAAGAACATAACCAAGACACCTTAATTCCACAGAGCAAGCCAGCAAATCAACATACTCTCCCCAAGAAAAATTACCCTGTCATCCTTGAAGAAGTTGAGTATCCTCCAGCAGATCTCAACATTCCCCGGCATATCATACAAACATTCTTAACAAGCATCCCCGGCAGTCTTGATCTAAGATTGTTCCCCGGCGGAATAGCAGACATTCGGTGGAGCCACTTCCCCAGTACATCTCAAAAAAAAAATTTCCCCAGCAGAGTCCAGTATAGTTCAAGATTTCCCCAGGAAAGTTTGAATCATCTCCCCAGCAGTAAGCTTATCCCCAGTAGATTCTGGAAGCTTATCCCCTGCAGAGCACGAACGCGTCTCCCGACTTTATTCAAAGGTTATTTCCCTACCAGGATATAACTGGGTCATCCTCAGCCAAAAGCCACGGAAAGATTGTCCTCGGCAAAGTCTTCTCACCCCCAGCGGAGTCTATCTAAACTCACAACATGACAACAGTATCCCTAGCGAAGTTACTACCAACATCTCAACAATGTACCTCTCTTCCCACAGACTATTGTTCCCCAGCAAGATCGCTAGAATAATTTTCCCCCCGCAGAGTAATCCATTCGCTAAGTTTATTCCCCAACGGAGTCATTTTCTCCTACCGGTTCATTCTTGCAATCTTCATCCCCAGCGGAAACGAAGCACTCTTCTCCAACATCAGCCCAGGATGTGACTTCCCAGCACCCGTCAAGGATTTACTTTCCTAGACGAAAGCATACATTCGTAAACATCGCATTTCCATACATTATAGCATGGATAAACGCATCATATCTTACGATCTCATTTATGTTGAGAACATCATTGCTTGATCCATATCATGCATTGCATATGACTGACCTTTACCTTTCAGGAAAGATCCAGTTAAGTTCTCAGCTATATCCAAGACCTTGTCTGGTTCAGTTAAATCGACTCCTAAAGATTTTTCTGATTCTTATCCAGTCAAAGGCCTTCTCTGGTCCAGTTAAATCGATTCCTAAATATTTTTCTGATGAAGACTCGGTTGAAGATTCCAAGACCTTGTCTGGTTCAGTTAAATCGACTCCTAAAGATTTTTCTGATTCTTATCCAGTCAAAGGCCTTCTCTGGTCCAGTTAAATCGATTCCTAAAGATTTTTCTGATGAAGACTCAGTTGAAGATTCCAAGACCTTGTCTGGTTCAGTTAAATCGACTCCTAAAGATTTTTCTGATTCTTATCCAGTCAAAGGCCTTCTCTGGTCCAGTTAAATCGACTCCTAAAGATTTTTCTGATGAAGACTCAGTTGAAGATTCCAAGACCTTGTCTGGTTCAGTTAAATCGACTCCTAAAGATTTTTCTGATTCTTATCCAGTCAAAGGCCTTCTCTGGTCCAGTTAAATCGATTCCTAAAGATTTTTCTGATGAAGACTCAGTTGAAGATTCCAAGACCTTGTCTGCTTCAGTTAAATCGACTCCTCAAGATTTTTCTGATTCTTATCCAGTCAAAGGCCTTCTCTGGTCCAGTTAAATCGATTCCTAAAGATTTTTCTGATGAAGACTCAGTTGAAGATTCCAAGACCTTGTCTGGTTCAGTTAAATCGACTCTTAAAGATTTTTCTGATTCTTATCCAGTCAAAGGCCTTCTCTGGTCCAGTTAAATCGATTCCTAAAGATTTTTCTGATGAAGACTCAGTTGAAGATTCCAAGACCTTGTCTGGTTCAGTTAAATCGACTCCTAAAGATTTTTCTGATTCTTATCCAGTCAAAGGCCTTCTCTGGTCCAGTTAAATCGATTCCTAAAGATTTTTCTGATGAAGACTCAGTTGAAGATTCCAAGACCTTGTCTGGTTCAGTTAAATCGACTCCTAAAGATTTTTATGATTCTTATCCAGTCAAAGGCCTTCTCTGGTCCAGTTAAATCGATTCCTAAAGATTTTTCTGATGAAGACTCAGTTGAAGATTCCAAGACCTTGTCTGGTTCAGTTAAATCGACTCCTAAAGATTTTTATGATTCTTATCCAGTCAAAGGCCTTCTCTGGTCCAGTTAAATCGATTCCTAAAGATTTTTCTAATGAAGACTCAGTTGAAGATTCCAAGACCTTGTCTGCTTCAGTTAAATCGACTCCTAAAGATTTTTCTGATTCTTATCCAGTCAAAGGCCTTCTCTGGTCCAGTTAAATCGATTCGTAAAGATTTTTCTGATGAAGACTCAGTTGAAGATTCCAAGACCTTGTCTGGTTCAGTTAAATCGACTCCTAAAGATTTTTCCGATTCTTATCCAGTCAAAGGCCTTCTCTGGTCCAGTTAAATCGATTCCTAAAGATTTTTCTGATGAAGACTCAGTTGAAGATTCCAAGACCTTGTCTGGTTCAGTTAAATCGACTCCTAAATATTTTTCTGATTCTTATCCAGTCAAAGGCCTTCTCTGGTCCAGTTAAATCAATTCCTAAAGATTTTCCTAATGAAGATTCAGTAGAAGATACCTATGATTCTCTCATCGTTACTGTTGAGGTTGAAGTCGCCTATGATTCTCTCATCGTTACTGTTGAGGTTGAAGTCGCCTATGATTCTCTCATCGTTACTGTTGAGGTTGAAGTCGCCGATGATTCTCTCATCGTTACTGTTGAGGTTGAAGTCGCCTATGATTCTCTCATCGTTACTGTTGAGGTTGAAGTCGCCTATGATTCTCTCATCGCTACTGTGAGGTTGAAGTCACCTAAGGTTCTCTCATCGTCCCGTTGAGGTACGCAAGTTCTCGCTAAGGAATCTCTTACGCGATCGACACCCAGATGGCATCTATAAGCCCATCCACCTATTCATCACCTCTCAACATGGCATCTATAAGCCCATCCTCCTATCCATCAGTCTCCAAATGGCATCTGTAAGCCCATTCCCACCATCACACTACTATGTGAGCGCAAATTTCTGGGCACTCTAGTGTTCAATCATCTTCCACCTTCGGATTACGAAAGGCACGTCAGCCAATCTACATCCTCAGGTCTAAGAAGATTGAACAGGGGCGATTGTTGTACCCCAAAATTTTCCCTCCCATTTTCTCCAGGATTTTCCAAGATCAAGCTTCAAAACTTCTCAAAGGTTGCACAGTCCAATGGCCTCCTAAACAGTCAAAAATTAGGGTTTTGATTCTGGAAAAGAAATTGAAGTTTCCAAGGGTCCAAACAAGTCCCACATGCCTACAAACATGGTCAAACATCCTTATGTCAAGTTTCAAGACTCACAGCACCAGATTGCACAGTCAAAAACCCTAATTGCTCAACAGTCAACTGCAGGGGCAAAATGGTCATTTGACAGTCAAAAGTCAAAAATTTTGGTCAACATCTTATTTTGAAGCCACAAACATCATTTGATCAATTCTTGATCATGATTCTCAAGGCATGGCTCAAAAAGTCTCAAGATGCAAAAGTTTCTATTTTTGGACAGTTGGAAAAGTCAACTGCAAATTGACCAAGGCATAACTTCCACATAGTTTATCAGAAAAATTCCATCCAAAGCTCATTTTGAATAGAATGACATTTCCTACAACTCATCTTCACACTTCAAGGCCAAGAAATCCTCTCACAAAAATATATCAATCTCAACATTATAGGTCATTTTCAAAAGTCAACAAAAAGGCACTTTAAGTCAAAGACCATAACTTGAGATTGGTAATTCAAAATGACATGTGACCAAAGACATTGGTTAGAGGACTTCAAGACCTTTCCAAAATGTCCAATAACATGATCAAAGCTTAAAAATTGAGCAAGATATGCCTTCTGGAAGTTGGGAAATGTTTGGGAATTTTGAAAAGTCAACCTTGCTTCAAATGCCTCAAAATTGCTAATGGGCCTCAATTTTTTCCATGAATCATTATCCAAAGCATATGCACGACCCATTAAGCCAAAAGGGATTTACTTTCTTATTTTTAATTAATTAATTGAATTTTTATTCTTATTTATTCATTTAATTAGTTTTAAATATAAGAAAAATATCAAATCATTGGTTTTAAATCTTTTTGTGCAGTAAATAGGTCTATCACATGCTCAATATTTCGTGTGCCAATCAACAAGGGCAAAATCTTCCAAACTTGGCATAATTGACATGAAAAATATTGAAAAAGATTACATGGAAAATCAAGGATCCAAATCATCAATGCAAAGGTTGTTGGGCTTGGATGGTTAACCTAATTCATTCCACATATATGTACAAACCTAAACCTAATCACAAGAACACAGAGGCTGCGCCCAAGATCAAGAACAACATTGGAAATTTTTGCCAAAAAGCTTGAAACTGTTTTCACATCAAAAGCACTTTTCCAAGCTAAAGAACCATCCCATTACATTCCTGACACATCCAGGAAGGGATTGCAATCAAGAATCAAACGCCAGGCCTCAAGAATTGGTAGAACCATGTTGCACTTTTCACAAAAAATTTCATGGTCGTATTCTACTTTCCATGCATTATACATGTATTTTGATTATTGATTAACACTAACCATGATGTTCTAAAGCCATTGGTGCTATTTAATTGAATTAATAATGCTTGAACCAAGATTTGCCATGGACGCGTTCTAGGGTTTCAAAGCTCTAATTTTGGGGTTTCTTTCACATGGAACAATTGGCCATTCAAACCTACATCATGGAAACCAGGATGTCCAGACGAATAGGAACCACCCATCGCGCCCTTTTTCTTTTTGCTCATAAGCTAATCGCTATTATTCACTGTGCTATTTAGTGGGGGTTTAAAACCCCCGCTATCTGTTTGTATTTTCAGACAAAAACGAAGAGGCCATGAGGAAGACGCTGAGCTGTAGGCATGTGATTGGTATATTTGAAAGTTAGCGCGTTTTTTTATTTGGTTTCAGTATAATGCTTGCTTTCACATATATTATTTCTATCTTATTATACTAACAAACACGCGTGCATAGCTCAGTTGGTGGACAGGGATAGTTGCAAGCATTGGGACCTGGGTTCGATTCCCAGGTCCCCCACTTTATTCAATATTTTTCTCTTTAATATGATTCTGTGCAGTACGCTTCCAAAAGGCTACCATGCAAATCCAGATCTGTGCTTGCCACATGTCTCTGAAGGCCAATCAAATGGCCATCACCAGCAATCCACCATACGCGTTGGTCAACTGTTTCTCACACAAGTGCTGAAAGTCAACATGGGCCTGGAATTCTTGGGCCAAACTGCTTTCTATGAACCTCCTCAATTGGGTCAACACCCCCTATGTTTGTATTTTATTTCTTTCATACTTTTTCTTTTTTTTTTATTTGTTTTAATTTAATGATTTTCTTTTAATTCATAAAATAAATTTTATAACACAAAAATACAAAAAAAAATCAGAAAAGTCAAAAATAAAAATATATATTTAATTTAATCCATTAATAGTTTTTTTTGTAAATAAATTTAATAATCAATTTAGTTTTAATTTAGGGTTTAAATTGTAATTCCTTTTAAATAACTAAAAAAACATAAAAATTAAGGTTTTAGCATTGTTATTCTTTTTTCTTAATAAATAATCTTTTTTTTTTATCATTATTAATTATTAATTAATTTTGTAAATACTCTTATAATTAAACAATTAGTAAATTAGGTTTAGACTTAAATTCTTTTTCTTTAACAAATTAAAAATAGTATAGAATTAGGGTTTCCTATTATAATTAATTTTCTCAATAAATTTCATAAATACCAAAAAACATAAAAACAAGTTTCTTTTCTTTATTTAATCATTAATTACTTTTAATTCCAATTTAATTTCCTTAAAGGGTCCAACGCCCTCACACTTTCGATTCCAAGTTCCTTTCGCGCGTTTGTCTTTATTTTTCGTTTTAAATTTATGTAATTTCCCCAAAGCCTTGTAATAGATAATTAAGACATTTACTTTCCGCACTTTTTCAAATCGGGTCTTGGTTTAATTTGGCGATGTAGACTCGCGCCTTGTAATAGTGTAGGACCTTTATTTTTCCGCCTTTTTATTTCCGCACCCCTTAACTGCTAATAATTTGCATGAAAGAATGAATGGCCAAAAATAAAATCAAAGCGTAGAACACCAAATGCATGACAAGACAAACATTATCTGAAAATGACACACAATTCACACACCATTCTTAGGGTACGCCTCACTGTTGCCTTGCCCCTCGAAACGTGGTCGTCGAGTAGAGGACGTTTTAGTAAGTCCTCATGTCCATGAACATGGCATGAGGGTAGCTTCTAAGGTGTCCTACTATTGCTCTGGTGACCACACTGTCCCTAAACTCGAGTTGACCCGAACACCTCCAACGGTGGTGCTACTTACCTCTCAATGGTAGGATGACACTACCTTAAGGACATTTACACAGCCTAATTCCTTTGGGTAGGTAGGTGACTCGTAGATACTTGCTCTATTCAAAAACAAAAACTCTTTTCACACTGACACTTTCAAAAAAGCTTTCATAACAATTTTTCAAACACTCTTGAGGACTGATACAAGAGTCGAACTGAAATTTTAGACGAAACTTTTTCAAACCCACACACATTTGAAAAGCAAACACTTTTGAAAACACAAATGAGCAAGTATCTAAGAGCCCATGGATAACCATGGATAGAAAGGGTGCTAACACCTTCCCTTTCTATAAATCTACCTCCCGAACCGAGAACTAATATCAATAAGGAATTTTTCTGTGCTTTTGTCCTTTCCATATTGGAGAAAATAAAAGACGGTGGCGACTCTTGCTTCCGCGACATTTCGCGAACCAGCATTAAACAGTCAGTTCCAGATCCACCGATCACACTATGGATGAAAATGGTCAGAAGATTGATAGGAAAAGAATGTCTGGTCATCAAAAGCGTAACTTCTGAAATCATCACAAGGCCATAACGATTCTCTTGAGTGCCATCTCATATTCAGAGTATGAGAAGATCACAAACAGAGAGACATCTAAAAACGTGTTTGATTCTCTAAGAACATGTTCATATGATCAAAATTTAGCAAGATATGCATTGGAGAAGTTGGGAAATTTTTGTGAAATGGCAAAAGTCAACTATCCTTAAAACTTCAATTTTTGACAAAAGGGCCTACTTTCTTCCACTTGATTCAGCTTTGTCACGCCATACACGTGTCCCATGATTAATTTCAAGATCAAATATTTATTTTTTCTATTTTATTTAATTTTTATTGATTTAATTCATTTTAAATCCATAATAATTCAAATAAAATCAGAAAATTAATGGAATGGAATCTTGGTGACTTGAATGGCTTTCATGTGTCATATGCCAGCTACCAAATTCGTGCCAAGCCATTTTGTGCATAAAATCTTGAATTTGAACCAAGTTTGGAAAGTTCTTTAATGGTGGTCAACAAGAATCCAAAACTTAAATGCACAAGGTTAAGGCTCAGCTGCTGACCTAATTCTCATTCATACATACATAAGCAAGCAAGCCAGACCTAATTCACGACCCAAGCATCACTGAAACGGCCAAAAGCAAAACTGAAAATTGTCAAAAAAGTGTGAGATCAAAAACATAGTTGCAGACATTTCCAGATCAAACTAAGCACGTGGCCCTCTTCCTTGCCATCCCCTGAAGCCAACACGACCCTTGCCAAGGCTTAAGACTCCCTACACAGCACTGTAAGTACTCACGAAATCACCTCTGAACATAGAATCATGTTTCTCCATTCTTGCACTTTTCTTGAAAATGTTAGCATATTCATACTTCTTGCTTGATTTCCAATGTACCTGCTATATTCAATTTTGTTTTTTAGGCTTCATATGATGATACCCGTGCCTAGGGTTCGTGTGTGTCATTTTTAGGCATTTTATTTTCAGGTAAAATTAGGATAAAGCATGAGTATAAATGTGATAAGGGGACCAAGACGAACATGCTCATGGTCTCAGGTAGCGTTTTCATGGCCTGAGGATGATTTTTGAAGCGACCTACGAAGCTTCCTACGGATAGAAATCCGCAGGTAAAGAACCAGTTACAAACGAAGAAGATGCTGACGCGTCTCCCTCTTATTTATCCATTTCAAAAATAGCGCGTTCTATTTTTTTTCCAGGGCATTGTTTGATTCACCAATATATTATTTGCTTATTATTATTATTTCAATAGAAACAAGTGGCTCAGTGGCTAAGGTGTGCAAGCAGGGAACGTTGGGACCTGGGTTCGAATCCCAGGTCCCCCAAATACTTGCTATTATTTTGTTTAATGTGATTTCATGCAGCATGTCCAAAAGCACTCCATCATGCACCTCCCATCCAAGCGCGCCAAGTGGCCTTTCTCACAGATCTGATGGCCATGATGAGCAGACCATCATGATCCTCAGTCAAAGCTTGTGCATCTGATTACAAAAGTCAAACGTGGCTGAAAGCTTAGTGGGCCTGAAATTGCTGCCTAACACCTCCATTCTGGGCCCAGAACCCCCCTTTGGTTCATTCTTTTTTTATCTTATTTTTTATTTTTTATTTTGTTTATTTATTAGTTATTTTTCTAATTATTATTATTATCACTAAAACTAATTAATTAACATTTTCACAATAAAAATTCAAAAAAAAAACTAAAAAATGTAAATATTTTATTTTTATTAATTTCACTTAGGTTTAATTATTTTGTAAATAAATACTAATTTAAATTAATCTAGTTTAATTAGGTTTAATTTTAATTTTCTTTTACAATAAATAAAAATGAATGAGACTTAGGGTTTTTTGACACTTTTAATTTATTTTTTTATTTTATTTCATTAAAAACATAAAAAACACAAAAACATTTTCTTTTAATTAAATAATTAATTAGTAAATTAGTTTTAATTTTAATTAATTGCAAAAAGGACAAATCCAATTCTTTCTAAAAAAAGGGTCAAAACCCTAAGAACGTCCCGATTCAATCTTTCGCGCGCGTATTTACTTTTTTTTAATTCATTATTTTGTATCTGCTCAGGAAATGTAATAGTTAATTAGGACCTCCTTTATCGCTTTATTTACTATTTCTCGCTTTTTTTTTTCCAAACGGGTTATTGTTTTTGGCGATGTATAGACCCGCGCCTTGTAATAGTTAGATTTACCTTTTCCGCAATTTATTTTCCGCACTCCTAACTTTTAATATGCATGAAAGACTTGTATGACAAATTAAAATCAACTCGTAGCTCACAAATGCATGTTCAAAGATAAACATAAACTGAATTCAACACACATGCACATGCCACTCCTAGAGTACGCCTCACTGGTCACCTCGAACGTGGTCGTCAAGTATAGGGTGTTTTAGAGGTCGCCCTCCTGTCTAAGATCCAGTTGCCTCGAACGGTTGCCTCGGATAAAAAAGGATCTAGGACATTAGGGTTACTTCTAAGGTGTCCTACTATTGCTTTGTTGACCACACATGTCCCTTATAATCGAATTGACCCGAATACCTCCAACGATGGTGCTACCTACCTCTCAATGGTGGGATAGCACTATCCAAAGGACTCTTACACAGCCTAATTCCTTAGAGTAGGTAGATTTCTCTTAAATACTTGCTCTTTTCAAAACAAACAAAAACAACTTTTTGCACTGACACTTTCAAAAGGTTTTCAAACAAATTTTTCATACACTCTTGAGGACAGATACAAGAGTTACTTAGAAATTTTTCAAACGAAACTTTTTCGAAACCCACGCACACTTAAAAAGCAAACATTGTTTGAAAACATAAGAGCAAGTACCTAAGAGCCCGTGGATAACCACTGATAGAAAGGGTGCTAACACCTTCCCTTTCTATAAATCTACCTCCCGAACCGAGAAACATTCTCGAATAAGGAATTTTGCTGTGCTTTTGTCCTTTCCATGTTGGAGAAAATAAAAGACGGTGGCGACTCTTGCTTACCGCGACATTTCGTGAACCAGCACTAAAAGACAGTCAGTTCTATTTCCACCGATCACAGAACTGGCGACTCTGCTGGGGACACTAATAAGTGAGGTGTACCTTAGGAATTAGACCACTCTTATGTTTTTAATTGCTTGCTTTGTTTGCTTTAATATTGTGGGCCTGTTTTGGGAGTTTCATAGATCCTAACCCGGATCTGGGGGATACCTTTTAGGTAGCAACAAAACTGTGAGGGAACTGTGCGGGGTATACCGACACGGTTGAAGCAGTTTGCTATGTTGATGTGGCACTTTGGTGAGTACCGGTAACCCTTGAGTCAAGTCAAGGAGAGTACAGGGCCGCCGCGTGGTGTCGTGAAGCATCAACTGACCTTAGGAACCTTACTTGACCATCCTGGCCTCTTTAGGGGTAGTGAGATGACCGACTTTGGTGCAGTCCGAAGTTGGTAGATACTCGATACTACACTCATTGAGGGTTGTTTTCTTGGAATATTTTGATCGCCAGTTCAGTGGCTAAATCAAAACAATGAACATAGAAAATAACCCAATGATATTGAGCTCCTTAGAACCCGGTTACTTTTGATAGGACAGGTTTTGAGCCCACCAACTTCAAGAGGGTAGTACCTAGACCTCATGCTGGCCTAAACTCTAAGGGTTGTCTGGTGTGACTTGTGTGCCTTATCATGTTTGCCTTTTGTGAATACATGTGGTGTGCTTTTATCATAACATCATAAAGCATCATATGCATTTCCTAACCACTTCAAGGGTTCAAATCTTCATCTTTGTTCTTGTTTTGTAGGGCATGGAAACTATCCGCAGAAAGACAATTCAGGTCAACCTTGTAAGGATCCCTCCTCAGCTTAAGGAGCTTACATCCAGGATTCCCGAGAACTCTTCCTTCAGTAGACTCATCAGCTTGGTCGACACCAACATTGAAGAAGATATGATAAAAGTTCTCTTCCAGTTCTTTGACCCTTTGCACCATTGTTTTACTTTCCAGGATTATCAATTGGTGCCTACCTTGGAAGAGTTTTCCCAGCTTCTGAAGATTCCCATTCTCATTCAACTACCCTACAACGGTACGGAAAGGGAACCAAAACTTGAAGAGGTTGCTAAAGCATTATGCCTACAACCATCTGACATCAAGGGACATTGGGAAGTTAGAAGTGGTATCAAAGGATTCTTGGCAAAGTTCCTGTTTGAGAAGGCACAAGAATGTTGGAATTCCCTTGACCTACAAGCCTTTGAAGAAGTTGTGGCACTCCTTGTCTATGGGTTGGTGTTGTTCCCGAATCCAGATCAGCTTATAGATATCAATGCTGTCAAGATCTTCATGTCCAGGAATCCTATACCTACGTTGCTCGGGGACATCCTCCACTCATGTTACACTCGAACCATGAGAAAAAGAGGTGTTCTCATGTGCTGCACTCCTCTCCTGGCAAGGTGGTTTATTTCGCACCTTCCACGATCAGTTTTGAAGAACGAGCGGGGTTTTAGATGGTCACAACGATTGATGACTCTTACACATGCTGATATACATTGGTGTTCTCGGTCCATAGAAAATGTCACTATCATTGATCGTTGTGGAGAGTTTCCCAATGTTCCTTTACTTGGAACCAGAGGGGGCATTACTTACAACCCATGTCTGGCTTTGAGACAGTTTGGATATGCTCGGAGGGATGGCCCTCATGACATGTTAATTCCTGACATAGTTTTTGACCTTGACAATGATGCACAAGGACTTCGCCAGAGGTTTATCAAAGCTTGGAGGATGCCCAACAGGGTAGATAGTAAGACACTAGGGCACAAGAACTCCATCCCCTTGGAGCCTTATCTCAAGTGGGTACGAGCCCGCTCCCAGAAGTTGGTGATGCCATATCCTCATGTTCTTCCCGTAATCAAAGAGCCAGTTTTGGAAGGAGAGGTGCCCTACACCATTCAACATCCTGACATGCCAACATCTTGGGAAGAAATGCAGAAGAGCTGGATCCAACTCAAGGAAGAACGGAATTCTCTTGAAACCAGTCTACATGCCAGTGAGAAGAAGGTCTTGGAGCTCACCCGTCTACTTCACGAGGAAAAGACTCTCAACACCTACATCGCTCCAAAGAGGATGCGCAGTGTCTTTTGGGATTAATTATTTTGTAATGTTTTGCCCATGAGGCCCTGATGTACTGAACAGATTATTTCTTAATACAATGTGTGTTCCTTTTTGTCTACAATGAATTTGAACTTTCGAACCCTTGAATGCATTGCATAAATAGCATATCATGCATCATGTGCATAACAGGTACCCTTTTTCTACAGGTTGCTTAATCTTTTTCGCTGTTTATTTCAGCAGTCATCATGAATCCTGAACCTACTATCGAACAAGCTATCAAGGCCCTCCAGGCCCAGAACGCCCAGTTTCAAGAGCTGGTCATGAGCTTAGCCCAGGGAAAACAGGAGTTGAAGGCTTTGCTCCTGAAGAAGACGAAGAAGAAGAGGACTGTGTTGTTCAACACTGGACGCAGACTCGGGAATACACTTCAGAATGAAGCTGATCTGACTACTCCATCTGTTGGGGAAGGCAGTCCCCAAAGGAGAGAGGTTCCTAGTCTTGTGGTCTCCGACAACGAGATAGATTACAATGATGAGCAGTACCCTCCTGCTGAGGACAGGTACAAACAGCTGGAGAACCGGTTAAATGCTATGGAGATCCAACACGTGCCTAGATTGGATTTTGGAGATCTAGGTTTATCTTCTGGGATGGTGATCCCACACAAGTTCAAGGCGCCTGCCTTTGTGAAGTACGACGGGGCTTCCTGCCCTAAGCTGCATCTCGGATCATATGTAAGGAACATCCAGCCTTACACTGCAGACAAGAACTTATGGATCCATTTCTTCCAGGAGAGTCTTTCAGGGACTCAGCTCGAATGGTTCTATCAGCTGGATGGAACCAATATTCGAAACTGGGAGGACTTGGCTACTGCTTTTTATAAGCAGTATCAGTATAATTCCGACCTTGCTCCCACGCGTACCCAACTCTAGGGTATGTCACTAGGAACGGGTGAAGGTTTTAAGGAGTACGCGCAGAAGTGGAGAGACCTGGCGGGCAGGGTGCAGCCACCATTGACCGACCGTGAACTCGTGGACATGTTCTTGGGGACCCTGTCTGGTCCATTCTTTAACCACTTGATTGGTAATTCCTCTGCTGGGTTTACAGATCTGATCTTAACTGGTGAGAGGATCGAGGCTGGTATCAAGTTGGGAAAAAGACATAAAGGTACCTCCTCGAGTACAGAGAAGAAGCCCTTCAAGAAGGAAGCTAGTGATGTGTATGGTCCCAGAAGACAAAGCAAACCGGAACTCCGCCAAGCTGTCAACGCGGTGGTTATTTCTAAGCCTGCTGTTGCTCCTCAGCAATACAACCAGCCAAGAGGTGAGAGGCCCAAAAGGCAGTACACTCGGCTCAGTATGACCCTCTCTCAGATATTGCCGCAACTGCTGTCAACCAATCTGGTAACTGTCAAGGAAGCTCCGAAGGTAGTGAACACCACATCTCCGAAGTACAATCCCAACACCCGATGTGCTTATCACTCTTACAGCCCGGGGCATTCTACTGATGATTGTTGGGCTCCGAGAAATAAGGTTCAGGACCTTATTGATGCTAAAGAAATACAGTTCGAGGCGCCCGAAAGGCCCAATGTTGTGACTGCTCCCATGCCCCAGCATGGAGTGAATGATGTGGAAGAAGACCGGTATGTGGCCTCGGTGGATGAGATTGTTACTCCGTTATTGACCGTCAAAAGGAACTTGTTGCTAGCCAGTTTATTTCCGGGATGTAGTAAAGGTTGCCTTCTATGTTCTGTTTCACCTACTGGTTGTCCTTTGTTGAAGTCAGGCGTCCAGAACCTGATGGATAACAAAGAGATCTTGTTAGAGAAGATTGCTATTCCTGCTGTCCCTACTGAAGAAGTTTCTATTGTCACTATTTTCAACAACCCTCCTAAGGCTCCCTCAAATAAGCCTGTCAAAATCATGTCCGTTCAGAAGATTGCTCCTATCATCATCACTTTTCCGGGGCCCATCCCTTATAAATCTGACAAAGCTGTCCCTTGGCACTATGGGGCAGATGTTTATGTGCTTGGAGTAAAGCAAGAGTTTGATACTAGTACCGGTGTCAGCAACATCACCGGGCCTGCCAAAGTCACTCGTAGTGGTAGGCTCTTCTCGCCTGATATTGCGCCACCAGCTATTCAGAGACCTATTATCATCACACCTGCAAGTGTGCCTGCTTCCCTGCCTGACCAAGTTCCTATTTCTACCCCTGCTGCCGAGTCATCTAACGCCCGGGGCAAAGGGATTGCTACTGATGTGCCTGCCCGGACGGAGGCACCGAAGACAACCAATGTTGAAGCTTCCAAGCAAGAGATGGAAGAGATTCTTAAAATTATCAAGAAGAGTGATTTCAATGTAGTTGAGCAGCTGGGGCACACCCCCTCTAAAATTTCTATGCTATCACTGTTGTTGTGTTCAGAGGCCCATGCCAAGGCCCTGATTTCCTTCCTGAAGACGGCCCATGTGCCACAAGAAACGTCTGCTGATCAATTTACTGATTGTGTGGCCAACTTGACTGCTGATAATGGGTTGGGTTTCTCTGACGCCGATATGACTGCCAAGGGAAAGAACCATAACGACGCCCTGCATGTCTCCATTGAATGTAGGGGTACTACTCTTGCCCATGTGTTGGTAGACACCGGTTCTTCGTTGAACGTTGTGATCGGTGGATCTGGAACTGACTGTTTAACGCTGGTTCGCGAAATGTCGCGGAAGCAAGAGTCGCCACCGTCTTTTATTTTCTCCAAATGGAAAGGACAAAAGCACAGAAAAATTCCTTAAAGAGATTGCTCTCGGTTCGGGAGGTAGGTTATAGAAAGGGAAGGTGTTAGCACCCTTTCTATCCATGGTTATCCATGGGCTCTTAGATACTTGCTCATTGTGTTTTCAAAATTGTTTGTTTGCTTTTCAATGTGGGTTTAAAAAGTTTCTTTGAACAATTTCAGATCGACTCATACGTCAGAGTGTTTGAAAAGTTTGTTTTGAAAGCTTTTGAAAATGTGTAGTGTGAAAAGTATGTTTTTGCTTGTTTTTGGAATTAGAGCAAGTATCCTTGAGAACCTACCTACCCTAAGGAATTCGTCTGTGTAAATGTCCTTAAAAATAGTGCCATCCCACCATTGAGAGGTAGGTAGCACCACCGTTGGAGGTGTTCGGGTCAATTCGATTTTAGGGACATGGTGATCACCAGAGCAATAGGAAGACACCTTAGAAGCTACCCTCATGCCAGGTTCCCGGATCATGAGGACTTACTAAGACGTCCTCTACTCGACGATCACCTTTCGAAAGGCAACAGTGAGGCGTACCCTAGGGGTGGTGTGTGCGATTTGTGTGTCGTTTTCAGATATTTTTGTCTTTTGTCATATCATTGGTGGTGATCTACGCTTGATTTTATTTTAAGTCCATTCATTCTTGCATGCATATTTAACAGTTATAAATTGCGAGGAAATAAAGCTAGACTATTACAAATGGCGCGGGTCCACATCGCCAAAATTAAACCGGACCCGATTTGACTGAAGATAAATAAAGCGATAAAATAAAGCGCGAAAAGTTTAAATTTACATGGCTTTGGGAGATTTACAACATTATAATTAACGACATAAGATAAATGCGCAAATTAAATAATTGAAACGAAACTAGGGCGTTGGACCCTTTTTTGCAAATAATTAAAATTAATCAAGGAAATTAAAATTAAAATTAAATGACAAATGGTATTTTTGATATTTTTTGTATTTTTTTAGATTTAATAAGGAAAAGAAATTAATTGAAATTAAATTAATAGACAAACCCTAATTCTAGTATTTTTATTTATTATGAAAGGATTAATTTTTAACCTAATTTAATATCTAAGTTAATTTACATGCAATTTTTAATTTAAGAAAATAATAAATAAGTGGTATTGAGAAATAAAAATTAAAAAGACATTAAAACTATCAATTAACCTAACTCTACATTTTTTTTGGATTTTTATTAAAAAAGAATTAAAATTAAAACCTAATTAAACTAAATATTTTACATTCCAATTTATTTATGAAGATAATTATAATAAAATATTATAGTTTTTGTACTTTCTGGATTTTTTATGTTTTTGTATATTATATTTTTTGTAAACAAAATTATTAGTTAATTTAAAACAATAAAACAAATGAGCAAATAATAAAATAAAACATAAAAGAAAATTAGAAAATAATGCAAACCAGAGGGGGGTAAACCCAATTTTGGAGGTTTTGATGTGAAAGGCCTGGCCCAATAAGCTGGACGTTGATTGACTTTTTGAATCTTATACAACGCGTTGACTGGATCTTAGTGTACTCCTTTGATCATGGCCCTTGATTTGCTCTTGTAAGACGCGTGTATGGTGATTTGTGGATGGACTATGGTAGTCCTTAGAAGCGTGCCTGCATAGGAATGAATATTGAAAAATAACATTGAATATTTGCCAGACCTGGGACTTGAACCCAGGTCTTGAGGGTCATTCACGTTAGTCCCTGCCATCTGTACCACTTGCGCTACTTTTAACGTATAATATCAATTAAACAATATAAGAGAAAAGTAGAGTTAGTGGAGGAAAGCGCGCCAGATTTTGAAATAACCAACCACCGCTTGCCAGCGCGTTATCGTCTTCCTTCTCTTGATATTTTCTGAAACGTAAAAAAAGCAAAGAGCAACGGTTTTGACCCGTTGCCATAGAGGCCATACCAAAAAATAGCGAATAGGAATCTACTGATCATAAATTTATCGCGAATACGCCATCTTAATCGTCCAGATGCGTTGAGTTTCGTGGCCTTAGTCTTAGGTCTTGATTTTGCCTGGGGTGAAAAACCCCAATTCAAGAATTCTGAAACCCTAAAAATCGATTATGGTAACTTCTCATACATGGCACAAAAACAAAATCAAATGCGTTGGTTAGCTTTAGAACATGCTTATTGGTATGAATGCACTAATAAAAATCAATGAAAATGCTTAAAACATAGAACATGATCATGCATTTTTCTGGGAACTGTTTGGATTCGTGATACCGGTTCCAGGCGTTTTGGCTTGTTGCTTGGGATTGGTACACGTCCAGAATTAGTCAAGGGAGCTTTTGGGATGAAAATCAAGGCTTGAATGGACCTCTAAGACTGATTTCAGAATTTGAGTTTCTAAGCAATTTTTCAAGTTTGTAGGTTGCTTATGAGCGCAGCCTTCAGTCTTGGGTGATTAGGGTTGTGTTGTAGTATATGTATGGAACATTTAGGTCAACAAACTTGGTACAAATCCCTTGCAATTATGGATTAAGATATTTGATTTGTTTCAAAATCTTTTTGAATCTTTTTCTATGGCTTTTGTATCAATTTGCATCCAATCACCCCAAATCTTTCCTCATTTGCCTTCACACGAAATATTGAGCCTATAATGTGTATAAAAAGATTTTTTAGATTAGGTTTAATATTTTTCATATATTAAAATCATTTAAATGAATATAAATTAATATTAATTCAAATAAATAATAAAAAAAATATGAGAATACTTCCCTTTGGGCCTAGTGGTCGTGCATAGACTTGGCATGAAGAAATTTGGAAGATAATTGAGCCCATTTGCATTTTTAGGCCTTTTGCATCAATGTTGACTTTCAAAAATTTCCAAATATTTCCCAACTTCTACAAGGCATAACTTGGTCAATTTTTAAGCTTTTCACATGTTCTTGGACATTTTGGAAAGGTCTTTGAGTCCTTTAACCAATGCCTTTGGTCCCATGTCATTTTGATTTACCAATCTCAAGTTATGGCCTTTGACTTAAAGTCACTTTTTGTTGACTTTTGAAAATGACCTATAATGTTGAAATTGATAACTTTTTGTGAGAGCATTTCTTGGACTTGGAACATGAAGATGAATTGTAGGAAATGTCTTTCTCTTCAAAATGAGCTTTGGATGGAATTTTTCTGATAATCCATGTGAAAGTTATGCCCTGGTCAATTTCAGTTGACTTTTTCAGCTGTCCAAATATAGCAACTTTTGCATCTTTGATGATTTCTGAGCCCAATTTTGAGAATCATGATCAAGCATTGATCAAATGATGTTTGTGGCTTCAAAATGATATGTTGACCAAAAATTTGAACTTTTGACTGTCAAAATGACCATTTTGCCCCTACAGTTGACTGTAGTGCAATCTAGGGTTTTGACTGTGCAATTTTGAGCTGAATGCCTTGAAACTTGATATGAGGATGCTTGACTATCTTTGTAGGCACATGAGACTTGATTGGGCCTTTGGAAAGTTCATTTGCTTGACCAGAACTCAAACCCTAGTTTTGACTGTATAGAGGACAGTTGAGCTGCACAACCCTTGGGGAATTTTGTGACCTTGACTTGGCAATTTCTTGATGAATATGGGAGGGCAAATTTTGGGGTACAACAGTTGCCCCTGTTCAATCTTCTTAGACCTGAGGATGCAGATTGGCTGACGTGCCTTTCGTAATCCGAGGGTAGAAGATGATTGAACACTAAAGTGCCCAGAAATTTGCGCTCACATAGTGACAGTGATGGGGAATGGGCTTATAGATGCCATTTAGAGATTGCTGAATAGGATGATGGGCTTATAGATGCCATCTGGATGCTGACTGCGTAAGAGATTCCTTCGCTAGAACCTGCACACCTGCAAAAGAGAAAATGAGTACCTGACACGTTGCAGGAGTTGATTTTAGATGCTTGATATGGATATGTCCTGACTGGTTACAGGAGCTGGGTCTGGAGCTTCAAACGCTGATGAATGAACCAGGAATGGTTACTGCCTTAATCATGAATGGTAAGAGAACCTTGGGTGATTTTAACTTCAACAACGCTCGTTGAGAAAAATCTTGGTGAGAATTACCATCTTTGTAGTGTCAGGAAGGGAACCAAAGGATATTACAATCTCAAAGGGAGTTACCTCACTCACGTTGGAGAGGGAACTATAGGAAATTATAATCTGAAAGGAGATATCACCTCACGCTCATGCCGGAGAGGGAAACATCTGAAGAAGGAATTACCACCTCACGCGCCGTTGGAGAGGGGACCACAAAAGAATATCACCTCACGCTCATCGTCGGAGAGGAAAACATTTTGAAAAAGGAATTACCACCTCACGCTCACCGTCGGAGAGGGGACCACAAAAGAATATCACCTCACGCTCATCGTCGGAGAGGAAAACATCTTGAAAAAGGAATTACCACCTCACGCTCACCGTCGGAGAGGGGACCACAAAAGAATATCACCTCACGCTCATCGTCGGAGAGGAAAACATCTTGAAAAAGGAATTACCACCTCACGCTCACCGTCGGAGAGGGGACCACAAAAGAATATCACCTCACGCTCATCGTCGGAGAGGAAAACATTTTGAAAAAGGAATTACCACCTCACGCTCACCGTCGGAGAGGGGACCATAACTTCTACTGAGTCTTTATCAGAAAAATCCGTTTGGAGTCGATTTAACTGGACTAGAGAAATCCTTGAAATATGCTTGAGAATTTCAACTGCATCTTTCCTGAAAGGTAAAGGTCAGTTATATGCGATGCATGATATGGATCAAGTAATGATGTTATCAATATAAAGGAGACTTGTATGATGCAATACGTTATGCATGCTATAATGATGTATGTGATGATTCATGTATGTTTTCGTCTAGGAAAATAAATCCTTGACGGGTGCCGGGAAGTCATATCCTGGGCTGATGTTGAGGAAAAGATTTTGCTTCCGCTGTGGATGATTCGTTGCAAGAATACCGGTAGGAGGAGATAACTCCGTTGAGGAATGAAACAATTCTGCGGGAGAAAAGATACTCTAGCGATCATGCTGGGGAGTGCTACTCTGTGGGGATAGCGATGCTTTGCTGAGTTGATGAAGATACCTCCGCTGGGGATACCGTTGATGAGTTATGCTGGGGATATCCTCGTTGTGCTGGAAGTGTTGATAGACTTCGCTGGGGGTAGGAAGATACTTTGCCGAAGACGCTCTTTCCGTGGCTTTTGGCTGAGGATAACCCAGTTATATCCTGTTACGGAAATAACTCTTTAAATCAAGCCGGGACGACGCGTTCGTGCTCTGCGAGGGGATAAGCTTCCAGAATCTACTGGGGATAAGCTTACTGCTTGAGGATATGAATTCCATCTTTCCGGGGGAACTGGATTGGATTCTCCTGGGGAGATTTTGAACTGTAATGCTGTAGGTTGAAAGAGGGAACCTATGTAGGGTTGCCTGCTGATGAGCTCGTGTAAGACCGCATCTGAAATGGAGAAGGAACCTGGGTAGGGTTACTTTGATGATGAGTTCGTGTAAAACTGCATCTTGAAGAGAGAGAACCGGTGTAGGGTTGCTTGGTGAGGTAAGTTCATGTAAAATTTCTTGATGAACCGGGGTGAGGTTATCTTGAGCTAAATCCATGTAAGACTTCTGGAGGAACCGGGGTTAGGTTACCTTGGGGTAAATCCATGTGAGATTTCTTGACGAACCGGGGTAAGGTTACTGGAGACGAGTCCATGTGAGACTTCTGGGGGAACCGGGGTTAGGTTACCTTGAAATAGATCCGTGTGAGATTTCTTGACGAACCGGGGTAAGGTTACTGGAGACGAGTCCATGTGAGACTTCTGGGGGAACCGGGGTTAGGTTACCTTGAAATAGATCCGTGTGAGATTTCTTGACGAACCGGGGTAAGGTTGCTTCGGGATAAGTTTGTGTAGAACTTCTGGATGAACCGGGGTAAGGTTGCTTGTGGGATAAGTTCGTGTAAAACTTCTTCTGAAAATTGAGAAGGAACCGGTGTAGGGTTGCATGATTTTGATTAAGTGGATGATTGTCCTGTTTGGTTTCGGATGTTAACCCACGATCTGGAATTTATAAAGGTAGATGGTAATCATCCTTATGTTGATCTTTCCTTTGTACTTTGGTTGACAGAGCAATTGGATCGCCTGGATAACTCATTATTGCCCCTGCTTCGGAGATGAAGGAAGAGGATACCTGTGTGGGTGATTGACAAATCTTCGAGTAGACACGTGATGAAATACCGGATCATAGTCGTACGCTTTGATCCCTAACTTTTGCCTGGACCGCCCTTTCGGGTTTTCAGTCCACCGGGATACCCCTTTTTGCCCAAGCCGCCTTTTCAGGTTTTCGACTTGCCGGGTGTACAAATTTTTCATTTTGTCCCTTCATTTTGCCCGAACCCTTTTGGTTCGCCGGGAAGCCCTTATAGGTATGTCAACCTAGCGGGTCTTTGATTTTGCGTAGTATTTTTTCGACTATGTCCACACTCTCAGAATGTAGGGAGTTGCCCCTGTTGGAAGTATTTTGCCATGCCCCAGATAATGAGCAATGT
The DNA here is from genome assembly GCA_948472305.1 of Vicia faba. Lineage (NCBI taxonomy): Eukaryota > Viridiplantae > Streptophyta > Magnoliopsida > Fabales > Fabaceae > Vicia > Vicia faba. The sequence goes on along the minus strand of OX451739.1, from coordinate 503,461,254 downwards.
GCCCCTTGATTGGAGGTTCTTCTGTTCACAAGGTGTTCATCGTGCGAATTTCCCTGCTTGTTCAAACAAGTAGTCATATGCAAACAAGGTTATTTTAAGAATGCAAAAGTCTATGTCTGTCTTGAATTTTGAAAATGCGTTTTTTGTAATACAGTGCGATGTCAACTAATATTTTACAGCAAACCTTCAGGAGTCAGGATACCTTCGTAACAGTATGCTTTCGAACTGACCCATATTTCAGCTAGGACTTTCAAGGGTTATATCGTGGCCGGGTTCACGGTTTAAGAAACAAAGGATAAAGGCTCAAATTATTTGTACCCACCCGCTCTTCGTGATGTTCTCCAAACCTAAACTCAGTTGATCGTGCGTTAGACCTGGTTTGAGTCTTTGCTTGATATATCAGTGATGGTTCGGATATTGATGATTTATTTGAATGGGCAGTCACCTTTGCTTTTGTGGAGGGTTTGTGAGACCTCTTTTGATTTTTGTTATCCCTTCCTTTTTTTTTGCCTGAACTGTTTCCCTTTTTTGAATTACAGTCAGCGGGATGCCCCAGTCTTTTTTATTGGTTTTGACTTTTTGGGCTTTCCATTTATGATTTTTTTTTTTTTTAATGACTGCATGTCCTTATGATTGTTCGGAACCATCACTGTCTTTTGTTTTGTAAGGACTCCTTTGGTGCCATTTGTTATGCACTTGGATCAACTGAGAGACTACCCTGCCCCAGGTTATGATTAATGGTTTTGATTTTCGAAAATAAAAACTCCTACTTCTTTGGCTCTGATGGGTTGACGAGGGATTATCATCCTTATAACTCCAGTGTTTAGGGGTTGAAACAATGCCTGTACTTCATAAGCGGGGTCTGTTCAAAAGCATACTGTAATGATCGCGGTATCGCTTTCGTCATCCTCCCTCAAGAGGTTTAGAATTTTCAATTAAGAGTTGACCATTGCAAAAATATGAAAGCGGTTTTAAGCATAGTAAACATAATTAATCAAGACAGACATGTGTAATGCATTCATGAAATAAAGAGTTTAACATAATAATTGTTTATCTGAACAAGAAAGAACAATACAACTTGAATTCAAGTGAACAAAAAATTCTCAACCCTAGCCATGTTTTGGCAATGGAGCATTGATCACATTGGGAGTCTCAGCAGGCTCGAACTCGATCTCTTTGGCATCGATCATGTTCTGAATTTTGTACTTTAGCGCCCAACAGTCTTCAGTATCGTGCCCCGGGCTATCAGAATGATAAGCGCATCTGGCTTCTGGATTGTAGCTGGGAGAGGAGGTCTTAGAATTGGCAGGAGGGTTGATCACTGCAATCAGGTTCATCTTCAACATATGTTGCAGTGCTTGCGACCATGGCATGTTAATGTTGGTGAACTGTCTTTTAGGCCCGTCCGGTCTTTGCTGGTTTCCCCTTTGTGGTTGGCGGCGTGGTGCAGAACCAGAGATCATGACTGCCCCTGCATGTTGGTCACGGCGACCCTTTTGACCGTATGCAGCATTAGATTCCTTCTTTCCCGTGTAAGGCTTTTTGTGGGTGTCAGAAGGTGTGGCCTCTTGGATTTTCCCACTCTTGATACCAGCTTCGATTCTTTCGCCGGTCAGGATGAGGTCAGTGAATCCAGCAGATGAGTTACCAATGAGGTGGTTGAAGAATGGCCCTGATAGGGTCCCCAAGAACATATCAACAAGTTCCCGATCAGTCAGGGGTGGTTGTACCCTTCCAGCAAGATCCCTCCACTTCTGAGCGTACTCCTTAAAACCTTCGCTTGCACCTAACGACATACCCTGGAGTTGAGTACGCGTGGGGGCAAGGTCGGCATTATACTGGTACTGCTTATAGAAAGCAGTTGCCAACTCCTCCCAGTTACGAACTTTGGTCCCATCCAGCTGATAGAACCATTCGAGGTGAGTCCCTGAAAGACTTTCCTGGAAGAAGTGGATCCATAGATTCTTATCCGCAGAGTACGGCTGAATCTTCCGAACATAGGACCTTAAGTGCAGCTTGGGACAAGACGCCCCGTCATACTTCGAGAAAGTTGGTGCTTTGAATTTATGTGGGATAATCACACCAGTCGACAAACCCAGATCTCCGAAATCCAGCCCAGGTACCTGTTGAACCTCCATAGCTTTCATTCTGTCCTCCAGTTGCTTATATCTGTCATCAGCAGGAGGGTACTGCTCTTCATCAAAATCTGTCTCGTTGTCGGAGACCACTGGACTGGGAACCTCTCTCTCATGATGACTGCTTTTTCCCACAGATGGGGTTGTCCTCTCAGCTTCAACTTGTGGTGTATTCCCAAATCTGCGTCTAGGGCTGAACAGAACAGTCCTCTTCTTTTTCTTGTCCTTCTTCAAAAGCAGAGCCTTCAGGTCTTGTTGCCCCTGGGTCAAATTCAGGATCAGCTCTTGGAACTGGGCGTTCTGAGCCTGGAGATCCTTGATGGACTGTTCAGCTGATGATCCAGGATTCATGACGATCGGCTGAAATAAACAGCGGAGAAGGGTAAGCAACCTGCAGAGAAAAGGGTACTTGTTATGCAATGATATGTATGACATGCATGCAATGATTTCAAGGACCTCGCGGGGTAAACAGAGAAACTTGTTAGAGTTGCAAGCCGGTAACTTGATTGAAGGCACTTCATGTTGTTGAGAGTCCTTCTTCAAGGGTCAAAGGCTCACCATATCCAGTGGGTCATAGCCCCTGACATCCTTGGCTAGAGGAAAATAAATCCTCTTTGCCCCTGGCTAGATGTTTGATTTATCATGACCTGCATCACAAGCCCTTGAGATCCTTGAAATGGGTTAGGATGTATACAGGATGCATGCAATGGTATGATGTTATGCTATGCATGGGGTAACGTGAGTGAACCCTGTTATGAGTCCTGATTAAGGACTGAAACAAAACCTGCAAGAAACAAGGGTTAGGTAACAAGTACGCAAGTAGGCAAGTATAAAGGCACACAAGTCACACAAAAGAAACCCTTAGAGTTTAGGCCAGCATGGGGTCTGGGTATTACCCTCTTTCAGTTGGTGGGCTCAACCTGTCCTATCAGAAGTAACCGGGTTCTAAGGGTCCCAATATCACGGGATTGCTTTCATTGTTCATCGTTTCGATTTAGCCACTGAACTGGCGACCGAAATATTCCAGGAAAGCACCCCTCAATTGGGTGTAGTATCGAGTATCAACCAACCTCGGACTGCACCAAAGTCAGTTATCTCACTACCCTAAAGAGGCCAAGATAGTTCAATTAAGGTTCCTAAGGTCTGTTGATGCTTCATGACACCACGCGGAGGCCCCGTACTCTCCTTGACTGAACTCAAGGGTTACCGGTACACACCAAAGTGCCACATCAACGTAGCAGACTGTTTCAACCATGTCGGTATACCCCGCACAGTTCCCTCACAGCCTTGTTGCTACTTTCTAAGAAAGGTATCCCCCAGATCCGGGTTAGGATCTATAGAACTCCCAAGCAACCCACAATAATAAAGCACACAAGGAAAACAATTGAAAACATAGTTATAAGCTAGCCCTAAGGTACACCTCACTTTATAAAGGTTCCCCAGCAGAGTCGCCAGTTCTGTGATCGGTGGATCTGGAACTGACTGTTTAACGCTGGTTCGCGAAATGTCGCGGAAGCAAGAGTCGCCACCGTCTTTTATTTTCTCCAAATGGAAAGGACAAAAGCACAGAAAAATTCCTTAAAGAGATTGCTCTCGGTTCGGGAGGTAGGTTATAGAAAGGGAAGGTGTTAGCACCCTTTCTATCCATGGTTATCCATGGGCTCTTAGATACTTGCTCATTGTGTTTTCAAAATTGTTTGTTTGCTTTTCAATGTGGGTTTAAAAAGTTTCTTTGAACAATTTCAGATCGACTCATACGTCAGAGTGTTTGAAAAGTTTGTTTTGAAAGCTTTTGAAAATGTGTAGTGTGAAAAGTATGTTTTTGCTTGTTTTTGGAATTAGAGCAAGTATCCTTGAGAACCTACCTACCCTAAGGAATTCGTCTGTGTAAATGTCCTTAAAAATAGTGCCATCCCACCATTGAGAGGTAGGTAGCACCACCGTTGGAGGTGTTCGGGTCAATTCGATTTTAGGGACATGGTGATCACCAGAGCAATAGGAAGACACCTTAGAAGCTACCCTCATGCCAGGTTCCCGGATCATGAGGACTTACTAAGACGTCCTCTACTCGACGATCACCTTTCGAAAGGCAACAGTGAGGCGTACCCTAGGGGTGGTGTGTGCGATTTGTGTGTCGTTTTCAGATATTTTTGTCTTTTGTCATATCATTGGTGGTGATCTACGCTTGATTTTATTTTAAGTCCATTCATTCTTGCATGCATATTTAACAGTTATAAATTGCGAGGAAATAAAGCTAGACTATTACAAATGGCGCGGGTCCACATCGCCAAAATTAAACCGGACCCGATTTGACTGAAGATAAATAAAGCGATAAAATAAAGCGCGAAAAGTTTAAATTTACATGGCTTTGGGAGATTTACAACATTATAATTAACGACATAAGATAAATGCGCAAATTAAATAATTGAAACGAAACTAGGGCGTTGGACCCTTTTTTGCAAATAATTAAAATTAATCAAGGAAATTAAAATTAAAATTAAATGACAAATGGTATTTTTGATATTTTTTGTATTTTTTTAGATTTAATAAGGAAAAGAAATTAATTGAAATTAAATTAATAGACAAACCCTAATTCTAGTATTTTTATTTATTATGAAAGGATTAATTTTTAACCTAATTTAATATCTAAGTTAATTTACATGCAATTTTTAATTTAAGAAAATAATAAATAAGTGGTATTGAGAAATAAAAATTAAAAAGACATTAAAACTATCAATTAACCTAACTCTACATTTTTTTTGGATTTTTATTAAAAAAGAATTAAAATTAAAACCTAATTAAACTAAATATTTTACATTCCAATTTATTTATGAAGATAATTATAATAAAATATTATAGTTTTTGTACTTTCTGGATTTTTTATGTTTTTGTATATTATATTTTTTGTAAACAAAATTATTAGTTAATTTAAAACAATAAAACAAATGAGCAAATAATAAAATAAAACATAAAAGAAAATTAGAAAATAATGCAAACCAGAGGGGGGTAAACCCAATTTTGGAGGTTTTGATGTGAAAGGCCTGGCCCAATAAGCTGGACGTTGATTGACTTTTTGAATCTTATACAACGCGTTGACTGGATCTTAGTGTACTCCTTTGATCATGGCCCTTGATTTGCTCTTGTAAGACGCGTGTATGGTGATTTGTGGATGGACTATGGTAGTCCTTAGAAGCGTGCCTGCATAGGAATGAATATTGAAAAATAACATTGAATATTTGCCAGACCTGGGACTTGAACCCAGGTCTTGAGGGTCATTCACGTTAGTCCCTGCCATCTGTACCACTTGCGCTACTTTTAACGTATAATATCAATTAAACAATATAAGAGAAAAGTAGAGTTAGTGGAGGAAAGCGCGCCAGATTTTGAAATAACCAACCACCGCTTGCCAGCGCGTTATCGTCTTCCTTCTCTTGATATTTTCTGAAACGTAAAAAAAGCAAAGAGCAACGGTTTTGACCCGTTGCCATAGAGGCCATACCAAAAAATAGCGAATAGGAATCTACTGATCATAAATTTATCGCGAATACGCCATCTTAATCGTCCAGATGCGTTGAGTTTCGTGGCCTTAGTCTTAGGTCTTGATTTTGCCTGGGGTGAAAAACCCCAATTCAAGAATTCTGAAACCCTAAAAATCGATTATGGTAACTTCTCATACATGGCACAAAAACAAAATCAAATGCGTTGGTTAGCTTTAGAACATGCTTATTGGTATGAATGCACTAATAAAAATCAATGAAAATGCTTAAAACATAGAACATGATCATGCATTTTTCTGGGAACTGTTTGGATTCGTGATACCGGTTCCAGGCGTTTTGGCTTGTTGCTTGGGATTGGTACACGTCCAGAATTAGTCAAGGGAGCTTTTGGGATGAAAATCAAGGCTTGAATGGACCTCTAAGACTGATTTCAGAATTTGAGTTTCTAAGCAATTTTTCAAGTTTGTAGGTTGCTTATGAGCGCAGCCTTCAGTCTTGGGTGATTAGGGTTGTGTTGTAGTATATGTATGGAACATTTAGGTCAACAAACTTGGTACAAATCCCTTGCAATTATGGATTAAGATATTTGATTTGTTTCAAAATCTTTTTGAATCTTTTTCTATGGCTTTTGTATCAATTTGCATCCAATCACCCCAAATCTTTCCTCATTTGCCTTCACACGAAATATTGAGCCTATAATGTGTATAAAAAGATTTTTTAGATTAGGTTTAATATTTTTCATATATTAAAATCATTTAAATGAATATAAATTAATATTAATTCAAATAAATAATAAAAAAAATATGAGAATACTTCCCTTTGGGCCTAGTGGTCGTGCATAGACTTGGCATGAAGAAATTTGGAAGATAATTGAGCCCATTTGCATTTTTAGGCCTTTTGCATCAATGTTGACTTTCAAAAATTTCCAAAAATTTCCCAACTTCTACAAGGCATAACTTGGTCAATTTTTAAGCTTTTCACATGTTCTTGGACATTTTGGAAAGGTCTTTGAGTCCTTTAACCAATGCCTTTGGTCCCATGTCATTTTGATTTACCAATCTCAAGTTATGGCCTTTGACTTAAAGTCACTTTTTGTTGACTTTTGAAAATGACCTATAATGTTGAAATTGATAACTTTTTGTGAGAGCATTTCTTGGACTTGGAACATGAAGATGAATTGTAGGAAATGTCTTTCTCTTCAAAATGAGCTTTGGATGGAATTTTTCTGATAATCCATGTGAAAGTTATGCCCTGGTCAATTTCAGTTGACTTTTTCAGCTGTCCAAATATAGCAACTTTTGCATCTTTGATGATTTCTGAGCCCAATTTTGAGAATCATGATCAAGCATTGATCAAATGATGTTTGTGGCTTCAAAATGATATGTTGACCAAAAATTTGAACTTTTGACTGTCAAAATGACCATTTTGCCCCTACAGTTGACTGTAGTGCAATCTAGGGTTTTGACTGTGCAATTTTGAGCTGAATGCCTTGAAACTTGATATGAGGATGCTTGACTATCTTTGTAGGCACATGAGACTTGATTGGGCCTTTGGAAAGTTCATTTGCTTGACCAGAACTCAAACCCTAGTTTTGACTGTATAGAGGACAGTTGAGCTGCACAACCCTTGGGGAATTTTGTGACCTTGACTTGGCAATTTCTTGATGAATATGGGAGGGCAAATTTTGGGGTACAACAAACGTATTACCCAAGAAGGCCCTAGACAGGTTGGATTGTGAGGGTTTAAAGCCCAAGCCTAGTAACATTGTTGTCTGAGCCTTTGACGGGTCGAAGAGGATGGTACATGGCGAAGTTGACATTCCAATCAGGGTTGGTTCTCAAGTTTTTTATTCTACTTTCTATGTGATGGACATCCGACCATCCTATTCTTGTTTGCTGGGTCGTCCATGGATCCACAAGGCTGGAGTTGTGACCTCCACGTTGCATCAGAAACTTAAGTACCCGGTCAGAGGGAAGATCGTAACAGTTCAAAGGGAAGAAGAATACATGGTCAGCCACCTTAACTCGTTCCGGTACATAGAGATGGATGGGGAGTTCATTGAGACCCCCTTTCAACACTTTGAAGAGGTGCCTCAGACATTGGCGTCAGCAGAGACTGTAACTGAAGAAGATCCTCCTTTGAAGATGGCTTCCTTGAAGGATGCCCGGGCTGTGGTTGAGAAGGAGGCTCAGAGGCCTGTGCGTAAGGCAAGGATTGGAAGACCTCCTGTATTCATCACCAACCCGAGAGTAAATGCTATTGAAGACGACGTAGAGGAATCCGAATTCGACAGCTGGATATACCCGACGACCAACGGTGGACCAAGCAACTGGACTGCCAAAGACTTCACACCTACTACTTTTGTCACTCAGTAATGAACTCCTTTGTTTTGAATTTGTAACAAACAATATTACTAAACTCTATGGCCCGGTGTCTTACCTGGGGCGCCGTGGTTTCATTTTTGAGGGCTTGTTATTTGTCACTTTCATATATCATGAATAAAAGCATTGGACGTTTTTCGCATTTCAAATCTTGCGCTCCCTTTCTTTCTTTATATATTGCAAAATAGCTATATTTACACACACTCACCTATACAGGTTCCAATCCACTCTGGATCCCACTGGTAACGACTCTGCTACTGCCAGTTATGACTTCGAAAATCCGATCAACTTAGCCGAAGACGAAGGTGAAGATGATTGTGAAGTGCCTGGTGAGCTTGCAAGACTGCTACTCCAGGAAGAGAGGGCCATTCAGCCACATGAAGAGCCAGTGGAAACGGTAAATCTGGGTACTGAGACAGACAGGAAGGAAGTTAAGATTGGTGCCAATCTGGAGCTCAGTGTGAAACAACGGTTGATTCAGATGCTGCATGACTATGTGGAAATCTTTGCCTGGTCTTACGAAGACATGCCTGGGTTGGATACCGACATTGTGGTTCATCACCTGCCTACCAAGGAAGAATGCCCTCCAGTAAAACAGAAGGTTCGCCGTATGCGTCCAGAGATGTCCGAGAAAATCAAGGCTGAGGTTATGAAACAATTTGATGCCGGATTTCTAGCAGTGACTTCATACCCTCAGTGGGTTGCCAACGTGGTTCCAGTGCCGAAGAAGGATGGTAAGGTCCAAATGTTTGTTGATTACAGGGATTTGAACAGGGCGAGCCCTAAGGATGATTTCCCTCTGCCTCATATCGACGTTCTGGTCGACAACACTGCTCAGCACAAGGTATTCTCCTTCATGGATGGGTTCTCAGGTTATAATCAAATCAAGATGGCTCCTGAAGACATGGAGAAGACCACTTTTGTTACTCAGTGGGGCACCTTCTGTTACAAGGTCATGCCTTTTGGGTTGAAAAATGTTGGGGCAACATACCAACGTGCCATGGTTGCTCTGTTTCACGACATGATCCACCATGAGATCGAAGTATATGTCGACGATATGATTGCAAGGTCCCAAACTGAGGAGGAACACCTTGACCATCTACAGAAGCTGTTCGACCGTATGAAGTTGTACAACCTGAGGTTGAACCCGAACAAGTGCACCTTCGGGGTAAGGTCTAGAAAATTGCTAGGCTTCGTCGTGAGCGACAAAGGTATTCAAGTGGACCCTGCCAAAGTGAAAGCCATACAAGAGATGCCAGCTCCCAAGATAGAGAAAGAAGTCAGAGGCTTTCTAGGACGGTTGAACTACATTGCCCGATTCATCTCACACCTAACTGCTACCTGTGAACCAATCTTCAAGCTACTGAAGAAATATCAAGTAGTGCGTTGGAATGATGAATGTCAGGCCTCTTTCGAAAGAATCAAAGAGTATCTCCAAGAGCCACCCATTCTTATGCCACCGGTTGAAGGGAGACCTCTAATATTATACTTGACAGCTCAATGGGGTGTGTGCTGGGGCAGCATGACGAGTCTGGCCGAAAAGAGCACGCCATTTATTACCTTAGCAAAAAGTTTACCGACTGTGAGACCCGATACTCACTGCTCGAGAAAACTTGTTGCGCTTTGGTATGGGCTGCTCGCCGGCTGAGACAGTATATGTTGACTCACACTACTTTGTTGATTTCAAAAATGGATCCGATCAAGTACATTTTCGAAAAGCCTGCCTTGTCCGGAAGAATAGCAAGATGGCAAATGATCTTGACAGAATACGACATCCAATACACGACCCAAAAAGAAATCAAGGGAAGTGTATTGGCAGACCATTTGGCACACCAGGTAGTGGATGATTACCAGTCGATGAACTTTGAATTTCCAGACGAGGACATCATGGTAGTAACTGATTGTGAAGTACCTGGACCGGATGAAGGACCTGAGGAAGGATCCCGATGGTCTATGCACTTTGACGGAGCCTCAAACGCTTTGGGTAACGGTATTGGCGTCGTGATCATATCCCCTAAAGGCATTCATACTCCACTCACCGCCCGGCTATGTTTCAACTGCACCAACAACATGGCGGAGTATGAAGCATGTATCATGGGTCTTCAAGCTGCAATTGACTTAAGGATCAAGTTTCTGAGTGTCTTCGGAGATTCCGCCCTCGTGATCAATCAGATCAAGGGCGAGTGGGATACGAAACACCCAAATCTTATTCCTTACAAGGAGTATGTATTGACGTTTATTCCCCATTTCGAGGAGATAACTTTTGAGCACTTCCCAAGAGAGGAGAATCAGTTAGCGGACGCGCTAGCTACGATGTCTTCTATGTTCAAAGTCAAATGGGACAACGAAGCTCCCCGGATCATCATTTGGAAATTGGATGAACCTGCACATTGCTGTGATCTCGAGGCTGAAGAGGTAACTGAAAAACCTTGGTATCATGAAGTGAAGAGGTACTTGGAAGCTCAAGAATACCCTGAGGGTGCATCTGTTAATGACAAGAAGTTCCTGAGAAGGTTTGCGGCAAAGTTCTTCCTCAGTAATGTCATTCTATACAAGCGAAACCATGATTCAACCTTACTGCGTTGTGTGGATAAGGCTGAAGCAGAAAAGATCATGGCAGAGCTGCATGAAGGCACCTTCGGAACACATTCCAGTGGACATACCATGGCAAAGAAGATCCTTCGGGCAGGATATTTCTGGTCCACAATGGAAGCCGACTGTTATCAACATTCTCGGACGTGTCACAAATGCCAGATCTATGCTGATAAGGTACACGTTCCTCCAGTTCCGCTGAACGTCTTGACAGCACCTTGGCCTTTTGCAATGTGGGGCATTGATATGATTGGCGAGATCAGACCTACGGCATCCAACGGGCATCGCTTCATCCTGGTAGCGATTGATTACTTTACAAAGTGGGTTGAAGCAGCTTCCTACGCTACGGTAACCAAGAACGTCGTGGCACGGTTCATTCGACATAACCTGGTCTGTCGATACGGCGTACCAGAAAGGATCATTACGGACAACGGTACCAATCTTAACAATAAGATGATCACTGAGCTCTACGAGCAATTCAAGATACAACACCACAACTCTTCTCCTTACCGGCCGAAGATGAATGGGGCTGTAGAAGCAGCTAATAAAAACATCAAAAAGATTGTGCAGAAGATGACAGTGACCTACAAAGATTGGCACGAGATGTTACCGTTTGCTCTTCATGGGTACCGTACCTCAGCAAGGACGTCAACAGGTGAAACTCCCTTTTCCTTGGTCTATGGCATGGAGGCAGTCTTGCCTATCGAAGTCCAGATACCCTCTCTCCGGATAATGAAGGATGCAGGTTTGAGCGAAGATGACTGGATCCAGACTCGACTTGATCAATTAAATCTAATTGATGAAAAGAGACTCACCGCTATTTGTCATGGTCAAACGTAGCAAAAACGGATGATCATGGCATTTAAAAAGAAAGTCAGACGACAAGAGTATCAAGTCGGAGACCTGGTAATCAAGCGCATCATTCTTCCTCAAAGTGATCCCAGGGGTAAATGGACCCCCACGTACGAAGGGCCATTTGTGGTTAAACATATCTTCTCAGGAGGAGCCATGATTCTAACCACCATGGATGGTGACGACCTTCCTCACCCCGCCAATGCAGACATAGTAAAAAGATACTACGCATGAACAAAAGACCCGCTAGGTTGACACACCTAGGAAAAAATAAGGGCTTCCCGGCGAACCAAAAGGGTTCGGGCAAAAATAAGGGATGAAATGAAAAAATCTGTACACCCGGCAAGTCGAAAACCTGAAAAGGCGGCTTGGGTAAAAAGGGGTATCCCGGTGGACTAAAAACCCGAAAGGGCGGTCCAGGCAAAAGTTAGGGATAAGCGTAATACTATGTCTCATTGGATCATCCTGCATCCAGAATTTGGTATCAACTATCAGGTTCAGACGGCATCAATCAGTCAGCTTCATCTCCAACTAAGCAGCAAAGTGATGAGACGCTTGAAGACATAACGGCGATAGCAGAGTTGGAACCCAGTGGGATTGTTTTTCACATAGTTGTTTTGTTTCCTTTTCACAAAATTGTATAAACTCTATGTTGTTCGGCGGCGTTCTCTTACTAGGACGTCAGCCTCTTGTACATAAAACGCATATTTACAGGCAAACTTCAAAATTAATACAAGTTCATTTTCAGACAAATTGCCAACTGTTTTTCCTTTATCTGTTTTGTTTTGCGAAGAACGTCCAATGTTCATTTTTGATATATGAATTTGACATTAATTGCTAAATCATAAATATTTTCATGCGAAACAAAGGACTAATTACAGGTGACATCAGAAACAGGGGCAATAATGAATTGTCTAGATGATCTAGTTGCTCTGTCCACCAAGGTACCAAGGTAGATTCAGTTGAAGAGTATGACCAAGATACCTCCACTCCCCGTAGAGTAAGACAAGGTCCAGCAATACTCTCCCCCGAGCAGAGTTGGTCTCCTGTCAGCCCGAAAAGGCATAGTATCTCCAGCAAGTCAGCGATACTCTCCCCAAGCAGGGTTAATCTACTGTCAGCCTCAAGGAAATTGGATATCCCCAGAAAATCTCAATATTCCCCGGCGGAGTATACATATGTTCCTAAGAAAGCATCCCCGGTAGTCTTGATATAAGATTGTTCCCCGGCGGAATATCGGACACCCCAATGGAGCCACTTCCCCAGTACAGTCCAAAGGTTTCCCCGGGAGAGTTGAATCAATCTCCCCAATAGATTTTGGAAGCTTATCCCCAGTAGATTCTGGAAGCTTATCCCTTGCAGAGCACGAACGCGTCTCCCCGGCTTTATTCAAAGGTTATTCCCCACCAGAGCTTATAACTGGGTTATCCTCAGCTAATTACCACAGAAAGATCGTCCTCAGCGAAGTTCTTCCTATCCCCCAACGGAGTTCATCAGATTCCCCAACATAGCTCATCAACGGAATCCCCAACGGAGTTATCATCAAAATCTCAGCGCAATATCTCTTCCCCACAGAGTAATTCCCCGCAGAGTAATCTCTTCATCAAGTTTATTCCCAAACGGAGTCATCTTCTCCTACCGGTTTATTCTTACAATCATCATCCCCAGCGGAAACGAAGAACTTTACTCTTCAAACAGCAGCCCAGGATTCAACAAACTCCCGGCACACGTCAAGGATTTATTTTCCTAGACGAAAATACATTCATCACATTTCATACATCCTGCTTACATACATGAGACGCATCATATCATACAACCTCATCATGACATCATGCATTTCATACATCATCACATTGCATACAACTGATGTCTTGCCTTTTCAGGAAAAAGGTCAATCCAAAGATGATTACTATCAACTGTCGCAATTCCAGATTCGATACCTGTATCTAGCCAGGGCATATCTGTAAGCGATTAAATGTGGATTCGACACCTGTATCTAGCCAGGGAATATCTATATGAAAAGTTTAGAGATTCGATACCTGTATCTAGCCAGGGCATATCTGTAGACGATTAATTCCAGATTCGATTCCTGTATCCAGCCAGGGCATATCTATGAGTAACTGATTGTAGATTCGACGCCTGTATCCAGCCAGGGCATGTCTGCATGAAGAGTTTAGAGATTCGATTCCTGTATCCAGCCAGGGCATATCTGTAGACGACCAATTCCAGATTCGATTCCTGTATTCATCCAGGGCATATCTGTGAGTAACTGATTGTAGATTCGACGCCTGTATCCAGCCAGGGCATGTCTGCATAAAGAGTTTAGAGATTCGATTCTTGTATCCAGCCAGGGCATATCTGTAGACGACTAATTCCAGATTCGATTCCTGTATCCAGCCAGGGCATATCTGTGAGTAACTGATTGTAGATTCGACACCCGTATCTAGCCAGGGCATATCTGCATGAAGAGTTTAGAGATTCGATACCTGTATCCAGCCAGGGCATATCTGTAGACGACCAATTCCAGATTCGATTCCTGTATCCATCCAGGGCATATCGGTGAGTATTTGATTGTAGATTCGATACCTGTATCCATCCAGGGCATATCTGCATAAAGAGTTTAGAGATTCGATACTTGTATCCAGGCAGGGCATATCTGTAGACGACCAGTTCCGGATTCGATACCTGTATCTAGCCAGGGCATATCTGTGAGCGATTGATTGAAGATTCGATACCTGTATCCAGCCAGGGAATATCTGCATGAAGAGATTGAAGATAAACACCTGTAGCAAGCCAGGAAATTATCTCTCTTTCTCAAGTACGCATGTTCTCGCTAAGGAATCTCTTACGCGATCGACACTTCCAAATGGCATCTATAAGCCCATTCCCGACAAGGTTTTGTCACACCTCCAGATGGCATCTATAAGCCCATCCTCCTATCCACCATCTTTCCAAATGGCATCTGTAAGCCCATTCCCGCCATCACATTGCTGATACTCTACTATGCGAGTGCAAATTTCTGGGCACTTTAGTGTTCAATCCTCTTCCACCTTCGGATCACGAAAGGCACGCAAGCCAATCTACATCCTCAGGTCTAAGAAGATTGAACAGGGGAAACTGTTATACCCCAAAATTTTCCCTCCCATATTCTTCAAGATTTGTCAAGATCAATCTTCAAATGGCTCAAGACTTCTCAAGGATTGCACAGTCAAACATCCTCTTAAGCCAGTCAAAATCAGGGTTTTGGTTCCTTCAGTGAATTTGAGGTTTTCAATGGTCCAATCAAGTCCCATAGGCCTCTATACATTGTCAAGCATCTACATGTCAAGTTTCAAGACTCACAGCATCAAATTGCACAGTCAAAAACCCTAGTTGCTCCACAACTAACTGTAGGGGTAAAATGGTCATTTGGCAGTCAAAAGTCAAAATTTTTGGTCAACATCTTATTTTGAGCACACAATCACCATTTGATCAAGTCTTGATCATTATTCCACAAGCATGGCTCAAAAATCATCAAGATGCAAAAGTTTCCATTTTTGGACAGTTGAAAAGTCAACTGTAACTTGACCAAGGCATAACTTTTTCATGGTTCATCAGAAAAATCCCATCCAATGCTCATTTTGAAGGGGAGGACATTTCCTACAACTCATATTCACATTCCAAGTCCAAGAAATGCTCTCACAAAAAGTTATCAATTTCTACATTATAGGTCATTTTCAAAAGTCAACAAAAAGGCATTTTAAGTCAAAGACCATAACTTGAGATTGGTAAATCCAAATGACATGGGACCAAAGGCATTGGTTATAGGACTTCAAGACCTTTCCAAAATGTCCAAGAACATGTTCATATGATCAAAATTGAGCAAGATATGCATTGGAGAAGTTGGGAAATTTTTGTGAAATGGCAAAAGTCAACTATCCTTAAAACTTCAATTTTTGACAAAAGGGCCCACTTTCTTCCACTTGATTCAGCTTTGTCACGCCATACACGTGTCCCATGATTAATTTCAAGATCAAACATTTATTTTTTCTATTTTATTTAATTTTTATTGATTTAATTCATTTTAAATCCATAATAATTCAAATAAAATCAGAAAATTAATGGAATGGAATCTTGGTGACTTGAATGGCTTTCATGTGTCATATTCCAGCTACCAAATTCGTGCCAAGCCATTTTATGCATAAAATCTTGAATTTGAACCAAGTTTGGAAAGTCCTTTAATGGTGGTCAACAAGAATCCAAAACTTAAATGCACAAGGTTAAGGCTCAGCTGCTGACCTAATTCTCATTCATACATACATAAGCAAGCAATCCAGACCTAATTCACGACCCAAGCATCACTGAAACGGCCAAAAGCAAAACTGAAAATTGTCAAAAAAGTGTGAGATCAAAAACATAGTTGCAGACATTTCCAGATCAAACTAAGCACGTGGCCCTCTTCCTTGCCATCCCCTGAAGCCAACACAATCTGGTCCTAGGACTTCCTAATCTGATGTTCAGCTTAGATGCTCTATGTGAAGCATGTCAGAAAGGAAAATTTGCAAAACCTCCTTTTAAAGAAAAAATGTTGTTTCTACCTCTAGACCATTAGAACTTTTGCACATAGATCTATTTGGACCAGTGAAAACTACAACCGTTAGTGGCAAGAAGTATGGGTTAGTGATCGTAGATGACTATAACAGATGGACATGGGTAAAGTTCTTAAGACACAAGGACGAGTCACATTCTGTGTTCGTTGCTTTCTGTAACCAAGTTCAGAATGAGAAAGATCTTAGAATTGTCAAAGTCAAAAGTGATCATGGTGGAGAATTTGAAAACAAAATTTGAAATATTTTTTAATGAGAATGGAATCTCTCATGATTTCTCTTGTCTTAGAACTCCCTAATAAAATGGAGTTGTAGAACGAAATAACAGAACTTTACAAGAAATGGCTCGAACCATGACCAACGAGACTAACATTGCTAAGATCTTCTGGGAAGAAGCAATTAACACATAATGTTAAATTCAGAATAGAATCTCCATAAGACCTATTCTGGAGAAGACTCCATATGAATTATGGAAGAACAGAAAGCCCAACATTTCTTATTTCCATTCTTTTGGATGTATCTGTTTTATACTTAACACTAAAGAACATCTGAACAAATTTGACTCCAAAGCACAGAAGTGTATTATGTTAGGATACTCCGAACTCTCAAGAGGCTACACAGTATACAATACAGAAACACAAATTGTAGAAGAGTCAATAAGTGTTAGATTTGATGACAAGCTTGGCCCTCAAAAGTCAAAGTAGAATGAATCTCTTGCAGATATAGAAGTTGAATTCACAGGTACTAAAGGAAATACATTATAAGTTCCAAACAAAGACTCACCAATATCATTAGAAGGAAACGTCACAAGCACTGTAGCAACTTCTGAAGGACCTCTCCAGAAAAGACTATCCAGAAGCAGCATAGCTCACCCTGAAGATAAAATTCAGGGAAAGAAGGAAGATCCAAGAAGAACAAGATCAACATTCTGAAATTCTGAAGAATCTCTCATGGGATTGGTATCTCTGATTGAGCCAACCACCATTGATGAAGCTCTTCTAGACAACGACTAGATTCTGGCTATGCAGAAGGAGTTAAATCAATTCACCAGAAATGACGTATGGGATATGGTTGCCAAACCAAAATGATTCAACGTCATTGGAATAAAGTGGGTGTTCAGAAAGAAACTGAATGAAAAAGGAAAAGTCATCAGAAACGAGGCACGACTGGTTGCATGAGGTTATAGTCAGCAAGAGGGGATAGACTATACAAAAACCTTTACTCCAGTTGCCAGGTTAGAACCTATCAGACTCTTAATTTCTTTTGCTATAAATAATGGCATCACTCTGTATCAGATGTATGTCAAAAGTGAACTCTTAAATGGTTACATTGACGAAGAGGTTTATGTGCACCAACCCCCTGGGTTTGAAAATTCCAAACATCCAAAATATGTTTTCAAACTAAAGAAATCACCTTATGGTCTGAAACAAGCTCCAAGAGCTTGTTATGAAATACTAAGTAACTTTTTGTTAGAAAAGGAATTCACCAGAGGGAAAATGGACACAACCTTGTTCTGTAAGACATTTAAGAATGACATTTTAGTTTGTCAAATTTATGTAGATGATATAATATTTGGATCTACTAAACCTTCTCTAGGAAGAGAATTTGATAAGTCTATGCAGGCAGAGTTTGAAATGAGCTTGACGGGAGAACTCAAATTCTTTCTGGGCATTCAGATCAATCAAACTCCAGAAGGAACCTACATTCACCAAAGCAAATACGTCAGAGAACTTCTTAAGAAATTTGACCTATCAGAGTGTAAGTCGTGAAAGACTCCAATGCATCCCATATGCATTTTGTAAAAGGAAGAGGTAAGTAAAAAGGTAGAACAGAAGATCTACAGAGGTATGATTGGTTCCCTCTTATATCTTACAGCTTCAAGGCCTGACATTTTATACAGTGTTTGCTTATGTGCCAGATTCCAATCAGATCCTAGAGAATCTCACTTAACAGTTGTTAAGCGAATTTTCAAGTATCTGAAAGGTACTACTAACCTGGGTTTGTTTTATAGAAAAACCAGTGAATATAATTTAGTAGGGTACTGTGATGCTAACTTCGCTGGAGACAGAGTAGAATGAAAAATTCTTCTAGAAGCTGCCAGTTTCTGGGAGATAATATGATCTCATGGACCAGCAAGAGGCAGTCCACAATTGCATTGTCAATAGTTGAAGCTGAATACATAGTAGTTGCAGGATGGAACACACAGATGTTCTGGATGAAGAGTCAGCTTGAAGACTTCAACATATTTGAGAGTAACATTCCCATATTCTTTGATAATACTTCTGCAATATCTTTGTCTAGAAATCCCATTTTGCATTCTAGGGATAAGCATATAGAAATGAAACATCATTTTATTAGGGACTATATTCAGAAAGGAATCCTTACTTTAAAATTCATTGACACATACCATCAATGGGATGATGTCTTTACAAAACCAGTTTCTGAAGATAGGTTTTATTTCATTCTGAAACATCTCAATATGAAATTATGTCCAGAATAAGAATTTTATTTATATATTCATTAACCCTCGGAACTTTATATTTTCTTTGTGAACATATGATCAACATTTCTTCAGAAGTTAGGAGTACAATTGCATCTGAATCTATCTAAGAAGATCTGAACCTTTCATTTCAAACATAAAGGCGTGTAGTTCATACTATCAACATATGTCACCTTCTCATAAGATACCTTCTAAGGCTGAACAAGCATTCAAATTCTGAAGGTCTAAGGCTTTGATTGGATGCATTGAGATGCATGCCATTGGTAACTGTTTCTTATCTCCCCGCAAACCCCTATTTTCAGGTTTCATAATTGCTGTGTAATCATTAATTTGTTTTCTATTTCTTACTGATTAATTTTTAAAATTGATTATAAATACAGAATGACTATCACATTCACTTCTTCTCGCTTCTATTATTCTCTCTAGTTTTCGCTTTGCAAAAACCCTTTTTCTCAGAAAATCTCAAACAATCCGTGTGAACAATGGCATCTTCCCGAAGTGTCAAAAATCTTCAAAGTGCTCCTAGTTCATCATCAAGAGTAGAATAGTACAAAGAACCAAAAAGAACATTGCTCACTCCAGTTGACTCTCTTGAAGTTCTCTATGAGCTTATCATCGATTTTGAAAGCTTGAAGGAGAATGGGTTTGATCTTTCTGAAGATGTAATTGCTCAAGACTGGAACAGGTATTTCGATCGTCTTCTAGGTACAGTGTTCCCCATTCTAGTAAAGGAATTCTGGATTTATGCAACTTCCTCTAATCATCAAGTTACGTCTTACGTAATGGGGAAGAAAATATTAATTACTGAAGACTTGATTGGAAAGAAGATTGGGTACAATGGAGGCGGAACTAGGTGCAGCGACATGGCGGAGAAATGTTCTGACCTAAAATCCATATCAAGGGTTATCTTCACTTCTGGGCAGCCATCCAGCAAGATTAGGGATTTGAAGGATTACTACATAATCTGGGCTAAAATCAATCTGGGATGTATAAACCACAGGAAGCCAATAGGCTCTCCAGACTACATCAATATTGATCAACAGTTTCTGCTGTATTTCATTTCAAAGAAGACAAGAATGGACCTTCCTCACTTGCTTTTCAATCATCTAAGAACAAGCGTGAAGGAAACAAGGGAAGAAGAAAGGACCAAGAGGGATTGGATTCCTCTGGGTAGGTTAATCTCTTATATTCAGACCGAGAATAGATTGATAGATCATTTGACAGAATCTCATTAGATTAGCACACTGGAGGCATGTGCTGGAAAACCCCTTAATGCCAAGAATCTAAAAAAGATGAAGATTATTGACAGCATTAAGAAGTAGCCAACCATTTCTACTCATGAAGTCATCACATCAAGGAGAATCCCTCTAAAAGATTTTCCTTTATTTTTTTAGATTGATGCTTCACCAGAAATTGTGGTCAGATACTTAGAAGCTTGCAAGAAGGATGGAACTGCTCCAGAACTTAATATTCATGATCTGCATCAGCAAGGTCTAGATATTGTGTTAAAGAAGTCCAGAAAGATAAAAGTAGCAGGAGAAGGATCTTCTCAGAGGACTCCAGAAGCTGTTAAAGAGAAAGGTAAAACTTCCTTTATTTATGTTGTAGAATTTGTAGTTTTTCCAACATTTGAAACACTCAGCAACAGAAGATCCCTCACCTCAAACTTTTGAAGACTTTGATATAGAGTTTGATCCTTCTGTAACCCTTGGAAACTTCCTAAACGAACCTCACTCTCCCAATCCAAATCTAGAATAAAATCAGCCAGAACTTGAAAGAGTTCTTTCTGAAATTGATCTATTTGATCAAGATTTTCAAACTCCTAACCCAGAAAATCCAAACCTTCATACTCCTCAACTAGAAAATCCCAACCTTCACACTCCCCAAACAAAAAAAAAATCTAAACTTCGAAACCACTCACCCAGAAAATCCAAACGCTACCACAAACCAACCAGAAGATTCTTTAACAGACTCTAATACCACCACCCCTATTCCTGGAATAAAAGAAGCTCTTATAGTTTGTCAACCTCTCTCCATTCTAGAAATTCCATAAATACCATCACCTTATCATTCCACTCCACCAAACACACCTCGTTCACCAATCATAATTTCTGATTCACCTACTCCTTCTCCTATTAACCATCCAGTTGATCACCTCAGAACCATCATTGACTTAGAAGCGTTGGACCACCTAGCTTCAACCTCTAATAAAATTTCCATTCCTAAACCTAAGCCAACAACAACCAAAACAGATGTTGTTAGAACTTATTGATTTTTGAAATAGAATCAATGGAATGGGTTAACTCCTTGAAGCAAGCAAGTCTAGAAAATTCAAATCCTACTACTTCTAATTCATTGGAATCAGTTCAGAAGATGGTTCAACTCAGAATCCCAAAAGCTAAAAGAATTAAATTATGAACTAGATCAACAGAACTTCAGTGATCAGCTGAAAGCTTTCAAAGATCAAGTTCTGAGCCACTGGGAAAAGAAATCGATTCTTCTGGTGGATAATGCTCCCTGGAAAGAGAACCAACCTTCGGAAGTTATTGAACCATTCTCTGACAGTCTTCCTCTGGCTATTATTCAAGAAAAGGAAAAAGCAACTGAAGAAGCAACTGAATCAGAAAATGCTGCAGAGTGTTCTGAAAGACTTGCATCCTCTGAAGATACACCAACTCCATCTTTGGTCATGCAAACTCTCGAAGAGTTAAAGGAAGAGAATGTTGTAATCAAAGAAAGATTGGATAAGAAAGAAGATACAAGCAAAGAAATCAAGAAAATGCTGGGAAAGCAAGCGGAATCAAGCACTCAGATTAGTAGCTTGCTGGAAGCGTTGTTCATACGATTTCCCCCTCCTCAATCTTTGATTTTTTTATAACTTGTTTTCTGCATTCATTATATTGTCTTATCTGGATCTGAAAATGTTATTGAAATTTGTTTTAATATAAATCATTTTTTACTCTGAATATTAATGATTATAGTTCTTTTTTATTCCGCACAAAAAGGGGGAGAACGTAAGATATTTTCAATAACAGTATACCAGGACAAGGTCTCAAACATTCTGAATATCTTAACTTCTCATTTTTTTGAAAGCTTAATAGGAACAAAACTCTGATAAAGACAGAAGGAGATGCATCAAAAGCTTTGATCAGAATGAATTTCAGGGAAGTAATTCATCTCTATCTGAGCACTCAACTCAGGGGGAGACTCTCTAAAGCTTTATGTTATGTCTATTTTTATTGAAAAATCCTAGTTTTTATCATCATCAAAAAGAGGGAGATTGTTAGAACATAGTTTGATTCTACATCCTTCGTAAGAGTTTTATTGATAACAACACAAAGAACAAATATGCCCTCTAAAATTATGTTCCATTTTGTACAGAAGTTTGAAGAACTGAAAAACACAAGAAGGGGGGTTGAATTGTAAAAACTTGAAATCAATTGTAGTCAACACGGTATTTTTATCCCGGTTCGTTTGATCTCAAACTACTCCAGTCCTCCCGTCAAGGTGATTTCTCCTCTCTTCAACGAGGTCTTAATCCACTATATTCAACTGAATATTACAATTGCTTTAACAACTGCTAAAGCCTTCTTGAGTCAAACCACAAACCGGTTTCTCAAGGAAATACTTTCTTACAGATAATTGAAATCTAAGTGTGTTGAATGTTTTCTACAAAAACTATTTATCACAACTGTGATACTACACAAATTAAGCTTATGAATACTGGAATGCTAAAACAATAGAATGGGTAATGGAGAGCTTTAGCAAACTGAGAGTGAGGAAGATGATGAATAGCTTTAGGCGTGTAGAGTGTTGTAGAGCATTAGCCAATTCAATCTTCACTGTGTTGTTTATATAGCATTGGAAATAAGGTACGTTGGAGTAGTTAATTCCGTTTCAATGACAATAACATTCTTTCCTTATTAAGAAGATTTTGTCTGGAATGGTGTCGTTGGTAATAACTCATCTTGAATGCACAGTACCGTTGCCACTTAAGCGTGTTCTGGCTTTGGCTCATTCTGACGTAGCTTAGGTGCTGATGAAGTGTTGTCTTGATCAGAGTCCAGATTGTTACGCGCAGATCTGATCATCACGCTTCATCGTAAGCACAAGTTGATCTTCTGATTCTGGCATCTGATACGACATCTTCTAATGTTGATGATGATGTTTTCTTGCTGATATCCATCAGAGTTTCTGTAAAACAGAATGTAATTTTTAGGCAGCATATATGTCTTACATGAATCATACAATTAATATATCTTTGCATTTTGTTATCATCAAAACTTAAACTTAGGGTAGTAGATTCAAACTTTGTTCTAACAATCTCCCCCTTTTTGATGATGACAAAAACTAGATATTTTTAATTGAGAATTAACGAGAAAAGTGTTAGAGATAACCACATAGTAAAGAGTATCAGAATTAAATAGGAAGTTATCAAAGATAAGAGGATAAGGGATAAAGGGATATCAGAGTTTTAGATCGAGATACTCCCCCTGAATTTATTACTTCCCTTTTTAATTCCAAGAGTTCTTCAGGATCAGATCTTTATTGACTTTCTTTGAGCATCAGAACATCAGAGCTTCAGTGTATCAGAGATGATTCACTTCTTGTACATGTAAGCTTATGCAAAACAGAAAACATTCAAGTATATCAGAGTGTTAGAATGTTTGAGACTTTTTGTCTCAGTAATTCGTTATTGAAAAATATCATTCTTGTTCTCCCCCTTTTTGTCAGCAATCAAAAAGTGTAAGTAATATAAGCTAAAACTATCAGAGCAGAAAAACTGTTATATTTAAATCAAATCTTAGAAGAGAGTACAGAAAACATGGAAAGAAAATAATGAAAATATCATGAATGAAAAACTAAGGTTGGGGTGGCAAGCGTGTGAACAGAGTCTCTAGCATTGTCTTGATCTGATCAGCAGTTTCATTCTACTTGTGCACCATGCTGACTACTGTATCAATCTTGTTGTCTTGCACATCCATCCTTTCCTTCATCTTCTGATCATTCTCATCCATTCTTTGCTGCAGACGAATATCATTCTGTTTCAGCTCTTCCAGAGTCTGCCTGTCCAAGGCAGCTTGAGAAACATCAGAAGCAGGAAGCTTCTGAGAGCTTTCTGCAACATCTTCAGCTTGACTAACCTCTTCAGCTTGAGTTGACTGATCTTCTTCTGGCTGAACTTTTGACGCTGGGTGCTTGTCAGACCATGGCTCACTATCCAGAAAGAGCACTTCTTCCTTCAGCAGCTGACTTCCAACTTCCTTCAGCAGCTTGCTGAAGTTCTGTTGGGCCGGTTCATAGTTGATATCTTGCAGCTTGAGGGCTTCAGCGCGTACCCACATTCTGCAACGTGTCCAGAGTTGGTATGAGGCAGCAGGATCAATCATTCCAGGACAAACCTGCTTTAGAGAAGCAATCCAATTCTGCAAGCCTGTTTCAAAATTCAAAATGCCAGCACCAACATCTGGCTGTTTGGGTTTTGGGATGGCTATTTTGTTTTTAAGGTCAACAAGACGGTCAAGGACTGTGAGGTCAATGAAGGTCTTGTTGTTGTCATTTGGATTTTGTTTGGGTGAGGGAGTAGGAGAGTCAGAAATGACTATTGGACTGGGTGGAGTGCGTTGTGTATTGGGTGGAGTTTATTCTGGTGAGGATGGTAGTTCAGGTATGTTCAGGGTTGTGCCACAAGGTAGTTGAATGGTCAAGGGTCGTGGTTCAGATGATTGAGGTGATTGAGGTTCAGGGTTTGATGTTCAGGTGATGGTTGAGGTGAAGGTGAATGAAGTGCTGGTTGTGGAGAGGAGGGTGGAATTTCTGGTTGTTCTGGTATTGGTGATAGGGTAGTTGCTAGTTGAGTGTTTGGATTTTCTGAGAGGGGAGCGGAAGAACGTTGATCAATTTCAGAAAGAACTTTGTCAAGTTCTGATTCTGTTGATGGTGTGGGTTTTGGATTTTTGGTGCGGGATCTCTTGAGAGTCAGTGACTCAGAAGGGTCAGCTTTTGGTTCGGTTTCATCAATTGTTGGTATAGGAATTTGGAGTTCATATGTAGCTGGGGTTGGGATTGATGTTGGAATAGCAGAAGAATTTAAAACATTAGCAGCAGATAGATTACCTCTCTTCTTAGGGGTCTGCTGGGATGGTCCTTCTGAAGTAGCCTTTCTTTTCTTCGTCTTCTTCACAGTAACTTCTGGAGTTTGCTGGTGCAGATCCTTAATGTTCAGAGTGGGATTTGTGCCATCAGCCTTGCAAGCGTCCAAGTATCTGAGAACAATGACTAGTTTAGAGTCAATCTCAAAAAATATTGGAAAGTCCTCCAGAGGGACTCTTCTACTGGTGATGTCAGCAAGAGGAGTGATGCTGGGCTCCTTTCTAATATTCTCTATCAGTTTCATTTTCTTCAGATTCTTGGCATTCAGAGGCTTGCCAACAGTAGGTTCAATAGAGCTTACTTCCTGCGCTTCTGTAAGGTGTTCTATCATCCTATTCTTAGTCAGAATATCTGATATTAACCTGCCAAAGGGTATCCAATTCCTTTTTGTCCTTTCTTCTTCCCTTGTATCCTTGACGCTGGTCCTGAGGTGATTAAACAGAAGATGAGCCAAGTTAATATTTACCTTCTGATTAATAAAGTAGATCAGAAACTGCTGATCTATATTTATATAATCAGGAGAGCTTGTGGGCTTCCTGTGATTAAAGCACCCTAGAATAATCTTCGCCCATATTATGTGCTGATCCTTTAAGTCTATGATTTTGATGATGGGAATCCCATGGGTGAAAATCTCCCTTGCAATGACAGCAGCATCTGAGCATCTTTATGCCATGTCGATACAGCGGATGCCACCACCGTTGTATCCAATCAATCTTGCAATGTGATCCTCAGTGATCACAATCTTCTTTCCCATTATGTAGGAGGTAACTTGATGTGTTGATGAGGACGCATGAATCCAGAACTCCTTGACCAATACTGGGAACGTTGGACCCACCAACCTATCAAAGTATCTCTCCCATCCTTGTGCCCTAACTTCTTCTGTCAAGTCGAATCCATTTTCTTTCAGACTGGTGAAATCAACAATCAGTTCAGACAGAACTTCCAAGTTCTTCACTGGTGTAAGGAGAGTTCTGAAGGGAATTTTGTATTGTTCAGATGAAGCCTCCTTCTGAGAACTTGCAGAAACATTGCTAGAGGTTGCCATGTTCACACTTAGGGTTTCTGAAGAAAAAAATTTTGAGAAAGGGTTTCTTTTGAAAATGGATGAACACACAAGAAGGATGCAGAAAATATTTGTATGAATGTAGGAGACAGTAAAAATTTAATGAATGATGTTAATGTGCTTAAATAGATTTCAAAATATGTTTTGAAAATGTAAACGGTTTTAAGAAAGAGAATTAATTCATGTTTACGTTTTAACTCATGATTACGTGCATTAAATGCTTGCTGATTTTGGGGGATTTGAGAAAGATACTTGGAACGGTTACCAGACATGTGTCTCAATGCACCCAATCAGTGTTTTGCCTTCTCAGAAACGTGCACGTGTTCTGCTTCAGAGATTTGCTGATGATTGGATGACACTTGTTTGATTTAGTGAGCAGCACGTCTATCCTTGAGCTGAAACGCTCAGATCTTTAAGAATAGAATCTGATACAATCTGCATGTCTATCATTCTGAAAGGAGATTGATCAGAAGTTCACAGTAAAAAGAAAACACATTCTGAAGGTTAATATATAAAATTAAAACATTTTCACTCTGGGCAGAGTTTCATGCTGAGATGTTTCAGAATGAAATTGAACCTATCTTCAGAAAGAGGTTTAGTGAAGATATCAGCCCATTGATGGTCTGTATCAATAAATTTTAGGTTCAAAATTACTTTCTGAATATAGTCCCTAATGAAATGGTGTTTTATTTCTATATGCTTAGCCCTAGAATTCAAAATAGGATTTTTACTTAAGCAAATGGCAGACATATTGTCACAGAGTATAGGGATGTTACTCTCAAAAATCTAGAAGTCTTCAAGCTGACTTTTCATCCAGAGCATTTGTGTGCTACATCCTGTTGTTGCTATGTACTCAGCTTCTGCTGTTGATAGCGCAATTGTGGATTTCCTTTTGCTGGACAAAGAGATCAGATTTTCTCCCAGAAACTGGCAGCTTCCAAAAGTACTTTTACGCTCTACTCTGTCTCCAGCAAAGTCAGCATCGCAGTAGCCTACTAAGCTGTAATCACTAGATTTTCTATAAAATAGACCCAGATTAGTAGTACCTTTCAAATACTTGAAAATTCGCTTAACAGCTGTTAAGTGAGATTCTCTAGGATCTAATTGGAATCTAGCACAAATACATACGCTGAATAAGATATCAGGCCTTGAAGCCGTCAAATAGAGGAGAGAACCAATCATACCTCTGTAGACCTTCTGTTCTACCTTTTTGCTTACCTCTTCTCTTTCCAGAATGCACGTGGGATGCATTGGAATCTTTGATGGCTTACATTCTGAGAGATCAAATTTCTTCAGAAGTTCTCTGACATATTTTCTCTGATGAATGTAAGTTCCCTCTAGAGTTTGATTGATCTGAATTCCTAGAAAGAACTTCAGTTCCCCCATGAGGCTCATCTCAAATTCTGCCTGCATACACTTAGCAAATTTTCTTCCAAGAGAAGGATTAGTAGATCCAAAAATAATATCATCAACATAAATTTGGCAAACTAAGATGTCATTCTTAACTGATTTACAGAATAAGGTAGTGTCCACCTTCCCTCTGGTGAATTCTTTTTCTATTAGAAAGTTACTTAGTCTTTCATACCAAGCTCTGGGAGCTTGTTTTAGACCATACAGTGACTTCTTTAGTTTGAAAACATATTCTGGATTTTTTGTACTTTCAAAATCAGGGGGTTGGTGCACATAAACCTCTTCTTCTATATAACCATTTAAGAATGCACTCTTGACATCAATCTGATACAGAGTGATGCCTTTATTAACTGCAAACGAAATTAAAAGTATGATAGATTCTAACCTGGCGACTGGGGCAAAGGTTTCTGTATAGTCTATCCCCTCTTGCTGACTATAACCTTGTGCTACCAGTCGTGCTTTGTTTCTGATGACTTCACCTTGTTCGTTCAGTTTGTTTCTGAACACCCATCTTGTTCCAATGACGTTGAATCCTTTTGGTCTGGGGACGAGATCACATACGTCATTTCTGGGGAATTGATTCAGCTCTTCTTGCATTGCTAGAATCCAGTCATTGTCCAGAAGTGCTTCATCAATAGAAGAAGGTTCAATCAGAGACACAAGTCCCATGAGGGATTCTTCAGAGTTTCTGAAGCTGGCTCTTGTTCTGATTGGATCTTCCTTTCTTCCTAAGATAGTTTCTTCTGGGTGATCCAAGCTGCTTATGGGTAGTCTTTTCTGAGGGTGATCAGCAGCTGTTGTTGGATTGCTTGCAGTGCTCTTTTCAGATGTTGAAGGAGTGTCTTTGTTGAGAGCTTCTGATGAATTGTCTTCAGAACCTATAAATTCAACTTCCATACCTGCAAAAACTTCATTTTGCTTTGACTTTTCAGAGTCAAGCTTATCATCAAAATGAACACTGATTGATTCTTCCACAATCTGTGTTTCTGTATTGTATACTCTGTACCCTCTTGAGCGTTCAGAGTATCCTAACATAATACACTTTTGTGCTTTAGAGTCAAACTTGTTCAAATAATTTTTTGTATTTAACATAAAACAAGTACATCCAAATGGATGAAAATATAAAATGTTGGGCTTTCTGTTCTTCCACAATTCATATGGGGTCTTTTCCAGAATAGGTCTTATTGAGATTCTATTCTGAATGTAGCACGCTGTGTTTATTGCCTCTGCCCAGAAGATCTTAGCAACATTTGTCTCATTGATCATGGTTCTGGCCATTTCTTGCAATGTTCTGTTCTTTCGTTCTACAACTCCATTCTGTTGGGGAGTTCTAGGACAAGAGAAATCATGCAGAATGCCTTTGTCATTAAAGAATGACTCAAATTCTTTGTTTTCAAACTCTCCACCATGATCACTTCTGACTTTAACGATTCTAAGATCCTTTTCATTCTGAACTTGGTTACAGAAGGTAACAAACAGAGTGTGACTCGTCCTTGTGTCTTAAGAACTTTACCCATGTCCATCTGCTATAGTCATCTACGATTACTAACCCATACTTCTTGCCACTGACTGAAGCAGTTTTAACTGGTCCAAATAAGTCAATGTGCAGAAGTTCTAATGGCTTAGAGGTAGAAATAACATTTTTAGATTTGAAAGAAGGTTTTGCAAACTTGCCTTTCTGACATGCTTCACACAGAGCATCTGAATTGAACTTCAGATTAGGAAGTCCTCTGACCAGATTGAGTTTGTTAATCTGAGATATTCTTCTCATACTAACATGCCCCAATCTTCTATGCCAGATCCATTGCTCGTTGTTAACAGACAGAAGACACTTTACATTCTGACTTTTTAGTTCAGAAAGTTTGATTTTATAAATGTTGTTTTTCCTCTTTCCATTAAATAGGATAGTCCTATCTTTCTGACTAACAGCTTTACATGATTTTTGATTAAAGATTATATCATAACCGTTATCACTTAATTGACTTATGGATAACAGGTTATGCATTAATCCATCTACTAGAAGAACATTATTTATAGAGGGAAGATTTCCATTACCTACAGTTCCAGAGCCAATGATCTTTCCCCTCTGATTGCCTCCAAAACCAACGTGGCCTCCAGGCTTAAGTTCCAGGCTTTGGAACATATGCCTTCTTCCCGTCATGTGTCGCGAGCAGCCAGAGTCCAGGTACCATGACTGGTGTTTCTGATTTGCTGCTAAAGATATCTGCAACATGTATTATTTTATCCTTAGGTGCCCAGATTTTCTTGGGTCCTGATTTGTTAGATTTACCAAAACTCTGGTTGAATTTTGGTTTCACAGAATACTTACTGCTAGTATATTTAATATCATGTGTGTGACAATACACAAAATGTGAGTTCAGAGGAGTGTGTTTAATAGTTAAATCCATGGCATTCGTTGGTGTAGGAACCTTACCTTGGTATCCTATTCCCTTTCTGCCATTTCTGCTAACTCCATAGATCATTGAATCCATTTTGCTTCTATCTATGCTTTTAGCAAGAAACTTCTGAAAGCTATGATCATACTCCTTGATGATCTCATCAGCGCTGCTGGGAGTTTCAGAAATTGTTTCCTTCTGAGAGTTTTGTAAAACATTTTCTAAATTTGAAATTTTATTTTTCAGCTCAGAATTTTCCAATTTAAGACTCTCAGTTTTATTAGAGTCAGATTCAAGATTCCTTTTCAGGTTTCTGAATTTAACTCTAATCTGCTGGTACCTTTCCAGAATTTCGTTAAGGCTTTCAGCAAGTTCAGCCTTAGTAAAATTAATTGCAAAGTCAGGAAATACCTCTTCAGTGTCTGATTCTGAGTCTGATTCAGAAGCTTCACTGTCTTCTGAAATGTTGGCTATGAGAGCTATGTTTGCTCTCTCATCATCTGATTCTGAGTCAGCTTTAGACGAGTCAGAGTCATCCCATGTAGCCATGAGACTTTTCTTCTTTTCTCTTCCAAACTTCATTTTGGGCTTTTCCCTCTGAAGCTTTGGACAGTCACTCTTGTAGTGTCCTTGCTCATTGCATTCATAGCAGATGATGTCCTTGGTGTTTGGCTTTCTGCTTCCTGAGGAGCCTTCAGATCTTCTGTATCCAGAGGAAGAATCTGACCTTCTGTATCTGGAAGAGGACTCATTCTGATCAGATCTTCTGGGATTCCTGAACTTCCTTTGCCTCTGCTTCCATAGTTGGTTCACTCTTCTGGAGAGGAGGGAAAGTTCGTCTTCTTCTAATGAGGATCCATCAGATGTTTCTTCGACTGCCTGCAAAACTTTAGACTCCGATTTTTTGTTAGATTTTAATGCTATAGGCTTACCTTGCTTCTGAGGTTCATCAGCTTCTAGCTCTATCTCATGACTTCTGAGGGAGCTGATAAGTTCCTCCAGAGAAATTTTGTTGAGATCTTTAGCTAGCTTCAGCGCTGTAACCATTGGCCTCCACTGCTTTGGCAAGCTTCTGATGATCTTCTTGACATGATCAGCGGTAGAGTATCCTTTGTCCAGAACCTTGAGACCAGCCACCAGAATTTGGAATCTTGAGAACATTGTTTAAATGGATTCACTTTCTTCCATTTTGAATACCTCATACTTCTGAATGAGCGCAAGAGCTTTAGTTTCTTTGACATGAATGTTGCCTTCATGCGTCATTCTGAGTGAGTCAAACATGTTCTTTGATGTGTCTCTCTTAGAGATCTTTTCATATTCAGCGTAAGAGATGGCGCTGAGAAGAATGGTTATGGCCTTGTGGTGATTTTTGAAGTCACGCTTTTGTTGATCAGACATTGCTTTCCTGTCCATCTTCTGACCGCTTGCATTCACTGAGTGCGTGTATCCATCTATCACCATGTCCCACAGATCAGCATCATGTGCCAGAAAGAAGCTTTCAATTCTGTCTTTCCAGTAATCAAAGTTTTCTCCATCAAAGACTGGAGGTTTTCTGCTGAATCTGTCTTTGTCTTCATTGTTGTCATTGCTGGTGTGTTGATAAGTTCCTGCCATTGTGTTTTTCTGACGCTGGATCTTGTACTGACACGGTTAAGTGTTTTAGCTCAGAACCAGGCGCTCTGATGCCAATTGAATAAGTGAAAAACACAAGAAGGGGGGTTGAATTGTAAAAACTTGAAATCAATTGCAGTCAACACGGTATTTTTATCCTGGTTCGTTTGATCTCAAACTACTCCAGTCCACCCGTCAAGGTGATTTCGCCTCTCTCCAACGAGGTCTTAATCCACTATATTCAACTGAATATTACAACTGCTTTAACAACTGCTAAAGCCTTCTTGAGTCAAACCACAAACCGGATTCTCAAGGAAATACTTTCTTACAGATAATTGAAATCTAAGTGTGTTAAATGTTTTCTACAAAAACTATTTATCACAACTGTGATACTACACAAATTAAGCTTATGAATACTGGAATGCTAAAACAATAGAATGAGTAATTGAGAGCTTTAGAAAACTGAGAGTGGGGAAGATGATGAATAGCTTTAGGCATGTAGAGTGTTGTAGAGCATTAGCCAATTCAATCTTCACTGTGTTGTTTATATAGCATTGGAAATAAGGTACGTTGGAGTAGTTAATTCCGTTTCAATGCCAATAACATTCTTTCCTTATTAAGCAGATTTTGTCTGGAATGGTGTCGTTGGTAATAACTCATCTTGAATGCACAGTACCGTTGCCACTTAAGCGTGTTCTGGCTTTGGCTCATTCTGACGCAGCTTAGGTGCTGATGAAGTGTTGTCTTGATCAGAGTCCAGATTGTTACGCGCAGATCTGATCATCATGCTTCATCGTAAGCACAAGTTGATCTTCTGATGCTGGCATCTGATACGACATCTTCTGATGCTGATGATGATGTTTTCTTGCTGATATCCATCAGAGTTTCTGTAAAACAGAATGTAATTTTTAGGAAGCATATATGTCTGACATGAATCATACAATTAATATATCTTTTCATTTTGTTATCATCAAAACTTAAACTTAGGGTAGTAGATTCAAACTTTGTTCTAACAAAGTTATGATGGAAGAAGATCAGAAGTTAAGCTACAAGGTTGTTCCTATTGTGAACGTAGACTGGCCTCAGAATATTCCGATGAATGAAGATCAGAATTTGCGTTAAAGAGAAAGACATCTTAACTATGAACAGAAGTCTAACGCTGCAAATAGGACCTTATGATTCTGACCTCCCAAGTTCTGAAGCAAAGCAGCAAGCAGATTCCTTATTTTCTGAAGCGTTACTATTCCATCAAAGTCGTATCAATGGCAACGGCTGCAAACAGACTGCTATTCATTTGCATAAGGAAAGTGAATTAACTGCCAATTATCAAGTTTCCATTTGCATAAGATTATTGCGCCTATTTAAACAAGAGACGAGGTTAAATCGTTCATGATTTTACAGACTGTTATTCATTATCTCAAAACGCTGCAACTTAATACTCAAATTATTCTCTAAATTGTTTAATACATCACAAGTTTGTGATACCGTTTTTGTAACGAAAAACATCCTGTACACAAATTAATTCTTACTTTTGTTAGTGAAGTTCCTTGAGATAAACCGGGTTGTGGTTGTACTAAAGAAGACTTTGGAAGTTGTCAGAGTAGATTTGTAATCAGTTTGATTAGTGAGTTAAGACCTCGTTGGAGAGAGGCAAAATCACCTTGGCGGGTGAACTGGAGTAGTTTGAGATCAAGCAAACCAAGATAAAATCATTGTGTCATTATCATTGATTTTTAAGATTACAATTCAACCCCCCATTCTTGTGTTTTTCAATTCTTCATACCTGTTATGCAATGACATGTATGATATGTAAATGTTTTCGAGGATCTCGCGAGTTAAATAATAAAATGTCAGAAGTTGAATTTTGTAGCTTTGATTGAAGAACTTTGTATCGTTGAAGGTCCTTCTACGAGAGTCAAGATCAACATGTCGAGTGGGTCATTACCCCTGACTCAACTATTGTGTTAAGGTCCTTTTAACGGCATTGGCTAGAGTAAAATAAATCCCTTTGCCCCTTGCTAGACGTCTGGTTCATCATAACCTGCATCACAGACCCTTGAGATCCTTGAAATGGTTAAGGAAATGGTATGGCATGATGTTATAATGTGTATGCTTTGCACCAAACAAAAGTGTAAGGTGACGAAGACAAGTATTTCTTGCAGGAAATCCAAGTTATTGGATAACGACTACAAAAAAGTCCTGCACGGAGTATAAATAAAACCCTGCAATGAGTTCAATTTGTTAGATAGTGAAAGCAAGCAAGTCACACAAATAGCCTTAGGTTCAGACTTGCATGAGTTCCACAGGTAAGTACCCTCTTGAAGTTTAGTGGGCTCAACTTGTCCTATTAATAGTAATCGGGTTCTAGGGAATCTCAATATCACTGATTTTTCCCACAAGTTTCATTCCGATCGACAACTGACTTGCCACGAAACAAAACTCGAGAGTTAAATCTTAATGAGTGTAGTATCGAGAATCAACTGACTTAGGACTATACCAAATACAGCTATCTCACTACTTCCTAATGGCCAAGTCGTTCAATTAAAGGTTCTAAGGTCAGTTGATGCTTCATGACACCACGCAGCGGCCCCGTATTCTCCTTGACTACTCATGGGCTACCGGTACCAACCAAAGTGTCACATCAACATAGCTATCGCTTCAACCGTGTCGGTATACCCCGCACAGTCCCCACGATCTATTGCTACTTACCTAAAAGGTTCCCCATATCTGGGTGTAGGATCTATAGTAACAACCCAAACAAACCTCCAAGGATAAAGCATACAAAGAAAGCAATTAAAATAGTTTTAAAATGAACTAACTCTAAGGTAACCCCACTTTTGATGTTTTCCCCAGCTTAGTCACCAGTTCTGTGATACCGTGGCAGAACTGATTGTTTATATTGGTTTTGCGTTTGTGTTCCCAAACGTTGCGGTAAGCAAGAGTCGCCACCGACTTTTCTTTTATCCAAATTAAGGATAACATAAAGAGACCTTTTCGATAATTTTCTGAGTAAGGGGGGTATATTATGGAAAGGGAAGGTGTTAGCACCCTTTCAATTCGTAGTTTTCTACGGGCTCTTAGTTTCTTGCTAGATCACTTGCTTTTGTTTGAAAATGTGCTTGTAGTGTGGATTTGAAAATATTTTGAAGACGTCTTTGTAATGATTCTCGTCTCTATAAGAATGCGTACAAAGTGTTGGTTTTGAAAATAGTTTAAATAAGTGTTTATTTATGGATGATGTTTTTGAAAGTGATTTTTAAAAGTTCCTTTGTAATGATTATTGTCTCTATAAGAATGTGTACAATGGTCTTTGACTTTTGTAAATGTTTCAATTGAAAGTGTTGGTGTGTAAATGGTTTTTTTGTTATGAGCAAGCAAGCAACTACGAGCGTCCTACCTACTCAAAAGGTCTTTGTTCTTTTCCTCATCCTTTAGATGTTTCTATCTTACCATTGATTGATAAGAAGCCCCATCGTTGGATGTATGAGGGACATTCGAAGGGACATTTCATAGTCACGAAGAAAAATGGGCAAGAAGTTTTAGTAACTACCCAAGGGCTCTAAGATCATATTTTTACCGAGGCAACGTCGAGTGGTTCATTGAGGGACTTATGATCTTTTGAACCAAAGGGTAGCCACTAAAACATCTCACGTTTCGAGAGTTGTGACTATTTTTCCGAAGGTAACCGAAATGGGGTACCCTAGAGGTGTATATGTGCAAATGTGTTGTATTAAGTTATTTTTGTCTTTTTTTTTAGATTTGCTAACGTTTGATTATTAGTCTTTCTATACAAGTCTAGTTACTAACAGTAGTATATACAGTAATTTAAATTGCAGAAATGTAAAGTGTGGAAATGTAAATACTATGCTATTACATGGCTTTGTGAGAGGTACATTATAGAAATGTGAAAAGTAAAGTCCTAGTTACTATTACAAACTGAGAAGCAGTTACAATAAGATGAAAAAAATGTGAAAGTAAATAAATGCGCAAACAAATTAAAAGGGACGTCTAAATCCTAAGGAAAAGAAATATTTTTGTTTGTTTTGTTTTATTTTTTTGAGAGAAAAAATGTTAAAGTAATTAATAATTGATTAACAAAATTAATTTTAATAAAAAAGGACTAGAACCTAATTTTTTTTTGTGGTCTTTTGATTTGATGTTTGTTGTAAAGAGGGAAGCTATTAAGAAAATAAACAAAACGAAAAGTAAAAATACACGAAAAGTCCTTTGATCCAGGGAAGGGGATTGCCCTTCGATCCAGGGAAGGGGATTGCCCTTCGATCCAGGAAGGAGATTGTCCTTTGATCCAGGGAAGAATAGGGCCTTTACGATCCAGAGGGGAATGTGATTTTTTAGATCCAAGAAGGGATGCTTTACTTTTCGATCCAGGGGTGGATGCTGCCTTTCAATTTGAATCTGCAAGACAAACATTAGCAAAATAAAGATGCAGGACCTGGGTATTGAACCAAGGTCCTTAGATCCTGAGCGCGTTGGTCTATTCATGTTGGATCTGCAACAAATGTTAGAAACAAAACAAATGCAGACCAACAATGATGTATGAATTTGTGGCTTCAGGCGTGGGTACCATTGTTTAAGGGTTGCTTCGATTTGGCACTTTTGGATATGGATGGCCTTAAAATAGACTCTTGGGAGCCTCAGGAGACCTCCAAGAATGTGTTTGAATTCTTTGTTTGGACTGGGGATGTCTGGAAACGTGTTTTGGAATTTGACAACTTTGCTTATTTTTGCAATTTCGTATGACTCTTTCAGGTTCTCTCTAGGCGTCCTTGGAGCTTGCTAGTGTTCCCCTTATATAGAGGGGGTGGAGGGGACAAGAGGGAAAAGGAATAAACAACCATTAAGTTGGTGTTTTAAGGCTATAAATATCACTTTGAAACTTTTCCAAAGACATGGTTTCTTGTCCCTTTTTGAATTTGCTATGAACCTGGACACATTTTTCTTTCGAATGCCTTCCAGTGTTGCTCTTCATTTGGCCTAGAGCCTTGATTCAAAGTGTTCAGAAACCTCTTTATTATAGCTTCTTCGATTGAGTCTATCTACTTTCCCTAGCTGCTTGATTCAAACAACTCAAATGGAAACTTTATTCGGGCCAAATGAAAAATCCTTTGTCACCACCTTCGAATGCCATTGCACAAGAGGCCTGGGCCTGGCCACACGTAGGACCAAAACCCATTGTATTCAGTAACCATGTGTCTTTCGAATGGACCAATGAATACTTCTTCGAAGGTATCTCATTAATGTGCCTTTGAAGGGACTAAAATGTGTGTCAAAGTATGAAAAATTGTTTCAAAGGGGCCATTTCTCAGTCGAAGCTGGCACAAAGGCATCCAATGCCTTGTGGGTCGAAGGGAGATTTTTTCCTGGTGGATTGAAGGAAAATATGAAGGACTCTTGGCCTTGTGTGCTGAAGGCAAGCTGAAGAGGGGACCTTTGCCTTGTGAATCGAAGGCATGTCTGAAGAAGCCCTTTGTCTTGTAAATCGAAGACTAGTGAAAGGGGCCTTTTTCTTTGTAGATCAAAGGCAAGATGATGGGTCTTTGCCTTGTGAAACCAAGGCAAGCATGAGGAAGATTTTTTTTGCCTAGTGAATCAGAATACACATGCAGGAGGCCACTTCTTGTGGATCGAAGGGAACTTGTAGGGGATTAATGCTTGTGAAGCTTGGACCAAGGCTTGTTCGAAGGGGACCCAACGCACAATCGAAGCTGATGGGTTAATGCTTGGTCGAAGGGTTTTAGGATCCCAATCGAAGCTTGCTGTTATTCCAGTCGAAGGGCACTGTTTAACTGCCAATCGAAAGAAACTTTTGCTAATCATTCAAAAATTTCAGTTTCTTTAGACAAGTGTTTGTAACCACCAATATAAGAGAAAAAACTTTGGGAAACACGAGAGGGAAAATTTTGGGGTACAACACCGGCGAACATTTTTGTGCACGAAAAATAAAATCATTTATCCAGCTCTACCTAGTAAACTTAAATTGTGTAATACATCATAGTTGTGATATTGTTTTATTAGAAACACTATTGTACACTTTTATTCATACATTGTTTAGAGAAATTCTTTGGGAAAAACCGGGTTGTGGTTTATACTCAAGAAGACTTTGACGGTTGTCAAAATAGATTTGTAATCAAGATTGATTAGTTGATTAAGACCTCGTTGGAGAGAGGCGAAATCACCTTGGCGGGTGGACTGGAGTAGTTTGAGTTCAAACGAACCAAGATAAAAACCAACGTGTTCGTTTCATAAAGTTTTAAGATCCCAATTCAACCCCTCCCCCCCCCCCCCTCTTGTGTTTTTCCATTCTTCAATTGGTATCAAAACACCTGGATCTGGGTGGAAACACTTAACCATGTCAGAAAAAGATCCAAGGTGGAAAAACACTACGGTGGGACCAAGTCAGAACATCAACAATGATTATCATGATAAGAAAGACAGAATCAGCAGTTGCCCCCAAATATTTGACGGTGAAAAGTTTGATTATTGGAAAGACATAATCAAAAGTTTCTTTCTAACTTATGACGTTGATCTTTGGGATATGGTGATTTATGGGTACATACATCAAGTTGATGATGGGTACATACATCAATGTTTTAAAGATTTCAAATTCTGGTTGTTGGGCTAAAAGTTTTGGATAAAGGGTACTCAACTGTTGACCATGTAAATAAAATCATCAGAAGTTTACCCAAGAAATGGAGACCCATGGTCATAGCATTAAAACTAGCCAAAGATCTGGATAAAATTTCTCTTGAAGAACTTGTCAGCTCCCTAAAAACTCATGAGATAGAATTAGAATAAGATGAGCCTCAGAAGCAAGGTAAGTCTCTCGCTCTGAAATCTAATAAATATGAAACCAAATTCCTGTAGGAAAAAGAAAAAGCAGAAAACTCTGATGGATCCTCGTCATAAGAAGATGAATGATTCCTTCTCTCCAGAAGAATCAATCATCTATGAAGGCACAGGCAGAGGAAATTCAGAAATTTCATAACAACAGGGAATCACTCTGAACAATTTTCTGGATACAGAAAATCCAATAACAAAAACATTACCTGCTACGAATGCAATGAACAAGGTCATTACAGGAGCGACTGTCCAACTTCAAATAGAGAAACCTAAAAGGAATCTCTCTAAGAAAAAGAAGAAAAGTCTTATGGCAACATGGGATGACTCTGAATGTTCTGAAGATGGAACAGAATCAAAAGATGAACGAGACAATATAGCTCAAACAGTCAACTTATCATATGTCTCCGAATCAACTGAATCTGAATCAGAATCAGACTCAGAGTCAGAAGAGATATTTTTTAACTTTTCTAGATCAAAATTAGAAGAGAGTCTGTCAGAAATTCTAGAAAGGTATCAGAAACTTCGAGTCATAAACAAGGACCTGAAAAAGGATTTAGTTTCTGACTCTAAAGAAACTAAGACACTGAGATTTGAAAACTCTTAGCTGAAAGAAAAAATTTCAAAACTTGAAAATGAATTACAAAATACTCAGAAGGAAACTGTCTCAGAAGTTCCTAGTAACCCTGATAGATCATAAAGGAATATGATCATAGCTTTCAAAAATTCCTCGCTAAAAACATAAATAGAAGCAAGATGGCTTCAATGATCTATGGAGTTAGCAGAAATTGCATAAAAGGAATAGGATACAAAGGTAAAGTATCCCAACCTAAGAACATTAAGGATTTGGTTATTAAACGCACTCCTCTTTATTCTCATTTCACTTATGGGAAAACACATGATATAAAATATACTAGTAAGGCATTTTCTACTAAACCAAAATTCAAACAGAATTTTTGAAACTCTAATAATCATGGACCCAAAAATATATGGGTACCAAAGGATGAAATCATTTATGTTGAAGATACTTTTAACAGCAAGGTTGAAACACCAGTATTAACACATGGATTATGGATGCTCTCTACACATGACGTGAAGAAAGCATATGTTCCAATGCCTTGAATTTTAAAGGATTTGTAGGTTTCAGAGGCAATCAGAAAGAAAAGGTCATTGGCTATGGAAACTATTGGGAACGGTAATGAGAATACAGTATCAGAAGCTCTCTAAAGAATCTCTGTTGAATCTAGAAGAGGATGTCACATATTTTTCAAGCAACTTCTATCAAAGCAAGTCAAATATAGTCTTTCCAACTTTTTTATTCTTGACAAAAAGAGGGAGAATAGAAGATATTTTGACTCCTATCAGAAGATCTTCAGAGAAGTATTTTATTTTCTCGTTATCTGAGTATTCTACTCAGGGGGAGTTTTTTATTCTTTGCTCTTTATATTCCATCAAAATATACAAGTTTTTGTCATCATCAAAAAGGGGGAGATTGTTAGAACATAATTTGGTTCTACATCCTTGTAAGAGTTTTGATGATAACAAACAGATGATATATATATATATATATATATATATATATATATATATATATATATATATATATATATATATATATATATATATATATATATATATAAAGAACAAATATACTCGTTAATAAAAGTCTCCTTATATGCGGGATGTTCTGATGTGAAAAAGATCTACTAGACATCACTAGAAGTTTTGATTATGCGAGCATAGAAGATGAGAGTATTATGATATAATCAGACACATCCTTCTTAGAAGAAAATCTGCGTGACACGCTTATATGAAGAAATTTTGTTACAACTTCTGAATGCACCAACGCTGTGTAATAGGATCTTTGATACTCTGATCTGTAAAGCTCTAATACAAGCAGTAAGGAACTTCTAACTATAACATTCATCCTATGATCTGAGAAACTTATGAAGTGTTACGGTTTATCAAAGGCAAATCAAAAGTAACGGCTATAAGGAGACAAGAATATCCTAGTTTAGAAATATCATTAATTCGTGCTATGAACATTCCAAAAGCTTCTTCTTATGTCTCTCTTGCAAGGCCTATATAAAGAAGACGAAAAGAAGAATTCACGACGAACATTTTTGCACACGAAAAAGAAAATCATTTATCTAGCTCTACCTAGTAATCTTAAATTTTGTAATACACCACGGTTGTGATATTGTTTTATTAGAAACATTATTGTACACTTTTATTCATACATTGTTTAGAGAAATTCCTTGGGAAAAACCGAGTTATGGTTTATACTCAAGAAGACTTTAACGGTTGTCAAAGTAGATTTGTAATCAAGATTGATTAGTGGATTAAGGCCTCGTTGGAGAGACGCGAAATCACCTTGGCGGGTGGACTGGAGTAGTTTGAGTTCAAACAAACTAGGATAAAAACCAACGTGTTCTTTTCATAAAGTTTTAAGATCCCAATTCACCCCCCCCCCCCCCCCTTCTTGTGTTTTTCCATTCTTCACTGAAGTCATGAAACAATTTAATGTCGAATTCTGAGTGGTTACTTCTTATCCACAATGGGTTGCGAACATGGTACCGGTACCTAAAAAGGACGGTAAAATGCATATGTGTATGGATTACAGAGATTTGAATAGGGCGAGCCCCAAGGACGACTTCCCGCTTCCCCAAATTGATGTTCTGGTTGACAACACTGCACAACATAAGATATTCTTCTTCATGGACGATTTCTCTGGTTATAATCAGATCAAAATGGCACCTAAAGACATGGAGAAAACAACTTTCTTCACACAGTGGGGCACCTTATGCTACAAATTTATGCCATTTGGGTTGAAGAATGTTGGGGCAACCTATCAGCGTGCTATGGTAGCTTTGTTTCATGATATGATGCATCACGAGATACAGGTATATGTAGATGACATGATATCCAGGTCTCAGGCTGAAGAAGAGCACCTTGATCACTTGTAAAAGTTGTTTGAAAGACTAAAGAAGTACAAGTTAAGATTGAAACCAAACAAATGCACCTTTGGGGCAAGATCTGGTAAGCTCTTAGGTTTCATTGTCACTAGCAAAGGTATTGAAGTAGACCCTGCAAAGGTTAAAGATATACAAAAAATTCCAGCTCCCCACACTGAGAAGGAGGTTAGAGGATTCTTGGGATGTTTAAACTACATTGCCAGGTTCATTTCCCATCTGACCGCTACTTGTGAGCCAATCTTCAATCTACTGAAGAAAGATCAGGTGGTGAAGTGGAATGACGATTTCCAGACAGCCTTTGACAGAATCAAGGGATACCTGCAAGAACCTCCATTTTTTATGTCGCCGATTGAAGGAAGACCTCTAATCATGTACTTAACAGTATTAGATAATTCAATGGGGTGTGTATGATGGGACAGAATGACGAGTCTGGTCGAAAAGAGCATGCAATATACTACCTTAGCAAAAAGTTTACCGACTGTGAAACAAGATACTCACTACTCGAGAAAACTTGCTACGCTTTGGCATTGGCTGCTCGCCGACTAAGATAATATATGTTGACTCACACTACCTTATTGATATCTTAAATGGATCCTATGAAATACATATTCGAGAAGCCTGCTCTCCCCAGAAGAATAACAAAATGGAAAATGGTCCTGACCGAATATGACATCCAGTACACTATGCAAAAGGCAATAAAAGGAAGTGTACTAGCTAATCACTTGGCTCATTAGGCTGTAGATGACTACCAGTCAATGAATTTTGAGTTCTTGGACGAGAATATCATGCTAGTAACTGATTATGAAAAACCTGGACCGGATGATGAACCTGAAAAAGGATCCCGATGGACTATGGTCTTTGATGGAGCTTCCAATGCACTTGGAAATGGCATCAATATTGTGATCATATCTCCTAAAGGATGTTATACTCCTTTCACTTCCATGTTATGCTTCAACTGTACTAACTCTTGAGTGTGTTTTTGGAGGCTCGTCCCTGGTAATCAGTCAGATCAAAGGAAAATGGGACACGAAGCATCATAATCTCATCCCTTACCGAGGTCATGTATTGACACTGATTCCACACTTTGAAGAAGTCATATTTTGGCATTTTCCATGAGAGGGATAATGAAGCTCCTCATATCACTATTGAGAGAATGAATGAACCGGCATACTCTTACGAGGTT
The DNA here is from genome assembly GCA_948472305.1 of Vicia faba. NCBI lineage: Eukaryota > Viridiplantae > Streptophyta > Magnoliopsida > Fabales > Fabaceae > Vicia > Vicia faba. The sequence continues at coordinate 503,419,062 of OX451739.1, read as the reverse complement.
AATACTGAAGAAGTAGTGGAAAAACCTTGGTTCCATGAAGTAAACAGATACCTCGAAGCCCAAGAGTGTCCTGAGGGAGCTTCCTTCAATGATAAGAAGTTCCTAAGAAGGTTCTCTGCCAAGTTTTTCCTCAGTAAAGGAATACTCTACAAGCGCAACCACAATTCTACTTTACTTCGGTGTCTAGACAAGAGTGAAGCAGAGAAGATTATGGCAGATATGCACGAAGGTACCTTTGGCACCCATTCTAGTGGGCATGAAATGGCTAAAAAGATCTTGCGGGTAGGATACTTTTGCTCCACTATGGAAGCAGATTGCCATCATCATTCCTGAACTTGTCACAAATGTTAAATCCAAGCTGACAAAGTCCATGTGCCTCTGGTTTTGCTAAATGTCTTGACTGCTCTATAGCCATTCGCAATGTGGGGCATCGATATGATCAGAGAGATTAAACCTAACTCTTCTAATGGGAACCGCTTCATCCTTGTTGCCATGTGTAATACGGTGGGAGAACTTACTTGGTTTGTTTTGAGTTTGATCGTAATTATTGCGAATAGCAAGATTCGCCACCGACTTTTCTTTCATCCAATAAGGAAAGGGTGAAAAGAACAAGAAAGAACTTTGACATGTTTTCTTGAGTTCAGGGAGTAGATTGTGAAAAGGGAAGGTGTTAGCACCCTTTTCATCCATAGTTATCTATAGGCTCTTAGTTGCTTGCTAGAATACTTTGAAAATGCTTTGTTTGAAAGTGTGTTTATGGTGGGTTTTGAAAGTATTTTTGAAAAGCGCCTTCGTTTAGGCAGACTTTATAATGATTCTCGTCTCTATAAGAATGCATATAGAGTGTTGGAGTTTTGAAAATATTTCATGTTTTGGAAGTGTTTGGTGTGCTTGAAAAATGTCTCGTTTTTGAAAATGGATTGTGAGCAAGCAACTAAGAATGTTCTACCTACTCAAAAGTCTTTTGTTCATTTCTCTCTTCCTTTGATATTTCTATCTTACCATTGATTGGTACGCAGCCCTATCTTTGGATGTAGAGGGACGGGCGTGGATCAACTGTATAGTCATAGAAGGTAAGCTATGAGACATTTTAGCAATTTTCATTTAGGGACTAGATCATTTACCGAAGGAAACATCGAGGTAAAACGAGGGACTACGATCTTTTTATCGAGGGTCTTTTCTAAAACGCCTATATTTGAGAGACATGACTATTTTCTGAGGCAACAAGTGAGATTACCCTAGAGGTGCATGTGTGTGAATAGTGTATTTGATTGCATGCATTTTTGTTTTGAACTTAAAGTTGTCTACTTGTTGATTTTATCTTGTCACATATCCTAATTACTAATAATGTAGGAAAGTAATAAAAATGCAAAGAATAAATCCTAATCTATTACAACCATATTGAATATAAAAAACAAAATAAAAGAGAAAAAAATAAGCTCTTCGATCCAGGAAATAGGCACCATTCGATTCAACCCTTTTTCTTCTTCTTTCGATTTGGGCATGCAAGTCACTGTATGTATGCATCCTTCGATTCACCCTTTTTCTGCTTCTTTTGATTGGGCCTGTAATCAGTGTGTATTGAATCCTGCATCCTTCGATTCACACATCTTTGTTTTTTTTTGTTTCTCTTTATTTTGAGGCTAGATGGCAGCATGGGGCGAAGCCAAAGTCTTTGATTCACACAACCTTCGCCATGTTCTCTTTCGTTTGGGTTTAAATAACAGCATGGGTCGAAACCATGCTAATATTGTTTCATGGTCAGGTTAGGTCTTAAAATATTTTTGACAATCAAATAAAACAAACCAAAAGGTTAGAAACGAAAGCAAACAGAAAAAGTGGAGACAAAAAAAACATACCATAGTGTAATAAAGATTTTTGGAAAAAAAGGCAATAGTATTTTACATGTTATGCTTGAAATGAAAGGTTTTAAGGTCGAGAGGACTTACCTGGTTCGAAGTTGGAACGTGTGTATTGGACTTTGAGTTGCTGCCTTCAAATGCCCTGAATTTGAAAGAGGGATGGAAGTTGTTCGAAGGACAGTGGAACTTGGATGAGAACAAAGGTGTTGTATCTCTTTGTTTCTGATTCAAAGGAAAAGAAAGACGAAGTGTTGATTTTCTTGGTTTTTAGAGTGTTTAAGAATTTGAGAGTTTAAGAGTGTTTGAAGATTCTTTCAACACCACCAGCTTTTTTTTTAGATGTGCAAATGATTTCTCTATTTATAGAGAAAATATTTGGAGTAAGCAGATTTGTGAGATAATAAAAATATAGTCTGTTTGAAAGGAAAATATCCACTTATGTCAACTTTTTATGATCCCGAGATAAAAATACTAAAATTAATGGTTTAGATGGGTGGCTCCTAGCTTATAGGGGACATGTGTGCAGAAAGGATAGGCGCAACGCTCAAAAACTTTTCTGAAAACATGATGATGATAACTTTTAAGGGAAAGTTTCCTTGGAGAACACTTGAGTAAGAACTTATTTTAATAATTAAATATGGAGTGAGGAACAAGTTAGAGGTCTATGTAGCCTGACCTATGGGTTATGTTTCCAACTTGACTCTTTGAATTGAATCTCCCATCCTTCCATAACTTTCGACCAGACTAAACAAAGTAACATTTGTTCCCACCGATTATGTGTCCTTTGAATGGACCAATCGTGTATCCTTTGAATGGGCCACTGATGCATGTTCTTTCATTTTGATCACGTAGTCCTCCGAATGAGCGATGTTCAGCTGAATATGCCTCTTTGAGTCCTTCCGCTTTGATCATTTAGGCAGAAACCTTCTACCAGACTCAAAAGTAGGCAAAACCAATTATTCCCACCCATGGCAAGTCCTTCGAATGGGCCACCAAATTGTGTGTCATAGTGCAGAAGCTATGTTTGTTAAAGGGTTTAAAAGGTAGAGACGAAGCAAGCATGGGGGAGTCATTGCCTTATGGATCGAAGCATGCAGGGAAGTGGCCACTGCTTTGTGAATGAAAGTGAACCTGGAGGAAGCTACTGCCTTCTGAATCGAAGGAAATCTTCAGGATGCTATTTCCTTGTGCCTACTTGGCATGAAGCAACCAATACTCAGTCGAAGCTTGCGTGTAGGTAGTCTTTGTCCAATCGAAGCTTGTGTGCAGGAGGTCCCTGCTTTGTGAATCAAAGGCAAACATGTAAGGGGCCAATGGTGAAATCGAAACTTGCATGCAGGAGGCCCTTTGTTTAAACGAAGCTTCCATGCAAGAGGTCCCTGCTTTTGTGAATCAAAGAAAACATGTAAGAGGCCAATGGTGCAATTGAAGCTTGCATGCAGGAGGTCCCTGCTTTGAATCAAAGGAATCTTTCAGAAGGCCATTGCCTTATGAATCAAAGGAAGCTTTCATAAGGCCATTGCCTTCTTAAATCGAAAGAAACCAGTAGTAAACCACTAACTTTTGAATTGAAGGACACCAATAGTAGGCCTTTGTCTTCTGAATCAAAGGACACCAACAATAGGCCTTTGTCTTCAGAATCAAAGGACACCAACAGTAGGCCTTTTTCTTCTGAATCGAAGGAAGTTGTTTCAAAGGGAAATAATGCCCAGCCGAAGCTAGTATGAAGATAACTATTTATTTAATCGAAGCTTATATGAAGCAAGCATGCAAAAGGCTATTGTCTTAATCGAAGCTTGGGAATTTGAAGCAAGTTTGAAGGAGGCCATATACCCAATCGAAAGCATGTGAATCAAACTTGCATCAAAGTAGGCCATTATTTCAATCGAAGCTAGTGGACCAAAGCTTGCTCGAAGGAGTCAAATGCTCCATTAAAGCTTATGGAGCGAAGCCTACTTGCTCTTCTTCAATTTGATGATGGAGAGCCCAATTGTATTTATGCAAACTTGAACTTTTGAAAATCCTTGTGAGAAAATGCCTTGAGAAATGAGAGGGCAAATTTTAGGGTATAACAGCTACCCCTGTTCAATCTTCTTGAGCCTGAAGAGTGAGATTGGCAGGTCCGTCTTTCGTGACTTGAAGGTGAAAGATGATTGAACACTAAAGTGCCCAGAAATTTTCACTCGATGATGTGTTGAATTGGGAGTGGGCTTATATATTATATTTGGAGAGTTGTCAGAGATGGGCTTACAGATGCCATCCATGGTGACAGAAAATGTCTTCACCTCGCCTCTTTTTCACTAGAAGAAATAAATCTAACCAGAAGAGGTCTTTGATTTTCCTGACTTTTCCTGCAAGGAAAAGGGTTAGTTGTATGCAGAAGTATGCATGGAGTGATGATGTTCTAAGAATGAATGAGATTATGTTGTATGTGTATGATGTACGAATGTGAAGCGTGATTGAAGTGTATCCTTGTCTGGGAAAATGAATCTTTGACAAATGTTGGGGAGCTTTGGGAAGATGAATCCCGAACTGTTGTTGGGGATGAAGAGTATGCTCCTCTTTACACTTTGTTTTAGGATATTTCTGCTGGGGAATGTTGACTTGTTTGAGAAAACTCTGAGGAAAGTGTTGATCTCTGCTTGGGGAAAAGATTTAAGGATTTTTAGTTATTCGTTTCTCTACTGGGGAGTTATCTCTTGAAAGTTAGTTATTATATGGTCGGATTCCAAGCTTCACAACAACTTGCTGAGGATAAAGAAGTTAACTGTTATCTGGTCAGATTCCAGGCTTTGCAGCAACTTGCTGGAACTGTGGAAAATTGTACTAGGGAAAAGGATATTTATTTAAAGATTTGTAAAAAATCAAACTGTTATCTGGTCGGGTCCAGGTTTCAGCAATTGAAGAAATTAAGCTATTATTTGGTCGGTTCCAGGCTTTAGCAACTTGGAATGAGATTAATTGTTATCCGGTCGGGCCCAGGTTTTAGAAACTCAAATTATTATCTGGTTGAGCCAAGGTTTCAGCAATTTGAACTGGAGTTTAACTGTTATCTGGTCGGGTCCAGGCTTTAGTAACTTAAAATTGAGATTGACTGTTATCCGGTCGGGTCCGGGTTTTAGCAATTTAAAATTGAGATTTACTGTTATCCGATCAGGTCTGGGTTTCAGCGATTTAAACTGTTATCTGGTCGGGTCCAGGTTTCAGCAATTGAAAAAGTTAAACTATTATCTAGTCAGGTTCAGGCGTTAGTAACTTGGAATTATGGTTTACTGTTATTTGGTCGGATCCAGTCTTCACAGTAAGTTAGGTGTAGGGTGAAGTTGAAATAGTATCTGGTCGGGTCCAGGCTTCATAGTAACTTGTTTGAAAGGATGAAGTTGACTGTTATCTGGTCGGGTTCTAGGCTTTTCAACAACTTTCGGAGATAGCAAAGACTTTGTTGGAGACTTCATTGGGGATTGGGGATTGTGGTCCCTTAATTTGTAATAGTCTGTGAGGAAAACTCAAGCTGGAGAAGACAGACTCGGATGGGGAAGACAGACTCAGCTAGGGGATTTTACTGTTTTTTTGGGAAATAAACCCTGTTGAGAGGAATATTTGAGGAGCTGCTGGGGGAGATGTATTCTTTTAACATAACTCCTCAAGACTTCTTCTTACGACCAACTCAGCTGGGAAGAGGGTTTTCCAGAGATTGAAACTCTGGCTGGGTAGTTTACGAATCAACATTTATGAGGAGAATGCTAATGGAATAACTCTGTAGGGATATCTTGAATGAAATTAAGGAGATGTTTGTCATTGTTTTGAAGCATGTGTTTGCTAAAAGTTTAATCATGTTCATATGCATATGTTCATTCAATTTTAGTCATTGGACATCTTCGCACTCAAAACAGAAAAAACAAAAAGTTTGTACTTCAAAGCATATTTGTATTGATGTTTTGCCCATGAATAGGCTTTTTTGCACAAAGTGACAGAAATCTTAGTAAGAGGAAATCGCCAAAAGAAATGAAAAGTGTACAGAGTGAAAACAAAGATTATAGCCATGTGAAAGTGATCTCATTGTCCCCACTCTGCTATTGCCTTTATGTCTTCGAGTAAACCTTTGTCATTGAACGAATTCGATTGGATTGATTTTGGACCATTTGAACTTCGGATTTTTGGTAATAAAACTGGCTGTAGGGATCCCACGGGACATGATCATACGCTTTAATCCTTAACTTTTTCCTGGACCGCCCTTTCGGATTTTCAGCCCACCAGGATACCCATTTTTTCCCAAGTCTCCCTTTCAGGTTTTTGACTTGCCGGGTGTACAATCTTTTGCATATATCCATTATTTTTGCCCGGACCTCTTTGGTTCACCGGGATGCCCATATTTTTGCCTAGGTGTGTCAACCTAGCGGGTTATTTTATGCGTAATATTTTTTAACTATTTTTGCATTTATGGGATCTGGGAAATCTTTGCCATCCATAGTAGTCAACATCATGGCACCACCGGAGAAGACGTTATTTACAACAAATGGCCCTTCGTAAGTGGGAGTCCATTTGCCCCTGGGGTCTCCTTGTGGAAGAATGATGTGCTTTATTACCAATTCTCCAACTTGATACACTCGAGGCTTGATCTTTTTGTTGAACGCCTTGATCATACGCTTTTGATACATCTAACCATGACCAACAACAGCCAGCCGCTTCTCGTCAATCAAGTATAGCTGATCTAACCTAGTCTGAATCCATTCCTCTTCACTTAGACTTACTTTTGTCGTTATCCTTAGAGAGGTAATTTGTACTTCTACAGGAAAGACGGCTTCCATGTCATATACCAAGGAGAAAGGAGTTGCCCCAGTTGACGTACGAGCCGAAGTACGGTAGCCATGGAGAGAAAACGGTAACATTTCATGCCAGTATTTGTAGGTTACCACCATCTTTTGCACAATCTTTTTGATATTTTTATTGGCAGCTTCTACTGCGCCATTCATCTTGGGTCTGTACGAGGAAGAATTGTGATGCTTGATTCTGAACTAAATGCAGAGTTCCATAATCATAGCATTGTTTAGGTTGGTTCCATTGTCGATGATAATCCTTTCGGGGATACCGTAACGACATATGAGATTATGCTTGATGAACCTGGCTACAACGTTCTTGCTAACTAAGGCATATGAAGAAGCTTCGACCCACTTGGTAAAGTAATCAATGGCGACAAGGATGAAACAGTGTCCATTTGAGGAAGTATGTTTGATCTCTCCAATCATGTCAATGCCCCACATTGCAAACGGCCACGGGGAAGTCATGACATTTAGGGGAATAGGTGGTACATGGACCTTGTGAGCATAGATTTGACACTTGTGGCAAGTCCTTGAGTGATGATGACAATCAGCTTCCATTGTGGACCAATAGTAACCATCCCTCAGCATTTTCTTGGTCGTAGTATGTCCGCTAGAGTGGGTCCTAAGGAGGAAATTGTGCATGTCTTCCATAATTTTCTTTGCCTCCTTCTTATCCACACATCAGAGTATAGTAGAATCATGATTGTGCTTGTATAGAATTTTGTTGCTTAGAAAGAATTTGGCTGAAAATATTCACAAAAATTTCTTATCGTTGACGGAAGCCCCTTCAGGATATTCTTATGCTTCAAGATATCTCTTCACCACATGGTAACATGGTTTCTCTTTGTTAGTGTCCAGCTCATAGCAGTGTGCAGGTTCGTCGAATCTTTCGATTGTTATCATAGGAGCTTCGTTGTCCCATTTGACCTTGAACATGGAAGACATTATAGCAAAGCATCGGCTAACTGATTTTCCTCCCTAGGGAAATGCTCAAAGGTGACCTCTTCGAATTATGGAATCAGAGTTAACATAAGTTCCTTGTATTGAATTAGGTTAGGATGCTTGGTGTCCCATTCTCCCTATACTTGGCTAATTACCAGAGCAGAATCTCCAAATACACCTAAATGTTTGATCCTCAAGTCAATGGAAGCCTTTAGACCTAAGATGCATGCTTCGTACTCAGCCATGTTGTTCGTACAATCGAAGCACAATCTAGTAGTGAAAGGAGTGTGGCCACCTTCAAGAGAAATTATCACAGCACCAATTTCGTTACCCAGAGAGTTGGAAGCCCCATCAAAAACCATAGTCCATCGGGATCCTTGTTCAGGTCCGTCACACGGTCCGGGTTTTGCACAGTCGGTCACTATAATGATATTCTCATCTGGGAAGTCAAAGTTCATAGATTGGTAATCATCGACAGCTTGATGGGCCAACTGATCTGCCAATATACTTCCTTTGATGGCCTTTTGTGTTGTATATTGAATATAGTATTCAGTCAGAATCATTTTCCATCTAGCTATCCGACCGGAAAGAGTGGCCTTTTCGAAGATGTATTTGATAGGGTCCATTTTAGAAATCAATAGAGTGGTGTGAGTTAACATATATTGTCTTAGACGGCGAGAAGCCCATGCCAGATTGCAACAAGTTTTCTCGAGCAGTGAATATCTGGTTTCACAGTCGGTAAACTTTTTGCTCAGGTAGAAAATTGCATGCTCTTTTCGGCCAGACTCGTCATGTTGGCCCAACACACACCCCATAGAATTCTCTAACACAGTCAGGTACATGATCAAAGGTCTTCCTTCAACTTTAGGCATGAGGATAGGAGGCTCTTGCAAATATTCCTTGATTTTGTCGAAGGCGGCTTGACAGTCGTCGATCCATTCGACTACTTGATCTTTCTTCAAGAGTTTGAAGATTGGCTCACAAGTAGCAGTTAAGTGAGAGATAAAGAGAGCAATGTAATTAGGAAGACCCAAGAATCCTCGGACCTCCTTTTCAAAATGGGGGACTGGCATTTCTTTAATGGCTTTTACCTTTGCAGGATCGACTTCAATGCCTTTTCCACTGACAGAAAAACCTAGAAGCTTTCCATACCTTACTCCAAATGTGCATTTATTAGGGTTCAACCTCAACTTGTACTTCTTCAGCCTATCAAATAGCTTGTAGATAATCGATATGATTTCCTTTAGTTTGTGACCTTGCAATCATATCATCCACATAGACTTATATTTCATGATGAATCATATCATGAAATAAAGCTACCATAGCTCTTTGATATGTTGCCCCTGCATTCTCTAATCCGAATGGTATAACTTTGTAGCAAAAGGTTCCCCATTGTGTAACAAAGGTGGTCTTTTCCATGTCTTCGGGATCCATCTTGATTTGGTTGTAGCCATAAAATCCATCCATGAAGGAGAAGACTTTATGTTGAGCGGTTTTGTCAACCAAGACGTCAATATGTGGTAGAGGGAAATCATCCTTGGGGCTTTCCCTATTCAGATCTCTATAATCCACACACATATGAACCTTTCCATCTTTATTTGGAACAGGGAGCATGTTTACCACCCATTGAGGATAAGATGTGACAGCCAGAAAACTTGCATCAAATTGTTTCATTACCTCGGCTTTTATCTTTTCGGACATGTTAGGCCGCATGCGACGAACCTTTTTCCTAACAGGAGGAAAATCTTCCTGCATTGGTAAGCGATGAACCACAATGTCGGTATCCAACCCGGGCATATCTTTATACGACCAAGCGAACACTTCAGCATAGTCATGTAATATCTGAACCAATATGCTCTTGATACCATATTTTAGGTCGGTGCCGATATTAACTTCTCTCTTATCTGTATCCATATCTAAATTGATAACTTCGACAGACTCTTAATGAAGTTGAATAGCTTTCTCTTCTTGCATTAGAAGTCTGGCTAATTCTCCTTGTATTTCACAATTTTCCTCGCCTTTGTCTTCGGCTTGGTAAATTGGATGTTCGAAGTTATAACTGGAAATGGAAGAGTCATTGAAAATGGGATCCGGAGTGGATGAAGATCTGTAAGTGTGTGTGTGTGTGTGTGTGTGTATGTGTGTGTGTGTGTGTGTGTGTGTGTGTGTGTGTGTGTGTGTGTGTGTGCATGCAAGATACATAGCTATTGAGAGAAAAATGTAATAAAGGAAAAGAAAGACAATGAACGCAATAATTTGAATTCCAAAAGGTCCAATGGTTTATATTAAATAATCATATGATAAATGAACATGAACAAAACCCTTAACAAAAGGACCATAGTGCCCCGGGCAAGGCACGTGGCTTAAAAGTCATTGTTTTGGAAATTAAGATTACAGACAGAAGTTCTTCAATTGACAGAAAATGGTAAACAATAACTACTCATTAATGAAGGAGATGGGAGTGAAATCCTTTTCCTGCCAGTTCTTGAGTCTTCCCTCGACCGTAGGGTAGATCCAATCTTCAAAAGTATTTTCATCATCAGAGTCTTCCACAACATTCACTTCATGATTTGTGATGCGGAGGGGTATCTTTCCCATGCGAGCGCGCCTGACTTCTTTATGAGCTTTGATGGTGAAACCCAACCCAAATTTATATGCTTTAAATGGAATGTCAGGAAGTTGGACCCGGATAGTATAGTTTCCATTTTCGACCGCGGCACGCGCATCCTTAAGCGAAACCATTCTTAGTATAACTTCATCATCTTTTGATATGTTGGAGGATATTTTGGTGGCGGCAACCATAGGTGAAAAAACTTCAAAGGCCTAGCATGGATTCTCTATGAATTCTCCATCCATTTCCACATATTTGAAGGAATTAAGATGGCTCACCATAAATTCTTCTTCGCCGCTAACAATAACGATCTTCCCTTTGACTGGATACTTTAGTTTTTGATGAAGGGTGGATGTTACTGCCCCTGCCCCATTGATCTAAGGGCGTCCAAGAAGACAAGAATAAGCGGGATGTGTGTCCATTACGTAAATGGTAGAATTGAAATTATGTGACCCAACTTTAATTTGGAGATCCACCTCTCCAATCCTTCACAATCTAGCTGGTCCAAAGCACCTTTGGGTAACACATTCAAAGACAATCCAGTATCAACTAAGATATTAGCCAGGGTGGTTCCCTTGCATTCAATAGAGATATGTAAGCCTTTGTTATGGTTTCTTCCCATAAGAGTCAAATCATCATCGGAGAACCTTAACCCATTATCAGCCTTTAAACTTGCTAAACAGTTCTCGAACTGGTCAACAGTGGTTTCTTGGGGAATGTGGGCCTTCTTTAAGAACTTAATCAGAGCTTGGGCATGAAAGTCCTAACAGAGTAATAATGACAACATGGAAATTTTATAGGGGGTTCTCCCCAACTGCTCCACTATTTTGAAATCGCCCTTCCTTATTATTTTCAGAATTTCCTCCATCTCGTGAGTGGAGGGATCCTCATCATTAACCTCTTTGGTAGATGCCTCTATCCCAGCAGGCTCACCTTTTTTTCTTTTCCTTTAGTATTGGTATTGGACTTGTTGTTGGTTATGTGGACGAGAGTCGTTGTAGTAACGGATGGTGAAATATTAGGGGAAAAGATCCTCCATGTTCTTGTCATTTTACTATAACCAACAATATTGGTGACATCATCTTCATTTTTGTCAATCCAAGAATCTAGTTTTATCCCGTGATAATAAACCTCGGCACCATAGTTCTAAGGGACTGCTTTGTCAGAGGTAAGGAATAGACCCATCGGCCGTGATTTTTAAAGAAGCAATGGTTGGCTCATTTGAAATTCTGATAGGACCCTTTGAGGGGATCCTAAGCGGCTTATTGGAAATTGTTATTATGGACAGGTCTTCAACTTCATCGGTCAAACCCTTGATGGTAGGAATCTTTTCAAACAGAATCTCGCGACTATTTATCAGGCGTTGCACACTTTCCTTCAACCACTTGCACCCACTTACTTGTTAATCACAGCATACACAATCTTTAGAGCAGCAAGGGAACACCTCGATTTTTAGCAAGTTAACCTTCACAATAGTTAACGGAGTTGTTAAATCTTCAACGGAGGAAAAGAAAGTGGTATCATCAATTGCATTAACACCTTTGCCATGGTTTGGCATCGGCATTGTTATACATTGGGAGTAGTAGGTGGATAAAATTCAATTGTTTTGTTTTCTATCAGATCTTGAATCTTATTTTTCAGAGCCCAACACTGATCAATTTCATGTCTAGGACTGTTTGAATGATACATGCACTTGGCATTTGGATTGTATTTTGGTGATGAAGTGTTTGGATTGGATGGTGGATCACGTAGTGTCACTAGATTGGCCTTCAACAGATGTTTCAAGGCTTTGGATAGTGACATGTTAACCCTTGTGAATTATCTTCGAGGAACTTCAGGTCGTTGATTGTTGGAGGATTGCCTTTGAGCAGACGGAGGGTTGAAGATTAACACAGCATTAACAGAGGATTGATGATTCTTCTTGGCATGGGCCCTTTCCTCATACACAACATTTACTTCCTTCTTTCCATGAACATGTCAATTAGTTCTTTGTCAGTTAGTGGTGGTTGGACCCTACCAGCAAGATCCCTCCATTTTTGTGCGTACTCCTTGAACCCCTCATTGGTACCCATTATCATACCTTGAAGTTAGACTCTGGTTGGTGTCAGATTGGCATTGTATTGATACTGATGATAAAAATCAGTGGCTAGATCTTCCCATGTGTGGATGAGGGAACCCTCCAATTGATAGAACCATTCTATTTGAGTCCCAATTAGACTCTCTTGGAAGAAATGGATCCAGAGCTTTTTGTCGGAAGTGCATGGATGCATCTTGCGCACATAAGACCTTAGGTGAAGTTTCGGGAAGGAAACCCCGTCATACTTGGAGAAGAACAGTATTTTGAACTTATGGGGAATGATGACCCCAGGTACTAAGCCCAAATCGCTAAAATCTAAACTAGGTACGGCTTGAATTTTAACGGCTTTTAGCCTATCCTCCAACTGCTTGTATCTATCCTCGGCAGGTGGGTATTACTCATCAAAGTAGTCTTCATCTTCAGAAGCTTGATTATTTGCACTCCCAGCATGGGTGCTCCTTACCCCTTCGTCTTGAATTCTATCCTCTTCAAACGACTCTTCAACTATTTGTACTTGACGAACCGGACCTTTGAATCTCTTACCCATGTTGATGAAGGCCTTCTTTTTGGTCTTCTTTTTGGTTGTTAGAATTTTCATCATATCTTGTTGTCCCTTGGCCAGGGTCAACAAGGCTGCTTGGAATTTGTCATTCTTCACTTGCAAATCCTTCACTGTTTGTTTGATATCCATCTTACTGGTATAAACAGTAGAGAGATAAGGAAACCTGTTGTGGGAAACTTGTTTATGTTATGATGCAAGAAGATGCGTATGCAAATGATTTCAAGGAATTAGAAGATTTAAAAGTTGTTTAGACAAAAGGAACAAACATCATTTGCATTAATAAGTTCAATTCGATTACAATATGCCTCTCGGGCTTACATTGAAACAAAAGAAACAAAATGAACTAAAATATAGTAATAATGGCTTGAACTTCCTATGGATGCTTCCTCTTTGGAGCGATATAGGCATTTAGGTTTCTCTCCTCATGAAGTTGTCTTGTAAGTTCCAATGTATTCTTTTCGCTTGCATAAAACTGGGCTTCGAATGTGTCTCGCTCCTCCTTTAGCTGAATCCATGCTCTTTGCAGATCTTCAATAGAAGTTGGCATATCAGGATAAAGGACAGTATATAGAGCATCTCCTTCGGCGACAGGTTCCATGATGATAGGTAGAATGGCTTCATAAGGAATCATGAGGTTTTGGGTGCAAGATTGCACCCACTTGAGATAAGGCTCCAAAGGAATGGAGTTCTTATGTACCCACGTCTTGCTATCAACCTTGTTAACCATGCCCCGAGCTCGGATGAATATTTAACGATAGCCTTGGACATCATTCACGTAGTAAAATGCGATTCCTTGGACAAGTGCGTCGTGATGGTCATCCCTCCTAGCATACCTAAACTATCTCAGAGCCAAACAAGGAGGATAAGTAATACCTCCCCTAATTCCAACTAGAGGGACATTAGGGAATTCCCCACAACGGTCAATAATAGTAATGCTCTCCATAGATCACATGCACCAATAGATATCAGAATGTGTGAGAGACATAAACCTACTAGACAATCTTAAACCTTGCTCGTTCTTCACATTAGATCAGGGTAGGTGCGAAATAAACCACCTATCCAAAAGAGGAGTGCAACACATAAGGAGTCCTTTTCTCTTCATGGTGCAAGAGTGAAAAGAATGCAAGATATCCCCAAGTAAAGTGGGCCCCGGATTGTGAGATAGAAAAATTTTGATTGCGTTCACATCAATAAGCTGGTCTGGATTAGGAAACAGAACCATCCCATAGATGAGAAGAGCCAACATTTCTTCAAAGGCTTTTAAATCCAAAGCATCCCAAAAGAATTGAGCCCTTTCAAACAAAAACCTAGCCAAAAACCCTTTGACACCACTTCTCATTTCCCAATTGGCCACAACGTCAGATCGTTGCAAATGTAAAGCTCGAGCAATAACCTCAGGTCTTGGGTCTCTTTCAATACTGTTGAAGTGTGGTTGATCAAGGATAGGGATCCTCAAGAGTTGAGAAAATTCTTCAATAGTAGACACATGCTAGTAATCAGGAAAGGTAAAGCAATGATGCAAAGGGTTGAAGAATTGGAAGAGAACCTTCATCAGGTCTTCATCATAGCTTGAAGTAACCATGTTGAGAAGTCGCCCATGTCTCTCGGTTAATGAATAATTCTCAGGAACCCTTGATGCTAATTCTTTGAGTTGAGGAGGTACTCTCACGAGATTGACTTGAATAGTATTTCTTCGAGTGGGAGTCATGTCCTACAAAACAGAAAAAAAGTAAATATCTCGGTCCTTGAAATGGTTAGTGCAAAATGCCATGGTATAATGTCATGATGTTTATGCATAAATATATACGTAAGCAAAGAAAACAAGTCCTTAGGTTTAGGCTTGCATGGAGTTCACAGGAAAGTACCCTCTTGAAGTTTAGTTGGCTTAACCTATCCTAGAAAGTAACCGGGTTCTGGGGGATCTCAATATCACTGATCTTTCTTTATTGGGCATTGTTTCAGCGCAAGCCTCTTTATTGGCGACCGAAATATCCCAAGAGTCAGATCTCAATTAGCGTAGTGTCGAGTATCAACCAACTTCGGACTGCACCAAAGACGGCTATCTCACTACTTTCTAATGGCCAAGTTGTTCAATTAAAGGTTCTAAGGCCAGTTAGTGTTTCATGACACAACATAGCGGCCCCATATTCTCCTTTACTACTCAACGGTTACCGGTACAAACAAATATGTCACACTAACGTAGTCATTGCTTCAACCATGTCGATATACCCTGCACAGTTTCCACAATTTATTACTACTTACCAAAAAGGTGTTCCCTGATCCGGGTAGAGGATCAATACAAACCCAAACGAGGACCCATAAATGTAAAGCAAACAAATCAAACAATGAAAGCAAGTAAATGTGATCTAACTCTAAGGTAACCCCACTTTTCAAGATATCCCCAATAGAGTCGCTAGTTCTGTAATACGATGGGAGAACTGGCTTGGTTTGTTTTGCGTTTGATCGCAATTGTTGCGGATAGAAACAGTTGCCACTGACTTTTCTTTTATCCAATAAGGAAAGGGTGAAAAGAACAGGAAATACCTTTGAGATGTTTTCTTGAGTTCGGGGGGTAGATTATGAAAAGGGAAGGTGTTAACACCCTTTTCATCCATAGTTATCTATGGGATCTTAGTTGCTTGCTAGATCACTTTGAAAATACTTTGTTTGAAAATGTGTTTGTGGTGGGTTTTGAAAGTGTTTTTGAAAAGCTTCTTCGTTTAGGCAGACTTTGTAATGATTATCGTCTCTATAAGAATGCATACAGAGCGTTGGAGTTTTGAAAATATTTCATGTTTTTGGAAGTGTTTGGTGTGCTTGAAAAATGTGTCATTTTTGAAAATGGATTATGAGCAAGAAACTAAGAACGTTCTACCTACTCAAAAGTCTTTTGTGTTAGAACATAGTTTGATTTTACAACCATAGTAAGAGTTTTAATGATAACAAACATAAAGAACAAATATGCACTCTAAAATTATATTCTATTTTGTAGAGAAGTTCTGAAGGAACAAGATCAGAAGATAAGCTACAAGGTTGTTCCTATTGTGAACATAGATAATTCTCAAAAAGCTCTGATGATAGAAGATCAGAAGTTACGCTAAAGGAAAGATGTTTTAACTCTAATTACACAACTCTGGGAAAGTAAGTCTAACGTTGCAAACAGGATCTTATGGTTCTGATCTTCAAAATCTCTGAAGCAAGCAGCAACGCATACCTCAATGTCCTGAAGCGTTACAAAACATATATTTCAATTTCAAGAGTAACGAATGGAAGGGAACAAGGATATTTATTTTTGTAAAGCACCTTAACTGTCATTAATCATGTTTCCAAAAGATCATTCTTGTTGCGCCTATTTAAATAAGACGTGAGGACAAATTGTACACGATTTCATAACTCTCAACCATGCTGCAATCTTTTCTAATCCTCATACTTACAATTCTCTCAACTTTGTAAAACATCACATAATGTGATACTGTTTTGTAAGAAAACATAACTATACACCATTTTATAATTATATTATTTAGTGAAATTCCTTGAGAAAAATAGGGTTGTGGTTATACTCAAGAAGACTTTGGTAGTAGTCAAAGTAGTTTTGTAATCAACATTGATTAGTGGATTAAGACCTCGTTGAAGAGAGGCGAAATGACCTTCACGGGTGGACTGGAGTAGTTTGAGTTTAAACGAACCAGGATAAAAATCATCGTGTTCTTTCCATTAATTTTTAAGATTTCAATTAAACCCCCCCTTCTTGTGTTTTAAAATTCTTCAATTGGCATCAGAGAGCCTGGTTCTAAGTTCAAGCACTTAACCGTGTCAGTAAAAGATCCAAGCTAAGAAAACATTATGGTGGGACCAAGTCAGAACATCAGCAATGACTACCATGATGAGAAAGACAGAATCAGCGGTAGACCTCATATCTTTGATGGAGAGAACTTTGATTACTGGAAAGACAGAATTGAAAGCTTCTTTTTGTCTCATGATGCTGACCTCTGGGATATGGTGATTGATGGGTACGCACATCTTGTTGATGAAAGTGGTCAGAGGATTGACAAAAAAAGAATGTCAGACCATCAAAAGCGAGACTTCAGAAATCATCACAAGGCTAGAACTATTCTCATGAGTGCCATCTCATATTCAGAGTATGAGAAGATCACAAACAGAGAGACAGCAAATCACATGTGTGATTCTCTGAGAATGACGCATGAAGGCAACACGCAAGTAAAAGAAACCAAAGCTCTTGCGCTCATTCAGAAATATGAAGCCTTCAAGATGGAAGAAAGTGAAACCATTGAAGCTATGTTCTCAAGATTTCAAATTCTGGTTGTTGGGCTGAAAGTTCTGGGTAAAGGGTACTCAACTTCTAATCATGTAAAGAAGATCATAATAAGTTTACCAAAACAATGGAGACCCATGGTCACTACTCTCAAACTGGCAAAAGATCTGGAAAAAATATCTCTAGAAGAACTTATCAACTCTCTCAGAATTCATGAGATAGAGTTAGAAGATGATGAGCCCCAGAAGGAAGGTAGGACTTTAGCCCTTAAATCTAACAAAAAATATGATTATAAAGTCTTGCAGGAAATGGAAGAAATCTATGGCGGATCCTCATCAGAAGCAGAGGCAAATGATGTTCAGAAATTCCATAAGAACAGGGAATCAGTCTGAAACTTCATCTGGATATAGAAAATCTAAACCTTCTTCTGAGTACAGAAAGTCAAGAAACAAAGACATTGTCTGCTACGAGTGCAATGAACAAGGGCACTACAAAAGAGACTATTCAAGGCTTCAGAAGGAGAAACCTAAAAAGAAGTTCGTTAAGGAGAAGAAGAAAAGTCTCATGGAAATGTGGGATGACTCAGAATCTTCAGAAGCAGACACAGTCAAAAGATGAAAGAGCCAACATTGCTCTTATGGACAACGTGTCAGAAGATACTGAATCACCTAGATAAAAATCAGAATCAGACACTGAAGAGGTATTTCCTAACTTTACTATAAATTTTACTAAAGCTGAATTAGGAGAAAGTCTAAGTGAAATTCTTTAGAGATATCAGCAACTTCGAGTCAAATTCAAGAACCTGAAAAAGAATCTATTTTCTGACTCTGAAGAAACTACGAATATGAGACTGGAAAATTCTGAGTTAAAAGAAAAATTTACAAAACTTGAAAACGACTTATAAAACACTCAGAAAGAAACTATCTCAGAAGTTCCTAGTAGTTTCGATAAGATCATAAAGGAATATGATAATAGCTTTTAGAAATTCCTCTCTAAAAACATAGTTAGAAGCAAGATGGCTTCAATGATCTATGGAGTTAGCAGGAATGGTAGAAAAGGTATAGGATACAAAGGTAAAGTATCCTAACCTAAGAAAGTCAAGGATCTGGTCATTAAACACACTCCTTTGAAATCTCACTTTACCAATGGGCACACACATGATTTAAAATCTACTCGTAATGATTTCTCTGCTAAACCAAAATTCAAACAGAATTTTGGTAACACTAACAAACAAGGACCCAAAAAGATATGGGTACCTAAGAATAAAATTATATATGTAGCAGATATCTTTGGCAACAAGACTGAAACACCGGTCCTGGTACTTGGACTCTGGATGCTCTTGACACATGACGGGAAGAAGGCATATGTTCCAAAGCCTGGAACTTAAAGTTGGAGGCTACGTAGGTTTCGGAGGCAATCAGAAAGGGAAGATCATTGGCTCTGGAACTGTAGGTTGTTAGAACATAGTTTGATTCTACAACCCTTAATTAGAGTTTTGATGATAACAAACACAAAGAACAAATATGCACTCTAAATTTGTGTTATTTTGTATGCAGAAGTTCTAACCAAAACAGCATCAGAAATTAAGCTACAGAAGCTTTCAAGCTGAGGTAATCAAAATATGCGCTGAAGAATGTTGATCAGAACCTATTCTGAAGAGAAGAATAATCTGACTCTGAACAGAAGTTTAATATACCATCAGATCCTCACATCTCTGAGTCATCAATGTTCTGAAGTAATTGCAACATGCAAGATTCTAAGTTCTGAAGCGTTACTTTTCAATCAAGACAGCATCATGTGCAACGGCTTCATTCAGACAAGAATATTCTCAATATGGAAACAGCATTGAATGTCCATTATCACGCTTTATGTTGGACAGGATTTCCATGCCTATATAAAGAAGCTTAGAGGACAAAATCGTTCACGATTTTGATACTACTGAAGCATACCTCTAAAATGATGCAATCTTACATATTCATATATACGCTCAAAATTGTGTAAAATATCACAGTTGTGATACAGTTTTTGTAAGAAAAAACAACAATACACGGTATAGTCTTTTATCTTGATTAAGCTAGTTTTCCTTGAGATTAACCGGGTTGTGGTTGTACTCAAGAAGACTTTGGCAGTTGTCAAATTAGTGTTGTAATTAGTTTTTGATTAGTGAATTAAGTCCTCGTTGGAGAGAGGCGAAATCACCTTGGCGGGTGGACTGGAGTAGTTTTACATCAAATGAATCAGGATAAAAATATCGTGTCTACTGCACTTTTGATTTTAAGATTCAATTCAACCTCCCCCCCCCCCTTCTTGTGTTTTTCACTTCTTCAATTGGCATCAGAGCGCCTGGTTCTGAGTTCATACACTTAACTGTGTCAGTACAAGATCCAAGCTTTAGAAAAACGCTATGGTGGGACCAAGCCAAAACATCAGCAATGACTATCATGAGGACAAGGACAGAATCAGCGGCAAACCTCCAGACTTTGATGGAGAAAATTTTGGCTACTGGAAAGAGAGAATTGAGAGCTTCTTTCTGGCTCATGATGCTGATTTATGGGACATGATAATTGATGGATACACACATCCAGTGGATGAAAGTGGTCAGAAGATAGACAGAAAAAGGATGTCTGGCCAGCAAAAACGTGATTTCAGAAACCATCATAAAGCCAGAACAATACTTCTCAGTGCTATCTCATACTCAGAATATGATAAAATCTTGAATAGAGAGACAGCCAAAAACACGTTTGACTCTCTGAGAATGACGCATGAAGGCAACATACAATTCAAAGAAATCAAGGCCCTTGTGCTCATTAAGAAATATGAAGCATTCAAGATGGAAGAAAGTGAATCTATAGAAGCAATGTTCTCAAGATTCTAGATTCTTGTTGTTGGGCTGAAGGTTCTTGACAAAGAATATTCTACTGCTGATCACGTAAAGAAGATCATCAGAAGTCTACCCAAGCAATGGAGGCCAATGGTCACTGCACTTAAGCTAGCTAAATATCTCAACGAGATATCTCTGGAGGAACTTGTCAGCTCCCTCAGAAGTCACGAGATAGAGCTAGAAGAAGATGAGCCTCAAAATCAAGGTAAGCCTTTAGCATTAAAACAACAAAAAATCTGATTCTAAGGTTTTGCAGGCTATGGAAGAAACCTCTGATGGATCCTCATCAGAAGAAGATGAACTGTCTCTTCTCTCCAGAAGGGTCAATCAATTGTGGAAGTATAGACAAAGGATATTCAGAAACTCGAGAAGATCAGAGAATCAAAATGAATCCTCCTCCAGATACAGAAACTCTGAGTCCTCCTCTGGACACAGAAGATCTGAAGCTTCCTCAGGACACAGAAAGTCAAATAACAAGGACATCATCTGCTATGAGTGCAATGAGCAAGGGCACTACAAAAGTGACTGTCCAAGGCTTCAGAAGGAGAAGCCCAAAAAGAAGTTCTTCAAGGAGAAGAAGAAAAGCCTCATGGCAACATGGGACGATTCAGACACTTCTAATGCTGACTCAGAGTCAGATGATGAAAGAGCCAACATAGGTCTCATGGAAAATGTGTCAGAAGACAGTGAAGCTTCTGGTTCAAACTCAAAATCAGATACAGAAGAGGTATTCCCTGATTTCACTGATAACTTTACTAAGGCTGAACTTGCAGAAAGTCTGAATGAAATTCTGGAAAGGTATCAGCAAATCAGAGTCAAATGCAAGAACCTGAAAAGGGATCTTGTCTCTGACTCTGAAAATACTGAGAGTCTTAGATTAGAGAATTTCTTAGTTAAACGAAAAGATTTTAAAATAAGAAAAAGATTTACAAAACTCTCAGAAAGAAATAATCTCCGAGACTCCCAATAATGCTGAAAAGATCATCAAAGAGTATGATCACAGCTTTCAAAAGTTTCTGGCTAAAAACATAGATAGAAGCAAGATGGCTTCAATGATCTATGGAGTTAGCAGGAATGGCAGAAAAGGAATAGGATACCAAGGTAAGGTATCTCCACCTAAGAAAGTCATGGACCTTGTCATAAAACGGACACCACTAAAATCACACTTCACATATGGGCACACACATGACCTAAAATACACTAGTAATGATTACTCTGTCAAACCAAAATTCAACCAGAATTTTGGTAAAACTAATAAACCAGGACCCAAAAAGATATGGGTACCTAAGTGTAGCGATAAAAAATGTAGCGGGGTAAATCGGAGATCGAATTATTGATTAATTCGTCTCACAAAAGCAAGAGTCGCCACCGCGCTTTATTGTTTCCAATGGAAAAGGGAAAAGAGCGAAATAAAACCCTAAATATGCAATGTAAATAATACTTTTAAAAGTAATAAAAATACAAGGCGTTTTTGAAAAGAGATCTTATGGTTCGGGGGTTGGTTATACAATGGGAAGGTATTAGCACCCAATGCATCTATAGTACTCTATAAGAACCTTTTGAAATATCTGTTTATTTAAAATTTGATTGCTTGATAAAAATAAATCGTTTTGGCCGAAAAGGGATACGGATAGGTTTTTGAAGATACGACGACCTAACGTCGAAGTTTTTGCTTAAAGGGGCATAAATTTTGAAAAGATTGAATACTTGAAGGCAAATTATCCTAAGTTTTAATGAAAAATGCAAATATTCGCGCGATTAGACTTGAGGACATGAAGTCAACAAATTTATCATTTTTCCTTTGGATTTAAACGTAAACGGAATAAACAAATAAATATGAAATAAATAAACAGAAAAATTATGCGGATCATGATTAAGTAACAATAATTAAATGATAGACTAAATGATATAATGTGCATTTTGGATTTTTGATTAATATTAGTAAAAAGAAAATATTTTAATTGTTTCTTCATTTTTACATATTTTTATATGGATGAAGGCAAAGAGAATTAATTAAGGGGAATAAAATGTTTTTTAAGTTTTTATGTTTCTATTTTTTAGGTTTTTGATATTAATATAAAAGGTTATTATTATTTTTAGAATTATTAAATAACTAAATTAATTAAAACTTAAAAGGTTATTAACCTAACTCTAATTAAAAGGGAATATTTAAAATTATCAAATTAACTCCTAAAAGTTGAACTACTAAAATTAATTATTAAAAAATGCTTAATTAAACTATGCCTATTTGATTGAATTACTAATTATAAAAATACAAAAATCCTAAAAAGAAAGAAAGAAGTTGATAGAAAGGGGGGGGGGGGGGGTGCACAAGCAGCACGTTGGGCTTAACGCAGGACAAGGCCCATTTGTTCACAATCTTGTTCTTAGGGGTTAAACACGTTTAGTTCGTAAAAGGGATTAGGGTTTGGTTCGTGCAGAACGGCGCTCATCTCTCTTCTTCGTCTTCGCGTCTTCTTCTCCATGCTTCATGACAACGCCCGAGTCTTCCCTTGCCCAAAGGCCACCAGCGTTCCAAACTTCTCTTCCCTCCAACACAAGCTAAGGCAAACGATGGACTCACGGTACAAAAAAAATGCTTTCTGATTTGTTAAAGTTGTTACATTTTTTACATGCGTTGATTCTGATTATATTTGATTCTTATTTCGATCTTTCAAT
This sequence comes from Vicia faba, assembly GCA_948472305.1. Taxonomy (NCBI): domain Eukaryota; kingdom Viridiplantae; phylum Streptophyta; class Magnoliopsida; order Fabales; family Fabaceae; genus Vicia; species Vicia faba. The sequence goes on along the minus strand of OX451739.1, from coordinate 503,396,355 downwards.
GCTATTTGAGGTCTGAAAGGGAGAGAAAGAAAACGGGTTACCTTCGGAGACGGAGGAGGAGGTTGGATGAGCGTAGGAGGCCGAGGCGAGGAAGGGGGTTGCGTCGTGAGCTTGCTTCGGTGGCCGGTATTTCGTATTTAGCTTCCTTCTTCTTTTTGACTTTGGTACTGCTATTGTTGAAAAAAGACTTTTTTGACTAGCTTTCTCTTCTTCTCACTGCGATCCTGTTGCCTCTTTGTGTTTGTGATTTTCGTTGCCTGAGATTATGTTGCCTATGATGTTGTGTTGCCTTGATGCTATTGTTGCTTTTCTCTTCTTCTCAACTATGCTTCTGTATATTTTTTTGTTGCCTATGATGACACAATCTGAGGTTTGGGTATTTGGTCATTGGTTTTGGTTTTGGTGATACAGGTTTGGCTCAATCAGGTTTTCTGAGGTTTAGACCATATTGTTTGATGCGTGGTTTTGGTTTTTTGAGCGTGTATGGCTGGTTTATGGCTTTGCTGTCTTGGAAACAGGTTATATGATTCTTAGGCCATAAGATTTTGGTTTTGAAATGGTATACTGGTTTTTGGTTTATGACAGGTTAATGGTTTAGCAGTATGCAGGTTTTGGCATTTTAGTTTTAGGCCATGAAGGTTTGATATGGTTTGGATAATGGAAATGGTTATGCAGGTTCTTTCTGATTTGTATTTCTCTTGTTGACAGCAGTTTTTCTCTAAGTTTTCTCTAAGGACTGGAGATTGATTGATGTCTTGTTTTTGAAGTGATTCCCATATGTTATATCCACTGCCTCCTTTTGTTTACGTTACAGGCTGGAGATTTGAATATCTTTACAATCTTCTTGGCCTTCTGCATCATACTGTTACAGCAGTTTTGTTTGTATTCTACTCTTGTGCTTCTCCTTTTACTGTGATACTGCAGTAGCTTTGTCTTATAATTCTTTCTGCCTAAACCAAAACCTGCAAAACCAATTTCTTTCTCTCTTCTCTCTCATGGGTACATTTGATATATAAAAATGATATATTGTACTGCTGTTCTAAAATTGCAAAAGGTTGGAATATGATGAATGAGGAAGTATTTGCTTGCACATTGTTTTGAAACTGCATATTCTCTTTTTGTCTTGCATGGGAGCCTATGTTATTTGGCTTCTTCTTAAGTTGCATAGGTTTACGTTGCATTGCTTGTGGGAAATGGCATATGCTGTATTTGTATGCTGTGTATAATTTGAAATATACATTGTGACAAAGAAATTATGCATATTTAGTTTTGAAAAATAAGAATGAATTTGTGCATATTTGAAAATTGTGCATTCATTTATGAAATAAAATTCCTCCCTTTTTTGTGAACCGGGAGAAATCCCGTGATTTGCAAAAAAGGGTAAACTGATTCCAGCCGTTTGCTTTTAATGATGAACATTAAATTTATTTTCTGCTTTTAATTATTTATTCAAATCTGACTTTTCTTTTAATTGTTTTTGCAGGTAAAATTAAATGAGCAGACAAAAAGGCATTGGATAGAAGATGAAGATTTAGAATTTAGGAAAATAGTTTTATATTTTACTTTAAGCATTTATGTAATTGCCATTATAAATATTTTGTAATAACACAATATTTAAATGATAATTGTAATAAATAGAATAAAGTGAATAAAATTCTATTATTTCCCAATTAATTCTTTTTTCTTTCCAATTATTTATTTATTGTTTATAATTCTTTAAATTATATAATAACTGAAAATCAGATCCAATCATTTAAATTCAGAATGATAAACAAATAAATAAACATCATTGGCCAATTAACAATTTTAATTATTTAATTCATTATTCATAATATTCTAAATTATAATAATTAAAAAAATAGAATTTTAATTATTTAACCTAGAATGATAAAGAATTAAATAATCATTGTTGACCAATTAATAAACCCATTCTCAAAATGTTTATTTCATTATTCATAAGTCTTTAAATTATATAACAATTGAAAATAGATTCCAATTATTTAAATTTAAGATAATAAATAATTAATAAACGTCATTTAAGTCTTGATCAGTTAATAAATTTAGCGTTCAACAAATAAATAGCTCTCGACTCGAAGAAGTTATGACTTTTTAAAATCAATAGATCAAAACACTTGTAATGTAATGATGCAGATGGGAGATGGTATCTTAGGTCAAAATTTGGGGTACAACAGCTGCCCCTATTTAAGTTCCTTCTATCCGGAGATATGAAGATCAAAATCTTCGTTTCGACGAGATTGAAGGTACTTAAATACATAATTACGCAAATTTTGTCCTAAGATGCCATCATCATGCAGTGATATGAATGTACTGCTTGAATTCACAGAGAAAGATATTGTACGAAACAAGACAATGCTGGAGGAATCGAACACCAACAAAACACAGAGACATGAATTATACGCTACTGGGGAAATGAGCTATCGATTTCAAACGACAGACTCCTGACAGCGAATAAAATTGAGGGGATACGACCTCTGACCCTAACAAAGAAGGCGTCTTGCATAGGCCGTAAAAAGATTATTGACCCAAAACAGTGAGTTCACAACCCAAGGTCGAAGATAGACAAAAAGTATCAAATTTGCTGATGACGGGTTACCAACTTCTGAAGGTAAAAATTCATAACAAACTTTCTCCGCGAGATTTCTGGAGAGATACCAATTAATGCTGAAGTAATAAGATTGTAGATACGCAGATTGTTCAAATAAAGAAGCTGCCACTTGCTGTTGTCCAAAGAAAATACCAATAACATACAAGTTGCTCAAATAAAGAGGCTGCCACTTGCTGTCGTCCAAAGAAAATACCGATAACATACAAGCTACTCAAATAAAGAGACTACCACTTGCTGTATTCCAGAAAAGTAATAACGTACAAGTTGCTCAAATAAAGAGACCGCCGCTTGCCGTTTTCCGAAGAATAATAACGTACTGGTAGCTCGTGAAGAGCTGCTGCTTGTCGCTTTCAAAAAAGTAAATGACGCACTAGTAGCTCGTGAAGAGCTGCTGCTCGGCGCTTTCAAAAAAGTAAATGACGCACTAGTAGCTCATGAAGAGCTGCTGCTCGGCGCTTCCAAGAAGTAACGTACAAGTTGCTCATGAAGAGCTACCGCTTGTCGTTTTCCAACGGTGTCTATAACGTACAAGTTGCTCATGAAGAGCTGCCGCTTGTCGTTTTCCAAAGAATAACTCAGAAGGAAATTGCGATGATATTGGCAGAGAATAAAATCTTCATCAAAGAGAACCCTGAATCAATCCTTCCCGAGGAGATCATATACTTAAATGTGCAAAATAAATGCACCAACCGTCTAGGTCGCAATTTCACTGGGAAAAATCAATGAGATAGCCTATGCAAGAGGCGACCACTTTCCAATAACCAGAGGGAACAACAGTCAAACGAGACTCTACTCAATGAGATTCGATTGGGGATTCATCCAATCCAGAAATGGACAAGGTAAGCTGAATCAAAAATCATCCACGAGGATTAGCTCAGTTGGGGAATTTAGAAAGGAAGCATATTTTCTGCCTAAGCTAACCTTCTACTTGGAAGGACAAAAATGTACGTTGTTCGAATAAACAAAGTACGACCCAAAATCAACGGAAAACGTGGTATGCATGCTGATATGAGTGTAAATGAGTAAATGAATGTTATGCTGACAAAACAGACAGATGGAATATCTTGAAGATAATATGCTATCACAGCAAAATAGATACTCGGCCAATCTTGAAAAGACGGAATATACCCGGAACTGGAAACACAAAGCAATGTCGGAGTGTAACGCTACAAGGCTCAAGTCTTTTGAGGAGAAAAGTATTCAAATCCAAACTTACAATACCAATAAACCACTGGCATGAGACGAAGTGTACCGCACTTCAAAAATATCCCAAACGAGGGTAGCTAAAACAACACTTAACTGGAACAACCGGGGAGTCACCAACTTAGCACCACTATAGCCAAGCGCGCACACAGCCAACACTTCATGACGATTCGAAAGAAAACAGGTTCATCACGCAAGTATAAATTACTGTACTGTTTTGCATTTCATGACTTGACCATCTTCGGAACGACTGTTAATATTCCTTTCGTTATTCACGACACATTTTAGAAATAAGAATATTTTAAATACTTTGTTTCAAATATTGCCGAAAAAATTAAAATTTTGCCCACAAAAGGTAATGCTCAAATTTCATTAATAAGCTGGTGGTTCGCTAACAATGCGCCTCCAACAGTTTACAAAAGTTTGGGAAATAGTACATGAAATAAAAGGTTACATAAAAACAATGATCACTATTCTCCCTAACAACTTTGAATTCCAAAATGTGCTCAGATGTCATAGCCGGGATGACCAAAGAACTTGCCTAAGCGAAGTACTTCTTGACTACATCGGCGTTCAAGGGACGCGGGAGTTCTTCACCGTCCATATTGGTGAGAATCATGGCAACTCCAGAGAAAACTTTCTTAACAACATACGGTCCTTCATAATTCGGAGCCCACTTTCCCCTAGAATCAGGTTGGAAAGATAATATCTTCTTGAGCACAAGGTCACCTTCTCTGAACTCGCGTGGTCGAACCTTCTTATCAAAAGCCTTCTTCATTCTCTGCTGATACAATTGACCGTGACACAACGCTGTCAATCTCTTCTCTTCGATTAAATTCAACTGATCATATCTACTTTGACACCATTCACCCTCAGAAAGTTTGGCTTCCATCAACACTCTCAGAGACGGAATCTCAACCTCCACGGGGAGTACAGCTTCCATACCATAAACTAGGGAAAATGGGGTCGCGCCTGTTGAGGTTCGAACTGAAGTACGGTACCCGTGCAGGGCAAACGGAAGCATTTCATGCCAATCCTTATAAGTCACCACCATCTTCTGGACAATCTTCTTGATATTCTTGTTAGCAGCTTCAACAGCTCCATTCATCTTCGGTCTGTAAGGAGAAGAATTATGATGTTCAATCTTGAACTCTTCACAAAGCTCCTTCATCATCTTGTTATTCAAATTCAAACCATTATCAGTGATGATCTTGCTCGGGATACCGTATCGACAAATGATATGATTCTTGATAAATCTGACTACCACCTGTCTGGTTACATTAGCATAAGATGCTTCTTCCACCCATTTGGTAAAATAATCGATCGCTACCAAGATGAAACGATGACCATTTGAAGCTTTGGGTTCAATCATCCCAATCATATCAATGCCCCACATAGAGAAAGGCCAAGGTGAAGAAATAACATTGAGGATGGTCGGCGGCACGTGCATCTTGTCTGCATAAATCTAGCATTTATGACACTTCTTCACATATTTGCAGCAGTCGGATTCCATGGTCACCCAATAGTAACCAGCTCTCAACATCTTTCTAGCCATTGCATGTCCATTGGCATGAGTGCCAAAGGATCCTTCATGCACTTCTTGCATCAGTATGTCTGCCTCACGTCTGTCTACACATCTGAGCAAGACCATGTCATAATTCCTCTTATACAAAACTTCTTCATTGAGAAAGAAACTGCTTGCTAGTCTTCTCAATGTCTTCCTATCTTATTGGATGCCCCAGGCGGGTACTCTTGAGTTTGAAGAACACGTTTAATGTCATAGAACCACGGTTTATCGTCGGTGACCTCTTCTACTGAGAACACATGAGTAGGTCTGTCGAGGCGCATAACTCGGATTGTAGGCACGTCGTTCCAACCATTCACTTGAAACATTGAAGACAAAGTAGCTAAAGCATCAGCCATTTGGTTCTCATCTCTAGGGATATGGTGTAATTCTACTTTGTTGAAAAAAGTCAACAATCTTCTAGCATAGTCTCTGTAAGGAATCAAACCAGGATGACGAGTCTCCCATTCTCCTTTGATATTATTAATTACCAATGCCGAATCTCCGTAAATATCAAGAATCTTAATCCTCAGATCCACCGCTTCTTCGAGACCCATAATACATGCCTCATATTCAGCCATGTTGTTCGTGTAGTCAAACATCAGTCTTGCCGTGAACGGGATATGAGTACCTCGGGGAGTGACGATGATTGCCCCAATTCCATTTCCATAGGAATTCACATCTCCGTCAAATATCAAACCCCAACGGGATTCAGGATCAGGTCCTTCTTCAGGTAACGGCTCTTCACAATCTTTAGCTTTCAAATACATAACATCTTCGTCTGGGAAATCAAACTTGATGGATTGATAATCGTCAATTGGTTGGTGAGCCAAATGATCGGCTAAAATACTTCCTTTGATCGCTTTCTGAGTGTGATACTCAATGTCATATTCAGATAACAGCATCTGCCAACGGGCTATTCTTCCAGATAAAGCGGGCTTCTCAAAGATATACTTGATCGGATCCATTTTGGAGATCAACCAAGTGGTGTGATTAATCATATACTGGCGCAGACGGCGAGCAGCCCAAGCTAAAGCACAACAGGTTTTCTCAAGCAATGAGTATCGAGACTCACAGTCTGTGAATTTCTTACTCAAATAATATACAGCATGTTCCTTCCTGCCAGTCTCATCTTGTTGACCAAGCACACATCCCATGGAGTCTTCCAATATAGTCAGGTACATAATCAAAGGTCTTCCTTCCACCGGAGGAATCAAAATGGGAGGTTCAAGCAAATATTCTTTGATGCTGTCAAAAGCTCTCTGACAATCTTCTGTCCACACACATCCTTGGTTCTTTCGGAGAAGCTTGAAAATCGGCCCACAGGTAGCAGTCATATGAGATATAAATCTAGAAATGTAGTTCAGTCTCCCAAGGAATCCTCTTACTTGTTTTTCCGTCTTGGGTGCGGGCATTTCCCGAATAGCTTTGACTTTATCAGGATCTACTTCAATACCTTTTTGGCTGACAATGAAACCCAGAAGTCTTCCAGAACGAACACCAAAAGTGCACTTGTTGGGATTCAGACGGAGTTTGTACTTCCTCAAACGCTGGAACAACTTCAACAAATGTTCCAAGTGATCTTCCTCAGTTTGTGATTTGGCAATCATGTCATCCACATACACTTCGATCTCCTTATGCATCATGTCATGGAACAAAGCAGTCATGGCCCTTTGGTATGTTGCGCCAGCATTCCTCAAACCAAACGGCATAACCCGATAACAGAAAGTTCCCCAAGGTGTAATGAAAGCGGTCTTCTCCATATCTTCCGGTGCCATCTTGATTTGATTGTAACCAGAGAAACCGTCCATGAAAGAGAAGACTTTGAACTTTGCGGTACTGTCGACCAATACGTCAATGTGAGGTAATGGGAAGTCGTCTTTCGGACTAGCTCTATTCAAATCTCTGTAGTCTACACACATCCGAACTTTACCATCCTTCTTTGCAACAGGCACTATATTGGATAACCATTGAGGATAAACTGATGTAACAAGGAAACCTGCATTGATCTGCTTCTGAACCTCCTCTTTGATCTTGTCAGCCATGTCGGGACGAGTCCTTCTCAACTTCTGCTTGATCGGCGGACATTCAGGTCTCAACGGTAAACGATGTTCCACAATGTCATTGTCCAAACCTGGCATATCTTGGTAGGACCAAGCAAACACATCAACATGCTCTTTGAGAAGCTCCAACATCTTCTCCTTAACTTCCGGGATAAGCAATGCTCCGACTTTGACTTCCCTTCTAACTTCTTCATCACCCAAGTTGACCAACTCTAAAGGTTCTTCAAATGGTTGAATAATCTTCTCATCATGCTCGAGCAAACGGGAAATTTCATCAGGAATCTCTTCATCATCCTCTTCTTCGGCTCTGAACACAGGGACTTCAAAGTTGGGAGAGGGCATAGGATCATTGTTTTTGATGGTTAAGTCATGGATTAATCTGCACATATGATTATGCTTTATTTTAGAAATCGATTTGTGCAAGTAAAACAAAAGGTTATTAATTAATTTTCATTACTATTTCCCCGAAAAAGTGAAAAATAAAACGGTAGTGGACAAAATAACATTTTTATTCATTAAAGGGATATATTTGAAACAAAGAGCCCAGACATCTCTCTTTTGCCTTGGGCAGAGCAAAAGGAATTATTTTTCATAGCCCGACACAAAATACGTTTCGCCTTGGGCAGATCGAATTTTTTCAAAGGAAAATAAACAAAACATTACTCGGAAATGTGCATAACCACAGGAACATCAACAGCTATCCAGTTTTGGCAAGCCAATCCAGGCGTCACAAAAACGGGCAAATCTTCCTCGGAATCATCATCTATGATAGCATCAACCACAGGATGTACAAACCCTGCACTTCGGAAAACCTCTTGAATCGGACGAACAACCACCTCTTTCTTGACCCTTGCAGATACTGGATGAAAACCCAGACCTTCCCCAGACTTGTTCTCGGGTAACGTCAACACCTGGCCCCATCCTTCGACCGAACCACTTTCCACCACTCGTCGTGCATCCTCAAAAGAAGAGATGGATGCCCCTTGCTTCTTTACTGTACTCTTAACAACAGAAAGACCTTGGAACTGGGTTCCAACATCCTCGTCCGCATCAATAAAAGAAAATGATGATAAATGGCTTACCACCATAGCTTGCTCTCCCCCAATCATCACTAGCTTCCCATGCCTTACAAACTTTAGTCTCTGATGAAGCGTAGAGGTGACTGCCCCGGCATCATGGATCTAGGGACGACCCAATAAACAGCTGTAGGCAGCACGGATATCCATCACTTGGAAAGTGATTTGAAAAGTATGGGGACCAATCCCTATAGGAAGATCCACTTCACCAATAACTGTCTTTCTGGAGCCATCAAATGCTTTAACAATTACTCCACTAGGCCTCATAGGAGCACCTGGATATGAAAGCCGAGATAACGTAGTCTTGGGCATCACATTCAATGACGAGCCTATATCCACCAACACACTTGATAAGGTATCGTTTCCACAACTTACTGAGATGTACAAAGCCATATTATGGTTTCTCCCCTCCTCCGGGAGTTCTTCATCACTGAAACCAAGATTGTTACACGAAGTTATATTTCCCACAATTCCATCGAACTGGTCAACCGTCACATCATGGTCCACGAACGCCTGGTCCAAGACCTTCATCAAGGCTTCTCTATGCGCACCAGAATCTCTCAATAAGGCAAGCAAGGAAATCTTGGAAGGTGTTTGCAAAAGTTGGTCCACAATCTTATATTCACTTCTCTTGATAAGCTTCAGGATCTCATCATCCTCAGGGTGAGGGATAGGTTCACTGGATCGGCCTATCTCAACCCTTGGTTCAACATTTCTTACTGGAATCTCCGCCGGTATGGGCCTCCTAACTTGAACTTCTGGTCTCTTCAAAGGTACTGCTGCAAAAACACGTCCACTTCTTGTAACCCTACTTACATCAGCAATGTTAACAAAAGACGGTCTCGTTGGTATAGGGACTTCTACCCCATTCTCAATCATTGTGGCATTATACTTATACGGTACAGCTTGGTCTGAGTTGTAAGGCACAGGGCCAGGTGGGTAAATAATCAAAGGATCAACAGGCGCAGTCTGACTATTGTAAGCAATCTCTACTGATTCAGGCAAATTGAATTGTGGTATGATAACATTCACTTCATCCTCCGGATTTCGGTCATAGGTAATAGTGATAACTCTCTGATCTAGCAACTTCTGAATATCCTCCTTCACGATAGGACAATCATCCTCTCTTGAACAAAACTCACAAACATCATAATCATGCTGGTGCCTAACAAAGGCAAGTCTTCTCAAACTCTGATGTAACCTGACCAACGACTCTCTTATGTGTTCGACTTGAAAAACTCGAAACTTCCCCGGACAACCTTCCACCATATTCACTGAAGTTGCCCCATGTCGAGGCAAAGGATTATCTCTAACATTTGGATTAACATCCTTGAAAGACAAGATACCATTCTTAATTAATCTCTGTACGCCCGCCTTCAGAGCAAAGCAATTCTCAAGGTTGTGCCCCGGCGACCCTTGATGATATTCACAAAACTGATCCGCCTTGTACCACGGAGAAGCACTGTTCGGTGCGACAGGAGGAGGCTTTGTCGTGATGAGATTCTTTCTGATAAGAGCAGGGAACAATTCAGTATAAGTCATAGGAATGGCATCGAACTGCGGTTTTCTGGGTGAACGGTTCTGATTGTTGAATGGATAAGCCTGTTGTCGAGGCTGCTGCTGAAAAGGCCGTTGTTGAGTTGGTGGAGTTTGATGAGCTGGGGTCATCAAAGTTGGGCGGACAGCCGGAGTGACTGCCGCAACGTGAGAGTAACCTCTCCTAGGCCTACCTGGAAACAAAGCGCTAACATCCTGCTCTTTTCTTTTCGGGAAAACACTTCCAAACTTCTTCGCACTGCTAGACGGACTCCCTTCTTTAACCAAACGCCCTTCGCGAATCCCTTCCTCTAATCGCATGCCCATGCTTACCATTTCGGTGAAGTCACTGGGTGCGCTGGCTATCATTCTTTCATAGTAAAAGGATCCTAAAGTCTTCAAAAATATCTTAGTCATCTCTTTCTCCACAAGAGGTGGATAGATTTGAGCAGCGATTTCACGCCACCTCTGGGCGTACTCCTTAAAAGATTCCCGGTCTCTCTGTGACATCGCCTGGAGTTGATCCCGGTCCGGTGCCATGTCAACGTTGTACTTGTACTGATGGACAAAGGCTTCACTAAGATCGTTAAAGTTACGGATCCGAATATTGTCTAAACCCATATACCACTTTAGAGCAGCACCCGTCAAACTATCTTGAAAATAATGAATCAACAAGTCATGATCATCGGAATACGTAGACATCTTCCTTACGTACATTGTCAAATGACTTCTAGGACACGAATAACCCTTATATCTCTCAAAGTCTGGCACTTTGAATTTTGCTGGAATCTTGACGTTCGGAACTAAACAAAGGTCATGCGTATTCTTCCCAAACAAATCCTTCCCTTTTAATGCTCTAAGCTCCTTCTGCATTTCCTGGAATTGATCTTGAAATTCTTCCATTTTATCAAAGAGACCCAAACTTTCAGCAGGCTCGGCAGGATAAATAGGTTCATTCAAGTATGGCACGGACTGGACCACAGGAGCAACGGTCGTCATAATCGGTTGCGGAAAAGGTGTTACAGACGGAATTACTGGCGGCATGGCAGTTGTCTCTGGTTGAGGAAGAGACAACGCAGGTTGAAATAAAGGTTGTACGGCAGGCTGATACCCCTCTGGCACAAAGTTGTAAGGCATTCCCCACGGAAAACCTTTCGGCATCTGATGTTGAAGCGGAGAGTTGATTTGAGTCACGGAGGCAGGAATTGTGACAATCTCGGAAACCACTGGAGTTGAAGTCTGAATCTCGGCAGCTGTAGTCGATGGCTGATTCTGAACAGCCACCAAACTTTCTACTAACGCAGTTAACTTTTCCATCTCGACACGAAGTGTAGCAACTTCCCCATGAAGCTCATGATTTTCCTGTTCCAAATCTTCCATTTTCTTTTGACGATTGGCCCGAGTGTCGTATCGGTGAGACAGCTTGACAACCTTTGGGAGTGGAAAAAGAACAAGGGTAAGACTCCGAAAAACATGTGAAGTGGAATGTGGAATGATGCATGATGGTGATGCAAATGATGACTCATTTTAAAAGTTTTTCAAGGAACTTTGATAATTTTGCATACATCAATGGTAAAGGAATTTGGAACAACAAAAACTCAATCCATTAATCGAAAGCGATAAATTACAACTTACAATTTGGAATATCAAAATAGTAAATTACAATTTTGGGATAACAAATCCAATAATGAAAGAAATAAATTACAACTTCGAAACGTGGAATCCATAATGAAGTGATAAGTTACAATTTTACAACATGAAATCTAAAATAAAGCAATAAATTACAACTTCGGAGCATGAAGCCCATAATAAAACAATAAATTACAACTTCGGAGCATGAAGCCCTTTTACATAGTTTTACAAAATGACATCAATAAAACAAACTAAAAGCTAAAGGTCACTCGGAATCCTCAGATGAAGGACCAAACACCAGCTGTAACCGGAGCTTCTTGATCTTTTCTTCATAAAAGTCTTCCATCCCTTTCTTCTCAGCTATCAGTCGATCGATGATTTCTTCCTGCGGATTAGGAACCAGAGCCACGCTTACCGAACCTTCCCTTTTTCTCTTCCTTTCACTCGCATACTTCTTCAGCAAGGTATCCTTCTGATGAAGCTTCTCATCGTGGTCAACGAACCGGCCGTCTTGAATAAGCAGCAACTCCTCCTTCTCTTTTAACTGTCGAGTCAGGACTCGATTCTCATACTCAGACATATGGTACTTTTCCTTCCAAGCATCCCTCTCGGACTTCATCCTAGCCAGATTTCCTTGATATTCTCCTACATCCGCGATAGGGATAACAACAGATGATGGTGCAATGGCAGGGAATAAAGGTTTCTCAAGTTTATAGGGCATCTTGAGAGCACAAGCCCTAGCACGGACCCACTGTAGGTAAGGCTCCAAAGAAACTGCGCCTCTATGTCCCAGCATATCTCTCCCTTTCCGGTGGATGTGGCGCCAAGCTCCTTCGATCTCCTTCTTAGCAGCCTGATGATCTTGTCCTTCCTGAAGAAAGAAACCACTCACATGGATGTTGTTTGGTTTATCTCTCATCGGGTACCCGAATTGACGGCGCGCTAGAACAGGGTTGTAGTTGATTCCTCCCCTCGTACCGAGAAGAGGTACGTTAGGAAAAGCACCACAGCTATCAATGATCTCCACGTCGTGGTAAACTCGATTATACCAGTCAATGTCGAAATGAGTGAGAGCCATAATCTTTGGCGCCCAACGCGGTTCCTTCTCGAGATCCCAGAAAGCATCAGACCCAGGTAGATGCGAGACGTACCACTGATACAGCAACGGTACACAACAAATAATCATCCCTCCTTGATAAGAGTTCCGAAGGTGGATGGAGTAATATGTATCCCTTAGCAGCGTAGGGACCGGATTTCCAATCAGGAAAATTCTGATGGCGTTGATATCCACAAACTTATCAACATTAGGGAATAAGAAAAGACCATATGCGAGTAAGGCAAATACGTCTTCGAAGGCAACAGTATCCTTTGTCTCAGCAAAGTGGCGAGCTTTCTTCAACAGAAACTGCACCGGCAAACCCCGGATTCCCCCTTTCGTAGTCATGTTCTCCTCTACCTCTGACTTCTTTAAATGGGTGATAGCTGCTATCTCGTGAGATTTGGGCTCTTCTTCTAATCCAGAGAAGGGAACATGGTCGGCGATCGGCACACCAAGAATATAAGAGTACTCCTCTAAAGTGGGCATCAACTGGTAATCCGGAAAGGTGAAACATCGGTACAAGGGATCATAGAACTGAACCAACGTGTTGAGGATGCCTTTCTTCATCTTGCGCTTCATGAGCGGTACGATGGACCCATATTTCTTCTGAAAATCCGTCGGACTCTTGATCTTCGGAATCAAACTCTTCAGTTCTTCAATCTCGGGCTCCTTGAAACTAAAGCTTCGAGTATTTCTCCTTCCAAGTTCCATAATAACCTAAGATGTCTGCAAAAATCAATCCGAAGTTCCTTGAAAAACAAGTTTTTTACAAAGATGTTGGTGAATGCATGAATGAATGATAATGCAACAGTCACACACAAGCTTGCAAACATGGTGTTCAAGGGTTCAACGTTCAGCATGGAGTCGAGGGTAAAGCCCACCCAAAGGTATGTACTAACGGTTCAATCACACCTGTAAAACATGGTTCTAAGAGTTCCCAGAGTCTACATTCCTCCTTCGGATATTACCAACGTCTTGATTACTCAATAATTAGCAATATTCTCAAGAGAAACTCGTCCGAGCGTAGCATCGCGTAACAACTACTTCCGAATTACTCCGTTATAGTCTCCGCGCTACACCTAAAAAGGCCAAGATGGGTTAGGGTTCTACGGTCCTCAACTTCTCGGGCTCCTAGGTCGAAAATAATAATGTCTTCTCGATTACTCGGTAAACAGATATTAAGTTCAAGAGGGCCTTCCATTGAGTGGGGGATCTCATGCCTCCTTCTTCGGGATTACTCCCTCAAAGTTAACATGACTGTACCGTCCATCCTATTCCTTAAGTGTAACTTAATCCGGGTATAGGATTCGTCCTTTGCAAAAAACCCAAACAACCCCAATTTAAACACATAATCAAGCAAATCAAATAATAGTAAAACAGATAAGACAAATTAGGCTTAACCCACTTAGGGATGGACCAGCAAGAGGTCAATCTTTCCCCAACAGAGTCGCCAATTCTGTAGCGATAAAAAATGTAGCGGGGTAAATCGGAGATCAAATTATTGATTAATTCGTCTCACAAAAGCAAGAGTCGCCACCGTACTTTATTGTTTCCAAAGGAAAAGGGAAAAGAGCGAAATAAAACCCTAAATATGCAATGTAAATAATACTTTTAAAAGTAATAAAAATATAAGGCGTTTTTGAAAAGAGATCTTATGGTTCGGGGGTTGGTTATACAATGGGAAGGTATTAGCACCCAATGCATCTATAGTACTCTATAGGAACCTTTTGAAATATCTGTTTATTTAAAATTTGACTGCTTGATAAAAATAAATCGTTTTGGCCGAAAAGGGATACGGATAGGTTTTTGAAGATACGACGACCTAACGTCGAAGTTTTTGCTTAAAGGGGCATAAATTTTGAAAAGATTGAATACTTGAAGGCAAATTATCCTAAGTTTTAATGAAAAATGCAAATATTCGCGCGATTAGACTTGAGGACATGAAGTCAACAAATTTATCATTTTTCCTTTGGATTTAAACGTAAACGGAATAAACAAATAAATATGAAATAAATAAATAGAAAAATTATGCGGATCATGATTAAGTAACAATAATTAAATGATAGACTAAATGATATAATGTGCATTTTGGATTTTTGATTAATATTAGTAAAAAGAAAATATTTTAATTGTTTCTTCATTTTTACATATTTTTATATGGATGAAGGCAAAGAGAATTAATTAAGGGGAATAAAATGTTTTTTAAGTTTTTATGTTTCTATTTTTTAGGTTTTTGATATTAATATAAAAGATTATTATTATTTTTAGAATTATTAAATAACTAAATTAATTAAAACTTAAAAGGTTATTAACCTAACTCTAATTAAAAGGGAATATTTAAAATTATCAAATTAACTCCTAAAAGTTGAACTACTAAAATTAATTATTAAAAAATGCTTAATTAAACTATGCCTATTTGATTGAATTACTAATTATAAAAATACAAAAATCCTAAAAAGAAAGAAAGAAGTTGATAGAAAGGGGGGGGGGGGGTGCACAAGCAGCACGTTGGGCTTAAAGCAGGACAAGGCCCATTTGTTCACAATCTTGTTCTTAGGGGTTAAACACGTTTAGTTCGTAAAAGGGATTAGGGTTTGGTTCGTGCAGAACGACACTCATCTCTCTTCTTTGTCTTCGCGTCTTCTTCTCCATGCTTCATGACAACGCCCGAGTCTTCCCTTGCCCAAAGGCCACCAGCGTTCCAAACTTCTCTTCCCTCCAACACAAGCTAAGGCAAACAATGGACTCACGGTACAAAAAAAATGCTTTCTGATTTGTTAAAGTTGTTACATTTTTTACATGCGTTGATTCTGATTATATTTGATTCTTATTTCGATCTTTCAATGCTATTTGAGGTCTGAAAGGGAGAGAAAGAAAACGGGTTACCTTCGGAGACGGAGGAGGAGGTTGGATGAGCGTAGGAGGCCGAGGCGAGGAAGGGGGTTGCGTCGTGAGCTTGCTTCGGTGGCCGGTATTTCGTATTTAGCTTCCTTCTTCTTTCTGACTTTGGTATTGCTATTGTTGAAAAAAGACTTTTTTGACTAGCTTTCTCTTCTTCTCACTGCGATCCTGTTGCCTCTTTGCGTTTGTGATTTTCGTTGCCTGAGATTATGTTGCCTATGATGTTGTGTTGCCTTGATGCTATTGTTGCTTTTCTCTTCTTCTCAACTATGCTTCTGTATATTTTTTTGTTGCCTATGATGACACAATCTGAGGTTTGGGTATTTGGTCGTTGGTTTTGGTTTTGGTGATACACGTTTGGCTCAATCAGGTTTTCAGAGGTTTAGACCATATTGTTTGATGCATGGTTTTGGTTTTTTGAGCGTGTATGGCTGGTTTATGGCTTTGCTGTCTTGGAAACAGGTTATATGATTCTTAGGCCATAAGATTTTGGTTTTGAAATGGTATACTGGTTTTTGGTTTATGACAGGTTAATGGTTTAGCAGTATGCAGGTTTTGGCATTTTAGTTTTAGGCCATGAAGGTTTGATATGGTTTGGATAATGGAAATGGTTATGCAGGTTCTTTCTGATTTGTATTTCTCTTGTTGACAACAGTTTTTCTCTAAGTTTTCTCTAAGGCCTAGAGATTGATTGATGTCTTGTTTTTGAAGTGATTCCCATATGTTATATCCACTTCCTCCTTTTGTTTACGTTACAGGCTGGAGATTTGAATATCTTTACAATCTTCTTGGCCTTCTGCATCATACTGTTACAGCAGTTTTGTTTGTATTCTACTCTTATGCTTCTCCTTTTACTGTGATACTGCAGTAGCTTTGTCTTATAATTCTTTCTGCCTAAACCAAAACCTGCAAAACCAATTTCTTTCTCTCTTCTCTCTCATGGGTACATTTGATATATAAAAATGATATATTGTACTGCTGTTCTGAAATTGCAAAAGGTTGGAATATGATGAATGAGGAAGTATTTGCTTGCACATTATTTTGAAACTGCATATTCTCTTTTTGTCTTGCATGGGAGCCTATGTTATTTGGCTTCTTCTTAAGTTGCATAGGTTTACGTTGCATTGCTTGTGGGAAATGGCATATGCTGTATTTGTATGCTGTGTATAATTTGAAATATACATTGTGACAAAGAAATTATGCATATTTAGTTTTGAAAAATAAGAATGAATTTGTGCATATTTGAAAATTGTGCATTCATTTATGAAATAAAATTCCTCCCTTTTTTGTGAACCGGGAGAAATCCCGTGATTTGCAAAAAAGGGTAAACTGATTCCAGCCGTTTTCTTTTAATGATGAACATTAAATTTATTTTCTGCTTTTAATTATTTATTCAAATCTGACTTTTCTTTTAATTGTTTTTGCAGGTAAAATTAAATGAGCAGACAAAAAGGCATTGGATAGAAGATGAAGATTTAGAATTTAGGAAAATAGTTTTTTATTTTACTTTAAGCATTTATGTAATTGCCATTATAAATATTTTGTAATAACACAATATTTAAATGATAATTGTAATAAATAGAATAAAGTGAATAAAATTCTATTATTTCCCAATTAATTCTTTTTTCTTTCCAATTATTTATTTATTGTTTATAATTCTTTAGATTATATAATAACTGAAAATCAGATCAAATCATTTAAATTCAGAATGATAAACAAATAAATAAACATCATTGGCCAATTAACAATTTTAATTATTTAATTCATTATTCATAATATTCTAAATTATAATAATTAAAAAAATAGAATTTTAATTATTTAACCTAGAATGATAAAGAATTAAATAATCATTGTTGACCAATTAATAAACCCATTCTCAAAATGTTTATTTCATTATTCATAAGTCTTTAAATTATATAACAATTGAAAATAGATTCCAATTATTTAAATTTAAGATAATAAATAATTAATAAACGTTATTTAAGTCTTGATCAGTTAATAAATTTAGCGTTCAACAAATAAATAGCTCTCGACTCGAAGAAGTTATGACTTTTTAAAATCAATAGATCAAAACACTTGTAATGTAATGATGCAGATGGGAGATGGTATCTTAGGTCAAAATTTGGGGTACAACACTAAGGACAAAATTATATATGTAGCAGATATCTTTAGCAGCAAGGCTAAAACAACAGTCATGGTACCTAAACTCTGGATGCTCTCGACACATGACGGGAAGAAAGCATATGTTCCAAAGCATGGAACTTTAACCTGGAAGATACGTGGGCTTTGGAGGCAACCAAAGAGGGAAGATCATTGGCTCTGGAATAGTAGGTAATGGTAATCTTCCTTCTATAAATAATGTGTTTTTAGTTGATGGATTAATGCATGACATGTTATCCATAAGTCAATTAAGTGATAACGGTTATGATATAATCTTTAATTAAAATTCATGCAAAGCTGTTAGTCAGAAAGATGGAACTATCCTTTTAATGGAAAGAGGAAAAACAACATTTATAAGATAAAACATTCTGAACTAAAGAGTCAGAATGTAAAATGTCTTCTCTCTGTTAACAACGAGCAATGGGTCTGGCATAGAAGATTGGGGCATGTTAGTATGAGAAGAATATCTCAGATTAACAAACTCAATCTGGTCAGAGGACTTCCTAATCTGAAGTTCGGCTCAGATGCTCTGTGTGAAGCATGTAAGAAAGGAAAATTTGCAAAACCTGCTTTTAAATCTAAAATTTTGATTTCCACCTCTAAGCCATTATAACCTCTGCACATAGACTTATTTGGACCAGTAAAACTTGCTTCTGTTAGTGGCAAGAAGTATGGGTTAGTGATCATAGATGATTATAGCAAATGGACATGGGTAAAGTTTTTAAGACACAAGGACGAGTCATATTCTGTGTTGCATTCTGTAACCAATTTCAGAATGAAAAGGATCTCGGAATTGTCAAAGTCAAAAGTGATCATGGTGGAGAATTTTAAAATAAAAAATTTGAAACATTTTTTAATGAAAAAGGCATCTTGCATGACTTCTCTTGTCCTAGAACTCCCCAACAAAATGGATTTGTAAAACGAAAGAACTGAACATTGCAAGAAATGGTAAGAACCATGATCAATGAGACTAACATTGCTAAGATCTTCTGGACAGAAGCAATTAACACAACGTGTTACATTCGGAATAGAATCTCTATAAGACCTATTCTAGAAAAGAATCCATACGAATTGTGGAAGAACAAAAAGCCCAACATTTCTTACTTCCATCCTTTTGGATGCACCTGTTTTATTTTGAATACTAAGGATTATCTGAACAAGTTTGACTCTAAAGAACAAAAGTGTATTTTGTTAGGATACTCTGAACGCTCAAGAGGGTACAGAGTATACAATACAGAAACACAGATTGTTGAAGAGTCAATCAGTGTTAGATTTGATGATAAGCTTGACCCTCATAAGTAAAAGCAGAATGAATCTTTTGCAGATATAGAAGTTGAATTCACAGGTACTGAAGAAAACCCATCAGAAGCTCCCAACTGAGACGCTCCAAAAAAATCAGAAAGAAATACTACAAGTGATCTTGTACCTTCTGTTGATCAACTCTAGAAAAGGTTATCCAGAAGCAGCATATCTCACCCAGAAGATAAGATCCTGGGAAAGAAGGATGATCCAATCAGAACAAGATCAACATTCAAAAACTTTGAAGAATCCCTCATGGGTCTGGTCTCTCTGATTGAACCAACAACAATTGATGAAGCTCTGCTGGATAATGACTGGATTCTGGCAATGCAGGAGGAATTAAATCAGTTCACCAGAAATGTCGTATGGGATCTGGTTCCAAAACCAAAAGGATTCAACGTCATTGGAACAAAGTAGGTGTTCAAAAACAAAATGAATGAGCAAGGAGAAGTCATCAGAAACAAGGAACGACTGGTAACACAAGGTTATAGTCAGCAAGAGGGGATAGACTATACAGAAACCTTTGCTCTAGTCATCAGGTTAGAATCTATCAGACTCTTAATCTCATTTGCTGTAAACAATGGCATCACTCTGTATCAAATGGATGTCAAAAGTCCACTCCTAAATGGTTACATAGATGAAGAGGTATATGTGCACCAACCCCCTGGGTTTGAAAATTCCAAACACCCAGAATATGTTTTCAAACTAAAGAAGTCACTCTATGGTCTGAAACAAGCTCCCAGAGCTTGGTATGAAAGACTAAGTAACTTCCTGTTAGAAAAGGAATTCACCAAAGGGAAAGTGGACACAACCTTGTTCTGTAAGACATTTAAGAATGACATTTTAGTTTGTCAGATTTATGTAGATGATATCATTTTTGGATCCACTAAACCTTCTCTGGGAAGAGAATTTTCTAAGTGCATGCAGGCAGAGTTTTAGATGAGCTTAATGGGGGAACTCAAATTCTTTCTGGGAATTCAGATAAACCAAACTCCAGAAGGAACTTACATTCATCATAGTAAATATGTCAGAGAACTTCTGAAGAAATTTGACTTCTCAGAATGTAAGCCCTCAAAGACTCCAATGCATCCCACATGCATTCTGGAAAAGGAAGAGGTAAGTAAAAAGGTAGAGCAGAAAATCTACAGAGGTATGATTGGATCTCTCCTTTATCTGACGGCTTCAAGGCCTGGTATTTTATGCAGTGTTTGCTTATGTGCTAGATTCCAATCAGATCCTAGAGAATCTCACTTAACAGTAGTTAAGCGAATTTTCAAGTATCTGAAAGGTACTACTAATCTAGGTTTGTTTTATAGAAAATCCAATGAATACAGTTTAGTAGGATACTGTGATGCTGACTTTGCTGGAGACAGAGTAGAGCGTAAAAGCACTTCTGGAAGCTGCCAGTTTCGGGGAGACAATCCGATCTCATGGACCAGCAAGAGACATTCCATAATAGCATTATCAACAGCAGAAGCTGAATACATAGCAGCTGTTGGATGTAGCACTCAAATGCTCTGGATGAAAATTCAACTTGAAGACTTCAACATATTTGAGAGTAACATTCATATATTCTATGATAACACTTCTTCCATATGTCTCTCTAGAAATACTATTTTTCATTCTAGGGCTAAGCATATATAAATAAAACATCACTTTATTAGGGACTATATTCAGAAAGGAATTCTTACTTTAAAATTTATTGACACAGACCATCAATGGGTTGATGTATTTACAAAACCCATTTCTGAAGATAGATTCAATTTCATTCTGAAACGTCTCAGCATGAAATTATGTCCAGAATAAAATGTTTTATTTGCATATCCTAACCCTCAGAAATTTATTGTTTTCTATGAACATCTGATCAACTTATCTTCAGAAGTTAGAAGTACAGTTGCCTCAGAATCTATCTATGAAGATCTGAACATTTCATTTCAAGGATAGAGGCGTGCAGTTCACATCATCAAACATCTGTCATCCTCTCACAAGCTACCTTCTGAGGCTGAACACGCATTCAAATTCTGAAGGGTCCAAGGCTCTGATTGGATGCATTGAGACACTTGTTAGTGGTAACTGTTCAATATCTACTCTAAATCCCCTAATTTTAGGTTTCATTAATGCATATAATCATTACTTATTTTCTTTCTTACTGATTAAGTTTTCTAAAAACCTATATAAAATCAATTTACTATTTAATTCATTCACGTTTTACCCTCTTCAATATTCTCTCTTGTTCTAGTTTCTTTTTCAAAAACTCTTTCCATCAATTTTCTTCAAAGAATCTGTGTGAACAATGGCATCATCATCAAGTCTCAAAAATCTCAGTGCTCCTAAATCTTCATCAACCGAACAATATGAAGAGCCCATTATAATTCTACTCACTCTGGTTGACAACCTTGAAGTTCTCTGTGAACTGATCGTTGATTTTGAAAGCTTACAAGAAAATGGGTTTAATCTGTATGAAGATGTAAATGCACAGGGATGGAACAAATACTTTGATCGTGTGTTGGGTCCAACTTTTCCCATTCTTGTTAAAGAGTTTTGGATTCATGCTACCTCATCCATCCACCAGGTCACATCTTATGTTATGAGGAAGAAGATAGTGATTACAGAAGATTTAATTTGGAAACTCATTGGATACAATGGTGGTGGAGTCAGGTGCATTGATATGGCTGATAGGTGCTCTGACCTAAAATCTATTGCTAGGGAAATCTTCACTTCTGGACAGCCATCCAGCGAGATCAGATACTTGAAGGATCATCACAGAATCTGGGCTAGAATAATTATGGGATGTATCAATCACATGAAGCCTACAAGCTCCCCTGATTACATCAATATTGATCAGCAGTTTCTGATTTACTTCATTGCAGAGAAGACCAAGATAAACCTTCCACATTTTCTCTTCAACCATCTCAGAACAAGTGTGAAAGGGAAAAGAGAAGAAGAAAAAACTAATAGGGATTGGATTCCTCTAGGAAGATTGATTTCAGATATTCTAACAGAAAATAGGCTGATAGAACATCAGACAGAGGCTCAAGAAATCAGTACTTTGGAAGAGTTGAAGAAGGAGAATGCTTTAATCCATGCCAGACTAGATAAGCAAGAAGACACCAACAAAAAGATCAAGGGTATATTGGATAAACAAGAAGATACAACAAAATAAATCAAAGACATTTTGGGAAAGCATGAAGAATTAAGCACTCAGATTAAGAGCTTGTTGGAAGCGTTGTTCACACGTCTTCCCCCTCCTTCTTAGATTTTCTTTAAACTGTTTATCTGTATTTTTTTTATCTTATCTTTCCTGTTTCTGAAAATTGTCATTGCATTGCATTCTGTTTTCAATATAATTCATCTTTTTGAATCTGATTATATTTCTTTTTGATACCTGACAAAAAGGGGGAGAAAGTAAGATATTTTCAATAACAGTATACCGGATAAAGTCTCAAACATTCTGAATATCATAACCTCTATATTTTCTGAAAAGCTTGAACAGGAACACATTATGATAAGGATAAAAGGAGATTCATCAAAAGCTCTAACGAGAAGGAACTTCAAGGAAGTAACTCATCTCTATCTGAGTAATCAACTTAGGGGGAGTCTCTCTTAAGCTTTTTGTTCTATATTCTTCATTGAAAATCCTAGTTTTTGTCATCATCAAAAAGGGGGAGATTGTTAGAACATAGTTTTATTCTACAACCCTTAATTAGAGTTTTGATGATGACAAACACAAAGAACAAATATGCACTCTAAATTTGTGTTATTTTGTATGTAGAAGTTCTGACCAAAACAACATCAGAAATTAAGCTACATAAGCTTTCAAGCTGAGGTAATCAGAATCTGTGCTGAAGAATGTTGATCAGAACCTACGTTGAAGTGAAGAATAATCCAATTATGAACAGACGTTTAATATAGCATCAGATCCTCATATCTCTGAGTCATCAATGTTCTGAAGCAATTGCAGCATGCAAGATTCTAAGTTCTGAAGCGTTACTTTTCAATCAAGACAACATCATGTGCAACGGCTTCATTCCGACAAGAATCTTCTCAATATGGAAACAACATTGAATTTCTATTATCACGCTTTATGTTGGACAGGATTTCCATGCCTATATAAACAAGCTTAGAGGATAAACCGTTCACGATTTTGATACTACTGAAACATACCTCTAAAATGCTGCAATCTTACATATTCATATATACGCTCAAAATTGTGTAAAATATCACAGTTGTGATACAGTTTTTGTAAGGAAAAACAACAATACACAGTATAGTCTTTTATCTTGATTAAGCTAGTTTTCCTTGAGATTAAACAGGTTGTGTTTGTACTCAAGAAGACTTAGGCAGTTGTCAAAGTAGTGTTCTAATCAGTTTTTTATTAGTGAATTAAGTCCTCGTTGGAGAGAGGCGAAATCACCTTGGAGGGTGGACTGGAGTAGTTTGAGATCAAATGAACCAGGATAAAAATATCGTCTCTACTGCGCTTTTGATTTTAAGATTCAATTCACCCCCCCTTCTTTTGTTTTTCACTTCTTCATAAGTAACGGTAATCTTCCTTCTATTACTAATGTTCTATTAGTAGATGGATTAATGCATAACTTGTTATTCGTAAGTCAATTAAGTGATAACGGTTATGATATAATATTCAATTAAAAGTCCTATAAAGCAGTTAATCAGAAAGATGGATCTATCCTCTTTAATGGGAAGAGAAAGAACAATGTTTACAAAATAAAACTTTCTGAACTGAAATTTTAGAATGTAAAATGTATATTGTTTGTTGACGATGAGCAATGGGTCTGGCACAGAAGATTGGGGCATGCTAGTATGAGAAGAATATCTCAGATTAAGAAAATCAATTTGGTCAGAGGACTTCCTAACCTGAAGTTTAACTCAGATGCTCTGTGTGAAGCATGTCAAAAAGGAAAGTTTTCAAAACCTCCTTTTAAAGCAAAAAATGTTGTTTCTACCTCTAGACCATTAGAACTTCTGCATATAGATCTATTTGGACCAGTGAAAACTGCATCCATTAGTGGCAAGAAGTATGGATCAGTGATCGTAGATGACTATAACAGATGGACATGGGTTAAGTTCTTAAGACACAAGGACAAGTCAAACTCTGTGTTCTTTGCTTTCTGTAACCAAGTTCAAAATGAGAAAGATCTTAGAATTGTTAAAGTCAGAAGTGATTATGGTGGAGAATTTGAAAAAAAAATATTTGAAATATTTTTTAATGAGAATGGCATCTCTCATGATTTCTCTTGTCCTAGAACTCCCCAACAAAATAGAGTTGTAGAGCGAAAGAACAAAATTTTACAAGAAATGGCCAGAACCATGATCAATGAGACTAACATTGCTAAGAACTTCTGGGTAGAAGAAATTAACACAGCGTGTTACATTCAGAATAGAATCTCTATAAGACCTATTCTGGATAAGAATCCATATGAATTATGGAAGAACGGAAAGCCCAACATCTCGTATTTCTATCCATTTGGATGTATTTGTTTTATTCTTAACACCAAAGAACATCTAAACAAGTTTGACCTTAAAGCACAGAAGTGTATCATGTTAGGATACTCTGAACACTCAAGAGGATGCAGAGTATACAACATAGAAACACAAATTATAGAAGAATCAATCAGTGTTAGATTTGATGACAAGCTTGGCTCTCAAAAGTCAAAGCAAAATGAATCTCTTACGGATATAGAAGTCCAATTTACAGGTACTAAAGACACTGCATCAGAAGGTCCCAACAAAGAATCACAAACAACATCAAAAGGAGATGTCACAGACACTATAACAACATCTGAAGAACCTCTCCAGAAAAGACTATCCAGAAGTAGCCTAGCTCATCCTGAAGTCAAAATTCTGGGAAAGAAGCAAGACCCAATCAGAACAAGATCCACATTCAGAAACTCTGAAGAATCTCTTATGGGATTAGTATCTCTGATTGAGCCAACTTCCATTGATGAAGCACTTTTGGAAAATGATTGGATACTAGCTATGCAGGAGGAATTAAATCAATTCACCAGAAATGATGTGTGGGATCTAGTTCCCAAATAAAAAGGGTTCAACGTCATTGGAACAACATGGGTATTCAGAAACAAGTTGAATGAACAAGGAGAAGTCATCAGAAACAAAGCACGGTTGGTTGCACAAGGTTATAGTCAGCAAGAGGGGATAGACTACACAAAAACCTTTACTCAGTCGCCAGGTTAGAATCTATCATACTTTTAATTTCCTTTGCTGTGAATAATGGCATCACTCTCTATCATATGGATGTCAAAAGTGCATTCTTAAATGGATATATTGATGAAGAAGTTTATGTGCACCAACCCCCTAGTTTTGAAAATTCCAAAAACCCAGAATACGTCTTCAAACTAAAGAAATCACTATATGGTCTGAAACAAGATCCCAGAGCTTGGTATGAAAGACTAAGTAGCTTTTTGTTAGAAAATAATTTCACCAGAGGGAAAGTTGAAACAACCTTATTCTGTAAGTCATTTAAGAATGACATTCTAGTTTGTCAAATTTATGTAGATGACATTATTTTTGGATCTACTAAAGCCTCTTTGGGAAGAGAATTTTCTAAGTCTATACAGGCAGAGTTTGAAATGAGCTTGATGGGAGAACTCAAATTCTTTCTAGGCATTTAGATCAATCAAACTCCAGAAGGAACTTACATACACCAGAGCAAATACGTCAAAGAACTTCTGAAGAAATTCGACTTATCGGAATGTAAGACATCCAAGACTCCAATGCATCCTACATGAATTCTGGAAAAGGAAGAGGTAAGTAAAAAGGTAGAACAGAAGATCTACAGAAGTATGATTGGTTCTCTATTATATCTTACAGCTTTAAGATCTGACATTCTATATAGTGTATGGTTATGTGCCAGATTCCAATCAGATCCTAGAGAATCTCACTTAACAACTGTTAAGAAAATTTTCAAGTATCTGAAAGGTACTACTAATCTTGGTTTGTTTTAAATAAAAACCAGTTAATACAAATTAGTAGGGTACTGTGATGCTGACTTCGCTAGAGACAGAGTAGAAAGAAAAAGCACTTCTAGAAGCTGCCAGTTTCAGGGAGAAAATCTGATCTCATGGACCAGCAAGAGGCAATCCACAATTTCATTGTCAATAGCTGAAGCTGAATACATAGCAGCTGCTGCATGCAGCACACAGATGCTTTGGATGAAGAGTCAGCTTGAAGACTTCAATATTTTTGAGAGTAACATTCCTATATTCTGTGATAACACTTCTGCAATTTGTTTATTTAGGAATCCTATTTTACATTCTAGGGCTAAGCATATAGAAATAAAATATCACTTTATTAGGGACTATATTTAGAAAGGAATTATTTCCTTAAAATTTATTGACACGGACCATCAATGGGTTGATGTCTTCACCATACCACTTTCTGAAGATAGGTTTAATTTCATTCTGAAACATCTTAGCATGAAATTATGTCCAGAATAAGAGTTTTATTTATATATTATTTATCCTCAAAATTTTATATTTTTTTGTGAACATCTAATAAACAATTATTCAGATGTTAGAAGGACAGTTGCATCAGGATCTATCTAAGAAGATCTGAACGGTTCATTTCAAAGATAGAAGCATGCAGTTCACATCATCAACATCTGTCATCCTCTCACAAGCGTCCTTCTAAGGCTGAACACGTGTTCAAATTCTGAAGGGATTAAAAGCTTTGATTAGATGCATTGAGACGTGTGTAATTGGTAATTGTTTCATATCTCCATGCCATCTCCTTATTTTCAGGATTCATAAATGTTGTGTAATCATTACTTTTTTCTCTTTCTTACTGATTAAACTTTAAAATTACTTATAAATTCACAATTAACTTTCAATCTCACTTCTTCTCGATATTGTTTTATCTCTAAGCCTTTCTTTTGCAAAACCATCTCTCAAAATCCACAACAATCAATGTGAACAATAGCTTCATCTTCAAGCGCTCAGAATCCTTAATGTGCTCAGGTACATCTATGTCAACTGCAGAGAGATACGAAGAACCGTCAAGAACGTTGTTAACCCCCATTGATTCTCTAGAGGTTCTCTGCGAACTTATCATTGATTTTGAAAGCATGAAAGAAAACGGCTTTGATCTTACAGCAGATATGGAATTTCAAGGTTGGAACAAATACTTTGATCGTCTTCTGGGTCCAGTTTTCCCAAAATTGGTTAAGGAATTATGGATTCATGCATCCTCTTCAAATCATCAAGTGACGTCATATGTAATGAGAAAGAAGATTGTTATCACTGAAGAACTTATTGCAAAGTTGATTGGTCACAATGGCGGAGGAATCCGTTGCAGTGATATGGCTGAGAAATGTTCTGACCTAAACATGATCTCGAGAGAAATTTTCACTTTTGGCCAGCCTTCTAACAAGATAAAAGATTTGAAGGACTACTTCAGAATATGGGAAAAAATCATTCTGGGCTGTATCAACCACAGGAAGCCAACAAGCTCTTCTGAATACATAAACATTGATCAACAATTCTTGTTTTACTTCATTGCAACAAAGGCGAAAATAAACCTTCCTCGCCTACTATTCAATCATCTGAGAACAAGTGTGAAGGAAACCAGAGAAGATGAAAGAACCAAGAGGGATTGGATACAACTGGTTAGGCTAATTTCTGATATTCTGACTGAAAACAAGTTAGTTGAATATCTGACTGAAGCTCAGCAGATCAGCACACTGGAGGCATGTGCTGGAAAACCTCTCAATTCTACGAATCTGAAGAAGATGAAGATCGTTGACAGTATTAATAAGGATCCAACCATTCCATCCAAAGAAGTTATCACCTCAATAAGAGTCCCTCTGAAACACTTTCCTCTGTTCTCTCAAATTGATGCTTCACCAGAAATTGTTGTCAGGTATCTGGAAGCATGCAAGTAGGATGGGACTAATCTAGAGTTAAACATTCTTGATTTGCACCAACAGGCTCCAGAAGTTGTCCTCAAGAAGTCTAGAAAAAGGAAAGCTGCAGGAAAAGGATCTTCTCAGAAGAAACCAAAAACTGCTAAGAAGAAAGGTAATTCTTCTTTTATTTCTGTTGTAGAATCAATGGTTTTTCCAACATATGAAACACCCTCCTGTCCAAAACCAATATAAAACCCCTCACCGCAAACCTTTAAAGATTTTGAAATAGAATTTGACCCTTTAGTCACTCTAGAAAACATTCTAAACGAACCACACTCTCCTAATCCACATCTTGAACAAAATCAGCCAGAACTTGCTCAAGTTCTCTCTAATATTGTGCAATTTGATCTAGAATTTCAAGCTCCCCACATAGAAAATCCAAACTTCCAAGCTACCAACTCTGAAAATCCAAACGCTACTGCTTCCCAACCAGAAAATCCAAACACTGACTCTGATACCACCACAATAATTCCTGGAATAACAGAACCTCTCATGGGTCGCCAACCTCTCTCAATCCACGACATTCAAGAAATTCCATCTCCTTACCATTTCACTCCACCAAACACACCTCCATCACTAATTCTCATTTCTGATTCTCCCTCTCCCTCACCTATTTATCATCCAGAAGATCACCTCAGAATTATAATAGACGTAGAAGCGCTGGATCACTTTGCCTCTAACTCTCATAAAATTGTTATCCCCAAACCAAAACCAACTATCACCAAGGCAGATGTTGGTATAAATTTACTTATTTTTGAAACAGAGATAAATTAATGGGTTAATTCTTTGAAGCTAGCATTCTTAGAAATTCTGAATCCCACTGCTTTTGATTCTCACTGGAACCAGTTCAGAAAATGGTTCAGTTCTAAATCCCGGAAACTCAAGGAGCTAAGCTATGAAATGGCCCAATAAAACTTTTATGATCAGCTGAATGCTTTCAAGGATCAAGTTGAGTCACTGGGAAAATAAACCTATTCTTTAGCTGGATAATTCTCCCTGGAAAGAGTACCAGCCCTCAAAAGTTGATGAGCCATGCTATGATAAGCTTCATCTTGTTATTGTTCAAGACAAAGGAAAAGAGACTGAAGAAGCCACTACTTCAGAAACTGCTACAGATTGCTCTGAGAAGCTTGAGCCTTCCTTGGATATACCTTCTTCATCTCTGGTTATGCAAACTCTAGAAGAGAAAGAAAATGTAGTGATCAAGGAGAGATTAGACAAGCAAGATGACACATGCAAAGAAATCAAAGGAATGCTGGGAAAACAAGAGGAATCGAATAGTCATATTAAGAGCTTGCTGGAAGCATTGTTCATACGACTTCCCCCACCTCAATCTTAGTTTTTATAACTTATTTTATTTATTGTATTCATTTATTTTCTTGTTTTGCTGCCTCTGAGCATGTTATTGCAATCAAAGTGAATATAACTCATATTTTGACTCTGAATATTAATGTTTATATTGCTTTTTGATTCCTGACAAAAGGGGGGGGGGGGGGAACGTAAGATATTTATAATAATAGTATATCGAGACACTGTCTCAAACATTCTGAATATCCTAACTTCTCGTTTCTTTTCTAAAAGCAAAACAGGTACAAAACTCTGATGAAGACAGAAGTAGATGCATCCAAAGCTCTGATCAGAATGAAATTCAGGGAAGTAATTCATCTCTATCTGAGTACTCAGCTTAGGGGAAGACCCTGTAATGATTTATGTTTTGTCTATTCTGATTGAAATATCCTAGTTTTTATCATCATTAAAAAGGGGGAGATTGTTAGAACATAGTTTGATTCTACAACCATAGTAAGAGTTTTGATGATAACAAACAAAAAGAACAAAATATTGACTCTAAAATTATATTCTAATTTGTAGAGAAGTTCTGATGGAACAAGATCAGAAGATAAGCTACAAGGTTGTTCCTGCTGTGAACGTAGACAATTCTCAAAAAGCTTTGATGATAGAAGATCGGAAGTTGCACTAAAGGAAAGATGTTTTAACTCTAATTACACATCTCTGGGAAAGTAAGTCTAACGCTGCAAACAGATTTTATTGTTCTGATCTTCAAAAGCTCTTAAGTAAGTAGCAACGCATACCTCAATGTTCTGAAGCGTTACAAATCATATATTTCCATTTCAAGAGTAACGGATGGAAGGGGACAAGGATCTTTATTTTTGGAAAGCACCTTAATTGTCATTAATCATGTTTCCAAAAGATCATTCTTGATGCGTCTATTTAAACAAGAAGTGAGGACAAATCGTACACGATTTCACAACTCTCAACCACACTGCAATCTTTTCTAATCCTCATACTTACAATTATCTTAACTGTGTAAAACATCACATACTGTGATACTGTTTTATAAGAAAAGATAATGGTACACTGTTTTATAATTATATTATTTAGTTTAATTCCTTGAGAAAAATCGGGTTGTGGTTATACTCAAGAAGACTTTGGCAGTAGTCAAAGTAGTTTTGTAATCAAGACTGATTAGTGGATTAAGACCTCGTTGGAGAGAGGCGAAATCACCTTGACGGGTGGACTGAAGTAGTTTGAGTTCAAACGAACCAGGATAAAAATCATCTTGTTCTTTCCATTGATTTTTAAGATTTCAATTCAACCCCCCGTTCTTGTGTTTTTCAATTCTTCATTTTTTTCATTTCTCTCTTCCTTTGATATTACTATCTTACCATTGATTGGTAAGCAACCCTATCTTTGGATGTAGAGGGACGAGCGTTGATACTCGATGCTACACTCATTGAGGTTTGACTCTTGAGTTTTTTTTGTGGCAAGTCAATTGTCTATCGGAACGAAATTTAGGGGAAAGATCGGTGATATTGAGATCCCTTAGAACTCGGTTACTATATTTAGGACAGGTTGAACCAACCCAACTTCAAGAGGGTATTACTTTAAAACCCATGCAAGCCTTAAACCTAAGGTCTTTGTGTGATTTTCTTGTGTTTGCTATATCTTCTAAATTTGAGCATAATCATGACATTATAACATAGCATATCATACTAACCATTTCAAGGATTCTTAGGGTTTATTTTTGGCTTGTTTTGTAGGACATGGCCCTTGCCCGCAGATTCACTATCCAAGTCAGTTTGGTAAAGGTACCTTCACTAAATGACATGGTCGACATCTCAGCTTGGTCACCTTAAACCCTAATGAAGAAATGTTAAAAGTGCTATTTCAATTCTTTCACCCTCTACATCACTGCTTCACTTTTCCGGATTACCAGTTAGTGCCTACTATGGAGGAGTTTTCTCTGTTACTGGGGGTGCCTATCCTTAACAAATTACCTTTCAATGGTATGGAAAGAGACCCTAAACCTGAAGATATTGCTAAAGTTTTGTCCTTACAACGGTCTGATGTAGTAGCAAATTGGGAAACCAGGAGAGGTGTCAAGGGTTTTTTGGATAAGTTCTTGTTTGAGAAAGCTCATCATTTTTGGGATACCCTGGTCTGATACGGTGGGAGAATTGACTTGGGTATTTTGCGTTTGATCGCAAATGTTGCGGTTAGCAAGAGTCGTCACTGACTTTTCTTTTATCCAAAAGAAAATGTGAAAAAGCACAGGAAAGACCTTTGAGATTGTTTCTTGAGTTCGGGGGGTAAATTATGAAAATGGAAGGTATTAGCACCCTTTTCATCTATGGTTTTACATGGGCTCTTAGTTACTTGCTAGATCATTTGCTTTTGTTTGAAACTATGCTTTGTGTGGTTTTTGAAAGTATTTTTGAAAATAGGCCATTGTTTATGCAAACTTTGTAACGATTCTCGTTCTTAAGAATGTATACAAAGTGTTTGATCTTTTGAAAATGTTTTCATGTTTTGAAAGATATTTTGAAAGTGTTGGTGTTTGTTTTGAAAATAGCAAGGATGTTTTTGTTTTGAAATGGAGCAAGTAACTAGGAACAATCTACCTACTGAAAAAGTCTTTCATGTTCATTTCCTTTTTCCTTTGACATTGTTATCCTACCATTGATTTGGTAAGTAACCCTATCTTTGGATGTAAAAGGGACGGATGTGGGTCATCGTATAACCATGATTAGCAATGTTGCAAGGTAACTTAGCACTTTTCTTTAGGGACTAAGGTCACTTTGAAAGGCAACTTTTGATAGCGTCATCGAGGGACTATGATCTTGTATTTTTCTTGTCTTTGCTAAGATACCTCACATGTGTAATATGGTCATTTTTGTAAGGCAACCAAGTGGTTCTTGTGCGCAAGTGTATTGATTTTCATGCTTTGTTTTTGTCTTGATTAGGGTTTTCAATTTCGTTAGTTTTATCCTTTCCATACAAAACCCTAATTACTAGCATTTGTATATAAAGCGATAAATTGCGGAATTTAAAATTACTACGTTATTACATTACCCTAGGGGTTCTTGTGCGCAAGTGTATTGATTTTCATGCTTTGTTTTTATCTTGATTAGGGTTTGCTATTTTGTTAGTTTTAGCCTTTCCATACAAAACCATAATCACTAGCATTTGTATATAAAGCGATAAATTGCAGAATTTAAAATTACTACGCTATTACATCATTAGGTGAGGGGGTGTAAAAATTTACAAATGTGGATTGCAAAAAAAAAATTAAACCTAATTATCTATTACAACCATATTGAATATTCTACAAAATTGAAAATAAAATCAAGAATATAAATGGAAAAATAAATGATTTTTGTTGTTTTTATGAAAGGGGTTTTAACCTAATTAAGAGAGATGATTAATGAAAAAAAAATTTTAACCTAAATTAATTAAGAAAGAAATTAAGTTAAAAAATGTGTTTTAGGTTTTTTTTTTGTGAAAAGGTTTTAACTTAATAAAAATAATATGAAAATTAATTAATTAAAATAAACCTAAGTTCTAAATTAATTTTAATTAAGAAAATAAATAATTAAACCTATGTCTAGATATTAATTATTAAAAAGAAACTAATTACTAAGAGAAATTTTTTTTACTCTTTTTGTTTTATAGAAAAAATAAAATATATAAGTGTAAATAATAAATAAAAATATTTTTAGATTTTTTAATTAATAAAATAATAATAATAATAATAATAATAATAATAATAATAATAATAATAATAATAATAATAATAATAATAATAATAATAATAAAAATATTAAATAAGAAAAGAAATAAAATTATTTAAAAAAAACAAAAATAAGAAAAAGAAAATAATAAAAGAAAATTGGGCCAGGTGGTGTCTTAGTAAAAAAAGGTGTATGAGGATAGCAAAAATATAAAAAAAAGAGGCCCAAGACTGAAGGGCCCACCGCCTGTTTTGATCTCATGTTGCTGGCTTATTGTGATGTACCATGGACCTACTCATGTGGTGTGTTGGTTCCAATCATGCAAATGATCAGATGGTGATGAGATGAAGACACTTGATGCACGTGTTGGCTTGCTTTGCATTGAATCTGTGAAAATAAAACAAAAATAAAATAAAAGGGTACCATTGGGGCTCAAACCTAGGTCGCTATAGTCACAAGTGCGCGTTTCTATCACTGGGGTGACTATACATTCGTTTATTAATACAAAACCATAAATATATATTTGAAACATATTCCTATGCCTATATCTTCTTCAACCTCGCGCCAGACCATACAACACAATTTTTTGAAATTGTTATCTCTCTCATTTCTCAACCATTTTCAAAAGTACAAACATTCAAACCATGTAAATAACTTAAGCTAACATTAAAATATGAATGAGAATTTTTCTGGCCCTAATTTAAAACCTAAAAATTTCAGAAACTTCAACTCTGAAATTCTCTAAGCTCAAGCCATATAAATGCAAATTATGGATATGTACAGCTTCGTGGCAATGGTATCTACATTTTATCTTCACAAATCAGAATCAAATGATGCTTGTTTGAAGAGATAGAAGTTTGAAAACTTACCTCTTGCAGTTGGAGTCGTGTATGGAGTTTGAGCAACCTTTGTAATGGCCTGATGATTTTTGTAGCTTACCTGGACCTCCATGAGTGTGTTCCAACTCCTACTTTGCTTTGAGGATGGTTGAAACTCCTAACTCAAGTCAAGTTGCAAGCTTCAAATTTGGAAATGGTGGATAGTGATGGAGGAGTTACAATCAGGAAACAGGCGTCTGGATCACTTTGATATGATGTATATTAAGTGTTTGGATGGTTAAAACTCAATACGCACGAGTGGATTTGGAGATGGCTATGTGAGGTTCAAAACTATCAAGTTATGGCAGATTCTGAGTTACATAGTGCTTGGGTGTATTTTGGGGTCTTAGCATTCGTGTGTTATGTTGCAATAGACTTGTGTATATATATGGAAAAGGTCAGAGATCAAATGCACTCAAGGTTTCTGAGTTCTAGCCTTTTGGCTCTATGACTTTCTTTTGAAGAAAAGTGAGAAGACAAATCTCAAAGTGTTGTACAAGCATGTTCTAAGTTCAAAGAGGCTTTAGATACATTGATTTTGGTTTATAGGGGTTGTGTATGCAGAAATAACAAGTGAAAAGCTCAAGAAGTTGACAATTGCAAAAGTGATACTTTATCAGAATGGAAATGGCAACTTTGTGCCATAAATGGAAATGTAACTTGGATAAAGGCTTAAGTGATTGGAATAAAGTTCTACCAGCTGTGTAAACATTTAATTATGGAGTGACAAATAAGTTTGAAGCCTGCAAAGCAAAGATTATGCAGCCTAGGCTTGGATTTGAATTTTTGTTCATTATGAAATGGCTTGTAATTTAAGTTTGAAAACCCTAACTTCATCTCTTAAATTCTCCTTGTTCACAAATGATCTGAATGAGTTCTTAGACATTTTGGAAAGCTTGCAGTGTTCTCTACAACCCCTCTTTGAATCACTTTTGGAAATTCCCCTTGGAACTAAATGAAAAAGTTCCATGAAGTTAGGTCAAAATCTTGACCAAAACTAGGGCAAATTTTCACTAAGTGTTCAATTTCAAGACCATGACTTTATGAATTAATAACTTGATATATAAGAACTTTTATAAGAAGTTATGTTAAGAAATGTTGTATATATCATGGAGATCTACAACTTTCATGTTGAAAGTTTCTTCTGAATCATCTTGCATCATGGTGAAAATTTTGCTCAAAGTTGTGAAAAAACATGAAGTTTTAAACACTTAAAAAAATTTCTAAGTTAAAAAACTTTGACTTTTCAAAATGAAATCTTGACTTTTTGATTTCTTGATGAATAAGTTTCATATTTTTACATGTTTTGATGAATTGTGATCTTTGACATTGGATTTTGACCAAAAAGTCAAAGTTTGACATTTTAGTGTATAGTTGACTTTTGATCAGTTGACTGAAAATTCACTATCAATCCAAGTGATCTTGAGAAATGTGTTGGGTCATGCCATTAGGTAAAAATGATGAAATTTAACTTTTGAGATCATCCTTCAAACCAATTGACCAATTTCTAGGTCAAAAATCAGAAATTGCCTTTCCTCAGTCAAAACCCTAATTTTGACCATTTTGCCCTTTTGATGATTTGATCAAATTTCTTGAGGCATTGTGGTCCAAACTTGATCAAATGATACATATTAGTTTATGTTTATGTGGATAAAAAATTATGAAGTTTGACTGTAAATTGACCAAAGTTGACTTTTTTCCCAATACAGTTGATTTTTAGGTCAACTGCTCAATTGACTGAGCAAAAAATGTGATCTAAGGCTTGAAACTTGACATGAGTAATCTTGGGGGTCCATAATGATCCATGAAAGTCATATGAGGCATTGAAAGTTCAATTATCCTTGTGCAATCTCAAACCCCAATTTTGGTCATCAGTGCTTAAGGAGGTGTCTTGAGTTGATCAACCCTAGTGTAGTCTTGAACCAAGAGAGATCTTTGTGATAAAATAATTGATAAGTGAGAGGGAAAATTTTGGGGTACAACACCTGGACTTACAAGCTTTTGAATAGGTGTTAACCCTTCTCATCTATGGGTTGGTACTTTTTCCTAATCCGGACCAACTCATAGACATGAATGCGGTTAAGGTTTTCCTGTCACGCAATCTGGTACCTACTCTGCTTGGAGATACCCTACATTCTCTGCATACTCGCACTATAAAGAAAAGAGGGATCCTTTTGTGTTGCACTCCTCTTTTGGCTAGGTAGTTTATTTCGCACCTACCCCGATTCGTCTTGAAGAATGAACAGGGTTTGAGATGGTCTCATAGGCTAATGAGTCTTACACATTCAGGTATTCATTGGTGTCCTCGATCCTCGGAGAATGTTACCATCATTGATCGATGTGGATAATTCCCTAATGTCCCTCTCTTAGGCCTTATGGGAGGAATCACTTACAATCCTTATTTGGCACTGCGACAGTTTGGATATGCGAGAAGGGATGGTCCTCATGATACACTTATCCAAGGAATCGCCTTTGACTATGAGAATGATGCTCAGGGTTACCGTAAAAGGTTCATGCGAGCTTGGGGCATGTTGCATAGAGTTGATATCAAGAAAATGGGGCACAAGAATTCCATCCCTCTTGAGCCTTATCTCAAATGGGTACGAGCCCGTGCCCAGAGTCTTATGATGCCTTACCCTGCCATCCTACCTATGATTATGGAACCGGTTGCTGAAGGAGACACTCCTTATCTTGTTCTTCATCCTGACATGCCAACTGATCATGGGGAGTTACAAAAATCCTGGGTTCAACTTAAGGAGGAGCGGGATACGTTTGAAGCTCAATTCTACGCCAGCGAGAAGAAAGTCGTGGAACTCACTAGGGTAATTCATGAAGAGAGGAATATAAATGCCTACATTGCACCAAAGAGGATGCGCTTATGGGAAATCTAATTTTCTTTTTGATTTAAGTTTTATTTTGTTTGATTGTAAGCCTAAAGGAAACTCTTTATAATAATTCAAACTTATTAATACAATTGACGTGTGTTTCTTTTGTTTAAGCAAATTTGAGTCTTTAAGAATCCTTGAAATCATTGCATACGCATATCATCCATGACATTGCATAAACAGGTTTCAAAGAAGGATTCTCATCTTCTTCATTGTTTATTTCAGCAATAATGGCTTCTGAACAAAGTATCAAGGATCTCCAGGCACAAAATGCCCAATTTCAACAAATGTTCATAGATTTGTCTAAAGGGAAGGAAGATCTGAAGGCCCCTTTTCTGAAAGATAGAAAGAAGAAGGCGAAGAAGACCGCTGGTGTGGTAAACCTGGGAAGCAGATTTAAAGGACCGTTGAAGCAAATGGTTGATCTGACCTCTTCATCCAAGGAAGGAGAGAATCAGGAGGGTGAGACAAGGGAGTAAGACCCTAGTCTAGGGGAATCTGATAATGACACTGGTTACAATGAAGAGCAGTATCCTCCGGCTGACGAAAGGTACAAGCAGTTAG
This sequence comes from Vicia faba, assembly GCA_948472305.1. NCBI lineage: Eukaryota > Viridiplantae > Streptophyta > Magnoliopsida > Fabales > Fabaceae > Vicia > Vicia faba. The sequence continues at coordinate 503,358,898 of OX451739.1, read as the reverse complement.
AGGATCGTCTGAATGCAATGGAGATCCAAAGAGTACCAGGGCTGGATTTTGAAGAGCTGGGTTTGGCATTTGGGGTTGTCATCCCACAAAAGTTCAAGGTTCCGGTATTTGCAAAGTATGATGGAGTTTCTTGTCCCAAGCTTCATCTTCGTTCTTATGTGAGGAAGATTCAGCCTCACACTACTAATAGGAACTTGTGGGTCCATTTCTTTCAAGACAGTCTATCCGGGACTCAGCTTGAGTGGTTCTATCAGCTGGAGGGAATCAATGTCCACAACATGGAAGATCTGGCAGCTGCTTTTTATAAGCAGTATCAATATAACGTTGACCTTGCTCCTACCCGTACTCAACTCCAGAGTATGTCTATGGGTGCAAGCGAAGGTTTTAAGGACTACGCTCAGAAGTGGAGAGATTTGACAGGGATAGTCCAACGCCCTTTGTCTGATAGGGAGTTGGTGCACATGATTCTTGGTACATTATCTGGTATGTTCTTTAATCACTTGATTGGTAGCTCTTCAGTTGGTTTTACTTAGCTGATATTGACTGGAGAAAGGGTAGAAGTTGGGATCCGAAGTGGCAAGATCCAGAAAGACACCTCTTCAAGTAAAATGAAAAAGCCATTCATGGGTAAGAAGTAGGTCAGTGATATTTACAATCCAAGAATTCAGAATAAAACCGAGCACCGTCCAATGGTAGGGGCTGTGATGATACCTAGGCTTGTGGCTGCTCAACAACGAAATAATCAGCCAAGGGTAGAAAGCCCTCAAAGGCAGATCACCTGGATTAATATGATGTTGTATGAGCCGTATCCTCAAGGCTCAAGAGTATCCCGAAGGGACATCTGTCAATGATAAGAAGTTTCTGAGAAGGTTCGTCGCGAAATTCTTCCTCAGTAATGGAATCCTCTACAAGCACAACCATGACTCTACTTTACTTCGGTGCGTAGACAAGAGCGAAGCAGAGACGATTATGACATATGTAAATGAAGGTACCTTCGGAACCCATTCAAGTGGACATACCATGGCTAAAAAGATCCTACGGGCAGGATACTATTGGTCCACTATGGAAGCAGACTGCTATCAACATTCTCGAACTTGCCACAAATGCCAAATCTATGCCGATAAGATGCATGTACCTCTGGTTCCTTTGAATGTCTTGACGAATCCTTGGCCCTTTGCAATGTGGGGCATTTACATGATCTAAGAGATTAGACCTACCGCTTCCAATTGACATCGCTTCATCCTGGTGGCCATTGATTACTTCACGAAGTGGGTTGAAACTGCCTCTTTTGCTACTGTTACCAACAACGTTGTGGCGCGGTTTATCAAGCATAACTTGATCTGTCAGTATGGTGTGACAGAAAGAATCATCACTGACAATGGTACAAATATCAACAACATGATGATCACCAAACTCTGTAAACAGTTCAATATCCAGCACCATAATTCTTCCCCTTACCAACCGAAGATGAATGGTGTTGTGGAGGCTACTAACAAGAACATCAATAAAATTGTACAGAATATGATGGTGACATACAAAGACTGGCATGAGATGTTACCATTTGCTCTTCATGGTTATCACACCTCCGCACGAACATTGACAGGGGCAACACCCTACTCTCTGGTATATGGCATGGAGGTTGTCCTGCCTATTGAGGTCCAGATCCCTTCTTTGAGAATCATGAAGGATGCAGGTCTGAATGAAGATGATTGGATCCAGACTCGACTTGATCAACTGAATCTGATTGATTAAAAGAGACTTATTGTTGTTTTCCATGGTCAAATGTATTAAAACCGGATGATCAAGGCTTTCAACAAAAAGGTCAGACGCCAAGTATATCAAGTCGGGGATCTAGTGATCAAGCGCATCATATTGTCGCAAGGTGATCCCAGAAGCAAATGGACTCCCACATACGAAGGGCCATTTGTGATCAAAAGCATTTTTTTATGGTGGAGCCATGATTCTGACCACCATGGATGGTGACGATCTTCCTTACCCTGTCAATGCGGACATAGTGAAAAGATACTACGCATAAATAAGACCCGCTAGGTTGACTGACCTAGGTAAAAATAAGGGCTTCCCGGTGAACCAAAAGGATTCAGGAAAAAGTTAGGGATGAAAACAAAAAAAAATCTGGACACCCGGCAAGTCCAAAACCTGAAAAGGCGGCTTGGGCAAAAAAGGGTATCCCGGTGGACTGAAAACCCGAAAGGGAGGTCCAGGAAAAAGTTAGGGATTTAAAGTGTATCACTATGTCCCATTGGATCACCTTGCGACTAGACCTCAACATCAACTATCAAGCTCAAAACGACACTGACCAATCCAGTCAGCTTCGAACAAGTAGCAAAGTGATGAGACGCTCGAAGACATAGCGGCAATAGCAGAATTGAAACTCAATAGGATTATTACACATAGCTGTTTTCTTCTCTTCATACACAATATTGTATAGCTTTCATTGTCACGGCGGCGTTCTCTTAATAGAGCGTCAGCCTCCTTGTACAAAAATGTTTGTTATAGGCCAACTTCAAAATTAATACAAGTCACTTTTGCAAAACCATTTGTTTTTCTTTTTCTGTTTTATTTTGTAAAAACATCCAATGATTTATTCTTGACATATGCATTTGAATATGATTTCTATTCACAAATATTTGCATAAGAACCTGAAAGACAATTGCTTATAACTTAAAAAACAGGGGAAAAAACTAAAAAACCATGTCAATTCCGACAGTTACTCCTTCCCGCAGGTACAGGGGCAGGGACAACATTGAAACAAAGTCACCATTACATGCGCCCCCGTGACATCTACACTCCCCACAGAGTAGAGGCAACCAAAGCTTTGACATCAGCATCCAAGAACAGGAGCTACTTTCCCCAACAAAGTTCCTTTAGAGAGCCGACATCTATATTCTCCAACCGAATTTTATAATCGCAAGCGGTTCATAAACTTTTCTCCCGAGCAGAGTTTATTTCTCTGAATACAGAAGCTCAATCCCCAATAGAGTTTATCTCTCTAACTGTGGAAGTTCATCCCCCGGCGGAGTTTATTTCTCCGAATCGGAAAAATATTCCCCAAAGCATCTCCTCTCGCAAGCAGAGTTATTCTCAAGCAGAGTCTCTCCCCGGCAGAATATTCGTAAACAAGGAGTAAATCCGCAGCATAATCAACTCCATTCACCATCCCCAGCGGGAATGAAGAATTCGGTTTCCCTAATACTCTTCAGCAGCAGTTCGGGATTCATTTTCCCCGACTAAGAAGTACTGCAATAGCATCCCATGTTCATACATCATGGCATGCACATACATATTGCATACAATACAATCTCATTTATTTTGAGAACATCATCACAATGCATTTCATACATCATGACAGTGCATACAACTAATTCTTTACCTTTCATGGAAAAGATCAAATCAACGAGTTACATCTAACAAAGGGCTATCCCAAGATCTCTCCGCTCACTATGTCGGTGGAAGAGATTCCAAGACTTTCGTCTGGGTCAATTGAATCGCTACTAAGATTCTACTGATTACTATACCAGTCAAAGTCATCCCAAGACCTATCCACTCTCCATGCCGATTGAAGAGATTCCAAGTCTTTCGTCTGGGTTAGTTGAATCGCTACTAAGACTCTCCTGATTACTATGTCAGTCAAAGTCATCCCAAGACCTCTCTGCTCGCTATGCCGGTGGAAGAGATTCCAAGACTTTCGTCTGGGTCAGTTGAATTGCTACTAAGATTCTCCTGATTACTATGCAAGTCAAAGTCATCCCAAGACCTCTCCGCTTGCTATGCCGACGGAAGAGATTCTAAGACTTTCATTTGGGTCAGTTGAATCTCTACTAAGATTCTCCTGATTACTATGTCAGTCAACGTTACCCAAGATATCTCCGTTCACTATGACGGTGGATGAGGTTCCAAGACTTTCGTCTGGGTCAGTTGAATCGCTACTAAGATTCTCCTAATTACTATGCCAGTCAAAGTTAACCCTAGATCGTTCTGCTTGCTATGCCCATAGAAGAGACTCCAAGACTTTCGTCTGGGTCAGTCGAATCACTACTAAGATTCTCCTGATTACTATTCCAGTCAAAGTTAACCTAAGTTTTTCCCTGGGTCAGACACGTCGACACTAAGATCTCTTTCTGATTACTATGCCAGTGGAAGATGTAACAAGACTTTCGTCTGGGTCATTTGAATCGCTACTAAGATCCTCCTGATTACTATGCCAGTCAAAGTTAATTCAAGGCCTTTCCTGGGTTTAGTCAAATCGAAACTAAGATTTCTACCCCAGTTGAAGACAACTTGAGACCTTTCTCTGGTTTAGTGAAATCGATACTAAGATTTCTATTCTAGTTAAAGAAACTATGAAGCCCGGAAACTGACCGGATAATAGTCAATCAACAATTCAAGACACTGTGAAGCTCGGATCCTGGCCGGATAATAGTTTAATCTCATTTCCCCAGTAAGTCGCTGTGAAGCCTGGAACACGACCAGATAGCAGTCAGCCTTATCATCCTCAACAAGTCACTGTGAAGCCTGGATCCTGACCAGATAGAAGTTTACTTTCATCTCTTCAATCAAGAGATGACTCCCCAGTAGAGTAATGGACAAATCGAAGCTCCTAGACTCTATTCCCCAAGATAGAGACCAACATTCCTCAGCGAAGGCCACCCTAACAACAGGAACAGGAATTCCCACGAAGGAATATCTCACGAAATCATCATTGTTTTTTATGGCATCTTTAAGCCCATCTCCGACAACTCTCCGTCACCTTCTCTGGATGACATCTGTAAGCCCATTCTCGGCGTCATCAACCGTCAGTTTTACCTCATGTGAGTGCAAATTTCGGGACACTCTAGTGTTCAATCATCTTCCACCCTCAGATCATGAAAGGCAGACAAGCCAATCTAAATCCTCAGGTTTAAGAAGATTGAACAGGGGCAGTTCCTTTTACTTATGATATAATTGTGTTATGCTTAGCACTAAGAAGTTTTATTCTAAAGCAATATGTATCATGTTGGGATACTTTGAACACTCAAAAGTTACAAGAGTATACAACACTGAAACCTACAATGTTGATGAATCATTTTTAGTTTTACGATAAGAATAACTTTGAAAAGTCGAATCCAGTTAAGAAATTTTCAGATCAAAAGATTAGTTATTTTGACTATCAACAAAGAGCTTATGGAAGAACTCAAAAAGAGAGTAAACATTCAAACTTAGAAAGTTTTGTTGAATCATCAACATCTCTTAGGAAACATAAGCTAAAATATTCTCATGATGAATATCTAATTCTAGATTAAAAGACATAACTAAGATAAACCAAATTATTTTTCAGACATAATAAAAGAACGCCTCAAAGATTGAAACTCAGAAGCACCTACTTACTTCTTGAGAAGTATGAGATGAGCAAAGGTATGTTAGAATATCCTAAACTGGAACTCATCATGGATTTTATGCCTTATAGACTCTGAGTTATATCAAAGGTCATTCAAAGGTTATGTGACTCTCAAGTAAATAAAACTAAATTTTGAAAGCTAAAAAAATCGGAGTATTAGGATTTGAATATGGGTGATGACGTTCAATCTAATAATCTGTTAGTTGAGATAGGATTTTTAAATGCTCCGATACATGACTTATTACATTTTTTTTTCTTCAATATTATTCAATTTTGTTTAATTACATTTTACTTGTTTTAAAAATCCAAACGTAACATAAGAAGCATCCAGTTTTTTCAACTTTTTAAAGCAAAAAAACAAAACTAAATTTTGAAAGCTACAAAAATACGAAGTGCAAAATTGTTTCAATCCAAGAATGATGATACATTTAATTTAAAGATATTTGATAAATAGTAAATAACAAATTTATCCTAAACAAATATGCCTAAAATTACAAATATATCACCAAAAATAATTCTCTTTCTCCATCACTGAAATGAAACCTAATTTTATATTTGTCATAAATATACAAATCCAACTAGATACACTAATGAAACTATAAATCTGCATGAAGCGCGGTTTAATTTGAATTGCAAAGAACATAGGTAACAAAGAAGAAAACAATTGTAGAATTTTCAAACTATTCTCATCATCATGAAAGGATTTTTCATTTGTTTCTTTCTTTTTACTATTGTTATGATAAATCAGAACATATCAGTTTATGCACAAATTTCACCTGAAAGTTCAGACAAGGTTCCAAGCGAAAATGATACACAGATTTCACCTGGAAGTTCAGAGAAGATTCCAAGAGAGGAAGATTATTCACAGATTTCATATGAAGATTTAGCAAAGCTTGGAGGAGAATACAATCCACCAAATTTGAATGACAATACAGCGAAGGTTTCAAGAAAAATTCAGGAGACTAGTGGCCAAACGGAAAGGAAGGGAGCCAATAAATACAGTCGAGGTTGCTCCCATTTAACTAGGTGTCGTGATTAAATGATTCATCAATATTTATGATAAACAAATATTTCATTGTATTTTACAAAATTATGTATCTACAATTATATAAATTATAAAAATATTAATAGTATTTGACAAGCTTTGTAATAAAATAATACGTGATTTTACAAATAATTAATGAATTACAATTTTATTGAGGGAAAAAACTCACATAAATGAATCACCACGGATACCTATCACATGCATTCTCCTTCAAAAAAAAAAAACCAAAACTAAATCAACAACAACAAATATCATATTATTCATGCACACAAAGATCGAAAGGGTTAAAACAAATATTGGGTAACATTTTGCAAAGAGAAGATATGATACAAATACATGCCATTTAAAAATTTAGTTGTAATTGACGTTGGACTTATAGGCAGGATTATAGTTCGATCTCTCATAATTGCGATTGGGACGAGGTTGAAACCACTTGATAACAGAACTGATCCCCGAATTAGATTATACTGATGATAAAAAAGCAAAAATAAATAAATATACCGTAAACAAATGCAATACAATCCAATCAATTCAACAGTGGACAAAACCAATTAACATTAAGATTAAAACTAAACCAATTGCCAACATATTCAGATGCAAAAAAAAAAAAAACGCTTAATACCAGATCTTTTTTCACTTGCATGGGAAATCAATGCATGAACAACAAAGTTTCTATTTGATGGGATGATAACTCTAACAATGAATTCTTGAATACTTTTGTGAATAAATTTGATTGAACAAAGTCATGAGAGACACTTCCAAAACAACCTGTAAAACATTTTGAAATATTAAATGTCAATTTTATTCTTTAATGTTCTTAACTAATTTAGTATTTTACTTTTTATTATTCATCAAAAAACTCTAAATTTTGCATCCCTATGCATGTATTTTGGAACACTTAAAGAAAGTTTTATATATATAATGTAATAAATTGGAACACTTTTTGAAAGTATTCCAATTAAAAAAAATTGCTAAAGGAATTTCAGCAACGGTTAAGACAGTGGCCTAAAGTGTTTTTTTTTTTTAAAATTTATCATACCGGAACACTTATTGAAAGTGTTCTGATCGAGTGTATTATTTTAATTCCCCTGGTTAAAAAAAACTGTTAAAGGGGTTTTAGTAACGGTTCAAAAGTGTGACCTAAAGTAACGAAACTTGTTTTTTTTTTTTAATTTTCATACCGGAACACTTATAGAAAGTGTTCCGGTTATGTATATTATTAATACATTGGAACACTTTTTGAATGTGTTCCGATTTAAAAATTTGGTAAATGAGTTTCCGCAACAATTTAAAAGCATTCTCTATTTACTCAAGGCCACTGTTTTAAACTGTTTCCGAAACTAATTTAGTAAAAATGATTTCCGTAAAGAACACTTTTATAAAGAAATCTGTTTTTTATAACATACTCAACGGAACACTTTTAAAAAGTGTTCCGATATGACTTTTTATGAATTTTTGAAAGATATCCAATTGGAACACTTCTAAAAAGTGTCCCGATATGAATTTCTTTACCGGAACACTTTCAAAAAGTATTATGTATGACAGTTTATTTACCGGAACACTTTCAAAAAGTGTGCTTGTATGTATTTTTGTAAATCAAATGACTTTGAAAATGTGTTTTGGCTTATATATTTTTGGGTGTTCCGAGAGCTTTTCTGAAATGTGAGGAAAAAGTGAAAATTTTTAAAATATGAACTATTTATACAAGGGTATTTCGGTCCAAAAAAATTCCGTGTAAGGATATGAGTATAATTGTAGGGTTACGAAGTAATATTTTCATAATTTAACCTAGTTATTGTTACGTTAGCAGCAAAAGTTTGTTAACCAATTATCGTATTCATAAAAATGGATGATTTTAAAGTTTATTCAACAACTTTAAATATTTGAAGTAGAGAAAAAGGTTGTGTATTGATTGTTAAGCGTGAAAGTAAATAACATAAAATAAATGACAGAAAGTAAAATGAGATTTTGTTGTTAGTAGTGAGAAAGATTGTTGGAGTAGATTTCGTCATTACGTATATATCATGCACGATCCTAAGTCAGTAACATGCCTTTCTACTCTTCCAGTAATATTACCACTGGTTACCCTAATTTGTTTCTCCTTTTGATCTCCACGTCACGAGATCAGTGTATTACTTAATAGTTGATATCTCGAACTATTAGCCAACACAAATAATTATGTTCCAACAGTTGAAATATAGCAAGACTCCACGCGATTATGCTATTGTACGTGTGGATATCAAACCCGACTCTATGTATAGGCATTAACATCAAATAGATGATTATCATGGATCTAATAATAACAAGTACAATTTGATGTCAAGTCGTCATGAAAATAAGTTTTAGGTTGCAAAGCTAAAACAAGCATTAAGATAGAAGAGTCGTCAATATTACAACATGAGTAGAATTACATAGAGCGTCATGACCTATTTAGTACATGAATATAATGACTACATATAACCCCCAACAAATAGATTTTAACTACACTTACTCATGTTTCGCGTAACAGTGGGTAACTCCGAAATGTCAACCTTGGAAGTAAAATTTGCATTATCACTTTAGTAGGGCTTTCGCCTTTGGTTCTAACATGGTTCGACTTTAGACACATTATTGGTTATTCTTTGGATTCAAAAGCCTAAAGATAAGAGAGCATAAGGTATTTCTTTTTATGCACTTTTGTTTCTTTGTTTCCCCTTTCTTACAATAATTTTTAGTGCCTTTTTCCTTTTTGTATGCTTGACTTTTAATTTTTTACTTTGATTTTTTCAAAGCATTTTTATTTATTTTTATTACACTAGTACTATTTCAATTTTTCTTTGAAAACTTTTCAGTTTTTATTTTCTCCCTTACTTTTTTAATTACAATACCCTTTCTTTTTTGCTTACACTCTTATCCTTAAGATAAGGTAGTGAACATATTTTTTCTTTTCAAATTTTCCTAAGAGTTGTAATTTTGAAAGAACAAAATAAATTTTTATCTTACAACTCAAAGGGGTTTGTCAAAAGATTCTCACCGTTACAAGTTTGGACTTTTAGGTTAAGTAGCTTTTCACTCAATACAAACAATGCCTTGATCATATCCATGACTTTCAAACACATCAAGTAATTATCAAGACTAATACAAAGTCTACATAGTTATTATGTATGTCTGTAACACCCAAAATTAATTATATTATTTATTTAATTTCTTAATTAGTTATGATGCATATTTGTGATGTATATGTGATGTATTGGTGATGTATTTGTGATGTAACTATGATGATTATGATGGTTATGTGATGGTTATATGTGATGTATTGGGAGTTAAGGTGATTGGGATGATTTTTGGATGATTTAGAATAATTAGAGTAATTATTTAGAATTATTTTAGTTAATTAAATAGAATAACATTGTTAGATAGAGGCCATGAGGGCAAGGTGGTAATTAGTGAAGAGTTAAGTGAGAGCATGATGAGAAGTTCATTATTAGGGGTCCTAAGGTTAAACAAGAAATAAGGAGAATATTTCTTTTTGGATCGATCGTGAAAATATTGGAAGAACAGAAGAGCAGACATTGTAGAGAAAGAGAGTTAGGGTACGAGAACACAAAGGGGTTTTTGGTATATTGCGAAGAGAAAGGTTTGCTGCTAGAAAATCTAATGTAAAGGGTGTTTATCTTGAATATTATAATTGATTTAACGTCTAGATAGTTGTAGGATTTTGGTTGTGATAAATATGAGATGATTTGATGAAATAGATGATGTTTTCTGGCCTTGGATTGTGAACAATTGTACCTATAATGTAGAATACATTGGAACGTAGATGTTTGATGAAAAACCTATGATTAGATGATGTTTTAGGACCTATACTATGCATAAATTGCAATAATTAAGGCTGGTTTTATGCAGGAAATTGCAACAGGAAAACCCTGTTAGCACAGGATCATCGGAAGATGGAGCATCCTCGCCATGTGACGGTGATGCGCTTGGTCATCGCTGGGCGTTCCAAGAGGCGACGAGGGGCATAAAAGAGGAATGTTACTATAGTGCATAGCTCCAAGATTCGTCAAGCGAAGCAGAAGGGAAGGTGCATCGCCAGGCGATGAAGTGGTGTTGTCGGGCGATGGTGTCCAGAATGGAAGGGTTGTGCAGGATTCTAAAATGAGTTGCATGTGTCGACCTGAAAAGCGGATGTGTCGACACATGTAACGAAATTTTTTGAAAATTCAGTTTTTAATGGCTTGACACAACTTTAAAATGACTTTTAATGATCCCCAAACAACTTATGACTTCTAAATGATCAGAATGCCACACTAAACTCAGATATAACGTCCAACCATAGAAATGCAAGATTCTTGTATTTTTGACATCATTCAAAACTCTTAAGAGACCAAGTTTCACTCACACCCGTCATACTCCTCTTCAATACTTAAGGCTCGGGACACATGGTTCGCATCATTATTTTTAAGTGTCTTTAACATTTTATTAAGAAAAAGAGTTTTAGTCTTTAAGGATGCAAAAGGGAAGTGAAAAGTCTAAGGGAGATTCTTTTCTAATGTTATCATACAATGATGGTCCTAAAGTTATGATTGAAAGGGAATTCTACCTAATGTTAGCATGTATGATTTTATTCTAATGTCTACCTTGATTCAAAGTGAACCACGTGAACCAAAGGAAACATACAAAGGTAAGAATAAGAATGTAAACAACAAAACAAGATGGCTTACAAGCCTACTAAACACCTAAGTGTACCACCTAATAGGCAAGTAATGATCAAACAAGACTAAGCTCTAATTTGAATTTCAAGTCATCACTCAAATAGCATGAATGTGTAACAAACAAAACACTAATGTTCCCCTAAGGGTCATGCATGATTGGTTCTACCCTAAGGCATTACAAATCAAGTCAAAAGCAATCAACAATTTCACTAGCGCTAAAGACTTAAAGTGTAAAGATAAAACCAATGCTTAACATACGGAGATGATATGACTTAGGAAAGGTGGAGGCCTAAAAAAGGAAGAAAGTAAACTTCATAAAGCTGATAAAAATATATCCCAAAAGTGGGGAAATTAACACAAAGGAAACATGCAAGCAATGGCCCAAAGAAGCCACACAATTATCAAACTAGTTCCTAGAAACTATACCACTATAGATTATAGCCTTAGGGGTCATTTACGACAACAAGATAAGGCTTTATTCAAGTAAGAATCAAGTGATAAAACATTCCTTAAAGTTGCAAAGAAACACATGGCATTACATGCAAACAATACTCAAATAACTAGTCAACTCAAGTAAGGAAGGAGAAACATGCTTTTGAACGTTACAAAGTAATCAAAATTTGGGGGACAAGTAAGTTTCATGTTAAACAAGATATAGAACCTTAAATTTTAGTATCCAACCCACAATCATTGATCTCAAACAAAACTCACAAGAAATATCATGATTAAAGCAAACTATATGGCAAAATTAGGTAAAAAACAATCCATTGTCCACTTATGAATCAAGCATCATGAAACATTGTGCATATGAATCAATTATGGACTCAAAGTCAAGGTAAAATCTACCTAAACATGTTAGAATTTGAGCCTAGAAGTCAATTAATAATTTACCAAAACAATGGGAATCATATAAAAAGGAATCAACTCCTAACTAGGTACCCAAGTAGACAATTATTCATCTTTGTGAAACACAAAGGAAAAAAATCAAACAAAGGTCTAAAGATACCTAAAAAATCATGGAATTAATACCCAAGGCATGTTATTATGTACACTATAATGTCACAAAAAAACCCTAAGCTATTGCATAAATTCAAGCTTAAAAATCAAACAATTACACTAACATGTGTATCCTAGGTAAGCATGAATCGAGGCTCCAAAAACTAATTTAAAAAATGATTTAATTCTCAACCAAAAAATAAAAAATTGACACATGAACCATGGACAAATAGGTCTCTGACCATGGTAAAAATATTGGTTCAAAATGGTGATCAATAATCATCACACACAAGTCTTGCTAAAAAGATAGTCAATTAGAACACTTTTACAAAAAGGATTTAAAAGAAATTAAAAATAAAGTTGAAAAAATAGGGAAAAATCATCTAAAAATCCCTAAGACATGGTAGAATAAAGGACATATATTTGTGGGTTTTAGTTGTCACAAAGAGATCAAAAATTGCACCAAAATTTGCAAGATATCATAAGAACATCACTTCTAAACATATAGACAAAAAACAATTAAAATAAAAATGAAAATCAATTGTAAAAATCCATAAATATCACTATAAAATTATAGAGATATTGATGAATCAAGAACATAAGGGTGTATTAGTAATATAGAGCTTGAACTGAATTTAGTTTAATGGCAGTGAGGCCCAATGAGCGGGGGGTGGGGATAAAATTTGTCCAAGCCCAGTCCTCTTCAATCCAATACTACATAAGTTGATCTCATTTTTTCTGAACTTTTTCCATCTTTTATCATTTACTTGGTTCTATTTAATTTGAAATAATAAACATTACAAAAAAATGCAGATATGCCAGCTGGTATTGTACTTATTCACATAAGATTATCCAATTGAAGTCAGAACTTCTCGTGGTCAAAATGATAATGCTCAGTCAAAACTAAAATATTAAAAACTGATATAAGAATTTAGAAAGAAATGGACGAATAAAGGGCTTCCACCTAACGTGCTCATTTAAACAGATGCAAACCCAAAACGGTTACTGTTCATCTTGTTGGGCACTCCACATACAAGACCACCACATACATTGAGCCTAGCTCCAGTCTCTGACGGTTTGGAGCTCACAAATGTAAATGCATGAACCTAATCATGGAAAGTCTAAGCATGATGATAGGGTTTCAAGATAAATTACTTGTCGAAGTTCCGTGAGCTTTAGATTTCTTCAGAAAAATCTACAAGATTTTCTTGCGATCTTAATGATGAAGATGAAAGGTTGATAAGTCTTCAAGTTGTTGAGAAATAAACTTAGTGAACATTCGAATCTTGCAGAGAGAATAGAAAGAAGCCTGGGTTGAAGCTTGCTCTGACTGAGTGAAGGGAGTTTTCTATGGTAAGAACTTCTCCTTGCTCTGAGAAGAAGTAGAAGAATCAAGGGAGCTTCTGAATAAGGCATGGAGTTGAGAGAACCGAGAGAGAGTATGAAAGGTGATCAAATGAGGAAGAGAGAGCGAGAGAATCTGTTGAAGGTGAGAGAGAAGAGAGAGAAAGTTTGTTGAGATTTCTCAACTGAAAATCTAACCGAATGAAAAATAATGAAACCTTCACCCCAACTGAATGGAGATGATGATGATTTATAGTAGTGACTATTGGTGTGTGTGGTTTCAGTCTTAGGATTAAGTTTTGCTAGGTTTTGAATGAAGAGAAAAGATAGAGAGTGAATCCACTGCTCTTTTGTGATGGATGTGAGAAGTATTGTGTCGTGTTGGTTCAATGTGGAGGGTGTATGGTAGCTGGCGTACACCCATGAAAACTTAATTCACAAGTTTGTGACTTTATTTTGGGTATCTTCTTTTAAATTCATGGTTGGTTGGAGGTTTTTCATGGTCATATGGAGAAACATGGTGATGTGGGTGTGTATGGCTTCATGATGCAGCCAAATACTCATAAGATGACTTGATGCAACAAATTTTGGCCAAGTAATGCACTGCTGCCCATGCTCACATAACTGACTTCATAAGCTTACATCTTGTAATTCAAATCTCTTCATGACCCAACCCTAGTTGCAATAGAAAGCTACGTCATAGAACATATCTTGTATTGAAAATTTTTTAAAAAATGCCTTGAACATCTTAAGAATTTTTTTTATTAATAATCATGTATTAAAATAATATTTCGCAAATAACTAGGTTTCGCAAAAAATTACACAAATAACCATGTTTCATATGACTCCCCAAAGGAGGAGCCATCTGAAATGGCGCATGCACCTAGCATTTTTCCCTAGGCGCCATCTCACTTGGCGCCTCCCTTGGCTTTTAGCCAAGTGAGATGGCGCATGCTCCTTAAAAGTGAGAGGAGGCGCCATCTCACTTGGCTCCTAGGGCAAAACTAGGGCAAAATGCTGTTTTATAAATAATTCGTCCGTTTCTCCGAAATTTCTCACACTTTGTCGCACTGTATTTTTATTTTGTACTCTGTTATTTGTGTCATGACGTCGCCTATGATTTTTAGCAGAGATGGTTACGTTATCTTCTCCGCCACGAAACCTGTGATAAAAATGAAATTCTGGCACATTCACTCCATGGAGCGTCTGAAGCGGGAGTTGATGCGATGGCTAGATGGAGACATTGCGGAGGGGGAAAAATTCGAAGGATCCAGCGAAAACGAACAACAACCTCACATGCGACAGGAAGACCTAATGTGTGGTTGGAGGAAGTCAAAACAGACAGCGATGTAATGTTGATGATGCATGGGTCAGACGAAATTGTGTTAACAGTTGTAATTTCCTAGATGGAATATCGTTAATTATTCTTGTACGCATTTTATTAATTGTAGCAAAATCTGTTAACGGAAAACCCAAATGTTTACAACACAATTATGAAAAGATTTTATGTATTACAATATTTATGTGGTCGAGGCAGACGCCCGATTCGGACAGTTTTTGCGATTGTGTCCGACCTGATGGCATAAACCACACTTTCTTTCCAACCTGTCAAGATCGTCCATTTCTGTTGTGATGCGCTTACTTTTGGGACGACCCTTCTTGTTCCTTCGCATTTGGTCATTGTGCCACACTATTTCGCTGTCGTATTCAGGTCAATAATCTGGTTTTGCTACCAAAGGAAAGTTGTTGTTGTAAACGTTGAGCAACGTTTCAGATTTATAAATGTTCGACAGAAGTTGCAGCGCGTCTTGATGGGTATGAGCACAAGCGACAATGACATGAGAGCAAGGCATACGAAATGCTTGAAACCTGCCACAATCGCACCATTGAGAAGGTAGCATGACCCTATATTCTTGTCTTGGCAGACCTTCATTGTGGTCGATTGTCTCTTTCACAATGAAGTTGTGGATGTGTCAGTCAAACCGTATAACCATGTGAGTGTTGGCTTTAGCACTTTCAGCCTTAATGTATTTCATGCAGCTTTCACTCCATAGTTGTCCAGATTGCAACACCGCATTCCACATTTCACCTCTTTTGGCAAATAACACAGCCATCCTAAAATATGTAGATTTTACCAAGGCAGTGATTGGGAGGTTTCGTATGCCTTTGAATACCCCATTCATTGATTCAATAAGATTCGTTATCATATGCCCCCATCTTTGGCCATTGTCGTATGACCTAGTCCATTTTTCCACCGGAATATTGTCGACCCACCTACCGACTTCCGGATTAGACAAACGGATCTTGTTGCGGTAATATTTGAATGTGGGTTGTGTCAATGCATATCCCGCATTCATAACCGCTTTCCTCAATGTTTTGTCCTTGATCTCCCTCGAGAAATTTTAGACAATATGCCTAACGCAATAGACATGCGTAGAAGGAGGGTCATGCCAACCATTTGCTGGATTATTGTAGGCACTTTCAATGGAGGCATGTCTGTCCGAGATCAAACAGAGATCTGGTTGAGGAGCCACGTGTGTCCGCAGATTTTTCAGGAAAAAGCTCAAAGCACCACCGGTCTCCCCCTCGACAAGGGCAAAGGCAATGGGGAAAATGTTGTTGTTGCCATCTTGTGCAACTGCCATCAATAGTGTGCCTCTGTACTTCCCATACAACTAAGTCCCATCAATTTGTATAATTGGTTTGCATGATTCAAACCCTGTGATGCATGGTTGAAATGCCCAAAACACGCGACTGAATATTTCGTTGCCATTTAGTAGACTACCATCTTGGGTGTATGCTGGCACTGTTTCCAGAACGTAAACACTACCTGGAGAATACGTCTTGAGTGCATTCAGGTAGCCGGGAAGTTCTTGGTATGACTCCTCCCAGTTTCCGTACACCCTTTCAATCGCCTTAGTCTTTGCTAACCACGCCTTACGGTAAGATGGAGTGTAGTTAAAAATCGTGGTGATGTGGGAGATGATTGTTTTCACCTTCAAAGATGGGTCGTTGCTGACCAGGGGTAGGATTTCTTGACAGATTAGATCATAGTTGAGTTTTCGGTGGTCCTGTGATTGAGTGGAACTTACACAAGTGTGGGTAGTCATGGAACCTATGACCCAGCAGTCACCCCTTAATCTGTATGATGCAGTCAGCTTGAACATACAGTCAGGGTGGACACACTTGATCTTGTACCTTTCCGGGTTGACACGATCCACCTTAAAATCAACCGAGTTGAGCATGTGGAATTTTTTAATGGCCCTGATGCATTCCTCTCTGTTACGAAACTTGTCCTTCTCTTTTAAATTTTCATCCGACTGCATATACGATTGAAAAATAAGTCAGTAGAAGGTTCATCTCCGCCCATGTTGAAGTTTGTCATGTGCGGAGGTGGTGTGTAGATTTTGTTTGCAGGAATACTTGGGATGCCATCATCGTCGGAATCATCATTCACCATTTCGTCAAACTCTAACTCGTTATCTTCTTCTTCATCATCAACTGCATCTACCTCATCTTGTTCATTCTCCAAAGGATCAACCTCCTGTGTCACCTGAGGCTGAGGCTCTCGCAGCATAACGTACAACTCAATAGAGTCGTACCTAGAATAGACATGGCTGGAAAACATATTCTGGAGATCCTCGTCATCTTGAACTTCAACCTTATAAAAAATTACTTGGTTGTTTCCAAAGAAAACTGGATTCTGATAAAATATCTGGGACACCGGGCCTCGTTCAAGTTTGGCCTCCAATCTTTTTTTGAAGTACGAGAAATTGGTTTTCCCGTTTAAGAGAAATCGGATGTTGTCTGTGTCTCTAAACAAAAACCCAGCGGTGAGACAAATGTATGTCTCACCGTTGAAATGTGCTTTGACGACAAATTATGGTGCGGAGGCCATTGCGTAGAATTGTTTTAAGGTTTGAAGGTTGGAATGTTTGAAGGTTGAAATGTTTGAATTTTATGAGTGATTCAAAGGTTGGAATGTTTGAGGTTTATTTATTGTATGAAGGTTTGAATGCTGTAATGTTTGAAGGTTGGAATGTTTGAATTTTATGAGTGATTCAAAGGTTGGAATGTTTGAGGTTTATTGATTGTATGAAGGTTTGAATGCTGTAATGTTTGAAGGTTGGAATGTTTGAACTTTACGAGTGATTCGAAAGTTTATATGTTTGATTGTTTGCAGGTTTGAAGGTTTGGTTGTAAGAATGTTTGAAGGTTGGAAGATTTGACAGATTATGTGAATCAATGTTATGATAAACGTAAGGCTAAAAATTTCAATTAAGTAAGGATGCAACCCCCCAAGGCTGCCAATAATGTTACATGCAAGGAATCCAAAAGGCTGTCACGTAGCCTGAGCCTAGGCTGCAACAAAGGACACCTCTTATTCGCCAATTGGGGTGGCGACACCATTCATTTTTGTACTCTTTCGCCAAGTCCAATGGCGCCTCCCTTACTGTCCAATCGTGATACATGCATGCAGATATGTAACCCCCTAGGCTGCCACCTAGCCTGCCCATAGTCTGCACCTATACATGTATGTTGTAAGTCTCCTCCCATCACCTCCAATGGGCTTACATGCATTCAGGCAAGGAATCCCAAAGGCTGTCACGTAGCCTGAGCCTAGGTTGCAACAAAGGACACCTCTTATTCGCCAATTGGGGTGGAGACACCATTCATTTTTGTACTCTTTCTCCAAGTCCAATGGCGCCTCCCTTACTGTCCAATCGTGATACATGCATGCAGATATGTAACCCCCTAGGCTGCCACCTAGCCTGCCCATAGTCTGCACCTATACATGTATGTTGTAAGTCTCCTCCCATCACCTCCAATGGGCTTACATGCATTCAGGCAAGGAATCCCAAAGGTTGTCACGTAGCCTGAGCCTAGGCTGCAACAAAGGACACCTCTTATTCGCCAATTGGGGTGGCGACACCATTCTTTTTTGTACTCTTTCGCCAAGTCCAATGGCGCCTCCCTTACTGTCCAATCGTGATACATCCTTAGGCTGCCACCTAGCCTGCAAGAGTGACACCTTTCATTTTTTGTACATGCATGCATTCATATATGTAACCCCCCAGGCTGCCACCTAGCCTGCAAGAGTGACACTTCGCTTGCATGCAAGCACCAACAACCACTATATGAAATTTATTTGCCTATAAATACATACCATATCATACATCTCTCACACCCACACAAGTCTCACTCTCTGCTATGAAATCTTTCATAATCTCTTAAACTTTCTAAGTCTATCATACTCTCTATCTCTTCCTAAGTCTTTCATAATCTTAAGCATTTTAAACAATGGCTCTTCTAACAATGGGCGATACTCACAGAGGCACAAGGGAAAACATTGCTGCATTTGTAAGTTTCTTTTTTGGTTATACATTTTTCATACTTCAGATAATGCGTTGTTCTTCTTACTTAATCTTACACATGTTACATTATGAACTCAGGACACAAAAAGATTCAGAATCCGTTCTTACAACTACCTGGCTCCCGACCCATTTATCGTACCATATCTGGAATACGCAGGTTTTGGACATGTCATAAAGATCTCCAACTGCACCATTGACTCGAAGTTCATTCTTGCAATGTTAGAAAGGTGGAGACCAGAGACCCATACATTTCACCTACCAATAGGTGAATGTACCATCACGCTAGAGGATGCGTACATGCTACTAGGTCTCCCTGTCGATGGTAAGGCCGTGAACGGGTCGGTTCAACAACCCAACTCTCAGTGTGAAGAACTGTTGGGCAGGGATATGGTAGAAGGTGGTGGTGCGAGAGGTCAGGGAATACTACTCACTGAGCTGAAAAGTCATTATGCAAGTTTGGAATTAAATGAAAATTCCTCCGAGAATGACAGGGTAGTAAAAGCCAGAACATATCTTATGATACTTTTTGGTACATTTTTATTTCTCGAAAGTACGGGAAATAGTGTAAATTTTATGTATTTACATTTACTAAGAAATTTTGAAAAAACAAGAAAATATAGTTGGGGTTCTGCAGTTTTAGCCCACCTATACAGTTCCTTGTGCAAAAATGCAGTCAAGGAAAAATGTATATTTTATGGGTGCGCTTTTTTACTACAAGCCTGGGGTTGGTGGAGGATGGAGTCCTTAAACCCCGTCAACAACAACACTTTCGGTTTCCCGTACGCAACAAAGTAAGTCATCAAGTTATAGCATTTATAACTATTCATCTCTTCCCCAAATATATGCTAAGAATAAAATGTTTCTCATTTCCTTTAGGTACTGTGTGAGGGGTATGGATTACGGCAAGAATCTAAGATTCAATGTCGCACTCTACCGCAATCTATTGGATCACTTAGGCCCGGATGACGTACGTTGTAGCTTTTAACTTTTGTTCATTTAAATTATTTATACATTACTTTTGCGTTAACCTGATTTAAATTTTATCGCAGTTCGTCTGGAGACCATATTTGGGTTTGGGCCATGATCCAAACCCGGAGGATGCAACAACTTGGACTGCGAAGACTGCAATCATTCGGTTCAACATTATGGAGATGCACCATAGCGACCGTGTGAAGATGCAGTTCGGAATGCATCAGGAGATACCAAGTGATCCAACTTGTTTGTCCCTGTGGCATCTTAAAAGGGTCGACGCCCAGTGGGGTCTTACCAACTGGAAAGACTTCGCTCCGGAATGGTGTAAGATGTGGCAGAGGCGTCACCTCTACGTCTTGCAATTTCCGGTTTTCCTTAATCAAGGTAATATGCGACACACAGATCAATATTTGTCTTGGTACAGGTCGGTTAGTAACCCTGAGATGCACGTGTCTCATCCAAGGTACTTGGTTGACCCACGCACACAATAGGCACAACCCTCGTTTCCACATCAACAAACCCAAAACCCATCAACCTCCCACCAACACCCAAGAAGAAACAGACTCACAAACACCCAACCACAGTCCCCACCACAACACAACTACACTCAAATGCCACACAACCAACCACAATCACCACCACACTACCAATACCCCGATATGCCTCACACCCAACCACAATACCAATCCCAATACCAGCACACCCGCATACCCCACACACAATTTCAGTCTTCCGCATATCCCAATATGGGCCCTTCAACATCCAGCCTTAGCCCTGATATGGGAATGTCGGAAAATTACGAACAAACCGACCCAACCTACCATCAAACACAATATCACCAAACCACTCAACATCCTCAATACCAAACACCCCAAGATCCATTTCCTTTCTACCCACCGTACTCAGACAATCAATGCTACAGACCCACTATGGAACCCCACCCACCGCCAACACGACCAAACTTTGAGGGTATGGGTAACCGACTGTACCAAAGCGGATCTTCTAGATATGGAGATCTGACTGATTTTATGGATCCGAACCGCATTGACTTTGCTGGGCCACCGACCTTGCCGCAGTAGGAAACACGACGACACCCAGCACGAGAAAGGCGAGGACGGGGATGCGGAATCGGGGGTCATTACCGGGTTCCGGGGGATCACTGATTTATCTGTTTTTTTTTTCCTGTATTTTTTTATCCGTTTTTTTTCTTTCTGTTTTTTATCTGTTATTTTAATGTAATACAGTTAGATGTAATTATTATTTTTTTAATAAAAAGTTCATTTTGTTGATCCTCTATCGAACACGCAACGCACCGGACAAAAAAAAATCACATTTTGCCCTAATTTAACACCTAGGCACCATCTCACTTGGCTCAGGGCATGCCCTAAGCACATAGGCGCCAAGTGAGATGGCGCCTCACCTTAAAATATAGGTGCATGCGCCATTTCAGATGGCTCCTCCTTTGGGGAGTCATCTGAAACATGGTTATTTGCGTATTTTTTTCCGAAACGCGGTTATTTGCGAAATATTATTTTAATACATGGTTATTAATAAAAAAAATTCAAATCTTCAACTCTTGTTTTGAAATCACACTTTCCTAACTGAACTCTTCATTTATCCAGATAAAAATTAGTTCCCAGCTTAATCATTTGCGAATTACCAACTTTAAAGCACCCTAACTTTCACCATATTAGCTCATTTGATAGGAATTCGACACCCTCGTAATCCTTATGAGAGCATGAACACATTTGATGTTGGAGAGAATTTAAAATGATTGTTGGAACACCATGAGAATACTCTCTTAAGTCATGTACATGGTTATCTTGAAATCATTTAAAAAAAATACTAAGTGTCCAGTATTTTGTTTTTTGATAAATTGTCTTCTTTCTACCGCAATATCATTTGATTCAACGCTCAAAAGAAATTGCTCTATTATACAAAAATGTAGATTAAAGCAATCTGAACATTTTTGTACTTGAACTTCTCTTGGATTGGAACTTGCAACCACGTGAAAATATAACTCAAAGTCAGGCGCTTGAGTGGCTTAAAAATCTGGAAATTTCCCTGAGTGTTAACATCTCAATGCTAAAAAATCCTTGAACTTCCAAGCCTCATATCCCAAAATCCATGCATCTTTGGGAAACAAATCCCCAATGACAAAAATGGAGTATGAAGCCCCATCTTTCAATAGAGCATAAGTTTTTTAATTTATGATAACAGATGAGTGAGATAGAGATCCAAAAAGTTAGCACCATGAGCATAAAAACTATTTAAACTTAAAAAGAAATTATAAGTATCAAGATTACTTATTTGGCAGGAAATCTTATCTTTGACCAATTCTTTTGACTTTTCTCAGCAAATGGTCATATTTTCTCATATATTGACTTTTGACAATGATTTTGACCAAAAATCCCATTTGGTCAACCTTTGACTTTTTGTTGACTTTTGCCCATACACACTCAAATTTTTCCTTATCCAATCAACCTTGATTCTCTGATAAAGCATGAAGATCCTTGAACCACATAGGGATGCCTTAAGACCAATAGGAGGCTATGAAATTAATTTAGGCTTGAAATATCAGTCATATTACATTCTTACCTAAAACCGTAATTTGTATCAAAAGATAGGAGATGATGATTGAGGTACCAAAACCCTAATTCAGCTGAGATGACTTGAAGACCTCTTGAACCCACATATCTTATGACTTGAGATTATGTGCTCTGATGGAGAGATTTCAAATATTCAACCCTTATAGATCAAATTTCTTCCCTTGAGTGATGCACATTCAATCAATCAAAACCTTTATCCCATACCATTGAGTTAATGCAATGCAAATAATGGATATGATTATGAAGCACAGGCTATTTAGGTTTATAAATAAGAGGTAAATTTTGGGGTACAACAACTTCCCCTATTCAATCATCTTAAATATGAGGGTGATATTGGCGCTAGCCTTTCGAACATTCATGGTAGAAGAAGATTAGATACCAAGAGAGTCGTAAAATTTGCACTCTGGGAACTGAGAGATAAGCTGGATATTTTTGAGTAATTTTCTTTTGGATAGGCTATTGGTGGATGGACAAGGATGATATCTCAATAGAATTCCTACCATGGATATGAAAGAAACCAAACGCTTTGCTGGGAATAAAATTTCTCAAAAGGCTATGAGAAACCTTATTTCCAAAAGGATAAGAAAAAGAATAGACGAAAAAGTTTCTCAAGAATCTTGTTTACTAAGGAGACGATTGGTCAAAAAAGATAAACCTGAATACAAAAGAGAATGGTGGGCCTCTTGTCAAAAGGATAAGAAGAAAGATACAAATCTCCTTAACCAAAGGTTAGTGGGACAGATGACTCCATACGCAAAAGGTGATGAGGAAACTTCGCAACAAAAGATTGGAAGACAGATGGAAATCCCCTTTTTTAATGAAAGTTTTAGGGAACAAACGACTGTAGACGCGAAAAGACGAAGAGAAAACTTCTCAACAAAAGGTTGGAAGACAGATGGACATCTCAAGGCAAAAGGCGATGGGAAACTTCACAATAAAAGGTTAGAAGAAAAGATTTACATATCATGCAAAAGGAAATGAGAGACTTTGCAACAAAAGGTTGGACAAAAGATGGACATATCATGAAAAAGGCAATGAGAGACTTCTTATCAATAGGATAAGAAGAAACACATAGAAACCTCAAAGCAAAAGGAAATGAGAGATTTCCTATCGAAAGGATAGGAAGAAGCAGATGGATTCTTATGAAAAAGGCAATAAGAAAATCTCTTACCAAAAGGATAAGAAGAAACTGAGGATTGATATATGACTTCTCAGGAAAAAGACCGTGAGAAACTCCTTAACAAAAGGTTAAGAAGATAGATAGAAAGAGTATCGGATATTCATATGGAAAGGCATAAGAGACCTACAAAAGGCAAGCAAGGGAGATGACAACTTCTCGTGCAAAAAGAAGAGAACACTTACAAAGGGTAAGCTGAAGAGACATGCATTTTCGAAACAGAAGGTAAGAAAGGCTTGCAAAAGGCAATTAAAGGTAACAATAACATCGACAAAGGAATATCCTGTGCAAAAGGAAGGGAGAGCTTACAAAAGGCAAGTACGAGAACTGAAACAACCAATTCAAAAGCCATAGGTAACTTACAAAAGGTAAGCAATAATTGAGTTCAATTATCTACACAAGGAAACCGAGCTACATAATCCCTCTCACCAAAGCAAGGTGTTGTTCTTCAGGAATGAGAATTATATAATTCCAACCACTACAAATTAGTGGGAAGCCGTTGGGAATACCGTAAGTATCTATGGGAGTTAAACTCTTCTGGGGATATTTCAAATGGGTCAGGCTTTCGGCAAAGACTATCATTGGCTTATGCTTCGATGCATGTTTGAATTTTCTATGGTATAATGCTCCATTCAATGGAAATTTTACGCGTTTGGGTAGATGTAATGTAATGATGCATGATTGGGTGTTCCACCGGGAAACTACAGAAGAAACAAGGGCTTGCTGAAGAGAAATCCTTAAAAATATGGTCTTCTATGGAGAATTAACAATTTTGATTGTCAACAACCACAGGCTAAAAACTGTGGTAAGAGATTGCAAATCAAGCATGCCAACCCCGAGGAGAAATGCCACTGAAAAATGGAATTGAAAAGGACACTACAAAAATAACATGTAGACCACTGAAGAGATCTAACTCTGGCTACAATCCACTCTTAGATTTTTGGGGATATATCTTCTACCTCATCACTAGGGATAAGGAACACGTCATTGGGGAGTAGAGATTTCCTCGCGTAGAGCTCTGATCAAAATAGCCTATGCTAGGGATAATGAGAATTCTTAAACAAATGAAAATCAATGACGAACTTCGTCGGGGAACAAATCTTCACTTGAGGGGAAGAGAACTTCCTGAACAAGAATTCCTTTAAACTTAATTTCCCCTATGGATGATACAACATCTTCCATCATCAGGGAATAAGAGAATTCTCATAAGTGTGAGCTATATTGGGGAATCAAACCTCGAAAGGCCTTCAACGAAACATAACTTCACTGGGGAGAACTTCCTGAAAAAACATCATTGGGAAGAAAACTCAAGTGCAAATTCCACTGGGGAAAAGTAGACCCATGCATACTTTGATGGGGGAGAGTATTATGCTAGTAATGACCTCGAGGGTTTCTGCTTTTAGACTGGTATGAAACCTTCATAAATGGACAATGATCCCTTCAAAATAAACATATCAACATGCCCCAAGTATAATATGCAAGCATCATGGCTCCTCCTAAGAAGACCTTCTTCACAACATGGCTCCTCCTGAGAAGACCTTCTTCACAACATATGGACCTTTATATTTCGAAGCCCATTTTCCCCTGGCATCCATATTATTGGGAGGTAGGATCCTCTTCAACAATAGGTCACCAACTTGGAAATTCTGAGGATGCAACTTCTTGTCAAAGGCCTTCTTCATCCTTCTCTGGTATAACTGCCCATGACATATGGGTGCCAATCTTTTTTTATCAATGAGGTTCAACTGATCAAGTCTATTCTGAACCTATTCAGCTTCATCGAGCTTTACATATGTCATGATTCTTAGCCAAGGAATCTCAACTTCCACAGGAAGGAGTACTTCTATGTTGTATACAAGAGAGAACGTGGTTACCCCAGTTGAAGTGCACACTGAAGTACGATAGCCATGTAATGTAAAGGGAAACATTTCATGCCAATCTCTGTAAGTCACCGCCATTTTCTGCACAATTTTCTTGATCTTCTTATTAGCTTCCTCAACAACACTATTCATCTTCGAACGATATGGAAAAGAGTTGTGATGTTTAATCTTGAAGCTCTCACACAACTCCTTCATCATCTTGTTATTGAGGTTAGACCCATTATCAGTAATGATCTTTTCAGGAATCCCATAATTACATATTGTTTACTTCTTTATAAAGCGAGCAATAACTTGCTTTGTGACATTGGCATAAGATGCATCTTCAACCCACTTAGTGAAGTAGTCTACGACAACCAGAATGAAATGATGTCTTTTGGAAGCAGTTGGTTCGATTCGGCCAATCCTATCGATACCCGCACATAACAAACGACCAAGGAGATGTCAAGACGTTCAACGGAACATGTGGCACATGCAATTTATAAACATATATCTGGAATTTGTAGCAGACTCTGGTGTGATTGTAGCAATTAACTTCCATGGTAGACCAATAATAACCCGTTTTCAGGATTTTCTTAGCCATAGTATATCCACTGGAATGAGTTGTAAAGGAGCCTTCATGCACCTCTTCTATGATATTTTTTGCTTCGTGTCTATCCACACATACGAGTAGCACAAATTCATAGTTTCTTTTATACAATACACCACCATTATGGAAGAACTTGGCTGAGTATTTCTATAGAGTCTTTTTTATGTAATAGATGCATGTTCAGGATACTCTTACGTTTCAAGATACCTCTTAATGTCATAAAACCAAGGCTTCTTGTCAGTATCCTCCATTGTAGCATAACATAATGCTGGCTCATCCAACCTCATAATGGTGATGAAGGGGGCCTCATTTGCTCAGTTAACTTTAAACATTGATGACATAGTAGAAAAAGAATTTTCTAAATGATTTTCTTCCCTTGGGATATGATTAAACGTGATCTCCTCAAACTATGGGATCAACTAAATGACATGCTCCTATTATGGAATCAAATTAGGGTGACATGACTCATAATATTTGTTGATCTGACTGATAACCAGAGCTGAATCGCCATATACTTCAAGGATTTTAATCCTCAGATCGATTGGTGCTTGGATCCCGTATATGCATGTTTCATACTCAACCATATTGTTGGTATAATCAAAGCATATTTTGGCTATGAAAGGATGATGAAAATTTGTAGGAGAAGTGATAATAGCCCCAACATAATTCCCTAAAGCATTTGAGGCACCATCAAACACCATCGTCAGTTGTGATCCTAGTTCGAGTCCTTTTTCTAGTCAAGGAATATTGCAATCCCTGATGTATATAATGTCTTCGTCTGGAAATTCAAACTTCATTGGCTGATAATCATCTTCCAAAGGCTACTGAGCAAGATAATCCGCCAATACACTACCTTTGATGACTTTCTGGGTAGTATACTTGATATCATATTCGGTCAAAATCATATGCCAACAGGCTACTCTTCTCGTGAGAGCTGTATTTTCAAATATATACTTGATAGGATCCATTTTGGATATCAAGAGAGTAGTATTAGTCAACATGTACTATTTGAGACGTTTGTCTGCCCACGTAAGTGCACATCATGTCTTTTTTAGCAATGAGTACTGTGACTCGCTGTCAATAAACTTCTTGCTCAGGTAGTAGATGGCATGTTCTTTTCTACCTATCTCATCATGTTGACTGAGTACACAACCCATAGAATTTTCTAGCATCGTCAGATACATAATCAAAGGCTTTCCCTCCACTGGACGCATGAGGATCGAAGGTTCCTGTATTTTTTTTTCTATCAAATGTCGTTTGACAATTCTTATTCCACCTGACCGCTTAATCTTTTCTTAGTAGCTTGAATATTATTTCACACGTAGTTTTAAGATGAGAGATGAATCTAGAAATCTAGTTTAACCTCCCCAAGAAACCACATACCTCTTTTTCAGTTATCAGCTCAGGCATCTCTTGAATTGCTTTTACCTTCGCATGATCAACCTCAATACCTTTTTCACTAACAATAAAGCCCAACAGTTTTCCTGACCTTACCCTGAATGGAATTACTTTATAATAGAAGGTCCCCCATGGGGTGATGAAAGTAATTTTCTCCATGTCTTTCGGGGCAATTTTTATCTGATTGTAACCGAAAAACCATCCATGAAAGAAAATACCTTGGAATATTTTGTGTTATCCACAAGAACGTCAATGTGGGGCAACAGGAAGTCATCTTTAAGGCTTGCTCTATTCAAAGTCCATGTAGTCAACGCACATGCGTATGTTGTGATCTTTCTTAGGCACGAGAACAATAATAGAAATCCACGTAGGATAAGAAATCACATTTAAAAAACCCGCGTCAAGCTATTTTTGAACTTCCTCCGTAATCTTTTTAGACATCTCAGGATGAGTTCTTTGAAGCTTTTGTTTAACCAGAGGAAAATCTTCTCCCAGAGAGAGCTTATATACAACAACGTTAGTATCTAACCCGACATGTCTTAATAAGACAAAGCAAAGATATCCACATACTCCCAGAGCATTACAATCAACCTCCATTTCACGCCTTCTTCTAAGGAAGCCCCAATCTTGACCTCTTTCTTGACCGTCTGGATGCTTAGATTGACCACTTGCAGAGATTCCTGGTGTGGTTAGATGACCCGTTCTTCCTACCTCAGCAGTCTTGCTAACTCTTTAGGAACTTCACAATCTTCCCCACCTTCTTTTTCGGCTTGGTAAATTGGATTTTCGAAGTCATAAGAAGCCATAAAATCGTTACTGATGGGATCCATGATAATTGCAGAAGTGGATCTGCATTTTGTTTTGATGATTTATGTTTTATTTTAGTGATAACACGAAATACATTTCATATTATACTCGACTCACATGAATTATGTTACCGTTTTTAGTTATTTGTGTCATATTATGTTGGTAGTGCTATTGTATTTCAGGAGGCTCTCCCACAAGCTAAAAAGGATATCGAAGATTAAAAACTCAGGAGGAATTCCCTCTGGCTCCACTTTTTATACTTTCATTTTTTGGTTTATTTACCTTCATTTAAGTACTTTATTGTTAATTAAGCGAGTATTACATTTCTATCAATTATAAGGACATGTTGTTTTTGGGGTGCACTTTTTTACCTAAATACCTCGTACGGGGCGAGGGTTTTTAATGAGGCCCTCATCTTATTATGTTGAAGATACATTTTTTATTCATGACTTTTTATAGAGAAATAAAAGTTCTTGAAAAAACCACTCTAGAGGCGATCAAGATGTTAAACCTGTAAGAGGGATCCATACCACCCTTAAAGGCGATCGAAATACCGGATCCCCAAAATATATTATTATCGTCATTAGAGGTGATCAAAATGATGGTTTTTCAAATATGAGGCTTGTAAAAACAAAATGATATGGTGAAATATAATGGTCCAACATCTGAATCTATTTGAGGTACCAATATATTTAAGAATGAAAGATTTGGAAAAATACTTTATATTGATTTTAATTTTTAAGTTTTATTTAGACGGTTGAAATAATAAAATAATCATTCATTTCATTTTATGCACACCAAAAAAATATACTTTTGTTTTGTACCATTTCTAAAAATATTCAAATAGTAGAATAAAATGGATGCTCCATTTCATTCCTTTTCGTTATCTTCTAATTTATTTCGTTAATGTTTTTTAATTTTGTTAGAAATCCACTAAATATCTAAGGTGAATTTCTACACAATGACACTCAATTATGAGAAAGACAAAAAAAAAAAGAAGACAATTATTTTCTGCAGAGTTTCTCTCTACCCACAAACTGTGGAAAACTTTGTTACTCACTTGCAACTGCAAATTCTAGGAGTACAACTTAATTGACTTGATTAAACACTTTGGGGTTACTCCCTATTTATATATTTTGGTTATCTCAAAGCCCAAAACTATAAAAGCCCAAAATACCTCTTTTGATACTAAATCAAATCTATTTATTTTAGATCTAAATCAAATCTATTTAAATCTAAAACAAATCTAATATGCGTGCTCTTCGACACACCATAGTTTTGACACTATGAATTACAATTTAACACACCACCTAATTCATTGTGTCTAAACTATCTATATTCATTATGGTTCTTAGTCTTCAAAATACTTCGACCTACACACCCAGATCAGACATTTCGAATTCCTTGTTGAGATCACCTTTGAAGTCTTCGATCTCACTTTTGCAGCTTCCTGTTATCAACAAATCATCAACATAGAGACATAATATAAGCAATTCACTATTTCTTCTTCTTACATATACTCCATGTTCAATTGTGCACTTCACAAATTTCTTCTCCCATAGGAAACTATAAATTTTCTTATTCCAAGCTCTTCGAACTTGTTTCAATTCATACGGGGCTTTATACAGCCTGTACACCTTTCTATCTTCGTCATGTTTCACAAACCCAACTGGTTGTTTAACATAAACTTCTTCGTCTAAGGGTCCGTTCAGGAATGCACACTTCACGTCCATCTGAAATATGTGTCATCTATTTATTTCTGCTAGACCAACAACCAACCTGATTGTTTCGATCCTAGCAACAGGTGCAAAAACTTCATCAAAGTCTATTCCTTCTTTCTGTAGAAATCCTTTCGTCACAAGCCTTTCTCTGTGTCGAGTTACTTCCCCTTTCGAATTCATTTTCACTTTGTATACCCACTTGACATCAATTTCCTTCTTGCCTTGAGGCAATTCGATAAGTGACCAAGTGTTATTGTCTTCGATAGACTTTACTTCTCCGTTCATTGCTTTCACCCACTTCAAATCAGTCAATGCTTCAGCTGCATTAACAGGTTTGACATCTGCATGGAAATCATAATGTACCAGCTCACCTTCATTATCTATAACATCATCTGATGTAATCACACAATCTTGCAATCTTGCAGGCATGCGTCTTGTTCTTTGAGGCCTGCTTGTACTTGGTTGATCTATAACTGTTGGTTCCTCTTGTCGAACTTCTCTTTCGACTTGAGTTTCTGGTTCTTCAAGTAGGATTCCCATTGAATCTTTCTTGACCTTTTCAGTCCAATACCATTCTTTAAACTCGTCTATAATCACGTCCCTGCTAATCACAATCTGCTTTTTCACTGGATAGAACAACTTGTAGCCTCCTGTCGAATGATATCCAACTAGAATTATTTGACTTGACTTATCATCAAGTTTTCTTCTAAACTGATCTGGCACATGTATATGTGCAATAGACCCAAATACTTTCAGATTAATCAAGCTAGGTTTCACACATACCAACATTCTTCTAGAGTAATTCCTTCTAGCTTCTTTGTAGGACATGCAGTCGAAACAGCTTCACCCCAAAACTCTTTAGGTAAATTTTTTCCTTTCAACATACTTCTCACCATATTCATCATGGTTCGATTCTTCCTTTCTGCAGTTCTGTTATGCTGTGGAGTATAGGGTGGCACAATCTCATGCATAATTTCTTCCTTTTCACATAACCTGTCGAAGTCTTTCAACACATACTCTCCACCACCACCAGTTCTCAAAATTTGAGTTTTCGATCACTTTGTCTTTCGACCATAGACTTAAACTTGGAAAATGCCTCGATCACTTTACTTTTCTTCTTGATCAAGTAAGTCCACAACTTTCGACTGAAATTATCTATGAATGTAACAAAGTATTTGTTACCTCCCATCGAATCCACCTGGATTAGTCCACATACATCAAAGTATATGACTTCAAGAAAAGCCTTCGACCTACTTCCTGCATCCTTGCTGAAGCTATTCTTGTGCTTCTTCTCCTGCACACATTCCTCACATACCTCATTTGGAATGTCGATTTCTGGCAATCCTGAAACCATATTTCTTCTCTTCAAATCTCTGATGTCTCTGAAGTTGAGATGGCCTAGTCTATAATGCCATATCCATTCATCTCTGCTAGCTGCATTCGAAAGGCACTTGTGCTCCATCACATTTAGTTTGATCTTGAAGGTTCGATTATGAGACATAGGAGCCTTCAAGATTAATCTTCCATTTTCGTCGACGACTCTCATCATCTTATCTTTGATCGACACTTTATAATTCTTTTCGACCAACTGCCCTATACTGAGAAAATTGCTCTTCATGCCTGGTATGTACAACACATCAGAAATTACTTACCTCTTGCCATCTTTCCTCATAATCATAACATCACCAATACCTTCAGCTACTAGGGTATTGTCATTTGTGAATTTTACCATATTTTTCATTGAGGGCTTTATGTTTACAAACCAGTCTTTCCTTCAAGACATATGTGATGAGCATCCTGAATCCAAATACCATTGGTCCTTGAATATATATTCATCTCTTGTTGTGACCATCATCATCATCTATTCTTCTTCATGTTTTTCAAACTTTGAATCACTTTCTTGATTCTTTCATTTTTCTGGACAATCACTCGAATAATGACCATACTTCTAACAATTGTAACATTGAATGTGACTGTTATCAGGTTTTCGACCACCACCTCTTCCTCTATTTGTAACACCATCCCTTTGGTTGCCTTGGTATGGTCTTCTCTGATTCGACATGTTTCCTTCGTCTGGGCTTCTTCTACCAGTCGATTTGTTGTAGCCGCCTCTACCTATGTCGAACCACTTTCCTTTGCCTTTGGTTTCTTTTGCTGAATGTGCCTGCAAAGCCACATCACTCTTTAACTTGCCTGCATCTCTTTTATTCGTTCTTTGTTCATGAAATTCAAGCGTCTCTTAAAGCTCTTCCTTTGTCAATTTCGTCAATTCTTTCCTCTCTTTTACAGCCACCACCACGTGGTCGAACTTAGGAGCCAAAGATCTTAAGATCTTCGAAACAACAGCTCTTGTTTTTAATGTTTCTCCACATGTCTTGATTTGATTCACTAGTTTTGTAACCCTAGTGAAAAAATCAGATATGCTATCACTATCTTCCATCTGAAACAATTCATACGTTCTCTTGTGAGTTTGTAACCTCACTTCTTTCACCTTTTCTGCGCCACCAAAGGACATCTCAAGAACATCCCAAGCTTCTTTTGCAGATTCTGAATCACTCACTTTTTCAAAGTTTTCTGGACTCACACATTGATGAATTATAAATAGTGCTTTATAACTCAGCTTCTCAAATTATGTATGTTTCTTCTTTTCTTCTTCTAGAGCATTTTCTCCAAGCGCTTCGGATCCATCTTTTACAAGATCCCAAAGATCTTGACACCTGAACAAAACTTTCATCTGTTTGCTGAATAATTTGCATTCCCATAATTCGCCATCGTGAATTCTTTTTCTTCCTCAATCTTTCTTGATTGATACTTTCCTTGAATCGAAATCGAACTCTTGATATCAGATGTTGGAAATCCACCAAATATCTATGATGAATTTCTACACAATGACACTGAATTATGAGAAAGACAAGAAAAGAAAGAAGACAATTATTTTTTGTAGAGTTTTTCTTTGTCCACAAACTGTGAAAAACTTTGTTACTCACTTGCAACTGCAAATTCTGTGAATACAATTTAATTGACTTGATTACAAACTTAGGGGTTAATCCCTATTTATAGATTTTGGTTAGCTCAAAGCCCAAAACTATAAAAGTCCAAAATATTTATTTTGGTACTAAATCAAATCTATTTATTTTAGATTAAAATCAAATCTATTTAAATCTAAAACAAATCTAATTTGTGCGCTCTTCGGCACATCATAGTTTTGACAATATAAATTACAATTTAACAAATTTTATTTTGTTCCATTCATTTTTATTCAATTTTTTTAATTAGATTTACTTATTTTAAAAATCCAAACATAACCTAAGGATTATCAAGTTTCTTCGACGATTTAACCAAAGAAATAAAACCACATTTTGAAAGCTAAAAAAATGTCTGACATGCAAAATTGTTTCAATCCAATGATAATGATGATACAATTAAAGATATTTGATAAATAGTAAATAACAAATTTATCCTAAACAAATAAGCCTAATAATACAAATATCGCCAAAAATAGTTCTCTTTTTCCATTATTGAAATTAAACAGATACGCTAATGGAACTATAAATCTGCATGAAGTGTAGTTTAATTTGAATTGCATAGAAATACGTAACAAAGGTAACAAAGAAGCACAAAACAATTATAGAACTTTCAAAGTATTCTCATCATCATGAAAGGATTGTTCATTTGTATCTTTCTTTTTACTATTGTTATGTTAAATCAACACGTATCAATTTATGCACATATTCCACCTAAATGTTCAGAGAAGATTCCAGGAAAAAATGATGCACAAATTTCGCATGAAAGTTTAACGAAGAAGCACGTGAAAGGAAACCCATCTCTTTCATATGAAAGTTTAGAGATACTTAGAAGAAAAATGGAGGAGACAGAAGGCCAAAAGGAATGGGAAGAAGCCAATAAAAACAATCCACAGTATTTGTCTCAAAATGCGGAGAAGGTTTCAAGAAAAATGGAGGAGACTCAAGGCCAAAAAGAATGGGAAGAAGCCAACAAAAACAATCCACAATATTTGTCTCAAAGTGCAGAAAAGGTTTCAAGAAAAATGGAGGAGACTGAAGGTCAAAAGGAATGGGAAGAAGCCAATAAAAACAATCCACAATATTTATCTCTAAATGCAAACAAGGTTTCAAGAAAATTGTTGGAGACTCAAGGCCAAAAGGAATGGGAAGAAGCCAATAAATACAATCCACAATATTTGTCTAAAAATGCAGAGAAGATTTCAAGAAAATTGTTGGAGACTGAAGGCCAAAAGGAATGGGAAGAAGCCAATAAAAACAATCCACAATATTTGTCTCAAAATGCATAGAAGGTTTCAAGAAAAATGGAGGAGACTCAAGGCCAAAAGGAATGGGAAGAAGCCAATAAATACCATCGAGGTTAAAGGATTAACTAATACTTATAATAAACAAATCTTCTAATGTATCTTCCTAAACTATGTGCATCTACGATTATATATAAATTATTAAAATATTATTTATTAACAAAATCAATTAATAGTAATTATTTATATTAATTGATTAATGTAATAAGTTGTTGATATTTTGTGATCTGGATTGGGTCTACACTTACCGTTCGAACGGGAAGTCCAAACACAACCCAAATTAGGGACCGTTGGGCAACTCTCCATCCGACCGTTGGAGGACGTGGCCCACGATCACACGACAACCATCTTAAACTTCCCTCCGGAAAATCACGGGTCCAACCCTATTCTCGCGGAGTAGTTGACAGGGGGGAGTCCACTTGCTAGACTCCATATACACGTAAGCCCTGGCAGTTCCTGTTATTGGGCCTCAACGTGGCCCGAGAGTGGGAACCTTGGTCCAGCGCTAGGGGCTATAAATACACTCTCTCTCAAGAGGGTCAGGTATTCAATTCATCTCTAAACTCATACTTGCTTGCTCATTCCACAACTTACTTTACCATCGGAGTGTCTTGCAGGTATCCCTCCATCTCATTCAAACTTCTGCCCGAGCCAGTTGTGACGGTCCATTTCTGATCCGGTAAGATCAGTAAGCCGTATGTGGGAAACCTGCTTCCCCGTCTTCTATTCACTTGAGACCAAAGCTAAACAATCCCCGACTGTCATGGCTGACCAGACTCCAGACAACATGAACGTCCGTAGCATCAACGTCAACAACAACACCGCCGACAACAATGCCGGTCTCGACAACGCCGATATCGCCAGCCACAACACAACCCATGGCGTTAATATGCCCGGGCCTTTTGACTATAGAGACAGAGCAACTACTTTGTCATTATAACTGCCCCGTCAAATTGAAAATGATCGGCCACCTCCCCAGAACTACCAACACGTCCAGTTCCACGAGGTCCTCGTCCCCGCCAGGGAAGATGCCACGGCCAGGACATTGTTCGCTACAATCAATTAAACCAACTATCTAATCTTCGCCCAGGGAGCACTACTACAAAAAAGGGAAAAGACAACGCTTTTTTAGGCTTTTAACAACGCTTTAAAGCGTTGCCTAAAGCAGTGCTGTTATAAGAAAAGACAACGTTTTTTTTCAATGTAAAAGCGTTGTTTTATGCCAACTTTAGACAACACTTTTAGAATAGACATCGCTTTTTTTATATACCCCTTTAGCAGTGCTTCTGCTTTAGACAACGCTTTGTTATTTTTTAAGATAGGCTTTAGACAGCACTTTCCTTTGAAAGCGTTGTCTATTCTCCCACTTTAGACAGCGCTTTCATACTTTAGGCAACACTCTTTTTTTTAAAGTTTTTACCGCGCTTTTCTCCTAAAGCATTGTCTATTGTTCACAATTTTTTTATAATAAATCATCTATTTTGACTTACAAAAGCGCTGTCAAATATATATAATGCATTTTAATCATAATTTTAACCATATTTGATCCAAGTTTTCACCATATTATGCACCATATTTGGTAGCTTCATTCCAATAAAATATACATATATAAAAATTGCACATATATATAAATTGATGATATATACAACAACAATTACAAAATTTATGATATAAGTTAAAAGTCTACAAGTTAAAATGCCTAAAATTCAAAATTGAATTTACATCTATACATCTTTCTATCTTCAAGAATTCTCATGAAACAACAACAACATGAATATGTTAGCTCTATCTTCTACACATGTACCTATAAACCTGAAAAAAAAACCAAATGATCGAAATTAATAACATGATAATATTAACGTTGCACTTTATTCGAATTTAATTTATACTCAAAACTCGAAAGTTCTCATCAAAGGAAATAAGACAATATACCTTAGCTTATAAAATTCTCAACCCGATAATGAATTGACACCATTACTCCATAAATTCATCCAATTGATCTTTTGAGTAATATGCACAATTAAATTCCTCAAAGTACTACATATATAATAATATAACATAGTATGTGATTTAGTTAAAACAATATGTCATTTTATGAGAAACACAAAATATGAAAATAGTATGTAATTCCTAAGTTAGAAATCTATACCATGGATGGAATCTCTAATCGATCCAAAAGAATAGTTTCTTTCATAAACCTCAATATAAAATAGCCACAATCTATACCGTTACGCTGGCGAGGACACTACACATGGAAAGAAAATACGAATATATATTAGGATATATCCCTTAAATTGTTTTATCAAGTATCATCACTAATGTAATCAAAACTGAATATCTCTTTGTGAAAATATATCCCTTAAATTGTTTTATCAAGTATCATCACTAATCATGTAACGTTGTTGGCTCTACTTTTTGGTACTTGAATATCTCTTTGGAAGCGAAAAGCAAGTAGAACGCTATAATAAAATATAAACGATTGTTTAGAATAATCTCACATAGAATCATAAACATAAACACAAATCCATATATGTTGACCATAAACATAAACATAAACATAAACATAAACTTGAATATCTCTTTGGGAGCAAAACACTTACGTGTCAATCATTTGTTTCAAATCTGGATATGTTGACCAATCATTGTATAACGAGTCCAGATAATACACAGTTTCTCTCATAGGATTAATCGCAACCAATAACCAGTGTCCACTGTAAGATTAAACAAAGATTAAACAATGCCAAAAACAGAAAATTATAATAGATCAAGTTAGGATGAAAATCTAACCCGTTACTAGTATTATATGGCAAAAAGAACAACTTCTCAGTATCTTTACTGGCGACAAATAAACCTAGTACATATGCTATGACATCATCTGGTCTCGTTACAATTAACTCTGAGTTGACAATGTTGGGAGCTAAGAAGCCAAATCTTGCTTCTAATCCACGCGGGCGCAAAATGTTGTCATACATAAACATTAAATTAAAACATGATTAACATTACACTATATTCATTGAAATGAGGGATTAAATTGTTCATTTAATTAAACAAAGTTGATCGGAGTATACCTGATGTATATACCGATAACACCGAAGCCTAATTCCAAATGCCTAAAAACTTGCTCCATATCCTCTCTACCAATTGCTTCAAGATATTCAAAACCAAAGATGTCTCCACTCATAGGTATAAGGCGGGTACCACCATCCGGAATATCTGTAATTCCTAAATATGTCCGAAGGCACCACCTGAACTGAGCAGTAGTTTTTTTGCTAGCCATAGTCTTCTTAGCAACATTCTTTTTTTGTGTGGAAATATTGCTAATTTCAGGCGCCTTACCCATACTGACTTATGCAGTCTCTTTAGAATGAATCTAATTATCATATAGTTAGTTAGGGGAAGTATAAAATCACAAATTAGCATTTCTCATAGCATAAATGTCATATAATTGTGTTACCTCAAATGATGCAATTGACTCGGTCTCCCGCCTAATCCCTTTATCTTTTGGAATGGATTTTGTTGGAGTCTAACATTACCATGTAAACAAAATGTAAGTATAATTGCCATAAAAAATTTGAATAGTAAACGATTTTAAGCATACCTCATTATCTATGCAAACGAGGGTTGACGGCCATGCAACAAACGATACTATTGCATCTTCCACCAATGTTGCATCTTCCACGTCGTTAGGTAGTGGTAACAACGCACCCCCCCTCTAAAACGACATCGACCGATACTTTCAAAAATCCATCTGGGAGCGGTCTATGGTGAAGCATTTCTCCCAAAATATTATACACTTTTCCCTTGCCAACCATCCGATAAGTCGGTGTCGACAAATAGATTTAACACCGGCAAATGCCATATAATTTAATAAATATGGTTATATAATTAATAAACATGGTTATATAACTAATAAACATGGTTTTAAAATTTATAAAGATGGTATATAATTACCTCGGGAATATTTTGTCCAAAGTTACCATTGATACTACCTTTGTCACTAGTATCTTTAAAGCCTGTAGCTTGAACGATTTCCTTTTCCTTTCTCAGCTCATATACTTCTTGTTGTAACTTTTTCAACTTCTCCTGAAGTTCTTTATTGCTTGGATCTTTTATCTTTGATTTTTTTCCAAGGATGTTGGAGTGATCCCAAATCCCTTACCCCTCACCCGACCAGAACACTCACGAATATCTAATGCTTGTGAGAGTATTCTCCTGCAATCATTATCTTCGTCTGGAGGTATAGACTGGGAAAGACTCTCCTGAAATTCATATAAATATTGTAATTAAAGAATGATATGTTAATAAAAGAATGATGTAATTAAATAAATAAAATTATGATGTAATTAAATAAATAATGTTATACTTACACATCTCTCAAAAATTTGTTGAACTTTTTCTTCAATAGCTCCATCCTTACACACACGGGCTTCCTTCCACAAAATGTGTTTCGGAAGAGATGTTTCAGAACTATTCTCTTTTGTTAGCTACACATTAAGCCAAAAACATGATCAAATATAAGCGTGTATATATTATAGATACTTTGCACTTTATAGATACTTACAATAGATTATTGTAAGCATGCATATCCCATGCGGCCTTTTCTGTATGGATATGCTGGACTTGATGCTCGTTGTCGATTTACGACACTTAAGCTCTCAAATTTTTGGGTATTTCTTTTTGATTTAAAAGTTTCCCATTCTTTAACTGTAATCAAATTAGCATATTTCTTTGGAAGCTCTGCATCAACAAAAAATTTATCCGCATCCCTTAAAAACTTGTTTGACAAGAAAGCTCTAAACCCTCTATGTAGTTTCTCGGCCAATTTAAGAATATAATCTTTCCTCGTATCCTCAATGATGAACGACTTCTATGAAAATCATACACAAAGTGCGTTAGTATAAGTAATTTAGAGACATAATCGTCATTAAAAACAATTAACATCACATATTGTACCTGTATCTCACTCCATATTTTATCTTTAGCGTCATCCAACACTCTTGCTCTCCAATCTTCACATGTGGTTGGAATTTCTCTTCTTACCACCGAACCGAGATAACTCGTCAACGTTGAACCGTTAGGCTCAATGAGTTGGCCTTCTTGGCTCCAATGCACATCATACTTTATGCCTTGGTCTCTATCCCAAATTATTCTCTTCATTATTGTTATTCCTCTTCTATATTCCATTTCCGTTTTACTAACGACCTTATCTCCTTCATGCACAAAATCATCACGTGGTTGATCGTCGTTAGAAGCCATCTAACCTATAATAAACATAAACATAAACCCAATATAGAATTCCATAGTCATTTTAATATATATAAAATGACAATGCCAAAAATTAACATAAACATAAACTTAAACGTAAACACAAACATAAACATAAACATTTTAATATCCTACCTCTTTCACTAACAACTCTTTCTTTTCTTGGTTGGAACATGAATTACTTGTTTCTTAACAATGGGGACGAATGGATTTATCCAAATTCCCTCATTATGATCATTTCTGATATATGATTCATCTGCTATAATATTCTCATCTTGATCATTTATAATATACGACTCATTCCGTCTAATACATGACTCATTCTCATCATCAATACCACGTTGGTCTACACCATTATCATCAACCACTTTGTTAGAAAAAAGCACTATAGACCATTTTGTACTCGTCGGGTTAGTGACATAGAACACTTGTTTAGCTTGAGAGGCTACAATAAAAGGCTCTTCTTTGTACCCCTCTCTATTAAGATCCACTTGCAAAAATCCTGACATATCCATTCGTATGCCACCACTACTTACCCACTTGCAACCAAAGATAGGAATCTGAAACTTCTCGTAATCAAACACCCAAATATGCTCGATAGGTCCAAAATATGACAGATTTGAATATTTG
This sequence comes from Vicia faba, assembly GCA_948472305.1. Taxonomy (NCBI): domain Eukaryota; kingdom Viridiplantae; phylum Streptophyta; class Magnoliopsida; order Fabales; family Fabaceae; genus Vicia; species Vicia faba. Next base: position 503,318,677 of record OX451739.1, on the reverse strand, counting down.
GGGTTTAGGTCCTTCATACTGGAAATGTGCATTGCTTCAGCAAGCACGGTGACACCACTATTTTGCATAGTACTTTTATCATCTTGTTCTTTGGTATAAAATGTGTATCCATTAATTGCGTATGTGCTATAGGAAAACACATGCAAACTTGGACCATATTCCAAACATCTCAACCTTTCTGTTATTGAAGCGGGATCTGAATGAAGCTTTGGAAAAAAATGATCCTTAAACCATGGTATAAAACTTTGATTGTGCTCCCGTAATATCCAATTTTCATTTCAATTCTGATTGAACCCTCAGAGTATATCCTTGTGCATTTCAACATATGGCTCAACCTCACTATCATTGTGCAGAACATACAGATGCACTTGATCCCGTTCATCTTTTGATACTGTCACAATTTTATTTCCAATTAATCTTTTACCTTCCCTTTTTTCAAAAATATGACTTTTCGGGAGTCCAATGGATTGAACTTTGGACAAATATTCAGTACAAAACTCAACCTCTTCTTCAACAATGTATCGCTCAATAATACAACCCTCTGGACGACTTTGGTTTTTCACGTACCCTTTTAATACTTTCATATAACATTCAGCAGGGTACATCCATATCATATAAGCTGGGCCGCACAACTGTGTCCCTCTCACAAGATGAACAACTAGATGTACCATTATGTCAAAAAATGAGGGAGGAAAATACATTTCAAGCTTACACAAAGTAATAACAATTTCTTTTTGCAATTTTTGTAAGATCTCAGGATCAATCACCTTACTACAAATTGATCTAAAGAAAAAACACAACTTAGTTATCGCACTCCTTACTTTATCTCGCAAAATAGAACGTATACCTATTGGTAGAAAATGCTCCATTATAACATGGAAATCATGTGTCTTTAAACTCTTTAACTTGAGGTCTTTCATAGACACAAGTCTTCTAATATCTGAAGAGTATCCTTCTGGAACTTTAACTTCACTTAGAAACTTACACAATATCTTTTTCTCCTTTCTAGATTGAGTAAAAGCAGCAGGTGGTAGATATGTTCGGCTTCCTTTCTTCACGGGTCCTAGTTCAATTCGTATTGCCATCTTAAACATGTCTTCCCTTGCTTTAAGGCCATCCTTAGACTTTCCTTTAATATTGAGTAACGTACCAATAACACTTTCAAATACATTTTTTTCGATATGCATAACATCGAGAAAATGTC